>CM070775.1:48406628-49006628 GCA_036346955.1 Dipus sagitta
GCCTGTTTCCTCACAGGCATGAGTAAGAGATAACTGAAAAGTTATCTCTTATATATCTCTTATTATAACTGGAAGTATCTGGTATAGTATCTAGAATACACTACAGTCCTAGTGAACAGTTTCTGGGTCTCATTTATAATTTATTGGTGCTGATGAAAGTTTTCCATAGGGCAAGCATGAAAGTGCCCTAAGAGAGGCACTGTAGCTGCCTGGGCCTGTTGCTATGATCACTCTTTATTGCATGTCCATAGTAGTCATGTAATTGGCTACATCCATTAGGCTTCTCTCCCCTAGTTCTTGATTCACATGAGCAGGGGCTGGAACACATATGCTTGCTATAAGCACTCATATTAAAATAGCTGGGAATGGTCCATCCTGTGTTTTCTCAACCTCTCCACTCTTAAGCATGGCATGTTTTAGAGGGTGTAAGAAAAGAAATCATAGCTGGTCTTTGTGTGGGAGATGGAAAAGGTCCATTTTTTAATGGCATTGAAAGAAGAAGTGAACCTAAACTTACCATTGCTTATTTATAGCTATAGTTATTTCTCTCTGGTACATCCCAGAGGGTTACTTTCTGTTGTTAATTGGAACTTCTAAGCCATTTTTATTTACAAAGTGTTTTACAGTCATTGGTATTGATGACTTATAATTCCCCCCTGAGTTAGGTGTCAGGATGAGGCATGGGCACAGCTTCACTCTCAGGAAGCTGGGACGTGAGGATGGATAAATCTGCTGGCCCCCTCCCACATGGCAGCCATGGGGGCCGGGTTTGCTTTGTTTTGCCTTGTCAGATCTGCATTCCCTTCTCCATGTGCCAGTGACATTGGATTCCTGGATAAAGGAGAGACTGAGAGGAAAACCTGCACGCACAGAATCCACTTAGCAATTCTTCCCTTCCCACCATTCCCCATTAAAATTAACTGTCCTTGCCACTGTGTGTCTTTCAGAGGACTTATTTTGTTTTTTAAAGAAGTAAGACAAATAACGGCCTGCTTATTGTGAAATTTGTAGTGCCAGTCATGACAAGCATAAGGAGAGTAACACTTTTGCCAGCAGGGTGCTTATCTGTTTTACTAGTTCAGAGGGCTTGATTGATGCGGAAGACCAAGGTCTCAGTAAAGATAATTTATCCATTTCCATACAGTTTATGCTTGTGTTAGTTGTATCCTGCAGGGGAGTCCCAGGGGGTGGCTTTCTTGACCTTCCCTCTAAAAGGTAACACATAGAGATTCCTCCAGGAACCATCCCCTAACAAGACTAATGAGGCTTTCCACGCCTATTATCATTCAGCACTGGAGAAGGAGGCTTTAAAAATGCAGAACCACATTCCTCCCTTGATGTTTCCATGATCTATTAAGCGTTATGTGGCAGATAAATTAATCATTAAAAACTTACTGTTAAGTCTTTACAAATAATAACCAGGTGTACTTTGATTATCTTTGATCTCCATATATATTTTTTCAATCACGAAACAGATGAAACATAGCAGTTTGTTTTACCAATAATTAATCTAAGAGACCCAAGAAAAGTAGGTTCTTCTCTTCCAGCATTTTTCTTCTTTTTTTAAGTTGGAAAAGCAAAATAAATAAATATGTAAAAATTTTAAAAGTTCTTCATTGTGATGGCCAGGACCTCTTTTCAACCTATTTGCTGGAGTGTAAACATGAACCATGTTCACTGTCTCTAACTGCAGCTACTCTCCCAATTGTTTACTTCTCCCATTTGTTGCTGCTTAATATTTAAAACTTCTGACCAAGGGGCATGCTGCACATCTTGTGTGCATTAGGTAAATGCGCTGAGTTTCAGTTAGTGCCATCTCTCTGGATTGAGATGGGGTGTCGTGCTTTTCTTTTCTCCAATTCACTTTTGTTACATTCACAACTTCCAGAGCTAACATTTTATACACTTAAAAATGAAAAAAAAAAAAGATAACAGGAAATAAAGCAAATGTAACAGCAGCCAGGTAGGTGTGTGAATAATACATGAAAATCTATGACAACACAGAGCAGGATTACAGCCACAAATGATTACTCACTGAACCACATCCTGGAAAAATAATACTTTCATATACTTCCAGGGGAACTTTGGCTGAAAATGTTTGAATTACTGATTAATTCAGGAGTAGCACTAGGGAAACAAGAGAGGAAGGTGGGATGCCACATGGTAAAAGGAAGGAAGGGGAGAGAGAAAAGTTCAACTGAAATCATTCTTGAGTCATTGGTTGCTACTAGATACTCTATTAAGAATGGAATTTTTCTGTTTTATTACAAGTCAATTTTGGGAGGTAACATTTTTAATCAACCATTTAAATATTCAAAAATCATTTCCATTTCTTTGAAGATGTGATTCCTTTGCAGTTTGTTCAATATTTTAAGAAACACTTTATGGCTAGGATCTCTAAAATATAAATCTAGGGATCACTTGGAAGTAGAATTAGGTCTGTGTTTTTTGTTTATGTTTTGTCGAATTTATTAAATTTGGAAGAATGTTTTTATTCACTTTGAATTTTCAGCAATTGTGAATAATATGCATGTTTTATATAAGTTTATATCAAATGTAATAGAATGTAAATATTATTTGTATTTTATGTAAGTTTATAACAGGGGCTGGAGAGATGGTTCAGCTGTTAAAGGCAATTTCATGCAAAGCCTGATGGCCCGGGTTCAAATCCCCAGTACACATGTAAAGCCAGATGCACATAGTGGTGCATGCATCTGGAGTTTGACTGAAGTGGCAGGAGGCCTTGGTATACCCATTCTCTCTCTCTGTCTCGCTCTGTGTGTCTCTCAAATAAATAAATACATATATTTTTTAAAAAGTTTATATTTAACAGTCTTAATTAGAAACAAACATAACTGTACCTTCATGAAATGATTACAGCTAAGTCTAGATCTTGTACTACCTCAGGAATGTTGATAAAGTTATTTTTTAAAATAAAAAGTGATTGTTGGGAAACAACAGCTATTATAAACTATATTAATATCTAAAAGTTATCAAGAATTTATTATATTCAAGTACTATGCCATGTATCTTATATGAAGTAAGTCATTATCATAATATCAAAATATAGTAGGTGCTTTTTTTCTATTTGCTGATAAGAAAATAAAGACAAAAAGAGATGAAATAAGTTGCCCAAGAACATGGCTAGCAATGATGTACAAGAAAATATATGTTCTCTTCTAAATGATAAGCCTTCATTACTGTAAACTCTCCTCACTGACAGACTAGACAACAAAACTGAGGTTCAGAGAAGTGAAGTGATTGCTCTAGATCACCCAGGAAATCAGTAAAAGCAAGGAAAGCTCTTGAACCCGACTGATCTGTTTGAGTTGGACCTGTTTGGCAGCTTACACTGGGCCACAGTTCTGCCAGCATTTAATGAATCCTTCTCTGAGAGAAAAAGGAGAGGATAATGGTTAACTAAAACTGTGCATCTATTTAACTTAAAGTAGGGTGATTTGGGACTAGAAAGCATGAGTTGGAAGCATTCTGTGCACATTTATGTACAACTGACACTGTTTTGGGTATGGAGTTCAAGTATTTTTTTCAGCCCATTTCAATATTTCCAGTGTCCTGAATTAAGGTTCAGACTTCTAGAATAAACATTGCACAGTGATTTGTTAAGTATTGAAACATTTAATGAGAGAAAATAATTTAACATAAAGGTAATTTCCAAACATTTTCAATTTAGATGATATAAACAACTTACACACCAATTTCTGAGTATACTTGACCCTAGAAATGTAAGAAACAATTTTATAAAGATATTGATGGCATGAATATTACATATTTACTTAAAGATTATCCATCTTTGGGGCTGGAGAGATGACTTGGTGGTTAAGGCACTTGCCTGTGAAGCCTAAGGATCCATGTTCAATTCTCCAGGTCCCACATAAGCCAGACTCACAAAGTGGTGCAAGCATGCAAGCTTGCACATGTGCACTAGGTGAAACACACATCTGGAATTTGATCGTAGTGGCTGGAGGCCCTGGCACACCAATTCTCATTCTCCCTCTCACTCTCATTCTCTCTCTCTCACACACATTAAAAAAAAAAAAAGGCCAGTCTGTTAGATTATCCAAAAAGATTATCCACCTTTGACATGCTCAACAAGACAATGAGAGATTTAAAAGAATAAAACCAGTTCTGTCCTAGACTGCTGTCCTATATGACAGACCTTTCCCAGTGTGAATCTTTGGAGAAAAGGTGGACGTGTTGGGAAGTTATTTTTCAAGAATAAAATTAAGACAAACATGGGATGTTCCTGATTTTCATTTGCATGCTGTATTATGCCAATTTATTTAATAATAGTTGCAAGAATGGTGGAATGATAAGAGTATAATACCCTGACCAACACAATTATTTTGAGTTTGTAGCATCCCAAACCCTAGTTATTTTCTTGGTCCTTTTTCCTCTGAGAAATAGGTTTTCAAGTGGAGTACATAGACACATGAGTGAGTTTTTAAAGTCCCTGAACTTAGTGCAAATGAAAATGGAAGTTTCATATCCATAGAGGGAGGTTGTCTCTTCCTACTACAGGAATGAAGTTGCTAGAATCAGCAAAGGAAAATATAGGACTCCCAGCTACATTTGAATTTCAGATAAGGAATAAATGATTATATAGTATGACAACATTCCCTAAAATATTCTGATGTCCTGTATTATCTAGAAACTCACCCTAGGAAGGATTTTCAGTTCAGGCCTGGTGGAGTGGAGTATGTTCATATTCCAGTGACCTGGGGATCCCTGTGGAAAATGTTGCCTCAGTGGAGTAGTGGGACACCAGCAGTCTGCCCTTAGATCTTTGCATGTGCAATAGTAACATTGTCTAGTAATCGCCCTGTTGTCTTGGGCTTCAGTGGAGACATAGCCATTGGGTATTTTCCATTTGTGGGGGCAAATTGATGTATGGGAAATAGCCAAGTATTCTGTAACTGGGCTTCTGAGACAGAAGTAATCAATCCTTTTACTCTGTATTGATGGAAGCCACCATATTTTAAGCATGGTGTTGATGGGAGCATTGAAATTTTTGCTGCATTGTAATCCAGCTGCATTGGTTGGATTATATTTAAGGTCTGTAGGATTTATCTAATTTAGGAAATAGTTAGCTGACCACAGTACTAAAATTTACTACACAGAGGCATTTGTTTGCAGGTCTTCTGCATAGTCCCCCAAAGGGGATTTATAATGATTTAAAATGTGTAATGTGTGTAGGAAACAAAAAATAAAATCCCTCTCAAAATGACATTTTTTTTTTACTTAAAAAATTGAGTGAATTATTTTAACCAGGTAAAAGAAATGAGCTCATGTGATAAATACCCTTTATCTGGATATTGAATAATGAAAACAATGAGTCTGAAAAAAAAAAAAAAAAACTCAACACAGCGGCATTAAACAATGGAGCAATGCCAAAAAACTATATCAAAAGGCATGGCTTTTAGCATAGCTGTTTCCAGTTGCTAAATCTCCTTCTTCTGCAGCATATGAAGGGTGCCTAGTGACCCCTAGCTGAGAAATCTGAATAGATCTTCACCTTTCCCTCATCTGACAGGCAGCTGACACCCTGGCTGGGTACCTATGCCCAGAATGAGTCTCTGCACAGCAAAGTGCACTGCTGACATACACTATATGTCAGCAGCCCATGGCTTCTGTCTTTTGTGTTGTAGCAATCAAACCTCACATCTGCCTCTGCTCCCATGCCAGTACTTATATCCAAAAGGAAAATGCCCATAGTGATGCTAAAAATGCTTCTGAGCCTCATCCAACACAGTGATGAGGCATGAGAACCAGGCGTTGCTCTCTGAAAGTCAAGTGCATTGTTAGTTTTGGCCTGGTGTTTGCTTTCTGTAGGGAGTGTTTCAGAAATCAAGAAAAGTGTATGAGAAAGGTTTTCTTCTTCATTTAAATCTTGCAGGAAAACACATCAAGATGGATTTTTTTCAGTGAGAGATGGTGGCTGATTATTTTAAATTAGTATTGTCAATGTAATTCAAATGTTATGAAATTAATGGATATAATTTTATGGTTAAAATATTTTAACTAATTATTTAAAGAAATAAAAAGATTTGAAAACCAATACAATTTGGAAAATGATATGTGGGAAGGAGGCTGAGAAATCATGCCATTTTTGACAATTTATGTACAGTCATATACAAATGATATTATTGGGAATAGGGAAGAATGGATACTAGAAGGCACTAGTAATGGCTATAGCAAGTACCTCAGAGTAGTCAAATTCCCCAGTAAAATGTCTTCAAAATATATTCAAAGTTTGAGAAACTGGGTGGGGCACAAAAGCTGAGTTGGTAGTGTTGGTAGAAGTGGGGTCGGGTCTCAGTACTCAATGGGGTACTTGTACTTTTCTGTGCCACTTGCTCTTTAGTCTAAAGATCAGCTCTCCAAGAACAATCCTATACTTTTTGCTATGGTGGAGAGTGAAGTGATTGAAGTATTGAGCAGTGAGTCACTTTTTCGGATTGAGGAGGACTGATAATGCAATTTTCAGCCAGTCCTGCTTCCAGTCCCCTCCTCACTGCCAGTTCCAGAAGTACTTGGTCCAAACTCCTGAGCACAGCATAAATTGAATTGCTTCTCAGATTTCCCCACTCTTAACTTAGAATTCAGCTTTCTCAAGTCTTGTAAGCCATCCACTATTCAGCCATCTGCTTTATAGCTTTTTTTGCTATTCACCAATTCTTTTTGTTTCTGTTTCTTCTGTTGAGATAATGCCTCAGAAGAAAAGTCCTTGTTTTGATTTAGTGAGAGGGAATGGAGATAAATGAGCAGGTTTCACCCAACATCAACTTAAGCCTTGAAATTGTTCTTTAAAGTCATTTAATTAAGCACCTCATTTCTTCTAGTGTTGTGACATTGTTAGTTACTTTCTCATTGCTGAGACAAAATACCTAACCAGAAGCTACTTAGGGAAGGAAGGGTTTATTTCAGTGCACAGTTCTGGGTTATAGTCAACTGGGGCAGCGGGAGGCATTCATAAGGAGTACGAAGCAGCTGGTCATCTTCAGTCCACAGCAAGGAAGCAGAGAGCAATGGATGCTAGTGCTCAGCCAGTTTTCCTGCATTCTCCCACCTCAATTAACCCGGTTTAGACAATCTCTTGCATGTGACTTGTTGACAATATAAACTATCATAAATACCTCTTCATATTTTCCATGGAAACTACAACATGATGATGAGGATGATGATGATAGCCAATGGATGTTGAGTTCTTAGCTGAATTTTGCAGAACTGACAGAAGAATGAGTTATATATATGGTATTGCTCTTCAGTGCAGACTTATGCATCACCCCTAAACTTAAGGGTTCTTCCATGTGGTGGTATGAATGTGTAATGTCCCCCAAATAGCCTCCTGTGTTTGGAATACTTGGTCCCCAGCTGGTGGAAATTTGGGAGATGAAGACTTGCTAGAGGAGGTGGGTTCCCAGCGGGCAGGCTTAGGAATGTTTATAGCCAGTTCCTCCTTGCCAGTAATAACTCAGTTCACTCTCTTGCTGCTTTCTACCAGCTGCAAGGATGGATGCCCAGCCTCTGCTCTGCCATCCTTCTCCTGTCATGATGAAGCTTCCCATCAACACTATAAGCCAAACTAAACCCTTTCCTCCCATTAACTGCTTTTGGTTAGGTGTTTTGTCCCAGCAACAAAAGGTAACTACAATATTGCATTTTGGGAATATCTTCTTCAATAACTTCTTATTGTTTTTGTTTTTTTGAGGTAGGGTCTCACTCTAGTTCAGGCTGAAGTACAATTCACCATGTAGTCTCAAGCTGGTCTTGAGCTTGCAGCAATCCTTCTACCTCTGCTTCCTGAGTCCAGGATAAAAGGCATGTGCAACCACACCCAGCTTCTTTGATAACTTCTATAACAGTTACTTTTATGTGTCAATTTGCCTGGATTAAGGAAGAACACCCTGATACCTAGTAAAACATTATTTCTAGGTGTGTCTGTGAGGATGCTTTGGAAGACATTAGCATTTGACTCCGTAGACTGAGTAAGGAAGAGGCATCTTGCCAACGTGCATTCCACTGAGGGCCCATGTAAAACAAAGAAATGGAGAAAAGACAAGTTTTTTTTTTTCTTTTGGAACTGGAACATTCATTGCCTCTTGTCTTCAGACATTAGAGTTCCCTGGGTCTCAAGTTTTTGGATGGAGAATGAGTTATGCCTCCCTGGATATCCAGCTTGCATAAGGCTGGCTTGCTGAGGGACTTCTTGGCTTCTACAATTGCATGAGCCAATGTACACACCACATCTGTCTGTCTGTCTGTCTGTCTGTCTGTCTGTCTGTCTATCTATCTATCTATCTATCTATCTACCTACCTATCTATCTATCTATCTATCTATCTATCTATCTATCTATCTAACCCATCTGCCTACCTAACTATATCCAATTTATTCTGTTTTCTCTGGACAATGCTGAGTACCATAATTATGGCCTCTTCTGAGGCTTGGGACCAGGCAAAACTGGTAATGCTATGCAGACCAAGCTCTAATTGGGACCAATGTAAGCCCTGGTTTGTGTTTTCCCCTTTTAGGACGTATCTCTAATCCTATATCTCTCATGTGGAGTGGAACAGATACCTTGGGGACTTCTAGAACACACACTGGTGGAACCATCCTACATAATAATCACCACCCTGGTTCCAGTGGTACTTGACCTGGTGAACTGGTATTTCTTGATAGCTGAGGCAGCATTCTTTGACCAAATCATGAACAATGAAGCTAAAATACTGATTTTGGGTGCGTCACAGTCAAACCAAAAATGGAATCATGACACTGAGCAATTCACAAATATGTAAGTTCCTTTCCTCTACCATCATTAAATCTTTACAAATAAAAAACAATGTGAGACTCATTGATCTGTGAAGATTTTACTTCTAGGGTCTAAGTAGGAACCATCTCAAGGATGTCTTATCTAGAAAAGCAGGAAAATAAAATTCATGTTTTGACTATTGTGTTAGTTACTTTTGCAGTGCTAGGAGAAAATACCTGATAAAAAGTAAGCTCAAGGGAAGCAGAGTTTATTTCAGCTTACAGTTTCAGGTTATAGTTCATCATGATGAAGAAAGCATGGTGGCAGGAGTTCGAAGCAGGTCCACAGTGAGGAAGCAGAGAGCAATGAATGTTGCTGCTCAGGCAGTTTTCTCCTGTTTATATAGTCTAGGATCCCAGCCCATAGAATGGTGCTGCCTACAATTAAGGTGAAATTTCCCACCTCATTTAACCTAATCAAGGTAATCATTCACAGACATGCTCAGGGGCTAACCTTATCTAGATAATCCCTCACAGGTGATTCTAGGTAATAACAAGTTGACAAACAATATAAACTGTCACAAATATGGTAAACATATCACACATAATTTTATAGTATAAAATGAAAACAAATATGTCTCCTCTTGAACTCTCTGGGCTATAATCAAGCTTTCCTAGACAATGCTCTATTTCAATATCAAACATACATCTTGCTGTACACACTGCCACCAGTTGGAAGACAGGTAACATCATATAAGCAAGGGGAGAAAAATAGTTTCTATATAAACACAGGGTCACACTGGTAATTGCAGCTGATTCTGGCCACAACTAAGTGTTCTGTTCTGTGCATTACTCAATACATGTTTTGAATATAAACCACTGCTTTGGCAATTACCTTCTAATTGTTGGGACAAGATGCCCAACCAGAAGCAGCTTATAGAAGGAAAGGGTTTATTTCTGACTTAGAGCATCAAGGGGAATCTTCATCATTGCTGGGGAAGCAAGAGAAGAACAAGTAGCTGGCTCACATATCAACAGGGAGGAAGACGAGAGAATGAGTTAGCTTGCTCTGGCAAAGGGGACTGAATTACAAAATCCCAAGGCCTGCCCCATCGTGACACACCTCCTCTAGTAAGGCTCCACCTCCCAAAGGATCCACCAGCTGGGGATAAAGTATGATGTTTCATCACAAGCACATCAGGCTATGGGGAACACCTTACATTCAAATCACAATTGTTCCTTCATTTTACTCTGATTTTTTGCACTTATTCTGCTGATAGAACTGGAAGACAACCAGAAGCAGTAAAATTCCCTAAACTTGCAAGGTAGGAAGTAGAAAAGGTAGAGCAGGCAGATTACCCAATGTTGACTGATACCAGAGCTTGCTTTCAAACCACTTATACTTTGCCACCTAGAAGAATGGAGCACACCAATGCAGGAACTAGGTACTGCCCTGCATCTAAGAATCCATTGCATTTGTTGGTGTACTCCATTCCAATGAGTAAGTTATCTTAATGTATTATACTTGTTTATAAATATGCTCATAATGTCATATAGCCAAAATCACTGTAAAAGAGAATGAAACAGATACATATAAAACAGTAAGAGGCTCAGAAAACAGAGTAGGAAAAATGTGCATGGACATTGATACAAACTAAGCACAAATGACAGAAAGTCACTTCCATATTACATGTGTCTTTTTTTATTTTTTATTTTTTATTTTTATTTTATTTTATTTTTACAGTCAGTTTGGTACCATTATTAGGCTCATCCGTGACCTACCCCCTCCCCTTGGCCCCTCCTTGTTGAGGTATAGGGGTCATGCATTGTGGAGTTAGCCCACAGTTATGGGTAAGATAAATGTCTCTGCATATCATGACCCAACATGTGGCTCCGACATTCTTTCCGTCCCCTCTTCCGCAAAATTTCCCTGAGCCATTTTGGGTCTGCTTCAGTGATGAGGTGTTGGGGGCCTCTGAGGCTCTGGCTCTCTGATTTGGTAGGAGCTGATTTTTCTCTGTGCTGATCTCCTTCCCCCTTGTGCTGGTATCCGGTTCATCAGGAAAACAGCGCCCTTGCTTGTTTCTCCAATTTTTCTTAGTTTCAGCTGGGCCCTTTTGAGGTATGATGGGGTGGCTCTCTCCTTAGGATCTACATCTACCTGAAAAAGAGAAGCAGATTCTCCAACGGAGAGTAAGTTAGCACCAGGACAAATGAGATAACCCTTTTTTTTTAATAGAGAATTTAATAGGTGTAGGCACTCTTGTAGCCCACAATTGACGGTAGCTTGATATTGGAGAGTGGGTTTATGTTTGGATATGGTTCTGACTTGTTTCCCAGCTCCAGCTATGGGTCCCATACCAGTTAGCCAAATTGAGAGCAGTTGGTTCCCCACCATGGCTGTGTGCTACCACTGCACTTGTGTGGGCATCACAACAAGTTATTTGTTGCTAAGTAGGTTAGACCATGCATTGCTTTGACAGATATTGGTCATTTTCCCCCAGTCGCCCATGTAGCACCTTCTGGCACTAGACGCGCTGACTGTCTGGGGACTGACTCTCTTCCAACTTCCAGCCATGCCATTCTAATTTGCATGTCAATCACATAAGGTGTCTTCAGCAGTAGGGTCTTATCACTAGCCTTTGGTGGGTCATCAAGTACTCTGACAGAAATCTGTCTGTCTTTTAGGAAACCTTGTAAGTCTCTCTGATCAAAATCTCATTGTGGATGATAGCCCCATGCTGGTTCTGGGAGTTACAGGTCAGTGCCCACTAAGAAAATGAGGAAAAAGATAACTGTCAAGTTCCTCATATATAAAAAGAGAGTATCTCTTTCAGGAACTTCTAAATGCATAGATAAGCTATCATGACCATACATACATCCATATATGGATACATACATGGATGGACCATCATGACACACAAAGGACTAAAGGAATGCATTTGTCTTCTGCCAGCTCCCAATGTTCACATTTAATTGTATGATAATTCTAGGGTAAAGACCTTTCTGGGGGAATAACTGGTGGCACACACTCAGTAACTATTAAAGAGACAGTGATTACAATAAAATCAAAGAATCAAGGACATAATAACTGTATGACATAAATTCTCATCTTTGCTTAATTTTGTAAAATGTTTAATCTCATGATAGGCTTAATTTTATAGACAAATAATGTCAAACATAGCCAGAGGTTGTGTCACTGTTTTCAATATTTAGGGCTTGGAACAAAGAAGAAAAAAATTTCCACAATATACTTGTTAAAGGTAAACTAAAAATTGAAGTATAGAAAAGAAAATGATGACAGGTTGAATTTAAAAATACTTATATTATAATGTTTGAGGTGCACTTTTGGAGACATTTCTTGTATGAAGGAAACCATGAGGGTGAAATTAATTTTTATGATAATTTAGCTTTTGGTGAGTTCACAAAAGTAGACTTGGAGAGATTTTTTGAGGTCCAAGTGTTGAGACTTGCAGGTTGCAGCTCTCTTGATATTATGCTTCATTTATAAACACAGAAGACATGCAGGGGTGAGCTAGCATCTGAATACTAGTTTTATGTGGAGACTAATTGCAGTTCTGCTGACCCTTGGGCATCCGTGCAGTCATCTCTTTCCTGCCTTCCACCGACAAGACTACACTAGACTGCTACTAGGCCTATAGCACATTTGTGCTCCACTCCTTTATCGTTGGATACTAAGGGAACTAATGTTCTCAGGGAACATTCTGCCACGTGTGTGGAAAAGGGCAGAATAATGACTTTGTGATCCCAACTGGGAAAACATTTTGGCTGTATGTTTACTCAATAAAAAGTGAAAGTTAAAGTGATAGTTTACTTAATGAAAAGTGGTCCTTTAGTGTTGGATGGTCAAAGCTGGTGAGACTATGTTTGGTTAATAAAGAACTAATTAATTCTTAGCCCTCTTCCATGGGAAATTAACTTGCATTTTAATGCTTTTTCCCAATTTGTTCTCATTCTTAAAATCAAACCCTTAAGAAGTCAGAGCCACTCTAACGCATTCCCCAAGGTTGAAGTACTTTTTATACTTATTTCACATTGATGATGACCAAAGTTGGGCTTGAGTTTATTGAACAAAAACATAAGACAAAACAGTGTTTTATAAAGTCTATAATAATGAAGTAGAATTTTTTAAAATTTGGTGATTCTAGTACATGTTTTTTTTCCAGAGTAGAAAATAACTTCTTCATCAGATCTAAGATTAGGAACACAATTTTGTTCTAAGCAGTGCGTTGGTAGACAAGTAGAGTTATATAAAACTTAAAAGCCCTTACACAGAAAAGGAAACAATAAAGTGAGAGACAACTTATAGATGAGAAAAAATGTTTTCAATAATCATCTCACAAAAGATTAATATATAAGGAAATAAGACACTCTAACAGTACCTAATTAAGAAATGTAAAAATTGGATTAAGCAATAGGTACTTGCCTAAAAGCCAAAGGACCCAGGTTCAATTCCCCAGTACCCACGTAAACCAGATGCACAAGGTGGCACAAGCATCTGGCATTTATTTGTAATCTCTCTCTCTCCTGCCTCTAGCTCTTTTACAAATAAGTAAGTAAATAAATAAAATTTAAAAAGAAATGTAAATATTATCTGAATGACTACTTCTCAAAAAAGCTTACAAACATCCACAAGTATATAAAAATACTCAATGCTACTAATTCTTCTTCCCCCAATTAGTACAGCTATTGTCAATCAATAAGTTAGTGAATCAAACAACAGATGTTTGTGAGGATTCAGAGAAAGTGGAACCCTCCTATAATTCAATTGGAAATGTCATTTAGTACAGGCATGGGACACAGTACAGCAATTCCTTTAAAAACTCAAACTAGAGACACAGTATGATCAAATTAAATGCCTGTGAATGAATAAATGTGTAAATGTAACACATACATCTCCCATACACATGGAGGGGGGAGGAGAAAGAGAGAGAGAGAGAGAGAGAGAGAGAGAGAGAGAATGCATTAATATCATGCAGCTGTAAGAAGAAATAAAATTCTGCCATTTGAAGAAACATGGTTGCCTGAAAGATATTATAAGTGCAGTAAGCCAGGAACAAAAAAGCAGTACTGAATGGTATCATCCAGGTAGAAGCTAAAACAACTGATCTCACAGAAGAAAAATAGAATAATGATTATCAGAGGCTTGCAAGGGTAATCAAAAGGGAGAACTTGGTTAATGGGTGCAAAAATATACTTACATAAGAGAAATAAGTTCCTGTGTCCTATAACACAGCACAGTGAACTATCATGAACAAATTATACTATATATACCAAAGTGGCTAAAAGAAGATTGTGAATATTCTCACCACAAGGAATTCACAATGCTTGAGGTATTAGATATGTAAGCTACCTTGCCTTGAAGATGATACATTGTAGGCATCAAAATATCACACTCTATCCCCGAAATACATGTAAATATTATGTGTCAATTAAAAGAAAATAATAAAATGGGATATTGGTACCCAAAGATTAAAACATGATTATACTCATATATTAACTATTGTTTTCATAAGGGAAAGGCAGAATTGAACATTAAAATCTTAGTAATGAGATTCCAATTATTAGTTTACATCTTTTTTAAAGATAAGAGAAATTATAAATTGAATAAATCTTTAAAATGGCAATAGAATTATTCTTGCTTGACATGCACACAACAAGCTTAATATACTTTATAACATTATTGGCAAAAATAAGAATCAGACAAGTATCTGAAAATTGTTTATCATGTGGAGTCACTGAACATGTATCTACATCAAACTAAGACAACAGATGTGGAGCAGCTGCTCATTATCCAGATCAGAAGGGAGGGTCTGTTTTGAAATTATTTATAACTTATCCGTGATTAGGTCTAATATTTTCTTTTAGGTAACTACAACTAAGCATTCATGGACATAATTACAAAATGCATGTTGCTGTATAGCAACATCACTTGTACATGTCAGATTATCAACATGCCTCGCACTTTAATATAAAACCCATATGCTCGCCTTTCCTTTTCTCCTCCATGTGAATGTTTTCTCTTTCTGTGGCCATGGTGATTCTCCAGAGTTACTAATTATAACAAATTCAGACAACTACTGCATTCACTTCTTTAAAAAAGATAGATTAGCAGGGCATGGTGGTGCACGCCATTAATCCCAGCTCTAGGGAGGCAGAGGTAGGAGGATTGCCATGAATTTGAGTCCACCCTGAGACTCCATAGTGAATTCCAGGTCAGCCTGGGCTACAGTGAGACCCTACCTTGAAAAAACAAATAAAAAAAGATAAATTATTTGTTTACAAGCAGAGAGACAGAGAGGGGAGAGAGAGAGAGAGAGAGAGAATGGGCATGTCAGGATCTCTGGCTGCTGAAGACAAGCTCCAGATGCATGCACCACTTTGTACATCTGGATTTATGTGGGTATTGGGAAATTGAACCTGGGTTGTTAGGCTTTGCAAGCAAGCAGCTTTAACCACTGAGCTGTCTCTCCAGCCCCTGCATTCACTTTTTATGCAGGCATGAATATACTGTTACATATGGAATCTCCTACCAAACACTTTCTACACCCCAGCCTCCATTCTGTTTTAACTCATTTTATCTTCACAACTTCCTTAGTAGTTATTAGTCTCATCCCCATGTTACAAAGCTCACAGAAGTTATTAACTTGCTCAACATCACACAGCTATAAATGGCATTGTCCAGATTCAAACAGCTTTCTGACTCCAGAATCCACGCTTGAGTTAGCCATCATATCATATACTACTGTTCACAGAACAAGACAGGATTTTCCAGTTATGTATATATTAGGTAATATGAGAAAATTATTACCTGAAGACAAACTTCCAGAGCAATGACATCATCAATCAGGATAGATTTGTCTAAGCTATTGAGAAAACAAAGGCATAATTTCATCACATGTCTAAAGGGGTGAGCCAGGAACATCCACAAGTCCTTTGAGATCTAGACCTCATCTCCTGCCAGCTGAAGAAAGGATATCAAAGTGGGCTGGCTCTTTTAAAAAGTCTCAGCATGGAATACTCTGCTATGTAACTTCCATTCACATTTCCTCAGGTAGAAAGTCATTTACCACAAGGTTATTGGAAAAGAGAGAGAAAAGATCAGAAAAAGTCCGATGAAGCAAAAGAAAAAAAAAGAATGAAAGCATTTTAAGGGAGCATTTAGTTACTCTAATGCATATGCCTCAGACTCAGATGACAGACATTTAGGAGACATGATGTGTCCACATGGCAACAAAATAGTTGACAGCAATGTGGAGTGGGCCACACAAGAGGTGGTGATAGGAAGGCTGTGTATATAGAACAGAGATGGCCAACAGATGAACCTCAGTACCTAAGCTGCCATCCCATTGACTAGAGTGCTGTTCAGATTAGACTGTCACTTTATTACTAGATAATCAGAATGACAAAATTAAGCCACCTTCTTATTTTGGCTTACATATGCACTCTAAGAATGTATGATAGGCCTGGTGTGGCAGTGCACACCTTTAATCCCAACACTTAGGAGGCAGAGGTAGGAGGATGGCCATGAGTTCAAGGCCACTAGAGTGAGACCCTATCTTGAAAAACAAACCAAAACATTTATTATGAGCACTAGAAACACCAGTTAGATAACTGTAATTATCAATGAAGCTCTCCTTGAAGCCAGGATTGCTGGTGCTGATGGGTAACAAAGTGAGGTGTGGGAAGTAGAAACAATGACTTCTTAACCAGTCCTACTGTACATGTGTGATAACACTTCACTTATCACACAGAAGAAAGGACACCCTTGAATAAGGATGAGGAAGACATGAAGGAGTGGCTCCCCAATGCTTGCCTGCTCCCAGTAGGTGCACACACATATTCTTAGCGGTTAAGGTGTGAGGATTCTATCAGGTTGGAGAAAGCTACAACTTGGGGCTGTCTGGCTTCATGTTATTTGTGGCTGGAAAATGGGAATGGTAGACAAGGGAGGAATGTCAGCCATATCACCAGAATTTAACATTTGTGTTTCACGGTCATTGTTTTCTTCTACAGTGATGATGTAAAAATAACATAAACGTTGATCATATAGTTCAGGGCATTAAGTCCATTCATACTGTGAAACCATTGCCACTGCTTATCTCCTGAACACTTTCATTCTCCCAGGCAGATGTCTATACACTTAACAACATATATTTTTAGTTTAAATTCTTTAACTAAACATATATATATATATATATTTAAAATTGTGTATATTTGTGTGATGTTTGAATACATGTGTGCATTGTAGAATGTCAGATTAAATATATCTGTTTTCTCAGAAATTTACCAATCTTTATGATGAAAGCATCCACAATCCTTTATTCTAGCTTCTACAATGTCTACATCATAAGCTGGGCATCATAGCACACTTCTGTCAACCCAGCCCTTGGGATGTGGAGGCAGGAGGATCAGGAGTTCTAGGTCATCCTAAAACCTTTCCTCAAAAACCCAGGAATACAAAAAAAGTACTATTATTATTATTACACTACTGGGCAAGAATATCCCAGAACTTATTTTTACCTAACTGTAACAGTACCCATTCTTTGACCTTTCCCATCCTTCTCTCCTGCTACTCTCCCCAATTCTAGTAAACATCATCCTACTCTCTAGTATTATGGGATCAACATTTTGTTAAAAACGCTATGGAAAACAGCCTCAATTTTTTATATACGTTTTTTCTAATTTCATTTCAGGGGAACTCTTGAGGTTAGGAGACAACATTGTTTTTCCTCTTATATATCATCTACAGACACTAATTCAACTGGTGGTCTTCCCTGGTTGAACAGTACTAGAGGCTATTGATGGCCAGACTGAAGCAAGCCTGGAGGACAACCTCTGAAGCTATGATCTAGGGTTCTGTTCAGCTAAGTAGTTTTATATTGTGTTTAGGGAAAGTTGAAGAATGAATGCTGACCCATCTGAATAATTTCTAGGCAGGAAGCAGACACAGATTACAGAATCAGTGTCCAGAAGGTCTTGTGGGCTAGAATCATAGGATGAATCTAATGTTTTGAGATCTAATGATCAGAAATCTAAGATCCTGAACCTGGAATTTAAACTTCACCTAAGGTTGAACAGGGATATGGAGAGATTATAAATGCTTGCCAGAATGCTTTTGCTTTTTATATTTCCCACTCTCTGCTCATTGCAGTTTAGTCTACCATGGACTGGATCAGTGAACATAAGTAGCAGTTACATGTGTCACTTCTAGGATGAGGTGATTAAGATGAGGTATGACTTTCCTCACATTCTCTTCGTCTTTGTTGACTGCAAGACGATGCCAAGGGAACAGTGAAGTGACAGATGATAGAGCTACAGATTAAAGCCCTCAGTCACTGCTTGGAGATGAGCAACCCAAACTTCATCAGACTGGGCTGTGGGCAAGAATACATTTGACTGTAGTCAGCCATTGAGACCTTGGGGTTGTTTGTTCCTATATGAAAAATATTTAGTGATTTTAGTTGGCAGCAAGTAAACTACAATATACTTTCTGTTCTTGGCTTCTTGGCCACATGCAACCAATAGCCCTTCCTTGGAAAGGACTTGGTTTGTGTAGCCCAATATCCTCTAGATTTTCCTCAGGTATTACTGCCTATTTCTTTCTCTATATCCTTTTCCTAGGAAGTATTAATGGTTGAATTTCTCCATGTCTAGTACTATATGTCTCCCTTTTTCCTTTTATGGTTCTGTCATATGGTGTTGAACTTAGCTTCCCATTACTACTATAAATCTCCTGACCAAAAACAGCTGATGAGAGGAAAGTTTTTATTTTGGTTTATAGTCTCTAGTGGAAGGTTCATTATAGCAGAGGAAAGCATAGCATGAGCAAAGGCTGGAACTCACCTCCTTGCCACAGCAGGTGGAAAACAGCAACAGGAGAGAGAACGGAGCTACCATTGGCAGGCTTGGGGCTAGTAAACCTCAAGGTCTACCTCCAGTGACCTCCTTCAGCAAAGCTCCACCTCCCAAGTTGCCATCAGCTTGGAACCTAGCACTTAAGACACATGACTTTATGGGGACCATCTGAATTAAACCAACACATATGGTGTTAATTGTTATCTCATGAAGAAAACAGGGGCAGAAATTTATACTAAAATTCTTCTAAGCTCCGCACATATTCAAACTTCCTATTTGGTGTTTCCTCATGGATTTTCAATTCATACAAAACAGCATTCAAAATCCTAAATTTCTTCCAAGGTTTCCAATGTCAGTGAAGGACATGTTATTCCTCTAGTCAAATGAGACAAAAACTAAACATCTTAGAATCATTCACTATCATTATCCTCCCTAACCTTATGTGATCAATTAACAAGCCCTACCAGTTTTCCATCTAAATGTTTCTCAATTCCATTGCCTTTTAAGCTCCACCAGTCCACACTGTCATTGTCTCTAAGGCTTTTTCAAGCCTTTCCTCTGATCCAGTTGCATATAACCAGATATCTCATGAGACTACCTTCTTATGTCAAATGATCCCTCTCACATTTGAAAATATTAAATAGTTTCTCATTTTTTGTGTTAAGGATAAAACAGGACCACAAAGATTCTGTAAGATCTGACACATTCTACCTAAAGATCACCATGTGTCATGAAAAGTTCCCTTCATTTTCTTCATTCATATAATATTTATCAAAACAATTACTTTATAGATATGAGAAAACACCTTTCATTTTTAATTTTATTATTATTCTTAACATATTTTGTATGGATACATTGTGTTGGTACCTTCTTTTCCCTCATCCCTGCCCCCATTCTGCTGGGGACACTCCTCAGTGGGGTTGTAGGTATTCCCTGTGGGGTTGTGGGTTACGTGTTGTGGGAGCAGCAGTCAGTTATTTTGGGGGAAGGGAATACCTCTGGGCATGCCACAGAATTCCCTGAGTGGTGGTGGGTGAATTTTAAGTCTACTTCAGTGATGAGTTCTTAGGAGCTTCTGGATCTCTGCTTTGGTAGGTGTTGAGTGTCCTCAGGGTCTCTCTCCTTCACCTTGGTGCTGATTATCAGGTTCCACATGTAAGTAGTATTCTTGCTCTTTTTCCCATTTCCTTTGTGTTTTCAGCTGTGGCTTGACCGAAGTGCGAGGGATGGTTTATCTCCTCCAGTCTTGCTACCTTCTGAAAAAGAAGAACAGATTCTCCAACAGAGAGTGAAATCAGCATAGTTTGAATGGGGGTAAGTATTATTAATTTAGGGAGAATTTAATATACGTAACCCCTCTTTTACCCAAAGACTAGTGAAAGCTTAACATTGGAGAGCATAATCTTTGTCTCCATAGGATTCTGATCTGGTTCCCAATTCCAGATATGGGTTCCTTTACAATCAGATCATCTCTTAGCCAATCAGAAAGCTATTGGTTACCCACAAAGGCTGTGTGCCACTATTGCACTGGAGTGTACATTGTGTTAGAGTGTTTGCTTCTGAGTAGCTTAGACCTCTAGTTGCTCAGACTGTTGGCCACTTTCCCCCAGAAGCTCATGTAATGCTTTCCAGCACTAGACAGGCTAACTGTCTGGGGTCTGGCTCTCTCCTGGATTCCAGCCAGGTCTCTCCATGCTCTGTGACAGCATCATATAGTGTCTTCAGCAATAGGGTCTTACCTTTTGCCTCCGGTGTGTAATCAAGTGCTTTGACAGAAAGCTGTCTTGATTTGGAGACTTCATAGGTCTCTCCAATCAACAGCTCATTGAGGGTAGCAACTGATTTATAGTATTGCTTTTTTTCTTATTGCTAAGTAGAATTCCATTGTGTAAATGTGCAAATGTGCCACAACTTCATTGTCCATTCATCTAATGCACCTGGGTTGATTCCAGTACTTAGTGATAATGAATTGAGCATCTATAAACATGGATGAGCAAATATCTCTATAGGAAAAGCATGGGGGATTTAGGGTAAATGCCCAGTAAGGGAATACCTGGGTCTGTTGGTAGCTCTTTATTCATCATTTTCAGGAATGTCCATATTGATTTCCATAGTGGTTGTATGAGTTGCTGTCACACTTTTTAATCATTGTCATCTTACTGGAGTAAGGTAGAATTTCATAGTTGTTTTAATTTGCATTCCCCTAATGATTAGGAATATTGAACATTTCCTTAAGTGTGTGTTAGTCAAGAACTCCCTATTCAGCAAGTAAGAAGCTTGCCAGGCGGGGGTTAGGGTGCCATGGCTGGGGTCACCACCATCGAGGTAGTGAAGCATAAGATCTAGGTCCTGCAGCAGCAGGCCAACGATGCCAAGGAGAGGGCTGAGCACCTGCACCGGGAGGTGGAGGGAGAAAGGTGAGACCACAAGCAGGCTGAGGCTGAGGTGGCCTCTTTGAGCTGCAGGATCCAGCTGGTTGAGAAGGAGCTGGACCAGGTGCAGGAGAGAGTAGAAAAGGCTGCAGATGAGCATGAGAGACAAAGTCTCATGTAACTCAGACTGGTCTTGACTTGCTGATCTCCTGATCCTCATGCCTTCATCTCCCAAGGGCCAGGATTACAGTCCTGCACCACATAAGCCCACTCTCCAATATCAAGCTACCATCAATTGTGGGCTACAAGAGGGCCTACACCTATTAAATTCTCTATAAAAAAAGGGTTATCTCATTTGTCCTGATGCTAACTTACTCTCTGTTGGAGAATCTGCTTCTCTTTTTCAGATAGATGTAGATCCTAAGGAGAGAGCCACCCCATCATACCTCAAAAGGGCCCCGGCTGAAACTAAGAAAAATTTGAGAAACAAGCAAGGGTGCTGTTTTCCTGATGAACCGGATACCAGCACAAGGGGGAAGGAGATCAGCACAGAGAAAAATCAACTCCTACCAAATCAGAGAGCCAGAGCCTCAGAGGCCCCCAACACCTCATCACTGAAGCAGACCAAAAATGAACCCAACATGGCTCAGGGAAATTTTGCGGAAGAGGGGGCAGGAAAGAATGTCAGAGCCACATGTTGGGTCATGATATGCAGAGACATTTAGCTTACCCATAAATGTGGGCTAACTCCACAATGCATGACCCGTATACCTCAACAAGGAGGGGCCAAGGGGAGGGGGTAGGTCACGGATGAGCCTAATAATGGTACCAAACTGACTGTATTTGCTGAATACAAAACTAACTAATAAAGGAAAAAAAATAAAAAAAATAAGTAAATAAATAAATATTTAAAAAAGAACTCCCTATTCAGTTCTCTACCTCACTTTTGGAGTGGGTTGTTTGATTTTTTCTATTGTTTAATTTTAGAATTCTTTTTTTTTTCTTTATTAGTTAGTTTTGTATTCAGCAAATACAGTCAGTTTGGTACCATTATTAGGGTATGCCGATTCTAGATATTAGGCTTCTGCCAGTGGTATAGCCAGTGGCATAGCTGGCAAAGATTTTCTCCCACTCAGTGGGTAACCTATTGACTTTGCTTATGGTATGTTTGTCTGTTGGAAAGCTTTTTAGCTTCATGAGATCCTATTGGCTGAGTGATTGTTTAATTTCCTGGGCTACCGGGATTTTGTTCAGGAAGTCTTTCCTCACTCAAATCATGGAGAGTTACTTCTATATTTATTTCTAGCAGAAGAGTTTCTGGTCTTATATTGAGATCTTAATCTATTTGGACTTGATTTTTGTGTATGGTGAGATGAGTGGGTCTAATTTCATTTTTCTACATATGGTTATCCAATATGTCCAGCACCATTTGTTGAAGGAGCTGTCTTTTTTTCCAATCTACTTTATTGGCACCTTTGTCAACAATCAAGTAGCTGTAGTTAGTCGACCTAAGGTCTGTATATTCAATTCTGTTCCATTGGTCTGTGTTTCTATTTTTATGCCAGTAAAATGCTGTTTTTGTTAGTATGGCTTTATAATATATCTTTAGATTGGGTATGGTGATACATCCAGAGGTGTTTCTTTTGCTGAGGACATGTTTGGATATCCAAGGCCTGCTGCCATTCCATATGAATTTTGAGATCATTTTTTTCTATGTGTGTGAAGAATGATGCTAGAATTTTTATTGGTATTCCATTAAATATGTATACTGCTTTTTGTAGAATTACTATTTTCATAATATTAATTCTTCCTATCTAGGAGCACGGGAGGTCTCTCCAACTTCTCAAGTCCTCCTTGATTTCTTTCTTGAGTTTTGTTTTTTTTTATTTTAACTTTCATATCCTTGGTTAGTGATATCCCAAGGTATTTAATTTTTTTGTTACTATTGAGAATAAGAAAGCCTCACTGATTTCATTCTCTGTATATTTGTCCTTTGCATATAGAAAGACTACTGATTTTTGTGTGTTGATTTTGTATCCTGCCACTGTACTGAAGGAATTATTCACCTTTAGAAGTTTTGAGATGGAGACTTTCAGGTGTCTCATGTATAGGGTCATGTCATCTGCAAGTAGGGCTAACTTGACTTCTTCCTCTCCAATTTGTATCCCTTTTATTTCTTTCTCCTGTCTTATTATTTGGGTTAGTACATCTAGTACTATGTTGAAGAGCAATGCTGAGAGTGGGCACCCCGTCTTATTCCTGATTACAATGGGAATTCCTTGAGTCTTTCCCCATCAAGTATTATTTGCATTTTAGGTGCTTTATATATAACCCTTATTGTGTTGAAATGTAAACCCTCCATGCCTGTTCTCTCCAGTGTTTTGATCATGAAGTAGTGTTGCATTTTGTCAAAGCCCTTCTCTGTATCAAGCGAGATGACCATGTGGTTCTTATGATTAAGTTTGTTTATGTGGTGTATTATGTTGATTGATTTCCATATGTTGAAGCATCCCTGGGGTGAAGCCTACTTGATCAAGGTGGATAATGCTGTTTATTATCATCATTATTATTATTATTGCTTTTTTTGAGGTAGGGTTTTACTACAGCCCTGGCTGACCTGGAATTTACTATATCGTTTCAGGGAGGCCTCAAACTCATGGTGATCCTCCTACCTCTACCTCCTGAGTGCTGGATTAAAGGCATGTGTCACCATGCCCAACTTGAATAATGCTTTTGATATGTTGAACTCTGTTTGTGAGGATTTTGATCAGAATCTTTGCATCTAAGTTCCTCACTGATGTATGCCTATAGTTTTCTCTACTTGTTATATCTCTGGTTTTGGTATTAGAGTGATGTTAGCTTCATAAAAGGAGTTGGGGAGCATTTCCTGCTTTCTGATTATGTGAAACAGTTTGACAAAATTGGTTTTAGTTCTTCAATGAAGGTTTTATAGAATTCAGCTGAAAGCCATCTGGTCCTGGACTTTTCTTATTAGGGAGGTTTTTCATTACCTTGTCAATCTCCATGGATGTGATAGGTTTGTTTAGGAGATTAATATGCTCTGAGTTTAGTTTTGGTAGGTGGTACATGGCTAGGAATTCATCCATTTCTTCCAGATTATCCAATATTGTGGAGTAGAGGTTTTGGAAGTATGTCCTGATGATTCTTCCAGTTTCATTGATGTCTGTTGTGACCTCTCCTTTTTCATTTCTGATTTTGCTAATTTGAAACCTCTCTTTTTTCTTTTTTTGCTTGATCAAATTGGCCACGGGGGTTATCAATCTTGTTTTTTCTTTCCCCAAAATACCAGCTCTTTATTCATCCATTCTTAAAATTGTTTCCTTCATTTCCAATTCATTAATTTCTGCTCTTATCTTGATTATTTCTTTCCATCTGGAGCTCTTAAGGTTGGATTCTTCTTATTTTTCCAATGCCATAAGGTGGATAGTTTAATTTGAGAACTCTCTGTCTTTGATATGAAGGTATTTACTGCTATGAATTTTCCCCTTAGGACTGCCTTCATTGTGTCCCATAAGTTTTGGTACTTTGTGTTTTCATTATCATTTGATTCTAGGAATTTTAAAACTTATTTTTTGATTTTTCTACAACCCATTCATTATTTAAAAGTTATTATTTAAAAGTTCAGTCTCCAAGAGCTGGTGGAGTTCATGATGTGTCCCTTGTTATTAATTTCTATATTTAAAGCATAGTAATATGATATGATGCAGGAGGTTACTTCAATTTTCCTGAATTTATGGAGGCATGCTTTATGGCCTAATATATGGTCTATTTTTGAGAAAGTTCTGTGAGCTTCCAAGGAGAATGTGTTTTCTGTAAAACTGGGCTGGAAAGTTCTGTAGATGTCTGTTAGGTCTAATTGACCTACAGTATTCTTGAGCTCTATCATTTCCCTGTTGATTTTCTGCTTGAGTAATCTGTCTATTGATGATAGTGAAGTATTGAAGTCTTTTACTATGATAGTGCTGGTGTTTATTTCTATTTGGTTGTCAAGTAGGTTCTGATTTATAAACTGTGGTGCACCTGTGTTTGGCACATGTAGATTTATGATTGTGATGTCCTCATGTTAGATCATTTCCTTGATGAGTAAGAATTGGCCTTATTTGTCCTTTTTATTACTTTTGGTGTGAAGCCTATTTTGTCAGATATTAATATAGAAACACCTGCTGTTTCTTTGTTTCCTTGGAAATATACTTTTCCATTCTTTCACCCTCAGAAGGTTCCTGTCTTTAGTGATGGGTGGGTTTCTTGAAGACAGCAGATAGAAGCGTCCATTTTTTTCTGATACACCCTGTTAACTTGTGTTTTTTGATGGGTCAGTTAAGACCATTAATTTTTAAGGCTATAATTGTGAGGTTTGATTTAATCCTTGCCATGATGGGGTGCTTTATGGGATTTGGTGCTATCTTATGTTTTGTACTTTTTGAACCTGGTCTAGTTTTGCTTATTGTGTTCCTTTTCTTGTAAGGCTCTTGAGATTGGTTGTTTGACTCTTCTGTATGGAGTATTCCCTGGTATTCTCTGTAGGTTTTGTTTTGTGCTCATATAATCATAGAGTTGACTGTTTTCATGGAAAGTTTTCCCTTCAACAACTATTATGAGGGTACTTCCACTGGGTGCAGTAGCTTGGGTTGGAAGATTTTCAGACTATGAAATGTTCCATTCCAGGCCCTTTTGGCTTTCAGGGTTTCCATTGAGAAATCTGAGGTAATTCTGATGAGATTGCATTTGTATGTAATGTAGTGAGTTGTTTCTCTCTTGATGGTATTATCTCTCTCTTTGATTTCATTGTTGAGTTTTCACTATGATGTGGCTTGCAGAATTTCTTCTTTGACCCTGTTTATTTGGTTTTCTGTGAGCTTCTTATATCTGGATGGGCTACTTTTTTGGAGAGATTGGGAAAATTTTCTTCAATACTTTTGTTGAACATGTTCTCTATGCCTCTGGCCTGGATTTCCTCTCCTTCTTTTCCTTCTGGTATACCAAGGATCTGGATGTTTGGCTGAGTTAGGGTATCCCATAGTTCCTTAACATTCTGTTCACATGATTTTTTTGAAATTAGCAAAGTTTTTGGCCTCCTGATCAATTTCTTCTGTCTTGTCTTCCAGCTCAGAGGTTCTCTCTTCCCCATGAGTAACTGCTAGTAAGGGGTTCTAGAGAGGTTTTTTTAAAAGCTCTATTTGATTTTTGTTTTTCTGTTGTGTTATGTTGCATCATGCCCATCTCTTTTCTTAAGTATGATTTCAGTTCAAGATCTGATTTTCTTGATGCTTTCTAGAATTTGTTCTTGCATTTGATCAAGTCTTCAATTAGCTTAATCAACTGGTTATTGAAATCCTCCATTTGTTGACTCACCTTCAATTCATTTATATTTCTTTTGATGCTTCTAAGGTTTTCTTCAATTAAGTTAAGTCTAGTGTCAAATGCTGAGTGGTCTAAGAGATGATTTTGCTGAATTTCATTTATCTAATTGTTGGTTTTGTGATGACTTGCTTCCAGTTCAGCAATTCTTTTGATCAGGGTCACATTGGTTGTTTTGTTTTCATTTTGGGATTCAATTTCAGTTGATATGTCTATGATTTCATTGAAGGTTTCTATTGTGTGACTAGGCATTCTCGCTGGAGACATCTCAGTTTTCTGACTTTTTTTTTTTTGCATTGTGGTCTACTCATCTTGGGGAAATGTTTTATTCTATTGAGGGGGAAGCAAGTATTTGTCCTTGTAGGACTTTCAATGAGTATTTCCGAGCATGGGCTCTCTGGAGCAGAGTATCTTCTTTTTAAATAAATAAAAAAACTTTATTAAAATGTATTTAATGTACTACCCATGGCTTCCTTTGTCTACCCAGGCTCACCATTGAACCCCTTCTTTCCCCACTATTCCTTCTTCTATGTTGATATCTAAGGGGTTGTCTTTTTTGTTTTTTATGTTCCTCCATCATCTATGATGGCCTGTTGGTGGGCCCAATGGTATGCAGGTAACAACAACTGCTGTGAGGTCATGAATAAAATCATTTTATGCATGGGATACAGCATTTCAAAGCACTGCTCCCCATCCTTTGGCTCTTGCATTATTTCTACCACCTCTTCCACTATAGCCATTGAAAGATATACTACAGATGTCTCGCTAAGTGATGAGCACTCAACTGCCACTTCTTATCAGCACTTTGATGAGTTTTGAGTGTCCCTAGCAGTCACTAAAATCTGAAAAGAGAGACTTCTCTAACAAAATATGAGAGCAGCACTAATACATATGCATAAACTTAAGTACTTTGAAGACAATTTGATGGGCATACATTTATGTAGCCAAGTAACAGTAGTAACTTCCCCTCCTCCCCAACCATAACGTTTGTGAACTTCCCAGTCAAAGGCCTTTTTGTTAGGTTTCCTGTATCAGGAATGAATTCCCTCCCATGAAGCAGACCTTAAATCAATTAGAAGACAGTTGATTATCTTCATAATAGACATGCCACTATTGCAGTAGTGGGCACATCCTACCTGGAGGGCCAATTGTATAGCTTCCAAGGTCTACTACTGGTTAAGATTGTTGAAAACAATTATTTTTTACGAAATTAGGCTTGTTCACTGATTACTTCTAAGTTTGATTGTTCAGCCCTTTTGATTTTTTATTTTTGGCCTATCTGTGTAGATAGAAGGCATAGTATGTGCTGCATGTGTGTGCAGATGCAAATGCATGGGCATGTGGAAATAAGAGGAGACCAGAGAAGGACTGGTATTGTGTGTTCTTCTCTATCTCTCATCTCCACACTTCCTTGAGATTGAGCCTCTCCCTCAACCTGGATCCCTCAACCTGATCTGCCAATTTCTGTCTGTGGATCTCAGTGATTCTTTCAGGTCTTGCCCCCACATCTTTCATAAGACTAAGGCTACAGACATCTGAGACCAAGCAAAGCTTTTTGGTTTGGTGCTGGGAAATCTAACTCTAGTGTTCCCAGGGCCAAACGCTTAAATGGCCCTACCTGCATAGCCATTTGCTCAGCCCAGTTGTTTGACTTTTAACAACATTGCATAGGATGTGAATTTAAAGAACATACGTAATACACATATACATATATATGTATATGTTATACATATATATGCATATATATCTGAAGACTATGAACATTAATAAGTGACTATAAAACCAACTGCAAAACCATCTGCTGTGGCCATTTATTAGAAACTTCAAGTTTCCTAAAAGTTTGTACATTTTTAGCATAAGGCATAAGTCTAGACTTCTACATCTTGCTTCATTTGTGTTATTTTGAATATATAAATATTCAAATATTGTTTTTTGAATATCTTTCTTCAGATCATAGAAAAATTATCAACTGATGGAGAACTGATGTGATTTATTGGATAAAATAGGAAGGTATAAATCCTTTCATTTGTCAAGGAAAACTTGTAACTGATTCATTCATTAGTTTCTTTGCTATTTAAAATATTTTTTTCTTATACCTTGGAATTACATGAAGCCACACATACATATGGTATGAAAGAGAGAGAGAAAGAGAGAGATTGCCATGGAACAGAATCCGAAGGAGCTGTGATAATGCTCATTATAAGTTTTACAAAGAGCTGGCTGGCACCAGAAAGTCAAAAATAAAATCATTTCAATGAGCCCTTAAATAAAAAGAAATTTATATATCTTTACACAGTGTGCAGAGAGGAAAGTGAACAATTTAAACAATTGCAGTGATACTATGCACACTTGTATTCCTAAAATTAATGATTCTAGAAACATTTTGCCCTACTTACATTAATTCTTCAAAAGCATTCTGAATAAATGAATTTTGATGATAGGAAGTCGTATGACTTAACTGTCTCAGAGTTTCGCTATAAAGGTTTTACAAAAATTCTAACATTTTTACAAAAATCTAATAATTTTTATAAAAATCTGGTCATTCCTAACCTCTACACAGAGCAAGGCATTCAGATATCAGGTTGCTAAAAATATTCTTGAACTATGAGAAATAATTTTTAAATTCACTTGGCCATCTTCTCTGAATAAATACACTTAAAAAATTGTTGCTGGGTAGCAAGGGATGACCCTGTCCATTGTTTGCAAAGATGTTATGGTTGGCAAATATGGTGTCAAATTTGCTAAGATATTGGGCTATCAGTGTGTTTACATTGGATAAACGAAAAAAGCCAAGTTTACTCAGTGAGTTTCATTAAGTCATCTGTCAATTTGAATAGCATAGGCCTAAAAGTTTGCATTTTCTTATCAGAATTTTTGTATCAAAATTATTGGGAAAATATTTCATCTCATACTTTACTTGACTTATAAAGAAAGAGGATAGGTATCAAATTTATAAAACATCCAATACGTATTATTAGATAAGACTAAAAGAAATTGTATTTGAAAATTCTTGCTGGCAACATACTGCATGATTTTCAGGAAACCACTAGTGAGTCATTGGGTTTTTTGTTTGTTTGTTGGTGGTTGATTTTTAGTAGTCCTGAACTTCATAGACATGAAGTTGTTGTATTTTATTTGCAGTAACTCTTTGGAAATAGCTCAGATAATTAAACTCTGAATCTAAATATCCATCCAATCACTTCAATTTGATAATTTCTGTTTAGTGTGTTCTGCCAGCAATATAGTAAGTAGATGTGACCCAAAGGTTCCAGGTCAATGCAGGAAATAAACCAAGCTTGAGGGATTACAGGCTGAAACAACTATCTTCTTGGCTGCTTTGTCATTTAAAGTATAGACCTGCAGGAGTTTTCATAAAGAATTGGGAAGAATACAGTTTTGGGCAAAGCATTCCCAGGAATGCATGTCTGCATTACATGTTACCTTTGCCAACATAGATCTGCTCAAAAAAGTCTTAGCAGTACTCCCTACATGGCTGAGGATATGGCTCAGTGGTTAAAAGCACCTGCTTACAAAGGCCTCCAGCCCTGGTTCAATGCCCTAGCACCCACCTAAAGCCAGATGCACGAAGTAATCCATACATCTGGAGTTTTATTTACAGTAGCAAAAGGCCCTGGTGTGCCCACTCTCCCACCCCACCCCTCGCTCTCCTCCCTCTTTTCTCTCTCTATGTCAAATTAATAGGTAAAAATATTTTTAAAAATCCCTATATGCATGCCTAGTTTCTAAGGAAGCCATTCAGGTCTAAACAACAACTTTTATCTTGTTGTGCTGTGATGAGTGTTTAGTTGGTAAGAGAAAGGACTTAGCTGTTTACAATCACACTCCCAGTTCTGATTATAGACCCATCTCTAGGTGTGTGGTATTAGTGATTTATTGAATCTTTCTTTTTAAAAAATATTTTATTTTATTTTATTTTATTTATTTATTTGCAAAGTGGGGGGGGGAGAGAATGGGAACACCAGTCATTGCAAACTAACCCCAGTTGTATGAGCCACTTTGTGCATCTGGCTTTACATGGGCACTGGCAAATCAAACCCAGGCCATTAGGCTTTGCAAGCAAGTGCCTTAATTACTACGCCATCTCTCCAGGCCCTTATCTAATCTTTCTGAGTTCCAACTTTCTAATCTGTAACAAAAAATATAACAAATCCTGCCTCAGAATATAATTCTGGGCATTAGTCATAAGAACATTTTACACATGGAAAGATGTTATATGACTTTCCTGAAGACATATGAAGAAACATCTATTCAGCCTAGATAGGGCACTAAAGACAGACCAAAAACATAATTCCATCTGAATCTACTTTGGTTAGCCAGGGAATTCATTGGAGTTAGTGATAGGAGCATGGATAACTGAGACAGCTGCATTATAGAAAAACCTACCTTAGCAAGGGTGATGACTCACCAAGCTTGCATCTCCCAACTTCCAGGCAGCTCCACTGAAGAATTTCCTCTCCCCAGCTACTGCTTTAATAAACAGTTTTGGGAAAGGCCTTAATCTTGTCACTTTCTGAGCCTCCTGAGCCCCATGAGTTCCAGGAGCTTCCTATGCCTTGAGAGTTTCATTAGCTTCGTTCCTTTTATGAACCTCGATTCAGGAAGGAACATTTCAGTGAGGAAGACTTAGCTGTACAACAGACGTCATAATCATAACTGCTATTAGATTTTCACAAATGCAGACTGGTCAGGGACTCCTGTTTTGTTTTTAAATGGTTTATTTTAAAATTTATTTCTTTATTATCATTCATTTATTGTGAGGCCACATCTCTCTTCTAATTTTAGTTCAAGGTATCTCCCTCCAAAACATACAAATCTGCATTTAGCATTCAACAGCCTTTCATGGATTTGATTTAAAATGTGCAGTTAGCTGCAAGTTCACATTCTATGAGTTCAAGGCATTTCTGCTCTATGTAACTCTTCCTCTATAAAACATATTAAAATGATATTTTTAGAATGTTGGTATAGAATGATATAATTTGGGCTCAATACATTTTACATGTAAATAATAATAATAATAATAATAATTTTTAGTTTGATCTATAGAAAACTTAGTACTTTTTTGTGAGCCCCTAAAAGAAGCTTACAAAGAAAAGAAGGAACAACTATGCCTAATGGAGAGAAGTCAGTCCTGGTAGGCTAACTTTTTGTGAGGCTCCAACTTTTCATTTCTGGACCTTTTCTCAAGAACTAATGGAAAGTTCTGTACCCTTTCTTCATTTTCTCTTTGTTGCACACATTAATATTCTCTAATCTCTCTTCACAGACTCAATCCTCCTACCCTTTTATCATCTGGGCTCCATTCTGTGGATAATTTTGGATTCTAGCCAAGGCATTGATGTTTCTTTTTCTTCATGTAAAACTATACATGATATTCCTGGTCACCTGATGACGACCATATTCAGTAAAATGATTTATTTCCTCTTCGGACATTTGAAACTTTGCTTCTTAGCTTTTCCAAGAGTATTGTGATTTTTAATTTGCATTTGTTTTTAGAAACTGTCAGGACATATTAGTTTCTTCTGAACTCTTGTCCCCAAGTTTCACTGCTTGCTGAATGTCATTGTTTCACTTGTCTCTTTGATTTCATATACAGAATATTCCCAAATCAACAATAACTCAAACACTTAGCTGTGGAAATTGAACATACCATCACTGGTCTTGAAAGTGTAGGTATTAAAAGAAAACAGCAACCCCAGGGACTGAAATTTTCAAGAGAGCATACAATGGACTAGAATGAGAAACATGACATAGTCCACCTTTTACTAGTATTTGGTGATCACATAACCTCAAATGTATACTTTACAAAATTCAGAGGGTGATTTATAATCATTGTGTATTATTTTATTTACTAGTTCATTTTAATTTTATTCCTTTATTCCTGGATTTTACAGTAGGGTTTAATTTTAAAAAGTTGTTTATGGCTGGGGAGATGGTTTAATTGTTAAGGGGCCTGCGAAGCCTAAGGACCTATGTTTGAGTCTTCAGATCCTACATAAGCCAGATGCACAAAGGTAAGGCAAGAATAAGGTCACACATGCCCACTAGGTGGCACAAGCATCTGGAGTTCAATTGCAATTTCTGAGACCCTGGTGTGCCAATTCTCTCACTCTCTAAATTTAAATAAAACGTTTGTTTTCTTCCTGTACAGTTTCACCAATGACCATTAGATCTGTAGTCTTAAAAAATTAATAAAATAAGTTTTACTTACACTAAATCTTTTTATACAGAAAAGATTTAAGGTGAGTTATAAAGAGTTTTATTGCCATATAACATGATAATAAAATGAACTTAAAATTAATTTAGGGGGAAATCATGGAGGAAATAAAGGAGTGTGTGTTCTAAGTTCATAGACTCTTGTTAGAAACAGGCTTCACTTTTAGTTCAATTTCTGGATTCTAGATAAGGTTATCAATTTAGGATACATTTTTCCCACCTAAACTCTGGTGGGAAAAATGATTAACCAGTCACTTACATGATTTAATAGAAATAATATTCATTTTAAATGGCTGTGATGTCTTTTAAGAAAAGAAGAAACACTATGTTCACAAAATTAATTTTGAGCCCACAACTTTTTACCACTCAGATCTGATTTCTCTGAAACATAAGGAAAACAGTCAATTTTATAGAGCCAGAAATTCTTGTCTGCATTTTTAAAAAGTTCCCAGGCTGTGCACACCTAAACTCCAGAGGGAACTATTTACAAATTACATGGTAGAAATAAAATAGTTGGATAATAGAAAAATATGTAGAACATATAGGATACTATAAAATAGCATGTTAATTATGCAGAGATTTCACTTAAAATCACCATATCTTTACAGTTTTAAAAAAACTTCTTATTTTTATATATTTGCAAGCAGAGAGATACAGAGAGAGTGAGAGAGAGAGAGGCAAAGAAAGAGTATGGACACACCAAGGTCTCTAACCCCTGCGAACAAACTCCTGATGTGTGCACCACTTTGTCCATCTGGTTTTATGTGGGTACTGGGGAATTGAACCTAGGTCATTAGTCTCTGTAGGCAAACACCTTAACCAATGAGTCATCTCTCCATCCCTCTTTACAGTTTTTTTAGGACAACTTGCTAAAAATATGATTTTTGTATCAAAACATATGATTATTTTTTAAAACGTTTGAGGCATTTTGCTGGCTCATCAGCCAATCTGTAATGTTTACACATAGTAACTGCAGTAACCCTTGTGGCTTAGTATCCTTGTTTATAATAAGGCTGTCTATTCATTCTGCTCATAGTTTCATTTTCTATACAGAAGCTTTTTAATTATATGTAATTCCATTTGTTAATTCTTAGAGCTATGTCTTAGTTACTTTCTTGTTACTGTGATACAAAAAGCACCTGACCAGAGCAGCTTAAGAAAGGAAGACCTTATTTCATACAGTTTGAGGTTACAGTTCATTATGGTGGGGAAGACATGGTAGCAGGAGCAGGAAAAAAAAAAAGCCAGTCATAGTGCATCCACAGTCAGGAAGCAGAGAATGATGGATGCTTGTGTTCATCTTACTTTCTGATTTTTATTCAGTCCAGGACCTGGACCCATGGAATGATGCTGGCCACAGTTAAGATGGGTCTTTCCATTTCAATTTACCCAATAAAGGCAATCTCTCCTTTGCATGCTCAGAGGCTTGCCTCCTAGGTGATTTTAGGTGCTGTTGATAATCACTATAAACCATCATAAGTTATTTCCTGTGCCCCTTGTCCTGTTCAGAAGTACTTGTCTATTCCTGTAACTTGAAGAACTTCTTCTATGTTTTTCTCTAGCAATTTAGAATTTCGGGTTTTTTTTTTAAATCTATTTAACCTTGTATTGAAATCCAAGCAAGTTAAATATATCAGGGAAAAACATAAGTTACGAGGACTAGAGATAAATGAACTTACTATTATTTACATAAGATATGATGACATAAGTAGGAAATTCAAATTAATCTACAGAAAAATGATCAGAATAACTAACAAGTTATCTAATTATAGATTTAATATATGATAATCAACTATATTTCTATGTACTACTAAAACTTATATAATAGTTTGCAATGGGATCAAAACAACAGATACTCTGAAATAAATACTAAAATACTAACACTTCTACACAAAAAATAAGAAAAATTATTCACAGACAATATAGCATTTCTAAATAAATGGAGGGTTATACCTTGTTTATTGGTTAGAAATATCAGTATTTACAGCATCCTAACAGATCCATAGGAACTATTCAATATTTGGTTTGGTTTGGTTCGGTTTAGTTTTTGAAATGACTGGCCTTGAACTTATAATGTTCCTGTCTCAACTTCCCAAATAGCTGTAATTACAGACATGCAGTTTCAATGTATTCTTAAACTGCAACCAAATATTTTGTGAGAATCATAATCTGATCTTAAAATTTATCCTGAAATACAAATGAACTAGAATATCTAATGGATTCTTAGATGGCAACACAATTACAGTAATAAAAACAAATAATATGACACAATGAAATAGAATTATAAGTCAATGAACATAAATTCTAACATTTGGTTCATAGCAAAGGTGTCAGTACAATACCATGCAGAAATTATGCTCTTTTTCTGGGTGGGGGGAGCAATCTTTCTGTCCCTTTTTATTTTTTTGTATCTATTTTTTCTTTATTAGTTATGTACATACTCAGTGTATGAACAGCCATATTGGTACCATGCTTAGCCTCCTCTGCCCCCCCCCCGCCCCCCGCTGAAGGGACCCTCCTCATTGGGGATTGTGGGTCATGCATTGTGAGGGTAGCCATCAGTTATGGGGAAGAGACCATGTCTCTGTGCATAATGCCCCAACTTGTGGCTCTAATAACCTTTCTGCCTCCCTCTTGTGTGAATTTCCCTGAGCCATTTTGGGTTTATTTTAGGTCTACTTCGGTGATGAGGTCTTGGGAGCTTCTGTGTCTCTGGATATCTGATTTGGTAGGAGTTGAGTGTTCTCTGTGTCTATCTCCTTCACCCTTGTGCTGATACCAGGTTCACCAAGAAAGCAGCACTGTTGCTCATTTCCCCAATTACTCTATGGTTTCAGCTGGGGCCTGGTGAAGTGTGATGGGCTGATTCTCTCCTCAGGTTCTATGTCCATCTGAAAAAGAGAAGCAGATTCTCCAATTGAGAGTGAAATAACACCTTATACATGGTATAACCATTATAAAATTAAGAGAGAATTTAATAGGTGTAGGCCCTCTTGTAGCCCAAGATTGGTGGGAACTTGATATTGGAAAGCTAGCATTTTTTTTTTTTTTTTGGATATGGTTCTGACTTGTTTCCCATTTCCAGCTATGGGTTCCATTCCACTGAGTGGATCCATTAGCCAATTCAAGAGCAGTTGGTTACCCACCATGGCTGTGTGCCACTATTACACTTGGGTGAGCATCATGTAAGGTTGTTTGTTGCTGTGTCACTTGAAACACAAGTTGCTTGGACAGATGTTGGCCATTTTCCCCTAGTCACTCATGTAGCACCTTCTGGCACTAGACAGGTTAACTGTCTGGGGACTGACCTTCTTCAGTGACAATTCCAGTCAGGTCACTCTATGTTCCGTACCAACAGCATATGGTGTCTTCGGCAGTAGGGTCTTACCATTAACCTTTGTTGAGTAATCAAGTGCTCTGACAGAAATCTGACTTCTTTTGGGAAACCTTGTAGGTCCCTCTGATCAACAGCTCATTTTGGATGTTAACCACATCCTGGTACTAAGAGTTACAGGCCAGTATCAAGGGATAAAAAGGAAGAAAAAGACAGGTAATATAAAAGTGAAAGAGAGAAGAGAAAGAAAGATAAGAAGAGAGAGAAGAGAGAGAGAGAGAGAGAGAGAGAGAGAAACAGGAGAGGATTAAGGTTAGTCTTCATCATACTCTCTCCAGGGCCCTTTGATTCAGGTGTTCCCTCTAAGGACCTGATGGAGGTTCAACCTTTTAGTCTGTCTTTCAGGATATAGGATTTTATGGTACCATTTCCATTTGAGTCTAGTTTTATGAGCCCCCCCCCCCTTATCCTCCCCTCTAGCCCCAACTTCCCTATTGTCTGGTCCTCGAGATGCCTATTAGGTATGTCAGAATCTTGGGAAGATTCAGGCTAGGAGCCACAGATGAGTGAGACCATATGCCAATTATTTTTCTGTGATTGGGTAAGTTTGCTGAGAATGATCTGTTCCAAGTTTGACCAGTTTTCTTCAAATTTCATTGGGTCAGTTTTCCTTACTGCTGTGTACAATTCCATCATGTAAATATACCACATGTTGGTTATTCATTTGTCTATTGATGGACATCTGGGTTGATTCCATTTCTTAGCTATTATGAATTTAGCAGCTATAAAATGGTTAAGCAAATCTCTCTGAACTGAGGCATGGAGCTTTTAGGATAAATGCCCAGTAAGGGAATAACTGGGTCTGTTGGTAACTCTATGCTCAACCTTTTTAGGAGTCTCCATATTGCTTTCCATAATAGTTGTACCATTTTACATTCCCACCAAAAGTGAATGAGCGTTCCTATTTCTCCACATCTTCACCAGCATTTGTCTTCATTTGATTTTTTGATGTTTGCTATCCTTACTGAGGTGAGGTGGACTCTCACAGCTGTTTTAATTTCCATTTCCCTGATGATTAGGGAGTTGAACATTTTCTTAAGTGTGTGTTTACCATTCAGGTTTTAAGTTAAGGTCATTTGATTTATTTTTAATTTATTTTTTGTGTAGAATGAGAGTCATGAATCTGATTTTGTTCTTCTGCATTGTTGTATCCAGTCTTGTCCACACCATTTGATGCATTGGTTGTCCTTACCCAATGTATGCCTTTTACCTTTGTCAGATATTATGTGGCAGCATCTATGTGGATTTAATGGTCTGCGTGACTGTTTGTGACAGCAACATGCAGTCTTTGTCAATATGGCTCTGCAGTATAATTTGAGGTCAAGTAGTATTACACCTTCAGCAGTGCTATTTCAACTTAGATTGGCTTTGGCTATTCATGGTCATTTGTGTTTCCATATGAATTTTGGGCTTGTTTTTTCTGGCTTTGTGAAGGATGTCATTGAAATTTTGGTGAGGAATGTGCTGAGTCTGTAGACTATTTTAGGTAATACAGCCATTCTCACAATATTAGTTCGGCCAATCCAGGAACCTAGAAAAGTCTTTACATCATCTAATAAATTATTCAATTTCTCTCTTCAGAGCCTTAAAGTCAAAATTGTTGAGGTCTTTAACTTCCTTGGTTACATTTATTTATAGGTACTTTTTTAAGGCTATTGTGAATAGGATATTATTTCTATTTTTTCAGCAACTTCATTAATAGTAGATATGAAAGCTAATCTTTTAAAATATATTTTTGTTGAAAACTTCTATACTTACATACAACAAACCATAATACCCTCCCCTCCCCCACCTCCCCCTTTATAAGTCTGCTCTCTCCATCATATCCCCTCCTTCTCACCATTAGTCTCGGCTGCTCCTTTTTGCATGTTATTTTGTGTCCTGCAACTTGACTGAATATGTTTATAAAATATAAGAATTTTCTGGTGGAGTCTGTAAAGTATTTTAAGTATAAAATCATGTTAACTGTGAATAAGGATAATTTGAATTCTTCCTTTTCTATTTTTATATCTTTTGTAGCTTTCTCTTGTGTTGCTGCACTAGCCAAGACTTTGAACACTATATTGAATAGGGAGTGGATAGTGTAGGGACCATTGTCTAATGACAGATTTTAGAGGAAATATTCTTAATTTTCCTCCATTTAGTATAATTTTGGCTATTAATGTATCATATGCAGCCTTTATTATTTTGATGTTTCATCTATTGCTAATGTTCTCAAGAGTTTTATTTCTTTCTTTTTTTTTTAATGAGACAGACTGAAAGAGAGAGATAGAGAGAGGATTGGCATGCCAGGGCCTCCAGCCACTTCAATTGAACTCCAGATGGGTATGCCACCTTATGCGCATGTGCAACCTTGCACATTTGCATCCCCTGCATGACTGGCTTATGTGGGACCTGCAGGCAAGCGCCTTAACCACTAAGCCATCTCTCCAGCCTGTACTCAGGTTTATCATTAAGGCAGGCTAATCTCTATTAAATGAATTTTCTGTATCTGTAAAAATGATTATGTTATTTATAACCTTAACTTATTGTGTTATACATTTATAGATTTGCATGTGCTGAATCAGTCTTTGATCCTTGATATCAAACTAATGTGGTTGTGGTACATGATCTTCATAATAGGTTCTTTAATTTAGTTTACAAGTATTTGGTTGAGAATTTTTGCATCTGTGTTCATCAGGGAAATTTTTGTTTAGTTTTTTTTTTTTCTTTTCCCAATTTCTTTGTCCAGTTTTGTTTTCAGAGTAATACTGTAACTATTCAAAAAGTGAGTTTGTAGTGTTCTTTCCCTTTCCATTTTGTGGACAATTTGTGGGGCATTGTTAGAGCTTCCTGAAAACTAGGTAGAATTCATCAGTGAATCCACTCAATCCTGGACTTTTACTTGTGAGAGATTTTTTTAAATTATGTTTTATTAATTAGTTTTGTATTCAGTGAATACAGTCAAGTTGGTCCCATTGCTAGCCTCCTCCTTGTCCTACCCCCTCCCCCTGGCCCCTCCTTGTTGAGGTATATAGGTCATGCCTTGTGGAGTTACCTCTCATTTCTGGGTAGGAGGAAATGTCTCTGCATATCATGACCCAATGTGTGGCTCTGACATTCTTTCTGCCCCCTCTTCCACAAAATTTCCCTGAGCCATGTTGAGTTAATTTTAAGTCTGCTTCAGTGATGAGGTGTTGGGAGCTTCTGTGTCTCTGGATATCTGATTCTGCAGGAGTTGATTGTTCTCTATGTCAATCTCCTTCACCCTTGTGCTGGTACCCAGTTCACCAAGAAAACAGCACCCTTGCTTGTTTCGCCAATTATTCTTAGTTTCAGCTGGGGCCCTTTTGAGGTATGATGGGGTGGTTCTCTCCTTAGGGTCTGTGTCTACCTGAAAAAGAGAAGCAGATTCTCCAACGGAGAGTAAAGTTAGCACCAGATAAATGGGATAACCCTTATATTTTTAGAGAGAATTTAATAGGTGTAGGCCCTCTTGTAGCCCACGATTGGTGGTAGCTTGATAATGGAGAGCGGGTTCATTTTTGGATCTGGTTCTGACTTGTTTCCCAGCTCCAGCTATGGGTTCCATTCCACTGAGAAAATCAGTTAGCCCAATCAAGAGCAGTTGGTTTCCCACCATGGCTGTGTGCCACTATTGCACTTGTTCGAGCATCACGACAGGTTCGGGAGATTTTAAATTCCATTTCATTGCTTGTTATAGGTCTATTTAAGTTTTTTATATCTTATGGATATAATTTTGGGTAGGCCGTATGAGTTTAGAAATTTATTTATTCTAAATTTTCCAGCTTTTTAGAGAGTAAGTTTTCAAAGTATTCCCTAATGATCTTTTCTTCTTTTTTTTGTAGTAGCTGCCTGTTCATCTAAGATTTTATTAATTTGGATCTTTTTCCTCTTTATTTTTCTTAGTTTGGCTAGAGATTGGTCAATCTTGTTAATATTTTTAAGTAATGAACTGTTAGATTGATTCTATGTATTACTCTTTAGTCTCTATTTTCTGCCATATTATGCATTATTTTTTCATATGAATTCAGTTTGGGTTTGACTCTTTGTTGTCTGATGTCTTGTATTATATCACTAGATTATTTATTTTGGATGTCCCTGCTTTTTTAATGTGGACATTTACAGCTATAAACTTTCTTACTAGATCTGCCTTGGCTATGTCCCAGAGGAACTGGTAGGTTGTGTTCTGTTTTCATTTGTTTCTAGGATTTGTTTTTTCATTTGTTCCCTTATTTCTTCAGTGACCTACTATTTCAAAGGTGTATTGTTCACTATCCAAGTATATGTGTAGTTCTGAAGTTTATCTTGCTGTTAATTTCTACTTTTATTCCACAATTGTCTGCTGAAATACAAGAAATTAACTCAAAATTTTTGTATTAATGATGGCTTCCTTTGTAGCCTACAATGTGATTGATTTTAGAGTAGGTTCCATGTGCCACTGAGAAGAACATATTCTTCTATCTGTTGGGAGGCATAGTCTACAGATATCTGATAAGCCAGTTAACCTGTGGTATGATTTAACTCTGAAGTTTCTTTGCAGATTTTTAGTTTGGAATTCTATCTAAATATGAAAGTGAGATATTAAAGCCTCCAACTATTATATTATATCATATTAGACTAGATTAGATTAGATTAGATTGTGATGTCAGGACCTATGTGGCCCCTTTTGCCCTTTGTTGTTTGCCTTATGAAATTGAGAACCCCAAAATTTGGTACATAAATATTTTTAGTTTTTATATCTTCTTGATTAATTATTCTCCTTTTTAAAAATGTGATGACCCTTATTATCTCTTCTGATAAGTTTTGGTTTGAAGTTGTCTTTATTTGTATAACAATTGCTATGCCTGCTTGTTGACAACTTCCATTTACTTAGTGGTTTTATTTCATCCTTTTATACCCAGATTTTGGGCATATTTTCTACCTACGTGCATTTCTTGTGGACAACAGTTGCATCATGTTTTTATAGTCTGTCTAACCTGTTTTTATTGTTGGACTGAGACCATTTATATCTGTTGTTATCACTGAGATGGGTTGCTAGTTCTTGTTCAGCTTAGGCACTGTTCTGACTAGCTGAACAGTGGATACTTGTGATCACTCTCCCCTGAAAGTGCTGGGGTTTCATGGTCTGCTGTGTTAGATATGGTTGATTCCTTCCCACCTCATCATTGTTCATCTGTTCTGCTCATAGAATGGATTCCTTCCTGCTTTCTTCTGGATGAGACTTTGTTCTTCCGTGCATTGCTCCAAGAATTTCCTGCAGTGCTGGTTTAGTTGTCATGCCATGAATTTCTTTGATTTGTATCTTGAAACATCCTTATTTCTCCATCAATTTTAAATTTATTAGAATAATAAATTAATAAATAATAAATTCCCTTTTTCCCACTCAGGATGGTTTGTTTGTTATATGAGTCCTATGAGAGCACTGTTTTCACTAGCAATCAAGTTCCTTAATGCTGTTCAGCTGGAGGGCCCAAGTGTTCCCTACTAATTTACCAACAGTCCCAGATTTGCCTTGCTGTGGGAGACACTTATGCACTTTATTGGGTTTCTGTTAAAGTTCTGAGACCACAGCATTGGAGTGCAAGATGGAGAAGATGTAGTTTATAGACATTTTTAGAACAAAGATTATCAAAATTTAAGTAGGGAAATGAGTGGGAGCAGAGGAAGGAGAAAAAGGAAGTAAATTATGAATAAAGTAGAAAGTATGTATCTTAGACATATGAGACAAAGTAGAGACTATTATAGATGTAGAAGTGCAGAAAAAAATTTTGTTGGTGTAGAAAAATAAGAGATGATCATGAAATTCTTTTTTGTTGAGATAGGAGTTAAAATAGAGTAGCTGAATAATTCACATACAAAGTTATATAGAGTAATAAAATATTAGAATGAAAATTTGGGAAAAATCCTAAACAACTAAAAGGTTAAAAAATTGGGGGTTAAAAAGATTACTCAGTGGTTAAATGTGCTTGCTGGCAAAACCCACCAGCCTGGGTTCAATTTCCCATTCATGTATGCAAGCTGGAAGTAAAATGTGATGCAAGTATCTGGTGTTCATTTGAGCTGTAAGAGGCCCTGATGTGCCTATAAACACACACAAATTAATTAATTAATTAAATTAAAAAATAGAAGTAATGTGAGATAGAAAGCTCTATGCTATTAGCATTAGTCTGATTGTTTCTCTCAGTGGATTGATGTGATTTCTGCTCCCAAGGGATTGTCATTTGTGTCAGTCTGGACAGATGAGGGAAAAGACTTCTAGTCTCAACAGTTCTGACAAGTTAAATCAGTGTGCTCATCCAAATGAGAAAGATATCTGTCGGTACAGACTACTTTCTGTTTTTAGAATTTGTTTTTATTTATTGGGCTGGAATGATGGCTTACTGGTTAAGGTGCTTGCCTGCAAAGCCTAAGGACTGGGGGTTTGAGTCCCCAGTATCCACATAAAGCCAGATGCACAAGAAGGCACATGTGCCTGGAGTTTGTTTGCAGTGGCTAGAGTCCCTGGTGCACCCATTCTCTATTTCTCTCACTCTATAGCGTGTGCTCAAATAAATAAATGCTCTTTGTACATCTGAATTTAAATAGGAATTGGGAAATCAAACCCAGGCCTTCAGGCTTTGAAAGCAAGTACCTTTAACCAGAGCCAACTAACTCTACAGTCCCTTGTTTCTACTTTCAGCAGGAATTCACTGGCCAGAACCCCCATACACCCCAACCTCAGCCAATTACAATCTGGACTCTATGAATCAGGGATGGGACTTTTCATGCTTTCTGTGATTCACACTTTCCGGAGGCGGGGGAGTGGGGTGGGGAGGGGGACTTGGGTGACCCTCCCTCCTTAGTGTGTGTGTGGGCAACTCAGAGCGCCCAGTTCCATAGCACAGAGCAGCTCTGTAGCTCCACCTGGCAGTGGTGGGAGAGTACTGACTCTCCCTGCTTGGCAGGCTACAGTTGGTTCCCTAGCCTCGAACTCTTCTGATTACAATTACCTGCTCCATGTTCACTTTTCAATCACTGGGTAACTCTCTGAGATTCTCAGGGCCACACCTAGGGGCAGTTCACTCCGATCCACATGGTGGCTGGGGTTAGAGTGTGGGCCCAGGGGCGGCATTGAACGTTTCCACCCCACTGCAGCAACCTGGCTCCCTTTGCCGCAGGAGTTCACTGGTGGCGGGCTTCTGCAGGCAGTTCCCTGGCACAGACAGGTGGCTGTGGGCCCAGAGACCATGGTGGCCACAGGGAGAGATCAGCTCTGTTTCTGGGAAAAGTTTACTGGTGTGAAAAGCAAACGCTGGTTAGTCTGTGAGTAGGGAAGTTAGCAAAGCGATGTCTCTGTCTTCACTTCCATTCCCTCTTGAATACTCATCCACTAGCTCTGACCAGGCTTCTAGTCTGCCATTTTTCCAGGAAGTCTTGTTGTGTTACTCTAAGTGTTAATTAGTAGTAGGTAAAGCACTTACGACAATTGCACGCACATTTTTGCTGTCATTATTTGGAAATTTGTTAAGAAAAATAGTTCATTTTATTATGTATATCAATACCAAGATATGGAGTACATTTGTAAATTTGTTGGACAGTTCTGTTTCTTCTTTCATGAATTGCTAATTTATATCTTTAACACAACTTTCTAGTTTTTTATTTTATCAGGTACATTGCAAGAGGCAGTGGCCTAAACAGTCACAAGAGAACTGTCAGTAGCCTCTAATGAATTTTCTTTCATTTTTCTTATTTATTCTGTGTACTCTTAACATACTTGATTAACTTGAGATTAACTTGGTGTCTGACAAAAATGTCTTAAATATTTCTCTCAGCTCCTATTCATTTAATTTTGGTCACACTTCTTTTTCACATGTAGATGCTTTGATATTTTTATTACATAAGACAGTGAATGTTTGTACATGTCTTTTTCCTTTCTTTATAGAGTAGTTCCAGCTTTTCCACAGTTCCAGTTACCCATGGTTAACCGTGATCCAAAAGTATTGAAGAAATTCTATACTTTGATAGAAAGGGATAGACCACATTCACATAGCTTTCATTGCATCATGTGGTTATAATCATTCTTCATTCTATATTAGCATTAGTCATTATCATCTCTCACTGTGCCAAATTTATAAATTAAACTTCATCATAGGTATGGATGCATTAGGAGAAAACATGACATACATAGGGTTCAGTACCATGTGATTTCACTTAGCTATTTGGGGCTTAGGAGCACATCTTAGATGGTTAATAGAGAACTACTGTACTTAGAAAGTGTAACAAATGACCACAAGCTGATGCCATAAAATCACAGAAGTTTACTCTTTTGCAGTTCTTGAGGCTAGAAGTCAGTGTTCCTATGAGTCTCTCCTAGGTTTCAATGGCTGGAAGCGATCCTTGGCATTCCTACGTGTGCAAATGCATCATTGCAAGATCTGTTTGTCTCTAAATGGTCTTCCCCTGTGTGTAAGTCTTTGTCTCTGTGTCCGACTTTTCCTCTACTTACAAGGACACCAGTCATATGAAGACTGAGACTCATCTTAATGTAATACATGCTCATCTATATTTTATTAAATCTGCAAAGTCCAAATTAGGTGACATTCATAGGTCCAGGTGGATATAACTTTGTGAGATATTATTCAGCCATGTATAGGAAATAATTCCATATTCCAAGTTCACAAAAATATTCAGCTATACATTCTATTATATATTTGTTTCTTTATTACATTTAATTCCTCAATTCTTCTGGCTGCTTAATATTTTGTGGTGTAATTTAGATGGGCATCCTCTATTGAAGAGTGAGGATACAAGTACTTCCTTTTTTGAAAGTGTTAAGATAAAAGTTAAAAAAAAAAAAGTGTGCCATTTAAGTCAAAACTTACTATCTTCACACAGAGAGAAAAACCAAGGAGGGAAAATGGGAGGGAATTTGATGAATGAGAATTTGCCTAAGAAATATCAGACTTGTTTTCCATTGCCTACTGAAGAGTAAAACTTACTCTTGGAAATCCTAGTATTCACTGGAGCATCCTCATCTCCCTACCCCCTCTAAGACTTACATAGCTTTGCAGCTCAACCAAACAGAAGACACCATTCAGCATCACTTCTGGTCCTTGATTATCCCTTCTGTTTATTTTCCTGTCACATGCTCCCTTGGATCTGGCTTTCAGAGGCATGGACAACCATACCCCTCAGCCTCACAGTGCACCAGCTGTTTAATTTCCATATTCTCCCTCCTCACCCTGGATCAGCTGTACTGACAAGGCTTGGTTTGCCATGTGCTTTCGCAAATTCTCTCTTGACTCTTCACTGATCTTCAAAACTTTTAGATTTCACTGAGTTTCCTCTTTGGGTTGCCATGTTGATTGTGTTCTGTTACATGCCTCAATACTGTGTGCTTTGATTCTCCACCATATACATTCTTGTCTCTAAGATTATAAGCCTCTGTATCTGCTCTGAAATGTCTGTGCACAGACAAGCCTACTAAGTTAATTACATAGCTGCAGTATCCTTTTGCTTCAGGTCTATGAATGTCTGGTAAAGATTTTTAGATGGTTATATGTCCCAATGAAAACTACTGTATCAAAGGTATTCCATCCACAGCAATGTTTTCTGGATCATATAGATGACACTGACACTAAGCATAAACGCATAAAATTTAAGCTTCTCTCTCTTTTTTTTTTTTTTTTTTTTTTGAGGTAGGGTTACACTCTAGTCTAGGCTGACCTGGAATTCGCTTTGTATTCCCAGGGTGGCCTCGAACTCACAGCTATCCTCTTACCTCTGTCTCCCAGAGTGCTGGGATTAAAGGCATGCACCAGCATGCCCAGTTTAAGCTTCTTTTTTATTTGGCCTTCACATCTAATATTAACAGACTGAAAAGTGAAATTTAGAAAAATACTTTTGGTCAGTTGTTAAATATGTTCTAATACAAATATTCCTTCTGGATTAAAACTCCTAAGAACTAGAAATACATAGGCTAATATCTAATTGAGTCAATACTAGTGCAACAAAAACCATTGTTGGCAGAATAAAACACATCAACAGCTTTTTATCTCTTACATAACTCAGTTTAGAATGTAAGTGGGTAATTAGTGCATCAACAATGGACTTGTTTGGATGCTGTTTTACATATGACTGCATTTAAACCTTTATTTACATATAAGTATTTACATAGACATCAGGCCCATTCCCAAATCTGTTTCTTCAAAACAGAAAAGTTGTTCCTAGATATAAGTATTACCACAAACTCTGTTTCTTGATTTCCTACTAGAACAAATAGGTACTAAAAGATAGTTAAGGGCTGGTATTCTGTGTAAACCCAGCTTAAGCCCTTGTGAGTCAGCCCTGGCAGCTAGTGCTTTTCCCAAATTAAAGCTTTCATCGGAGTGGATTATGTGGCTTGGCCACTCCCAAACCTTACATTTGGTGCCCTGACTCAGATAGGGGGCTTCCAGTTGTCCTTGTGGGTGGCCAAACCTCCTTTCCCTGACCAGACCACTGAGCTGACACTGACCCTCTGAAGGCTACAGAGCATCTCTGCCCTATACCAACTTTCACATGCACCACGATTTAGCCTTGCTCTTCTTTCCCTCTTTCCTCCTTCTCAGTAAGTGTCCCTCTTGGGTTGGCCTGCTCTTGGGTTTAATCCCTCCTCTTAGAGGCCATGCCAGCATGCCAGGCTACACTCCTAGCCCACTTTTGGGCCCCAACTCCAGGTCTCAAGAAAGATACACTCTCAAGACACCTCCGGGCCTCTCGTTCTCTCCTCTACTGTACCCTAAGAGGAGCCTTTTGGTTTGGTTGCACCATCTTGGGATGCTCTCACCCTTCCTCTTCTCCCTCAACCTCCTGAGGTCTCATCTTTCACTGCCAGCTGCTTATGCCTTTGGGAGCACAGTCACACACCTTGCCCACTAACAGGCTAAAAAGCCAACAGTTGCGACCTGTATTTCATCTGCCCGTGTGGGAGGTGCAGGCCCCATTCACCCTAAGGAGCCAGGGGTTCACATTGGTACTCTGTGTAAACCCAGCTTAAACCCTAGTTCTTTTCTCTCATCCTTGTTTTGCTCTTTCCCTGTTTCCCTAAGAACTTAAAGCCTCTACAACTCTTGGACAATGTCAAGCCTTGTCATCTTCTTTCTCTGCAACTGTGCCTGGCCACAATACAAGCTGGACAATGGGTTCAAATGGCCTCAGAACAGAACTTTTAATTTCCAAATTCTCACTGATTTAAAAAAACTTCTGCGAACGTACAGGCAGGTGGTCTGAAATATTCTATATTCAATCATTTTTCACTCTGTGTGCACAGCCTTCTCTCTGCTCTACCTGCTTTTCTCACCAGTCCCTTCTAGCCAAGGTATCAGGAATTTGCTCTCATTCAACCCCTCCCCCATACTCATCCTCACCCTCTGCTTTTGACCCAGATGCCATAGATGCCCTGGCCCCAACAGTTCCTCCTGGCTCCTCCAGCTGCCTTAGCCTCTCCTGACCCCCTGCCTGGTAACAAGGTTTGATTTTGGTCTCTGGAGTTGTAAATAGTTAAGAACTGGGCATGGTTGTGCATGCCTTTAATCCCAGCACTCAGCAGGCAGAGGTAAAAGGGATCACCTTGAGTTTGAGGCCATCCTGAGACTACATAGTGAATTCCACATCATCCAGGGCTAGAGCAAGACCTTATCTTGGAAAAAGAAAAAAACAATGAAAAGTTTAAATGGAAATGCATAGCTTCTGAATGAATATGTAAAGGGGAAATGGTTGTCTAGAGTCTGTATGAAAAATACACTTAAAATGAATAAATGTGTGTGAGTAAATATGTGGTTCACAGCCCTAAGGCTATAGAATGATTTCTATTCTGAGCAGTGTCAGTTCACTGTGGGGGATGTTCTCCACCAGGCCCACTGTGCTAGATGGCATACCAACTTTTACTGTTGAGTGTCCCCAGAAGGAATACCGGTTATGCTGTCCCACTGTGTTCCCTAGAGGCCAGAAGTAAGTTAGGCCAGTTCAGGCAGATGCACCTGTAATGTGTTACTTAGTGCTTTCCCTAAAGGGCTTCATCTGTAGATGGCCAGGTGGCTCTGGGAGTAAGAGGAGAAGCCTAAAACACAAATCTCATTGTTGGACAGAGAGATAAGACACAGGTCTCTATGGGGTTTATGCTGCCCCAGGAAAATCCCTAATGACTCTTTCTTAGCTTCCCTACCTTGCAGAGCCAGGGGGCTGCAGGCACAGGGAATCTCAGGATCCTGGTCCCAGCATCCATGATGATGGGTGAGTGCCAGTCACTGTGAACAAATGGGGACTTCTTATAAGAAATTTGTAACTGTTTTTATGTTTATTTTATTCTTCTACACTTCTGTGGAACTGTTAACAGACAACAGCCTCAAGACTTATGTTTAAATTTAGAAGTACTTGATGCTGAGTTTGTAAAAAATTTCTAACACGGTTCCAATCTGCTTTCATATTTTTTTAAAAAACAAATGTGTTTCAGAAAGTTATGAGAAATGAAGTTCCAAAAGATAATACGATATATATTTCTATTCTGGGTAAATAGCATAAGTCAAGTCTAGTCTACTCTTTCATATAAAGGTTATTTCAAAAGACCACTTGAGGACAAAACAAAAACAAAAACAAAACTGCTGGGTGTGGTGGCACACGCCTTTAATCCCAGCACTCAGGAGGCAGAGGTAAGAGGATCGCCATGAGTTCGAGGCCACCCTGAGACTCCATAGTGAATTCCAGGTCAGCCTGGGCTAGAGTGAGACCCTATCTCGAAAAATAAAATAAAACCTTAAATGGTGTCGTAGTTTGAATAGATGGACCCCAATATATTCAGTTCTTTATTGTTTGTCGTCTGCATCTGCAGCTACCTGGATGGAGGCAGTGTCACTGGGTGGATCTTAAGGTGTGGTGGTGGGTTTCAGATTTCAATCTAAAGATATGCAAAGTTTGCCTAGCTGGAGTTCCTGAAGTGTGCTGTGGCTTTTGGCTTTTAGGCTTGTGCTTCTCTCTCTGTCTGCTTGGGCCTGTGAAGGCAGGCCAGCTTCTGCCATTTATGGAACTTCCCCTGGATCTGTAAGCTTCAATAAATATCCCTTCCTCCATAACTGTGCCTGGAAGTTTATCTCAGTGAACCTGAAGTTGTCTGCTACAAATGGTCATATTAAAAGTTTATTGTAAGGGCAATAAAATTTTTTGTTTGTAGTCATGAGATGAGCTGACTGAAAAAGATAAGCTGGAGAGGAAACTTTAAATGTTGGATGTTAAAGGTTTAATGAAAAATTGTTACACAGTGATTATGTAGATTGTGAGGTAAAAGTATGTGGATGAAGGTGTGAGTAAGCTTACCGGAGTGCCACAGGCAGAATTACAGAGTTGGTTAAGGTTTGAGTAGTTATAGATTGTGTCATGAAATCTTGTGTATGATTTGGAGATTGAAAATATTTCTTTCTGGCTCAGCAGATAAATGTGCTTATTTGCAAAGCCAGACACACATAGTGGAGCATGCATTTGGAGGTTGTTTGCACTGGCAAGTGGCCTTGACATGCCCATTCTCCCTTTTCCATGAGACTTGTATCCTTTTTCAATAGATCATGGCAGTTTAGTCCAATTCCTCTATTCTTGGGTATGTTATATATAACTGAATTAATTTCAGAAACTGACTTATAGATTAGCTGATCATCTTATTTAGCTTTTGAAAGTGCTAAATCTCATAAAACACACACACACACACACACACACACACACACACACACATATATAGTATAAAGGTATCCTGATTGTGATGAGCTTTAAAAATTATAAGATTTCTCATGTCTTAATATTTAATCCAAAATGTTACTACATAATATAGATTTCATATTTATTTTTAATTCTGTTAGCAGCTCTTTTGTTCATAGTCTACTCTTTGTAGCCTCAGATACCTTAAAAATGTAAACTCTACTTTTTGTTAATATCAGACTTTTCTTTCCAGATATCAGAATATTGTAATTTGGTTTATACATGGTCCACAATGCCTGGCTATCAATAAGCATACATCATTATGCCTGGCTAAAACTCTGTAATTTTAAGATCGTTCTTGTCTTGCTCATACTGGTTTTTCTGGACGATTATTACTGAGGTTATAGTCTAAGACTTATAAAAAGTGACTTATTGTGATTTTTTTCTTAGGAAAGCTGAGGAAGCTCCCCAATCTTAGGGAAATCCACTGTACACAAACAATTTTAACATAGTTTGTCTAAGCTTCATATAGCAGTCATAAATATTTCTTTAGTTAAGCCTTAAAATTTTTCAATGCTAAAAGGTACTTAAGAAATTACTTTGTGTCTGTCATATCATCTCTCATGTATGTGTTGTAGTCAAGTAGCATTGCTGGTAGAAATCACCCAACAAAGAGCAGCTTGTAGGAAAAAGAGGTTTATTTTGGCTTCAGGCTCTAGAGGAAGCTCCATGATGGCAGGGGAAAATGATGGCATGAGCAGAGAGTGGACATCATCCCCTGGCCCATGTAAGGTGGTCAACAGGAATAGGAGAGTGTGCCAAACACTGGCAAGGGAAAACTGGCTATAACACCCATAAGCTGCCCCCAACAATATACTCCCTCCAGGAGGTGTTAATTTCCAAATCTCCATCAGCTGTGAACCTAGCATTCAGAACACCTAAGTTTATGGGACACCTGAATCAAACCACCACATTCCACCCCTGGCCTCCATAAACTGATAACCACATGCGATATAAAATGCAATGCATTCATCCAACTTTAAAATTCCCCATAGTTTTTATCAATTCCAATGATGTTCATACATCCCCATACTCCAAGATCTTTTAACTAAGCCATAATACCCAAAACTAACCTCAAAAATCCTATAATGGCACAGAATAAACATTCACACTGCAAAAGATGGCATTGGACAAAGCAAAGAAATACTCAAGCAATACATGATTTAAACAGGGCAAACACCAAACTCTAGCTCCAAGTCCAACAACTCTAGCCAGTGACAAATCTCCAAGTCTGATAATTCTTACCAGCAACAAGTCTCTGGTATTCCCAGTCTGCCCTTCCAGCTAGGCTAGTCACAGTCCAGGAAAACTTCATGGGGACCAGCAGCTTTCCTTAGCAGCCATTTTATGGTCCTGGCTGCTCCGCTGGGTTCTCCACTGCAATCCACAGTTCATCCTCATGGCTCCATTGGGTCTCCATGCAGGCATCCACCAAACCTGCTTCACACTGCCCATGGACATTTCAAAATACAAGATGGTGTTGCAAACTCAATGACCTTCTCTTTCCTGCAGTTCTTACACTCCACAATACCAGGTAGGGTGCCAGTTTGTTAATCCAGGGCGGGTTGAGGGGAAAGCAGACTTTGAAGAACAGGACACTGCTTGAGCACTCAGGCCCTTTCAAAAGAGTCTACATCCTTCCTGTTGCCCCAGTGCAGGTCAGCTGGCTCAATTTCAAAGGTTGTAATCTCTGCAATTGCAGCTAAACAGGCAGCAGTTCACCCAAAAATTTTTCTTTCTTTGCCATGTCCCTCTGGTCACACCAGTTCATTTCTATGCAAAGCAACCCTGCACAACTTCTCAGAACCCAGGCATAACAGCGAGCCTCACAAAAACTGCTAGCACAGTCCAAACAAGGCTCTTTCTCAACCTCATAAGCCAAACCTCACAGTCCATAGTTTTTACTGCATTCAGGTCTTTCAACTCTGACCAGAATAGTCCATCAAGCTGTACTTACAGCACTGCAAGGCATCTCCTAGGCCAAGGTCAAATCCTTCCACATTCCTCTTAAAAATCAGCTCCAAAAGGCCAAAGTCACACCGTCAGGTGTATAGCAGCAATCCCACTCCTTGGTGCCACTTTACTGTTGCAGTCAGTTTGGCATTACTGGTAGAAATCACCCAACCAAGAACCTTGTGGTACAAAGAGGTTTATTTTGGCTTGCAGGTTCTAAAGGAAGCTCCACAATGGCAGGGGAAAACAATGGCATGAGCAGAGGGTGGACATCACCCCCTGGCCAAGGTAAGGTGGACAACAGGAACAGAGGAGTGTGCCAAACACTGGCATGAGGAAATTGGCTATAACACACATAAGCCACCCCCAATAATATACTCCCTCCAGGAGGCATTAATTTCCAAGTCTCCATCAGCTTAGAACCTAGCATTCAGAACACTTAAGTTTATGGGGACACCAGAGTCAAACCACCACAGTATGTTAAAATTGGGCTTGCTTTACTCAACAATGACCAGACTTTATTTTATTCTTAAGCTATATATAATCAGATTCAGTCAATGTTTCACTTAATTAATTGTCTCCTTTGTGGTATCTTAAGTTCATTGCTTATGGAAATATCAATACTTAAGACATATTGCCTACCCTAAAAAATAATCTTAAATTTCTGTTCTGCTTCCAGTTTGGAGAGTAATTGGTACTTACATTAGTATACAGACTAGCTGAAGTTGTTTTCAAACACAGATGCCAAGTTTTTATACTGTCTTGTCTTTTCCTGTCATACAATTTCTAGATTAAATTAATTGACTTAAAGTTATTGATAAAATTTTGTTTTCAGGGCTTCCAAAATGTTCTACCTGTACTTATAACTGACAGATACTTAAAAGATAGAATGTGTATGCTTTCTATGTTCCAGATATAGCTTACACTGTCACCTGACAACTAAGCTTAAATAATAATCAGAATGTTTTAAAAACTATAGTATCATTCTCTAACCAGATCTGCTTTGCTAACCAAATATGTTCTGTACCTTTTTAACTAATCTGTTTTGTAATCAGATATGTGTAGTCTCTCTGAGTGAGTATGTAGTGAATATGTAGAAGCCAAAATCAATTGAAAACATTTGAGTTAAAAAGATAACCAATATTTTGGTTCCTATTCCCAGGTCAGAAGGCCACAGGAGACGATGGGATACTTGCTAACTTCTAGATTCTGGTAAGTTACCTGTTTTCTTGATCAGAAAGGATATGGAGACCCAGAGATGAATTCCAAGTCAGTGCATCTGCAACAGGAGGGTCACGTCATAGGAAAATCAGTCCTCCAGGCTTCCCAAATGAAGGAGAGCCACTTTGTCAGGACAGCCTTTACTTATCCTAGCAGATGACCATGCTGAGAGTCATAGAACTCCTCACAGGTTCCTAAAAGTCTCTCCTGCAGCACGATTATTGACCTCCAACATATACAGTTAATTCTGGCAGCCTACATGGTCTTACTCACTCAGTAAGAAAAATATAACTATAATATAAACAAAGATTCAAACTAATAGACTTGCCTATCTGAGACTGGCTTACAATACTAAACGCTGACATTAACTCATGCCTTCTGCCTCTGCCTGCTCCTAATTACTTCTGAACTTCACCTACCCTGGCCCCAGCTCCTTCCACTTGCCTTAGTCAGAATCAGAGCTATTCCTCAGGCCCCCTCCTTCTTTAGTCCTTACTCTATCTCATCCAGGGATAAGTACAATGCCACCCCAACAGACACTCTCAAACTTAAACTCTCTCATGTTCTTATCTTCCCCTGATCCCAAAAATGCTCATAGTGTATACACTGATGCCCCTCTGCTCTTGCCCCAAGCCTGCTATCCCTCACCTCTGAGTGCTCATGCTCCCCTTGTATCTGTAATTTTGATATTGTAGCTGTTGACAAGGGCAACAAGCACCTTAATTCTTCCTTATGTCCTCTCACAGGGAGTGCAAAGCCCATCTCCCTCACCTTCTCTATTATAGATGTCACCAGCAGCTGCCCCAAAGTCAATTCAATACAGGGATGATACGAGAGAACTCTCTGCCTTGCTCAGGACCAAGTTGTAACAACATGCTACACTGGCACTGCAGAGGGTGCTCATTATAATCTCACCACTCTGCTACCTGTAGCCCCCATAAAACTGCCTCCTCATCACCTGCCTTGAAGGGAGACCCATCAACTGCATTATCCAGCTTCTCCCATAAGAACTCATTGTCCCTATGGTCAGCATGAAAAAGTTAACCTTTGTCTCTTATCAAAAGGCTTGAATGTTAGGTCAGGACAGGCTCCCAAAATGGAGTCACCAAAGACAGCAGGTGGCATGAGGAAGTGGATTATCCTCATTCCACAAGAAACTGCCTAGCCATTTTCCCTTCCTTGCCTAATAATGTCCCCAGGTCATGTTTTCCTACCCCCCCCCTTATCTCTTAAGGCACAGGTCATTGTTCTTGTCTCACACCCTGGCTATCTTAGATCTCCCCTAAAGGAACCTTTACTATGCAACTTAATGAAGGAGTTATTTTCCCTTCTTCACCTTCCCCCAACTAAAGAAGCCTTATAAAGGCCACTACCTGAAAACTCAGGTTGGCTGTGTTCAGCTCATGTTTTTCCTGAATAAAATCTTTCATCTTTGGCTCAAAACAAAACAAAACAAAACAAAAAACCATTAAGATCTCTGAGGTGCTTTCTTTGAAAACAAGCTGTTACTAGATCATAATTAGGAATGCTGGCAGAATTTTGATCCTAGAGATCATCACAAATTTCTAAAGTTTCTTACCTGCAGTCATGTTCCTAGGAAGGCCTGCGTACCATGATGACCAGCCCTTCTCATTCATTTCACAAGTGAGATATGTATATATATATATATATATATATATATATATATGTATGTATATATGTATATATATATATGTATATATATGTATGTATATATATTTGAGGTAGAGTCTCACTCTAGCCCAGGCTGTCCCAGATATCACACTGTAGTCTTAGGCTGGCCTTGAACTCACAGCAGTCCTTCTACTTCTGCTTCCCAAGTGCTGGGATTAAAGACATGTGCCACCACACCTGGCTTAATTCACAAGTGATATTTGAGTATCTATGGTATTCTAGATCCAGTTTCAGGCATCATTAACAAAAAATGGAATAATTTATTTTCTATTCTTACAGAGATCACTGATGACTGGATCCTCTAATTCAGTCCATGAAGTCTATAATATCCTGAGAATATTACTTCAGAAAATGCTATTACTAAATAGCAGAAATAGCTCAGTTTTTATTGAGCTTTGATAAGAGTGACAAGTGACATTTATTTAATTATTTTTTTCTGAAGCAGGATCTCATTTTAGTTCTGGCTGACCTGGAACTCACTTTGTAGTCCAGATTAACCTCAAATTTACAGCATCCTCCTATCTCAGCCTTCCCTGTCCTGGGATTAAAGGTGTGAGACACCATTCCCAGCTAAGAGTAACATTAAAAAAATTATATATATATATATATATATATATATATATATATATATATATGTATAATTTATTTATGAGAGAGAGGGAATGAAAGAGAAAAGTAAATGTGTGTGTGTGTGTGTGTGTGTGTGTGTGTGTGTGTGTGTGTGTTTGCATGCCTGAGTGTATGTATGTATGGAGATAGAGATTGAGAGAGAGATGGAGGGAGGGTGAGAATGGATATGACAGGGCCTCTAGTCACTGAAAATGAACTCCAGATGCAAGTGCCATCTTGTGCATTGGGCTTTTTGTGGGTACTGGGTAATTTAACTTGGCAGGCAAGCACCCTAATCACTGAGCAATCTCTCCAGCCCAGCCCAACATTGTTGATGAATTTTAAAAAATTAAAAATTAACTCTTTTTTAAAATGAATTCTTAATTGACAAAAGTAATAGTGTCCATAGTAACATTCTAATAGTAGATGAAACTATTATAAGGAAGAGTTTTACTACTGTGTGGATAAAATAATGTGTAAGAATCATTTGTTGTATCACACAATGATCTCTTGGCCTTAGATTCACTTTAGAAGTTGGCTAAGTATTGCTCATTAATATAGGAGGTTAAAAGCAGCTGGTCATAACACAAATTGGGAAGCTTCAGATTATGCTTCCAAAAAAATTCTACACTATAAGTAAGTAAAGCACCAAACTAAGCACTGTGTTCATTTGTCCTTTAATCTTTTTGTCTATCAGTGGAATGCTAAGTGACAGGAGAAGCATCTTTATAAACAATGATGATTTGTGTCTGATGTCAGCTGCAGGCCATCAAGAAAACAGTCCCTCACCACTGCCTGGCTTAGCTGAGCAGCTGCCATTTCCCCAGCCCAGATTTTAATGCTAAAGAGCTGGAAAGTTCAATCAGTGGTCTTGCACCTGCTTCAAAGCCTGTCAGAATGATGGTGGTTTCATCTCTCAAGCCAAGAGGAATGGAGCCATCCAAATGCACACCCTTGCTAGCTCAGCTGCTCTCCAAGGTGCTGCTCTCCTGCCAGATCATTGACAGCCCAGTTTGCCCGACAACTGTGTCAGGAACACCAAGAGCACTGTAGGAGACAAACTTATGCAACAGGCTCTGGTTGGGTCAGGTTCAGCTTTATTAGCTTCTGGTGGGAGAAGAACATATACTGGGTGTAAGAGGGGACACACTTGGGACTGCCTAATGCAAATGCCTATTTTCAGTTTTCTTTTCACTTGGGTCCTTTGCCAACACAGTTGATCTAATCTGTTCACCACACCCAGGAAGGGCCATGAGGAGCTTATGCTGGCCCACACCCTCCTTGCCTTTTCTTTTGTTGCAGACTAAATTCACCACCTTCTCCTGGACAACTCTTTCCAAGCTGATCACTTCAATGCAGAATTCTGAAATTTTGGTGCTAAAATTCACCCTGAAATCATCCTGTCTAACCTCAAAACTTTAAAGATTGAAAAACTGGACTTCTGTAATGTCAAGTGACTTTCAAACATTATGTAAAGAAGGCATAGGAGAGCCAGTTTAGGGACTATCTCCTGACTCCCAATCTCAAGATCATTCCACTCCTGTACATCGTGTCTAATGTCTCATCTCAGCCCATACATTGTATCTAATGCTGCCTGACCCCCAATCTACTGGTAACCTCACCCCTGCCTATATCTCTAACACTTCCTGACCCCAATCTACTCTCATCTCTCTCCTTCACATTGTCTCTAATACTTCCTCTCACCCCTGCACATTGTCTCTAAAGCCTCCTGCTCATCTCAACCCTGAACATCATCTGTAATGCTTCATGACCCCAAATTTAGAGCTCATCTCACCCCTGCACATTGTCTCAAATGCTCTCACAACATATTGTCCCTGTTCTTATTATTTCGATAAGACCTGAAATCAAGAAAGTGATATTGTCTGCCATTCTCTATCTGTCCTCTGTCACATTTCCTTTCTCTCCTCTTCGCACCCTTTCTATCACTTTCTCCTTCCTCCCCTGTCTTGTTCCATTACCCCCTCCCCCCCTCTGTTCTCTTCTCTTCTCCAACATAGTGTTTTAAATACTTTACTTTATAGTAAAACAAACGTAAGAAAAAGTATCCCATGCTAATCCCTGGGAGTACAGCTCACTAGAGCCATGTGATGAGCATTTAATTCTTTCATCTTAAGAACACCAAAACTCCACAAGGGTCATACTTATATGACTGCAACAAGTATCTTAGAAAAACAGTCTAAAGGAGGAAAGATTTACTTTTGGCTTATGGATTTAGAGGTTTCAGGTGAGGCCCAGCAGGATCCTTGCCTTGGGGCTGAGGTGAGGACAAAGTCCAGGGTAGAAGCCCACTGTGACTGGAAGCTGCCCACCTCATGGCTACTATGAAATACACAGGAAGGGGCTAAGGAAAGGACTATTTTTTCATGGTATACCCTTGTTACCTCCTTTGTCAAACTAGGCACAGCTTCTGTTTCCGATCAACCCCCAATAATGCCATCATATTTTGAATTAATTAAAGGGATTAGTACATTGATTTGGTCAAAACCTTCATGATCCAATCACCGTTTATTGATTGGCCCCACCAGCTGGTGACTAGGCCTTTAACACATAAAATGTCTGGGGTTATGTTTCAAATGTAACCCGTGATATAATTTAACAATTATTCCCCATTCTCCTCACTTTCAACCTCCTTGGAAAACTTCATTGTATTTTTCATCTCTTTAAATCTGACTATTATTAGTAATTCATATAAATGGAATCATACAGTATTTATCTTTTGGGACAGATTTTCTCGCTTACCATGTTCAAATCTAGAATAATTCTTCACTGTACATATATTAATGTATTTCATTTAACTTATCCATTCATCCACACACTTTGTTTAGTTCTCCTTTTGATTGTGGTGAATAATGTTATAATGAACATGCATGCAAACATATCTCTTTTATAGCATGTTTTCAATTCTTTGGGTATATATCCAAAGTGAAATTTCTGGCTCATGTGGTAATTATCTTTCTAATTGTTTAGGAGCTACCATACTGTTTTCTGGAATTCTATATTCAAAAGTTGAATTCTTTAAAAAACGTCTTAAAATTTAAGATGTCACTCAATATCTAAAACCAGAGGTTACAGAAACCACAGAGCTGCTATCCATCTTCCTTTGGTCAGATTAACCTTAACACTCATATATATATGCATACTCCTCACATACAAGCTTGTATACACACACACACACACACACACACACACACACACACACACAGTAGTTCACAGACTAGTTCAAAGGCCTCCCTACAGGATAACATTATTAACAGCATATAAATGTTTGGTTTGCTTACTTCACATAATGTGCATATGTGTGTTTGCCAAATAGCCTGGGTGTGTGAGTAAAAGCTAGGTACTGTTTCAGTAGATATCAACTTTGCCATTAAAGGGGGCTTTTTGTTTGTCAGCATTGTGTAGGATTCCAATTTTGCTAACTCTGTCTTCATTAATGCAGGGAACAATTATGTAACCAGGCAGTTGATGTTTTTCCCTCTATTTTTTTCTTATCTCTCCTATGCTCTGCTTTATGGCTTTCATTGCTTATTAAATGTCTGTGCAGCAGTAAGAAAAATAACTGAAATTAGTCACTTTTCTACTTTTTTTTTTTTTAGCAGTGGAGATTTAATTTACTAAAGGAGGAAATTGGAACTGTGAACTAAAATTAGGCTTCTGAGTTATCAGATTTCATTTATTCCTGTTTTTTCCCAACCTTAAGGTCTTTACCATGAGGGCAGACAAAGCTTCATGCACAAACGCAGCCCAGTTCCCATTGCTTATTCAGTATGTTAATACCAAACAAGCCTATGTTTTGTTTACTTCTTGAACATTTAACTTAGCAATTTTAATTTAAAATATGCTGTTCATAATTTCATCATTTATGTATTTGTTAATCAAGCTGGTAATGTTTCAATTTAATTTTGTAAATGTATTTTCCACCACTTACAACACTTTCACAGCTAGCATAGATACAGAACATTCCTTGAATAGAAAATCATCGTTATAGAAATCAAGCCAATGTTTAAATGTCCCTTCAGTCCTCTGACAGGCCATCATTTCTGACTGTAACATACTACTGACTTATCTACCCCTCAGTTAGAGACTGACTTTAATGCACCCATTGTTCTTTCAGAAGCTGTGCTTTTTATTTTTTTGGTTTTTTGGAGGTAGGGTCTCACTCTAGCTAGCTCAGGCTGACCTGGAATTCACTATGTAGTCTCAGGGTGGCCTTGAACTAACAGTGATCCTCCTACCTCTGCCTTCCAAGTCCTGGGATTAAAGGTGTGTGCCACCATGCCCAGCAGCTGTGCTATTTTTATACTTGATTTGTTTTATGTTTTATGTAATTTTAATGTTTTATGTAAATTTGTTTTATGTAATATACTTGTTATTAAATAACTATTTAAAGTTAAAGTCACTGAGTTTCTGTGGAAGTGATTCAATGCATCAGAATAAAATTATGATTCATTTTGTTAGCATCTTTGTTACTTCATTACAAACTTCACAATAGTCACTGCTGTCGATTGCACACTAGAAGACTAGCTTTCATTTGCCAGAAGGTTCTATACAGGCTGATAGGAAAGAAGTATCATCAATAATTGTACTCATCTGTGGGCTCTGCAAGCTACACTACCAACTTTCCAGGTAAGATATATACACTTGTACAATAGGTGGCATGACTGTTATGAAGGCAATCAACTGCTTTCAAATTGAATTTGAAGCCCACTCCACAGGAAATAATTCACATCTGGCATTGCAAACTGCTCAAAAGCTCATGGGTTGGAGATAGTAGGCCCTACTGAGGAAGCTACTTCTGTGGTTCTGCTAAATGGACACGATGTGCCTGTCAAATTGCCTTCTCCCATCCATGTACTAATAATATTCAAGATACTTTCTTCAGCTGGGCATGGCGGCACGCGCCTTTAATCCTAGCACTCCACTTGGGAGGCAGAGGTAGGAGGATCACCGCGAGACCCTACCTCGAAAAACCAAAAAAAAAGTAGAGCATATACATATATTAAAATCAAATCTCATAATCAACCCATTGTTACATATAATTAATATATTTTAATAAACTTGAGAAGAACTTTACTATAAAAATTCAATATAATTGCTTTATAATGACAAAATGTCTTTCTCTTTCTCATGTATAGTTTCCCAAAGTTGTTCAAAATATCACTGACTCACATGACACTCCACAGAAAATTGTTCTGGATAAGATGAGTTTGGAAAATTGTTACATGCTAATGTCCAAGCTCATTAGTATGTTATATAGCCAGAATAAGTTTGCTGTAACACAATCTATATAATGTTATCCAAGTGATTTTTATTTATTTAGAGAACACTTTTTCCTCCTGTCATAGGAATTGTGCTCCAAGAAATTTTGATAATCACTGATTAATTTTTCTATGCTTAAAGCACAGTTAGTAGTGTGCTATTAATATATGTTAAATATACAGTACTGTTCTATTAATATCTGTTAAACGTACAGTACAAACACAGCTGACTTCTAACTAATGAATTATGTTCAGTATTAAACCAGAATGTATATCTGAAATAATATGAACCAGATGGCCAAATAGAAAGTCTGTCTTCATTCTGCTATCAAAACATCCATTCAATAATGATATACAACCCAAAATGTCTTTATGAAAAGTTTGAAATCTAGTTTATCTAATATCTAATATCTAATATCTAATATCTAAATATCTAAAATCTAGAATATAGTGAACAGATAGGAACAGAACCAATAATAGTGGCTCACTGAAATGGAAAAGATGAACAATTTCACTTTGTCCACACAACTCCCTTACTGAAGAAGGCATAGTTCAGCACCAAAAATGGCTACATAGACTCATGACTTCCTTCTTGAAAAGAAAGAGAAGGAAGTGTGCACCCAACACTTACACTCTTACAAGGTGGTACCTGAGGGTTCCCTGTCCACTTCATAGAGTGATGAGGGAACCAATACAATTTTAGCATCTGAGGATAGCTAACAAGGAAAAGAGGGTGTAGGTGGCTTAATATAACTGCATAGCTCTGTATAATTGAGAGAAGACCAACTGATGGGAGCAAGGGGGTTTGGTGGATGCATCCCATATGCTGGCCTGAATAGGCAGTGCCTAAGGGAAAAAGAAGGCAGCATACTGAAACTGGCATAGTTCTAAAAAATTAAAGAATTCCCACAATTCTGAATGTTCTATCCCAGGAAAGAAACAGAACAGTAGATCATTCAGACTCCAAGAATTTCTGACAGGATAACTGGCTAATATCTTTCCCTACTGAAGCTAGTTGTTGAGGACTAAGAGAAAAAAGCTAATTCTTCAGATGTGTGTGTACAATATAAAGCTACAGGAAATGAAGAATTAGGAAACTATGACACAGGCAAAGAAGCAATATAACACTCTAGTAACTGACCCTAAGAAAGACTTGTGAGTTACCTGCAAATGCTCCAAATAATCACTTTCATAATGCTCAGTGAGTTACTAGCGACCACAAATCAAAACTTCATGAACTTGGAAACTCCTAAATGAATAAAAGAGAATATAAAATATAATGTAATGAAAAAGTTCATGCCTATAATCCCAGTATTTGGGAGGTAGAATCAGAAGGATCACAAGGTTAAGACTAGCCTGGGTCACACAACAAGTTCAAGGCAAGCCTCAGCTATATCATAAGAACTTGCCTCAAAAACAAACAAAAATAATTCAAAAATATTAAAAGGACAAATAGCAATCTTGGATCTATAGAATATAATAAATGAATTGAAAAATTCAAGGTAATCTGAACTCTCCAGTGACTAAACAGATAGAAAATGTCAACAAACTTAAGACACATTAGAAATCATCTACTTAGGTGAACAAAATGTGTGTGTGTGTGTAGAAAACCTAAAGAACTTATGGAAGACTATCTAGCAAATGACTTTGCATACTAAGGGAATTCTTAAAGAAGAGAGAGATAGAATACTTACAAATTTTAAAGGGCTGGAAAGATTGCTAGTGGTTAAAGGCCCTTGTTTCAAACCCTTGTAGCCTGGATTCAATTTTCCAGTACCCATGTAAAGCCAGATGCACAAGATGGTGCATGCATCTGAAATTTGTTTGCATTGGCAAGAGACTCTGATGTGCCCATATATCTATTCCTATTCATTCTCTCACCCCCATCTCTCTCCTTCATCTTTGAAAACAAATAAATAAAATATTTTTAAAAATTTATTTGAAGAAACAATTGCCCAGTATTTAAATAATTCCCAAGCCTTGGGATATACAAGGACATGAAATACAGAAAGTCCAACATACTACAAAATGGATGAACCCAAATAAATTTAAATTTAAACACACTACAATCAAATTGTGAAAAATCAAATTCAAAGAAATAATTTTAAAAGCATCAAGTGAAAAATGACTTGTAACAGACAAGCGAGTCCATGCAACTATTAGATGGATTTCTCAACAAAAATCTCATATGCTAGAATGGAGTGGAATAATGCATTCAACATGTTTTAAAAAACTGGCAACCAAGAACACTAAAACCCACAGAAGTTATCTTTCAAAATTAAGGACAGACAAACACTTTCCCAGACACACAGAGTTGATGGAGTTCATCACACTGAAGCTGCCTTACAAGAAATGCCCAGATTTCTTTAAGGTGAAGTGAAAGGATTATGAATAGAAACACAAATGCACATGAATGTACAAAGCTCACTCTCAAAAGTAAACACAGGCACAAAGAGAATGCTATCATACTGGCAATGTTTACTTTTAATTATACTATAAAAGTTAAAAGATAGAAACATTAAAAATAAGGACTGGAGAGATGGCTCAGAAGTTAAGGTGTTTGCCTGCAAAGCCTAATGACCCAAAAAGCTATAACTAGATGCTGGGAAGATAGCCCAGTCAGTAAAGGGCTTACCTTACAGGAATGAGGACCCAAGTTCAAGCTCTAGTGCCCACACAAATGCCACATATTGTGGTATGAGCCTATAATCCTGGCACTGGGGAGGATCCCTGGAGCTCACTTGCCTGACAGTATAACCTAATGGATGAACTCTAAACCAATAAAAGAACTTGTCTCTCTTGGGTGGAGAGATTGTTCAGTGGATAAGGCACTTGCCTGGAAAGCCTGACTCATGCTCAACTCTTCAGATGCCATGTAAACCAGATGCACAAAGTGAAGCAAATGCACAAGGTTGCTCATGCTCAGAAGATGGAGCACATGTCTGGAGTTTGATTGCAGTGGCTGGAGACCCTGGCATGCCAATTCTTTCTCTCTCTCTCTCTCTCTCTCATATAAAAGAACTTGTCCAAAAAGAGGTAGATAAGATACTTGAAGATGACAGCTGATGTTGACCTTTGACCTCAACATGCACACACATTCATATGCATGGATGCACATATGCCCACATACATATGAGCATGCATATACACATACTACACACATATACATGTAACTATAACTGTCAAGCTTTGTAAGTGGACATGCACACAAAACATGTAACTTGTGATATCGATTACATAAAGTGTGGATGTACAACAAAATAAAAGTAAAATTTTTGTATGTAATTGAAAGTTGTTTTTGGCTTATGAGTAATTATAACTAACTAACTCATGGTAACCATAAGGAATTGGATTCAGTGAATATTGTTGCAAAAATTATTTAGATACAAAGCAAACAGCATGAGAAAAAGGAGGACCAAAAGAATGATAAGTCAGATAGAAAATTATTAATAAATCAATGGTAAGTCTTTCCTACTAATAATTACTTTAAATGTAAATGGTTTGTGGGGAAGAGGAGATATCTCAGTGGGTAAAGTTGTTACCATGAAAACATAGGATCCCAGTACCTATGTAAAATGTTGAACATAGTGTCATACACCTGGAAACTCAGCACTAGGAGATAGAAGAATCTCTGTAGATCATTGGCTAGCGAGTCTAGCATAATTGGTGACCTGTAGTCTCAAAAACAGGTGGAAAGCATTCCTGAGGATAATATCCAAGGTTATCTTTTCGTCTTTCACATACATGCAAACACATGTGGACTTACACTTGAGCTCGTACATAGTCATGAATTCACACAAATAGAAACATGGTAAATAATCAAATAAATAAATGGGATAAATTTTCCAATCATGACAGAGTTGCTGACTGTGATTTTTTTATAAAGGCCAAGGCAGTCCCCATACCAGATGCATGTGGAGACTGCCCATACACAGACTAGACTGCACAGCTTCCAGTGTGCCCAGCCCAGACTTAAAATTAAACCACCAGCCCATACCCACTCAGATCATGGCTGGCCAGGCCACTTAACACAGACCCTACTAAAGCTGTTGTTACTATATTCTCATTAAGACAAAGGGATTATCACAATATGGGCAAACCCCAATGCAAAACAAATGACACATGACACCAAAATAAGATATCCCCACCAAAAATTCCTTGTCCCATAATGGAAGCCCCCAACAAACACTACTTAGAGAAGACTCCAGACAAAGAATTCCAAAATGCAATTAAGATAAGAATATTCAACAAATTTAACGAGTCCATGAATAATGGAAGAGTACTAACAAATGATATAGTCAATAGAAAGTGGAATGAACTCAAAGGGGCATGATCAAATGCATGAATAAATTCCGAGAGAGCACAATCAACTAAATGCAATAAGAAAGTCAAACCAGAAAATGAAAATGAGACTCAATAAAGAGATGGAGATGCTGAAGAAAAACCCAATAGAAACAAAAAATGAAACAATTCAATTAAAAGACACCCAAGAAAGCCTCATCAACATAAGATATCATGGGAGAAGAGACTATTAGGGCTTGAGGACAAGACAGAGGAAATAGATTAGGAGACCATACTTAGCAACAAGTTCAGAAAAATATAGCAACAGAACAGGAAGAAAATGTAAACCACCTTATAAAGATAATCAACTGAATACAAGAAGGAGAAGAATTACAGGCCAATGACATAGAGAATATTTTCAATAAAACTGTAAAAGAAAATTTTCTGAATCTTAAAATGTGAGGCCTATTCAGGTATAAGAGGCACACAGAACACCAAATAGAACCAGAGAAGAACTTCCCCACATCACATTATAATTAAAACACTAAGAACAGAAAACAAAGAGAGTCCTAAAGGCTGTCAGAGAAAAAACATCACATCACTTGCAAAGTAAGCCCAACAGAATTACATATAATTCTCCAATAGAAACTATAAAAGCCAGAAAGGCTTAGAATAGTGCATTTCAAAAATTTTAAAGACCACCACTGCCAATCCAAATTACTAAGCACAACAAAATTATTTCTCATAACCCTCACTCACTGTTGGTGGGAGTGCAAACTTGTTCAAGCACTGTAGAAATAATCATGGAAATTCCTCAAAAATCTAAAAATAGACCTACCATTTGAACCAGCTATACCTTGGCATACACCACAAAGATTTTAAGCTTTATAAAACAGATGCTGGCTCAGCCATGTTTGTTGCTGCTCTATTCACAATAGCTAGAAAATGGAATAGCACAAATGCCCATCAACTTATAAATGGATGATGAAGCTATGGTACCCTAAAATCAGAGGGAACTGTTGGTAAATCCCAGTGCTGCAAAGTGAGCTGTTGGTCAGGGAAGCCCATAAGGTCCTAAAACAAATCATGCTATTGCCAAAGCAATTGATAAGATCCTATTGCTGAACACACCATGTACTATGGTTGCAGAACACTGTGAGGTTATGCTGGAACTGAGCTAGAAGCTAGCTCTCTGCTGATTAGTTCTAATAGTGCTTAAAAACACTGTGAGAAAAAAGTCACTAACAGTGTGAACAAGCAGTGGATCCTGTAAGCTACAAACTCATAGCCAGGCAACATATACCCGATGGTGCAATAGTGGCACACTGGTTATATTGGTAATCAGCTGCTCTCTATTTGAATATAAGGCACACTCCACAATAACAAATTAATGTCTGGTTTTGAGAACCAAATAAAAAGCCCATGGCTTGGAAGATCATATCCCCTAGAAGGAAGCTTTCACTGTTCTTTGGCTAAAAGAAGAGGTTATGTAGTCAAAAAGTCTTCTAACTCTCTATATTTATACCCATTGATCCATGCTTCTTGGCTAGAGAATCTACTTCTTACAGATGGCTGTGAATACCAGGGAAACCAAAGACCCATCAGAATGACAAGAATAGAAAATAGACTTCTGGGTAAGATTGCAGCATACTAGCCACACTGAAGCAGCCTAAGGTGGGAAATAAACAGAAACACAGCAAAATATACTCTTCTACTGAAAAGGGGAGTGTATAAGTTGTTATCAACCACAGCAGGGAAGCAGGAGAGACCAAGATCTTCCAGAAAGGAGGAAACTGGCCAGAATCCCACCAAGGAACCAGCAGCCCTGATCTGTGAGCCTGCCCACCTGACAGCACAGAGTGAAAGGAGCAGAAACAAAGTAAAGGGATTTTCCACCCACATCTTCCTCCTTACAAAGTCAAGAAACCCAAAGGGGAAGACACCATGATCAGCTGAGCTGCTGCTGAAGGAAAATACAACCAGGACCAGGATGAGCTGAGCATCTCCAGTACAACACCAGGCACCCTGCAAAGTCTCCAATCCCCCAATCATCTGGGCTGTGAATGTCAGGAGAACTCAGTCAACTCTGCATGCCCAGCACCTAGAGAGATCAAGGTGGGCACTCAGCATTGGTGCAATTGGAAGCCATTCCAAAAGGTAACAGGACCTACATATACAAAGCCGGATACATAGGCCTGAACTGGAAATGCTAATTTCTCTTTCCATGTCAGGAAAGGTTATGTATTACATTTGAATGACATATGTTTGGTTGGCTTTACCATTCTCAAATAAGCTGTATTTTGGTGTTGACTATTGTTGCCTTTGTTGTCTCCTGATTTTTAGGGCTTTTGTCCTTTTCTTCTGTCGTCACTGGGTGCAGGGAATGACTGGACCAAGGCTGACTTGAATCCCATTTCAGACTAGAAATGTCAACCTCCTAGTTGACAGGATTAAGTGTGTGGAGAAACACACACCCTTAGGGACTTTGGCTTTGCTAGATTTTCTTTTTAATTTAATCCCCATGCTTGTATAAGTATTCTGTGCTGGTTTTGATCTAATGTCTATATTACTCAGTTGAATTTTAGAATTTTCCAGTAATTTGCTTCACCAAGTCTACTACGATACTTGAATAGCAGGCAAACTCAGCACATAGAGTCACTTCTGCTGCTTCTCTTGAAGTATAAGAGCTACACCTGGCAACTTAAACTCCTGTACTGAAGATACATAAAGTTGGATTTACACAGCTTAGAACACTGAAGATAATTAGAAAAGCCAAACACAATCAAACACAAATCAAACACAAGAATTCAAGGCATAGTAGGAGAAGAAATTCACTCCAAAGACATGCCAGGTATTTTCACCAAAAGCATAGAAGAAAACTTCCCCCATTAGGGAAAGTGATGCCAATACAGATATATCTATATCTATAGAATTCCAGACAGACCAAACAGGAAAGAATCTCTCACCATCATATTATAATTAAACTACAAAACACACAAACCTAAGAAATAATACTGAGAGAAGTTAGAGAGAAAAATTAAGTCACATATGAAGGCAAGCCCATCAGGATAGCAGCAGATTACTTAGCACAAATTTTAAAAACCAGAAGGGCTTGGGATGATGTATTCCAAATTTGGAAAGATAACAACTGTCAACTAAGATTACTTTATCCTGCAAAGCTATCCATTCAAATAGACAGAGAAATAAGGACATTTCATAACAAAAGTAGGCTAAAAGAATATATGAAGACCAAACCAGCTCTACAGAAAATATATGAAATGATCCTTCATGCTGAAGAGAAAGGAAAGCACATGCACAGGGAACCTGGAAAAAAAAAAGTACTCAAATACTAGTTAATATAAGAGAGCAAAGGTAAAACCAGAATTACCAAACAAGAAAAATGGCAAAAAATAAATACACAACTTTCAATAATAACTCTTTTTTTCTTTTTTATTTAATTTTTTATTAGTTATAGAAATAGTATATATTGGTACCATCCTTTCCCTCATACCTGCCCACCCACCAAAGGGACCCTCCTCATTGGGGATGTAGGTCAACCCCGTGGGGATGGTGGGTCATGCATTGTGGGGGCAGCAGTCAGCGGGAGAGGCAAAGTCTCTGTGCATAATATCTCAACCTATAGCTCTAATAATCTTTCCAACCCCTCTTCTGTGAAATTCACTGAGCCATGTTGGGTTCATTTTAAGTCTACTTCAGTGACGGGCTCTTAGGAACCTCTGGCTCTGTTTTGGTAGGTGTTGAGTGTCCTCAGTAGCTGTCTCCTTCACCCTTGTGCTGATATAAGGTTCACTAAGAAAGCAGCCCTCTTGCTCATTTCCCAAATGCCTTTATGGTTTCAGCTGGGGCCCTAGTGAAGTGTGATGGCTCATTTCTCTCCTCAGGTATCCCTTCCATACGAAAAACAGAAGCAGATTCTCAAATGGAGAGTGAAGTCAGCACAGGTTAAATGGAATAACCATTATTAGCTTATAGAGAATTTAATGGGTGTAGACCCTCTTGCAGCCCAAGATTTGTGGGAGCTTGATATTCGAAAGCAAAATCATTATCTGGATATAATTCTGACTTGTTTCCCAATTCTAGATATGGGTCCCTTTCCAGTGAACAGATTTAGTAGAGTAGTTGGTTATCCACCATGGCTGTGTGCTGCTATTGCATTTGTGTGAGGAACATGTCAGGTTGCTTGAATCTGAATAGCTTAGACCTCAAGTTGCTTGGACAGATGTTGGATACTTTCCCCCAGTAACTCATGTAGCACCTTCTAGCACTAGACAGGCTATCTGGGGACTGGCTCTCTTCCAGCTTCCAGCCAGGTCTATCCATGTTCTGTACCAACAGCATGTGGTATATTCACCAGTAGGATCTTACCATTAACCTCTGATGGGTAATCAAGTGCTCTGACAGAAGTCTGTCTTGTTTTGGGAAACCTTGTAGGTCTTCCTGATCAACAACTCATTGTGGGTGTTAACCACATCCTGGTATTGGGAGTTACAGGAAAGTGCCAAGGGAAAAGAAAAGAAGAAAAATAATAAGAAGAAAAATAAATAAAATAGAAAAAGAAAGAAAACGAAAAAAGCAGAAAGAAACCGAAGTTTAAGGTTAGGCTTCATCACCCTCTCCAGGGCCCTTTGATGCAGTTGCTCCCTCTAAGGTCCTGATGAGGGTTCAAACTTTTAGTATGTCTTCCAGGATATAGGATTTTATGGTACTAGTTACATTTGGATTCAATTATGTGTTCCCCCTCCTCCCATCTTTACCCTCCCCTCAAGCTCTACTCTCCCAATTGTCCAGGCCTGGAGAAGCCTGCTAGGTTTGTCAGCATCTTGGGCTGATCCAGGTTAGGAGCCGCAAAAGAGTGAGACAATGAATGATTGTCTTTATGTGATTGTGTGAGTTTGCTGAATATAATCTATTCCAAGTTCAAGCATTTTTTCTCCAAATTCATTGTGTCATTTTTTTTTCTTACTGCTGAGTATAATGCCATCATGTAGATATACCACATCTTGGTTATCCACTCATCCAGTGATAGGCACATGGGTTGATTCCAGTTTTTAGCTGTCATGAATTGATCAGCTATAAACATGGTTGAGCAAATATCTGAACTGAGGCATGGAGCTTTTAGGGTAAATGCCCAATCATGAAATAACTTGGTCTGTTGGTATCTTTATAGTAAACCTTTTTAGGAGTCTCCATATTGCTTTCCATACTGGTTGTACCAGCTTACATTCCCACCAACAGTGAATGAGGGTTCCTATTTCTCCACATCCTCACCAACATTTGTATTCATTTGATTTTTTAATGTTTGCTCACCTTACTGGGGTAAGGTGGAATCTCATAATTGTTCTAATTTGCATTTCCTTGATGGTTAGGGATGTTGAACATTTTCTTAAGTGTGTGTTTGCCATTTGTATTTCTTCCTCTGAGAACTCCTTATTCAGTTCTCTGCCCCACTTTGTGAGTGAGTTGTTTGACTTTTTATTGTTTAGGTTTTTGGGATCTTTGTAGATTCTAGAAATTAAGACTGTCAGTTGTATAGCTGGTAAAACTTTTCTCCCATTCAGTGGGAAATCTATTGGCTTTGCTTATGGTATGTTTGTCAGTGCAAAAACTTTTCAGCTTCGTGAAAGCCCAATGGTTGAGTGGTTAAGTTCCTGAGCTAGTGGTGTTTTGTTAAGGAAGCCTTTTCTCACTCCTGTATCATGGAGCATTCCTCCAATATTTTCTTCCAGTAGTAGAAGAGTTTCAGGTCTTATATTGAAGTCTTTGATCCATCTGGATTTGATGTTTTGTGAATGATGAGACGTGTGGGTCTAGATTTATTTTTCTGCATATGGTTACCCAGTTTGTCCTGCACCATTTGTTAAAGATGCTGCCTTTTCTTCAGTCTACATTATTAGGGCCCTTTAAAAGATCAAATATCTATAGTTATTTGACCTAATGTCCAGATACTCAATTCTGTTCCATTGTTCTATATTCTTGTTTTCATGCCAGTACCATGCTGTTTTTTTTTTTTTTTTTTTTTTTTTTTTTTTTTTTTTTTTTTTACTAATATGGCTCTTTAATATAGCTTTAGATCAGGTTTGGTGATGCCTCCAGAGGTAGTTGTTTTGCTGAGGATATGCATGGATACCCAAGGTCTGCTGGAATTCCATATACATTTTGAGATAATCTTTTTTCTATCTCTGAGAAGAATAATGCTGGGATTTTTATTGGTATTGCATTAAATCTGTATATTGCTTTTGGTAGGCTTGCCATTTCACAGTCTTAATTCTGCCTATCCAGGAGCATGGGAGGTCTTTATAGTTTCTCAAGTCCTCCTCAATTTCTTTCTTGAGTGTTTTTATGTTTTCATTACATATGTCTTTCACATCATTGCTTACTGTTATATTTTTTGTTGTTATTGAAAATGGATCAGTATCGCTAATTTCTTAATCTGTATCTTTGTAATTTGCATATAGAAAGGCTGCTGATTTTGTGTGTTGGTTTTGTATACTGCTACTTTACTGAAGGAATTAATCACCTTTAAGAGTTTTGAAATGGAGGCTCTTGGGTAACTTATGTATAGGATCTTGTTATCTGCAAATAGGGCTAACTTGACTTTTCTCTTTCCAATTTGTATCCCTTTTATTTCTTTCTCCTGTCTTATTGTTTGGGCTAGACTTCTAGTACTATGATGAAGAGAAGAGGTAAGAGTGGGCATCCCTGTCTTGTTCCTGATCTCAATGGGAATTCCTTCAGTCTTTCCCTATTAAGTATTATTTAGATGTTAGGTGCTTTATATATAGCCTTTATTATGTTGATAGATACCACCCATACCTATTTTCTCCAATGTTTTGATCATGAAGTGATGTGTTTTGTCAAAGGCATTTTCTGCATTGATTGAAATGATCATGTGGTTCTTGTGATTAAGCTTATTTATGTGGTGCATTACATTGACAGATTTCATATATTGAGCCAACCCTGTATTCCTGGAATACAATCTACTTGATGAAGGTGGAAAATGCATTTGATGTGTTGTTGAATTAGGTTTATGAGGATTTTGTTCAGGATCTTCACATCTAAGTTCATCAGGTATATAGGCCTATAGTTTTCATTTCTTTTTTTAAAATATTTTTTATTTTTATTTATTTATTTGAGAGCAACAGACAGAGAGAGAAAGAGGCAAGAGAGAGACAGAATGGGCGTGCCAGGGCCTCTAGCCACTGCAAACAAACTCCAGACGCATGCCACCCCCTTATGCATCTGGCTAATGTGGGTCCTGGGGAATCAAGCCTCAAACCGGGGTCCTTAGGCTTCACAGGCAAGCACTTAACCACTAAGCCATCTCTCCAGCCCTAGTTTTTATTTCTTATTGTATCTCTGTTGGGGAGCTTTCCTTGTTCTCTGATTATGTGGAATAGTTTGAGGAAAACTGATTTAAGTTCTTCCATGGAGGTTTGATAGAATTTGGTTCAGAAGCCCTCTAGCCCTTGACTCCTTTTGGGGGAGGTTTTTGATGACTTTTTCAATCTGGATGGGTGTGATAGGTGTGTTTAGATAAATCTGCTCTGAGTTTAGTTTTGGTAGGTGGTATGTGTCCAGTAATTTATCCATTTTTTTTTTTCTGGATTTTCCAGTTTTGTGGAGTAGAGGTTTTGGAAGCCCTGATGTTTCTTTCAATTTCACTTATATCTGTTGTGACCGCTTATTTTTTCATTTCTAATTTTGTTAATTTGAAGCATCTCTTTTTCTTGCTTGATCAAATTGGGCAAGCATTTATCAATCTTGTTTACTTTTCAAAGAATCAGCTCTTTGTTTCATCAATTTTCTTAGTTTCTAATTCATTAATTTCTGCTCTGATCTTGATTATTTCTTTCTGTGTGGAGCTTGTTAGGTTGGATTCTTATTTTTTCCAATGCCTTTAGATGGATGGTTAGGTTATTGATTTGGGAATCTGTCTGTTTTTGTTATGAAGGCATTTAATGCTATGAATTCTCTCTTTAGAACTGCCTTCATTTTGTCCCAAAAGTTTTGATAGGATGTGTCCTCATTGTCATTCAATTCTAGAAATTTTACAATTTCATTTTTTATTTCATCCTCTACCCATTTATTGTTTTGTATTTTCAGTCTCCAGTAGCTGATGGAGTTCCTGGCACATAATTTTTAGTTAAGTTCTAGTGTTACAACATTGTGGTCTGATATCATGCAGTAAATTATGCCAATTTCCCTAAATATATGGAGGTAGGCTTTATGGCTCTATATATGATCTAATTTGGAGAAGGTTCTATGGGCTGCTGAGAAGAATGTGTATTTTGTAGATTTGAGGTAGAAAGTTCTGTAGATGTCTTTTAGGTCTAATTGATCTGTGGTGTTGTTGAGCCCTCTCACTTCCCTTTGGATGTTTTGTTTGGCTAATCTATCTATTGATGATAGTGGAGTCCCAAACTATGATGGTGTTGGTGTTTGTTTGTTTTGTTGTCAAGTATGTTGTTTTATGAGTTGTGGTTCACCAGTGTTTGGTGCATATAGATTGATGATTATGATATCCTCTTATTGGATCATTCCCTTGATGAGTAAGAAATGGCCTTTGCCTTCATTTGTCATTTTTGATTACTTTTGATTTGAAGTCTTTTTTTTTTTTCTTTTTGGTTTTTCAAGGTAGAGTCTCACTCTGGTCCAGTGGTCCAGACTGACCTGGAATTAACTATGTAGTCTCAGAGCGGCCTCAAACTCATGGTGATCCTCCTCCCTCTGCCTCCCAAGTGCTGGGATTAAAGGCATGCACCATCATGCCCAGCTTTGAAGTCTATTTTATCTGATATTAGTATAGCAACACCTGGTTGTTTCTTATTTCCATTTGCTTTGAATATAATTTTCCATCCTTTCATCCTGAGGAGGTGTCTGTTTTTAGTGGTGAGGTGGCTTTCTTGAAGGCAGCAGATTGAGGAGACCATTTTTCTGATCTACCCTATTCACTTCTGTCTCTTGACAGGTGAATTGAGGCCATTAATATTTAGGGTAATAATTGTGAGGTTCATTTAATTGCTGTCATATTATGGTTCTCTATGGGATTTGGTGTTTACTTGGAGTTTGTAGTTTTTTGAGCCTTCTCTATGTTTGATTATTGTGGTCTGTGTCTTGTAGGCTCTTGAGGTTTGTTGTTTGACTCTTATGTGGGAGAATTTCCTGAAGTATTCTCTGTAGGTTTGGCTTTGTGTTCATATACCTGCAGAGCTAACTTTTATTGTGGAAAGCTTTTCTTTTGCCATCTATTATGAGGGATACTTTTTCTGGGAATAGTAGTTGGGGTTGAAAGCCATAGGTTCTTAGACTTTTCAGTGTTCCATTCTAGGTCCTTCTGGCTTTCCGGATTTCCATTAAGAAGTCTGAGGTAATTCTGATGGAGTTACCTTTATATGCAATGTGTTGTTTCTCTTTTGTTGCTTTTACGACTTTCTCTTTGCTTTCATTGTTTAGATTCTTAATGATGATATGTCTTGGAGAGTTCCTCTTTTAGTCCAGTCTGTTTGGAGTTCTGTTAGCTTCTTGTATCTTGATGAGACTCTCTTTTGAGAGGGTGGGAAAGTTTTCTTCAATAATTTTGTTGAATAAGTTCTCCATGCCTTTGATATGAATTTCTTCCCCTTCTGGTATACTTATGAATCAAATGTTGGGATGTTTAAGGGTATCCCACAGTTCCTTCACATTCTGCTCACAAAAAAAAAAAACTGAAATTTTTTCAAAGTTTTGGACTCGTGAACTGTTCTGTCTTGTCTTCCAGTTCTGAGATTCTGTCCTCCACATGACTGACTCTGTTCTTGAGGACTTCTAGAGAAATTTGGACTTGTTCACTTTGGTTTGTATTTATTAATGCTTTTATGAATTCATCCTTGCATTTATTTATGGTTTCATTGAGCTTAGTCATCTTATTATTGAGGTCCTCTTTTTTTTTCTTTCTTTTAGTTCCAACCTAGCAATGACAGCATTCACACAATTGTTGGTCTTTTGTTGATTTTCTGTAAGTTCTGCCATTTGCTTGGTCACTGTTACATACCTTGTATCATCATTTTGGGGTTCTGATCCTGCTGTCTCTTCTGTCTCTGTTTCGATCAGAGACTTCTATTGTGGAACTAGGCAATCATGTTGGGCTTCCTTCCATTTGTTGTTTTGTGTTGTTCCTTTTACACTATGGTCTGCCCATCACAGTGTGGGAATCTTATTTATTTCAGAAGGAAGCTGTAGTTTACCTTTATAGTGTCTTCATTGATTGTTCCCTTTTATGTTTGACTACATTAGGCCTTTGATTGCAAGGGAACCTGTCTTCTCAGGTGGGAGGAGGCTGTATGGCCCTGGTTGTGGCCCAGAGAAACAATGGTGGTGTGGGGAGAGGATCCTGGGGACTGTGTGGTATTGGAGGCAGGTGGCAGGCAGGGTATAGGATGGTGCTGACACATTGGTGGGTGGCAGGGCAGGGGGATGGGTTGCACAGGCCAGGTGGTGGGTGGCAGGGTGATGGAATGGGACTGCATGGTCTCAGTGGAATGGGAGGGCTTGGTGATGGGACAGCATGGTCCTGATGGCATGGTGGGGGGGTATGGGATGGTAGTCCCAATGGTGGGGAAAGGGAGGAAACCACGGGAGAGATGGAGAGAGAAATGAGAGCAGGTTGATGTAGAGAAAGGTGAGAGGTGCCTTGCCTGGATCCTTGAAGCATGCAGGTAGGACAGGAATAAACCTTATTTTTGCACTTGGATTGGCTGATTGAGGGGTTTGGAGGACTGGTGGGCTACCTGTGAGCATGAGAATGAGAAGATTCCCTACTGTACTCCTCAATGTCCTTCGACTGGAAGTCTGCTAGGACATGCTGACTGTGAAATCCCACATATCTTGCCTTGCTACTGCCAGGATCTGAAGCATGGTTAGGTGGATGCCATCTTGACTGGAAGTCCAACAATTACTCTTAATACTAACTTCCTCAATGCCCCAAACAAAAGACACAGGTTTGCAAACAGGATTAAAAATCAGGATCCTTCAGTTTTTTGCCTCCAAGAAACTCACCTTTCCACAAAAGATGGACACTGTCTTAGGTTGAAAGGTTGGAAAACAGTGATTCAAGAAAATGGGCCTAGAAAACAAGCAGGTGTTGCTATACAAATATCTTAAAGGGTAAACTTCAGACCAACATTAGTTAGGAAAGATAAGGAAGGTCACTTTATATTGATTAAAGGAACACTCCAGTGGGAAGACATTACAATCATAAACATATGCACCTAACAGGGGGGCACCCAAGTTCATAAAAAAAACACCATCAGAACTATGGTCACAGATAACACCAAACACAGTTGTAGTGGGTGACTTCCACACCTCACTCTCATCAATTGACAGGTCATCCTAGCCAAAAATAAACCGAGATATATCTGAATTAAATGAGGTCATAGAATAAATGGACCTAACAGATATATACAGAACATTTCATCTAAATGCTTTAGAATACACATTCTTTTCAGGAGCACATGGAACATTCTCTAGAATAGACCATATATTAGGACACAAAGCAAATCTTAACAAATACAGAAAAATTGAAATAAGTCCTTACACCCTATCTCATCACAATGGGATTAAATTACAAATCAATAGCAAGAAAATCTACAGAGCATATGGCAAATCATTAAAACTAAACAACACACTATTGAATGACAAATGGGTCAATGAAGAAATCAAGAAAGAAATTTTAAAAATCCATAGAATCAAATGATAATGAGAACCCAACATACCAAAACCTTTGGGACACAATGAAGGCAATCCTAAAAGGGAAATTTATAGCTTTAAGTGCCTATATTAAGAAATTAGAAAGGTCACAAGTAAACAACATAATGATTCACCTTAAGGCCTTGGAAAAAGAAGAACAAACAAGGCAAACCAAATATCAGTAGATGGGAAGAAATAATAAAGGTTAGGGCAGAAATTAATGAAATAGAAACAAACAAACATAAAAAGGCTGGAGGAATGACAGTTAAGGCATTTGCCTGCAAAGCCAGAGGACCTAGGTTGGATTCCTGAGAACCCACATTAGCCAGATGCACAAGGTGGTGCGTGCATCTGGAGTTCATTTGCAGCAGCTAAAGGACCTGGTATACCCATTCTCTCTCTCTCTCTTTCTGTCTGCCAAATAAAAATTTAAAAAATTCCAAAGAATCAATCACTCTCTTCCAACTTCCAGCCATGCCATTCTAATTTGCATATCAACCACATAAGGTGTCTCCAGCAGTAGGGTCTTACCACTAGCTTTGGTGGGTCATCAAGTACTCTGACAGAAATCTGTCTGTCTTTCAGGAAACCTTGTAAGTCTCTCTGATCAAAAGCTCATTGTGGATGATAGCCCCATGCTGGTTCTGGGAGTTACAGGTCAGTGCCCACTAAGAAAATGAGGAAAAAGATAACTAATATACAAGAGTTAGAGATAAGAGAAAGAGAGAGAGGGAGAGGGGAAGTGAGGGAGGGAAGATGTAGAAGATTAAGGTTAGTCTTGATCTTACCCTCTCCAGTGTCTTGTGGTTCACGTGTTCCCTATAAGGGCCTGGTGAAGGATCAGCCATTTGGTCTGTCTTTTAGTAAGTAGAAAATTATGGTACCATTGCTGTTTGGGTGTAGATTTGTGTTTCCCACCCCTTTGATGCCCTCCCCAAACCTCCCCTTCCATCCTAGTGTCTAGTCTAGGAGATGTTTGCTGGGTATGTAAGGTATTTTGGGTAGATTCAGGTTAGGTGCTGTAGATGAGTGAGACTATGTGGCGATTTTTTTCTCTGTGATTGGGTAAGTTCACTGAGAATAATCTATTCCAGGTTCAACCATTTTTCCTCAAATTTCATTGTGTCATTTCGCGTCTAGTGCCAGAAGGTGCTACATGGGCGACTGGGGGAAAATGACCAATATCTGTCGAAGCAACGCATGGTATAACCTACTTGGCAGCAAATAACTTGTTGTGATGCCCACACAAGTGCAATGGTGGCACACAGCCATGGTGGGGAACCAACTGCTCTCAATTTGGCTAACTGATCCCCTCACTGGTATGGGACCCATAACTGGAGCTGGGAAACAAGTCAGAGCCATATCCAAACATAAGCCCACTCTCCAATATCAAGCTACCTTCAATCATGGGCTACAAGAGGGCCCACACCTATTAAATTCCCTATAGGGCTAGAGAGATGGCTTAGTGGTTAAGCGCTTGCCTGTGACGCCTAAGGACTCCAGTTCGAGGCTTGATTCTCCAGGACCCACGTTAGCCAGATGAACAATGGGGTGCATGCATCTGGAGTTTGTTTGCAGTGGCTGGAGGCCCTGGCGCACCCATTCTCTCTCTCTCTGACTCTCTCTCTCACTCTCTCTGTCACTTTCAATAAATTAATAAAAAAAAACTGCGGAAAGAATGTCAGAGTTACATGTTGGGTCATGATATGCAGAGACATTTAGCTTACCCATAACTGTGGGCTAACTCCACAATGCATGACCGGTATACATCAACAAGGAGGGGCCAAGGGGAGGGGGTAGGTCACGGATGAGCCTAGTAATGGTACCAAACTGACTGTATTTGCTGAATACAAAACCAACTAATAAAGAAAGAAAGAAAAAAAGAATCAATGAAACAAAGAGTTTGCTCTTTTGAAACGTTAAACAAGATTGATAAACCCTTAGCAAATCTGACCAAAAGAAAGAGAGAAGAGATACAAGTTAATAAAATTAGAGATGAAAAAGACACCATTATGACAGATAGCAGAGAAATTTAAAAAATCGTAGTGACATACTATAAGAACATATGCCCCACTAAGTTTGAAAATCTGAAAGATATGGATGATTTTCTTTATTTACATAACCTACCAAAATTAAATCAAATGAGAGTAACCACTTAAATCTACCTGTAACAAGTATGGAGATTCAAGCAGTTATAAAAAGAAAATCTCTCAATTGAAAAAGTCCAGGTCCAGATGGATCCACTGGTGAATTTTACCACACCTTCATGGAAGAACTAACACCAATGCTTCTCAAACTTTCCCATAAAATAGAAAAGGAAGGAATCCTACCAAACTCCTTTTACAAAGCCAGGATCACCCTGATACCAAAATAAGACAGAGATAGAACAAAAACAACAACAAAAAATTAGAGACCAATCTCCCTCATGAACATAGATGCAAAATTTCTCAACAAAATATTGGCAAACAGAATACAAGAATATATCAGAAAAATCATTCACCCTAACCAAGTGGGCTTTATCCCAGAGATGCAAAGGTGATTCAACATATGCAAATAGATAACTGTAATCAAGTATATAAATGGACTGAAAGACAAAACTCACATGATCATCTTGTCGGATGCAGAAAAATCACTTGACAAAATACAACATCACTTCATAATAAAAGTCCTACAAAACCTGGGAATATGAGGAACAGATCTCAACACAACCAAGGCTATTTATGGCAAACCTGCAGCTGACACAATGCTAAATGGGGAAAAACTTGAAGCTTTTCCACTAAAATCAGAAATAAGACAAGGGTGTCCAGTGTTCCCACTTTTATGTAATACAGTAGAGGAAATATTAGCTACAGCAATAAGGCAAGAGATACACATAAAAGGGATGCAAATTGGAAAGAAGAGATCACATTAATATTGTTTGCAGTTGATATGATTCTATACCTAAAGGACCCTAAAGACTTTAGCAGAAAACTGATAGAACTGATAAATACTTACAGCAATGTAGCAGGATAAAAAACAAACACAGAAATCAGTAGCCTTAGCTAACAACAAACATACAGAGGACAAAAATCAGAGCATCACTCCCATTCACAATTGCATCAAAAATAAAATAAAGTACCTTGTAATAAACAGAACCAAGAAAGATGTGGTATATCTACACAATGGAATTCTATACAGCAGTAAGAAAAAGTGACACAATGAAATTTGAGGAAAAATGGTTGAACCTGAAATAGATGATTCTCAGTGAACTTACCCAATCACAGAAAAAAATCGCCACATAGTCTCACTCATCTACAGCACCTAACCTGAATCTACCCAAGATACCTTACATACCCAGCAAGCATCTCATGGACTAGACACTAGGATGGATAGGGAGGGAGAGGAGGGCATCGAAGGGGTGGGAAACACAAATCTAGACCCAAACAGCAATGGTACCATAAAATTCTACTTCCAAAAAGGCAGACCAAATGGCCGAACCTTCACCAGGCCCTTACGGGGAACACCTGCACCACAAGACACTGGAGAGGGTAGGATCAAGACTAACCTTGATCTTCTACATCTTCTCTCTCTCTCTCTCTCTCTCTCTCTCTTCTCTCTAACTCTTGTATATTAGTGATCTTTTTCCTCATTTTCTTAGTGGGCACTGACCTGTAACTCCCAGAACCAGCATGGGACTATCATCCACAATGAGCTTTTGATCAGAGAGACCTACAAGGTTTCCTGAAAGACAGACAGATTTCTGTCAGAGTACTTGATGACCCACCAAAGGTTAGTGGTAAGACCCTACTGCTGAAGACACCTTATGTGGTTGACATACAAAATGGAATGGCATGGCTGGAAGTTGGAAGAGAGTCAGTCCCCAGACAGTCAGCGCGTCTAGTGCCAGAAGGTGCTACATGGGCGACTGGGGAAAATGACCAATATCTGTCCAAGCAACTCATAGTCTAACCTAGATAGCGGCAAATAACTTGTTGTGATGCCCACACAAGTGCAGTGGTGGCACACAGCCATGGTAGGAAACCAACTGCTCTCAATTTGGCTAACTGATCCCCTCACTGGTATGGGACCCATAGCTGGAGCTGGGAAACAAGTCAGAACCATATCCAAACATAAGCCCACTCTCCAATATCAAGCTACCATCAATTGTGGGCTACAAGAGGGCCTACATCTATTAAATTCTCTATTAGAAAAAGTAAGGGTTATCTCATTTGTCCTGGTGCTAACTTACTCTCCCATTGGACAATCTGCTTCTCTTTTTCAGATAGATGTAGATCCTAAGGAAAGACCCACCCCATCATACCTCAAAAGGGCCCCGGCTGAAACTAAGAACAATTGGTGAAACAAGCAAGGGTGCTGTTTTCCTGATGAACCGGATACCAGCAGAAGGGGAAAGGAGATCAACACAGAGAAAAATCAACTCATACCAAATCAGAGAACCAGAGTCTCAGAGGCCCCAAACACCTCATCACTGAAGCAGACCAAAAATGAACCCAACATGGCTCAGGGAAATTTTGCAGAAGAGGGGGCAGAAAGAATGTCAGAGCCACATGTTGGGTCATGATATGCAGAGACATTTATCTTACCCATAACTGTGGGTTAACTCCACAATTCATGACCCATATACCTCAACAAGGAGGGGCCAAGGGGAGGGGGTAGATCACGGATGAGCCTAATAATGGTACCAAACTGACTGTATTTGCTGAATACAAAACTAATTAATAAAGAAAAAAAAAACAAAGACTCAATTCAACATAAATAAAAAGGATGTTATAGGTACTTATTTAAAAAAAAAAGAAAGTGAAGGATCTCTACAATGAAAACTGTAAAACACTCAAGACAGAAATTGCAGAAGACATGAGAAAGTGGAAAGACATCCCTTGTTTCTGGATTGGAAGAATCAATATTGTGAAAATGGTAATCTAACCAAAAGCAATCTACACATTTAATCCAATTCCCATCAAAATTCCAATGGCATTCTTCATGAAAATAGAAAAAAGCAATCCAAAAATTAACTTGGAAGCACAAAAACCCTCAAATATCTAAAACAATTTTGAGCAACCAAAACAAGGCTGGTGGTATCACCATACCTGATTTTAACCTATGTTACAGAGCCATAGGAACAAAAACAACATGGTACTGGCACAAAAACAGATATATAGATAAATGGAACAGAATAGAGGACCCAGATGTAAGACCAAGTAGCTATAGCCACTTGATCTTCATCAAAAATGCCAAAAATACCTATTGGAAAAAAGACAGCTTCTTCAGCAAATGGTGCTGGGAAAACTGGATATGTATCTGTAGAAGGATAAAAATAAATTCTTATCTCTCTCCATGCAGAAGAATTAAGTCAGAATGGATCAAAGACCATAATATCAGACCTGAAATTCTCAACCTCTACAGGGATAAGTAGGGGAAACCTTTCCACATATTGGTATTGGCAAAGAATTTCTGAATATAACCCCATTTGCTCAAGAAATAAAACCATTGGCCAACTGCTGGGATCTCATGGAATTACAAAGCTTTTATATAGCAAAGGACACTGTGAATACAGCAAAAGTATAAACTATAGAATGGGAGAAAATATTTGCAAGCTATACATCTGACAGAGCATTAATATCCAGGATATAGAAAGAACTCAAAAAATGAAATAATAAGGAATCAAACAACCCAATTTAAAAATGGGTTATGGAACTAAATAAAGAGTTCTCAAAAGAAGAAATGCAGATGGCATATAAACATTTAAAAAAATTCTATATCCCTAGCCATCAGGGAAATACAAATTAAAACAACTTTGAAATTTTATCTCACTCCTGTCAGAATGCCTACCACCATGAAAACAAATGCCAATAAGTGCTAATGAGGATACAGAAAAAGAGGAACCCTTCTACACTGTTGGTGGGAATGCAATCTGGTATAGCCATTTTGGAAATCAGTGTGAAGGTTCCTGAGACAGCTAAAAATAGATTTACCATATGACCCAGCTATACCACTCTTAGGCATATATCTTAAGGAGTCATCACACTACCTTAGAGATACTTGCTCAACCATGTTATTGCCACTAAATTCACAATAGTTGGGAAATGGAACCAGCCTAAATGTCCCTCAACAGTTGGATAGATAATCAAAATGTGGTACATTTATACAATGGAGTTCTACCCAGCAGTGAAGAAAAATTAAATCATGAAACTTGTAGGAAACTGGATGGATCTGGAAAGGATTATAATAATTAAGGTAACCCAGGCCCAGAAAGCCAAGTGTCACATGTTCTCTCTCATATGTGGATCCTAGCTATAAGTGATTGGACTTTTATGTGAGTTGGAATAAAACTCAGTAGCAGAGGCCAGTAAGCTAGAAAGGTGTTATAAAGGGAATAGAAAGGGAAGGAGGAGGAATTAATAGGATGGTTTTACATATATGCAAGTGGAAGAACAGTTTAATGGGGGTGGAAAGGCCTAAGTGAAGTCAGGGGAAGAGATTGAGTAAAAGAAAGGTGGGGGAAGGCTAATCAAAATCTAAAAGGGTATGAATAAGTTACATAGAAACTGAATTTTATGAACAATGGAGCACCCAGAAGCCATAGATTGTTACTAGAAAATTTTCTGTGCCAGGGATGGGATACCTTCCAGTGAGTTGTTGGCTAGGAAGTACCCCCAAAATATTACAGGCCATTTCTGAGGCTCTTGGTTTCTCACCAGGAACAGATGGTAAGACTGTATTGCTGAAGACTACATACTTGAGCTGCAACATCACTGAGAAATCCTGCTGGAGCTGAGCTGAAAACCTCCTCCATATAGACCAGCTGTCAGAAAGCTGGAAAAGCTACATGGCATGAAGCTTGATGGGAGAAAGAGAAATCATCAGTGGAGATACTGAACAGTGGATATTGCAAGCCTTAAATTTGGCCAGCCAGGCCAGATGAATCAACAGGTGCAATAGTGGCATGTCTGTTATGGGGGAAACCAACTGCTCTGGACTTGAGGCCTGCTCCATGGGAAAGAATACATGCCTGATACTGAAAAACTACAACAGGGGTAGTCATGAGCCCTAGGGGTGTAATATCTGTTGGTGTCTAGCTAAATTTATATACTATGCTCACCAAACTGCCCCATAAGCACTCCTCTTAATGTTCATACCCATATATTAATGCTACTCTCACTTTTGGTTACAGAAGCTTCTCTTCAGATGGTGGTGACCTTGGGATGACTCAGAAGGCATCATGGTGCTGAGAAGTGACAGAGGAGTGCTCAGCACTGAGCCATCTCTATCATATCTTCCAAGGCTCAGAGTCCATTGCAGAAGAGGTGGTGGAAAGAATGTAAGAGCCAAAGGAAGCTAGGACTCCTGACAATGCACTCTTCCAGACAAAAAATGGCCTGGATATCCATGACTTTACAGTGTTTAACACTACCTACATAAGACCACCATAATAGGAGGAAACAATGATGACATCGAAATGAAAGAGAGACTGATTAAGAGGGCAGGGGTATATGATAGAGAGTGGAGTTGCAAAGGGGAAAGTGGGGGGAAGCTGGGAGTTACCATGGGTGATTGTCTATAATTATGGACGTTGTCAATAAAAAAATTTTTTTTAATTTAAAAATGAAGAAGAAAGGGAAAAGAAAGAAAATGGATTTCCTATCATGAGATGTTATCTCTATCACACCCATCAGGACCCAAGAAACATTACAGAGGAAGTGGCAGATTAAACAGCGGTGCTGCTCTCACTGCTAGCCAGATAACCTCTTCCAGGGAGATGGCAATACACACTGAAGAGTGTCAGAACTCATCAAAGCAGAAAAGTAGAGACTTCTAATTTCTAACATGCCCTACAAGGCTCAGGGAACACTGGGGGAGAGGCGGACAGAAAAAAATGATAGAACCACAGGGTGGGAAGGTGTACTCCGAGGCATGACCCCCCCCTCCCAAATAACCTCACTGAGAAGGGCCTTCAGTGGAATGTAGGCCTGAGAGGGGGGATATAAGAGTATAAATGTGTTCATATATTAAAGTTCTTAATAAAAAGATCAAACTATTATGTCTGTAAGGGAACTATTTTATAGTTATGAACACACATAGATTGAAAATAAAAGGCTGGAAAAAGCTACTAGAACAGAATAAACAGAACAATTATACTTACCTCAAACAAAAATACATTAATTCAAAATACACAAATTATATTGCCCAATTCAGTGATATATTGTTCCATTAAAAAGACAGGTTAAATGATAATGAGAGACATTAGTATCAGTGTACTAAGGAAAAGACAAAAATGAACTGTTAACTTGGCTTTACCATTTAAATAAAATCAAAATTATCCAGGCATGGTGGAGCATGCCTTTAATCCAAGCACTCAGGAGGAAGAGGTAAGAGGATTGCTGGGAGTTCAAGGCCACCCTCAGACAACATAGTGAATTCCAGGTCAGCCTGGGCTAAACTAAAACTTTACCTTGAAAAGCCAAAATAACAAACAATCAAAAAAAAAATCTAAGTCAACTTTATATACTCTAAATTACTATTAGTTTCCTGTTGACGGAGAAGATGCTAAGAAGGGTAAAAAGATTAATATAAAGTTTTTCCTCAGTAAGATGAGCATTTAAAAGGGCTATTTCTTCTTAAAGATGCTCATTCTTACCAGCAATCTTTTGGTCCTAAGAACTAGAAAACAAAAAGAGATAGCATTTTTATGTGTACTTTTGTCTTAGGCTGATATTATGTTTCAGTGAAAAGTTGTCATTTTCCTTCTAGATGTACTTTAAAGGAGACTGACAATTAAATGGACCTTTGCGATGTTAGAGGAAAGGTCATCCAGCATGCTTCAGGATCCATATCCGCATCTCCTCTCTGCTCTTATGAATGAACAAACTCATCCTCTTTCCAAGTTTTTACAATGTGGCAGATAAACCAAAACAAAAAGTAAATACATTTTAAACTACCTGGTTTTCACTAGGGGCTTGGCAAATAAATTAATAAGTAATATAAGCTAGATGTCACCTCAAAAATAGCCCAACCCAGGAGCTCTCAGTGAGAAGCTTCTAAAGTTGGAAACTTTAGAAAAGTCAAGCAAACAAACCACTGGGGACTTTTGAGACATGGGGTCATACTAAGTGCTCTGTGATTATCCCATGTTTTCATGTTCTCAGGCTGGGGTGATAGTAAGGTCAGTTATGTTTGAGAATAATGAGTCGATCTTCTCAAACTTACTTTATGGGTGAAGACACTCATATACTTAAGTGACATGCTTGCTTACTATGACAAACTAGTTAATTCATGAGTTAGAAACCCAGCTCTGATTGTTCCTCAGTGTACTTTCTCCCATATGGAGGAGCCTCATATCAACTCTCCTTAGCTATAAGACCTGGAGGAGCTACACCCTCACTGGTTTTCAGTATTTGCTTTACCTTCCAATGGTGCACAATTTAGGAATAGGGTTAAAAAATATACCTGTGCGTATTGAGGCAGTGTCGCTGATTCATTAGAATTAACCTAAACCACATTGCTCATTTGCAGTAACTAGCAGAATACTTCTCACCTGCTTTCATTTTAAAAAGTGCTTTTAAAATTTTTTATTAAAATTTAAGCTGGGCACAATGGCTCACACCTTTAATTCTAGCACTCATGAGGCTGAAGTAGGAGAATCCCTGTTAGTCTGAGGCTAGCCTGGGTTATAAAGTGGGTTCCTGGTCAGCTTAAATTTGACTGAGTCCCTACCACAAAACAACAACCACGAAATATAAGACTATCTTTTGGCCTCTTTTACTCCCAGATTCAGTTTCTCTAGTGAATCCACTGAATTTTTAAAAATCATGCAATACACTCTAGAACACAATCCCTTCTTAGTGGTTTTTCAAAAGGAAATAAAAATCAGAATCTTTACGTAAGCATGTTTTTTTTTTTTTTTTTTCCCATGCCTTGGGCCATGGTAGCCTGCTAATGCACTATAAAAGAAAACCTTAGAGCGAGTGAAGAGAAAGTGCCTTCCCTATTTCTTCTCAAAGGCACCCAGTCATTATTCTTGTCCTTTGGAATGGCCACTTGTTTTACCTGTTATGTAATGGCCACCTGTTTTACCTGTTACCTCTGAGCTCCCATCTCACAGGAATATTTCACCACATATCCAGCCTCTCCCTCCTCTCCTGTAGAGCTTCCTTCATCGGTGTTCCCCTTTACACATTTCTGGAATAAGGTGGAAGGAGGGATGGGATGCAGGGTACATTCAGAGTGGGACATCAGGGCTACAGATGAGCTAGACTTCCCCAGTGTTGGAAATGAAGGCAAGTCTTGGGGTGCTTGTCATTGCCTTGGCATTATTTGAGCTCTGTGAAGATGGCTGAATTGTTCAGTACATGTGTACCTGGGGATTTCTGGGACTGGTGGAGGACCAGATTCTTGGAGTCTTAATCAAAGGATTGAAGAAGCCCACACCATCAGTTGACAGTGAAAGATTTAATTCAAAAAGAGAACAATGGTAGGTAGGTGCTTTGCAAAGAGGTAGCAGGCTCAAGCAAGATGGCTCAAGAGCCCTGCATTCTTTCCTGAGGTTGTCTTTATGAACCTAGGTAGAGGGAGAAGCCATCCCCTGAGGCAAGAATGGGGTGGGTCTGTACCCTGACTGGCAGGTGTTCTGTATTTATAACACATTTGCACATGTGAGGCCAAATATCCCATAATTTTGAGCATATATCTGTCCTGTTGTTTTTTTGGCAGGTTACTTCAAGGACATATTGGCCCTGACTGCCCTAATGCCCAACACAGATGGTCTAAACTGGATTTTTTTTTTAAATCTCTCTTTCTACCAAGGTGTGCCTGACCAGAAATTATGCACAGGGGAGCTGGGTGTTGCCCTTTTGGAAAGGGACAGGAAAAATGTACTTTCAAGGGGTGGTAATGAGGGGTTGCTATGCTGTCCCTATGTTTTCCTGCCCCAGGTGGCTACTACTTTGAGCTTTCACCAATGGAAAAATGCAGAAAGTATCAATAACAAATGCCTAGCTGTGGCTGGCTGCGTGGATTCAGGGGCTGCATTATTCCTAGGCTACTGGGATTTAACTTGACACACCCTTGGGCTATTTGTCTGGTCCTCATTACCATGAATAATCGAAAGTTGGAAGAATGTCAGAGGGCATCTATGAACACTGCTTTTCACCTATGGTAAAGTGATGGCAGTTGGCAGGAAAATCACTTCATGGAAGGTCCCTAAAACGTGCCGATCCATGTAGCTAACATCAGCTTCTCTAAATCAATCATGCCATGGTTTCTGCCTAATTACTGGAATTGTTCAGACTGAATACGTCAGTAAATACCAGAAAGTATATTTTATTGCAAAACAGATTGCAGTTCCAAGTAAAGATGCTGCATGTGATCAGAAACGTGCTGCTTACAGATGTCTTTCATCCCCAACCCTAAGTGATATATTTTACACAAAGGGGGAGGTTACCCACAAGTGGCAAGGACAGATGCGTCTACCAAGCATTACAAATCAAAAGCAAACCTGAATATCACAAGAGATGTGCCACGACCGGGTAGAATGAAATCAGATAGGCTCAATTTTTAAAACTGCTTTAGGTAACTGACTTTTCCAGGAAAAAACTACTTCCCCATCCTCTGATTATTCTTTTTACTATTAGTCATTTAGTTCTTGCATTTTTTAAATTGTCTGTCTGTTTTTCTCACATAATTTAGGCACCTGGTGGCCAAACAGATCCTATGAACATGAAGGAGAGCACACATTTCCAATGGCTTTCTATCAGTCAGACTTACTGCTTTGGGTTCTGTCTTCCAAAGTATGGGAGAGTAAGACTTCTGAGCATGGGGTGGAACACATGGTGGTTTTACTGTTGGAAATTAAATCAATTTCCCACACTGTTTTCTGGAATCTTCATACTGACGTCCCTTGCATAGAGCATGATCCACTTATTCTCTAATTCACCATGTATTCTCTAATTTCTCCTCTGAGGCAGGGCAGGTAATTGTCTCTTTGAAGCTGAGAATCTCCTACGCCTTTCACCATCAAACTATGAGCCTCTTTGAAGGGTGTAACCATTTCTCCCAACTAGAATAATTGATAGTTAGTAAGTAATTGCATATACTTGTTACATGTATGTCTTTCACAATGGACTTGAACTGCCAAACTTAATTTTTATATCTTGGTCACTTGTGTATTTCCACAAATGAACTTCATTTATTTATTAATTTATCCTCCTCTCTTCCCTCCTGGTTTCCTCCTTCCTGACCCCAACTTCATGGTTTCAAGTCTGGCTGTTTTTAGGGAATTATCTCCTATTTAACTGATATAATTGAAGAGCTAGTGATAGAAACATTCAACTAATAATGCAAACTATAAAACATCATTAGTTTTCAAAATTTATTTTATTTATGAGAGAGAGAGAATTGGCATGCTGGGGCTTTTACTGCAGACACATGCTCCACAGTATTCATCTGATTTATGTGGGTCCTGGGGAATCTGACGTGGGTTCTTTGGTTTTGCAGGCAAGAGCCTTAACCTCTAACTCATCTCTCCAGCCCAAAAATATCATTTTAAGTAATCCAATTTCTGTCATATCCTGATGTTAAAATAAAGGTGCTTAAATTTTTCAAAAAATTATCTTTCTCTGTGTGTATTTGTGTTCATGTGCGTGAGTGAAGGCATGCATGTGCTACCATCTGCCTGTGGAGGTCTTCACCTTCCACCTTGATTGAATCAGGGTCTCATGTTCACTGTTGTAAGAGCTTCTAGGATTCTCCTGCCACAACCCAATGAGCCACCTCTGGAGTACAAGAAAAACTTCTTTATTTTAGCTTGGAATAATTACACTTGTTTGTTTGTATAGTAATTTTCAGTACTAGTGATCAGGAAGCTAAGATAAGACATAAAGAGGAGAAGCGGGGAAGGCTAGGGGAGAAGATAGTAGACAGAGGGTGGGGCAGAACACAGGGGGTGGAAAGGTCTAAGTGGGGGCAGGGGAAAGAGAGAGAGGGGTGGGAAAGGGACATATGAAACTAAAGACAATATGAATAAGTACCATAGATTTCTATTTTCTTCAATAGCTAGTTAAAGAACACATTTTTTAAAGATGCAAAGAAAGAGCTTGGGGAGACGTACACTGCTGGAGTGAAGAAACCTTTACTCTGAAGCCATGGATTGTTGCAAGTGACTCCAAGTTCCAGAGGTGGGTTATCCCTACCTCCACAGTGAGTTGTTGGTCAGAGAGGCCCATGAGGCTTCATAAACAATGGAGATCATTGCCAAAGCCCTTAGTTACCAATGGTAAGACCCTATTGCTAAAGACACAGGCTGTGATCACAGGACACTGAGAAATCATGTTGGAGTGAGATGGAAGTCATTTCCCTGCTAGATAACTACTATTGTCTTGGAAGGTACTATGTGAGCTACTAGGGGAGAAAAGCTATCTATATTCTGAAAAAGTAGTACATTCTACAAGCTACGAAATCAACCAGCCAGGAAACATGTGCCCACCAGTGCAACCTAAGTTATGGTGGTAATTAACTGCTCTCCAATTAAACAAGAAATCCCAGTCAGTGGGAGGTAATTCATGCCTGATACACTGCGAATCATATCAAAAGCCTATAGCTTGGAAAATAATAGACCCTGAAGGGAAGCTTCCATTGTCCTTTGGCAAAAAAGAGATGTTACCCCCACCAAACAGTCTTCTGAATGTGTATATTTAAGCCCTTTGATTAATCCTGATCTCACTTTTGGTTAGAATACCTGTTTTTTACAGATGGCAGAAAATACCAAGGATACCCAAGACTTTTTTCTTATTTTAGTGTTTCATTTATTTAATTATTTAAGGGAGAGAGAGAGAGAGAAAGAAAGAGAGGGTGATGAGCACACATACCACTTTGTGCATTTGGCTTTATGTGGGTGCTGGGGAATCAAACCAGGATCATCAGGCTTTACAAGCAAGCAGCTTTAACCACTGAACCATCTCCTCAGTCCTAATTTCTTCTTTTTTATGATTTCATTTTGATTAGTTATAGACATACTTAGTATGTAAACAGCACATGTTGGTACCATCCTTTCCCTTATCCCTGCCCCTTTTCCAAAGGGACCCTCCTCATTGGGGATGCAGGTCATCCTCTTGGGGATTGTGGGTCATGTATGGGGGGGGAGGTAATGTCTCTGTACATAATGTCCCCACTTGTGGCACTAACAATCTTTCTGTACCCTCTCCTGCAAAATTCTGTAAGCATCTCCTAGACTAGACACTAGGATGGAAGGTGTAGGAGGGGAGGGCATCAAAGGGGTGGGAAACACAAATCTACACCCAAATGGCAATGGTACCATAATTTTCTACTTACTAAAAGACAGACCAAATGGCTGATCCTTCACCAGGCCCTTACAGGGAACACCTGAACCACAAGACACTGGAGAGGGTAAGATCAAGACTAACCTTAATCTTCTACATCTTCCCTCCCTCACTTCCCCTCTCCCTCTCTCTCTCTCTCTTATCTCTAACTCTTGTATATTAGTTATCTTTTTCCTCCTTTTCTTAGTGGGCACTGACCTGTAACTCCCAGAACCAGCATGGGACTATCATCCACAATGAGCTTTTGATCAGAGAGACCTACAAGGTTTCCTAAAAGACAGACAGATTTCTGTCAGAGTACTTGATGACCCACCAAAGGCTAGTGGTAAGACCCTACTGCTGAAGAAACCTTATGTGATTGACATGCAAAATGGAATGGCATGGCTGGAAGTTGGAAGAGAGTCAGTCCCCAGACAGTCAGCGCGTCTAGTGCCAGAAGGTGCTACATGGGCGACTGGGGGAAAATGACCAATATCTGTTGAAGCAATGCATGGTCTAACCTACTTAGCAGCAAATAACTTGTTCTGATGCCCACACAAGTGCAGTGGTGGCACACAGCCATGGTGGGGAACCAACTACTCTCAATTCGGCTAACTGATCCCCTCACTGGCATGGGACCCATAGCTGGAGCTGGGAAACAAGTCAGAACCATATCCAAACATAAGCCCACTCTCCAGTATCAAACTACCATCAATCATGGGCTACAAGAGGGCCTACACCTATTAAATTCTCTATAAAAAAAGTAAGGGTTATCTCATTTGTCCTGGTGCTAACTTACTCTCTGTTGGAGAATCTGCTTCTCTTTTTCAGATAGATGTAGATCCTAAGGAGAGAGCCACCCCATCATACCTCAAAAGGGCCCCGGCTGAAACTAAGAAAAATTGGAGAAACAAGCAAGGGGGCTGTTTTCCTGATGAACCGGATACCAGCACAAGGGGAAAGGAGATAAGCACAGTGAAAAATCTACTCCTACCAAATCAGAGAGCCAGAGTCTCAGAGGCCCCCAACACCTCATCACTGAAGCAGACCAAAAATAAACGCAACATGGCTCAGGGAAATTTTGCGGAAGAGGGGGCGGAAAGAATGTCAGAACCACATGTTGGGTCATGATATGCAGAGACATTTAGCTTACCCATAAATGTGGGCTAACTCCACAATGCATGACCCGTATACCTCAACAAGGAGGGGCCAAGGGGAGGGGATAGGTCACGGATGAGCCTAATAATGGTACCAAATTGACTGTATTTGCTGAATAGAAAACTAACTTTAAAAAAAAGCAAAAAAAAATTCTCTAAGCCATGTTGGGTGTGCTTTACATCTACTTCAGTGAAGGGCTCTTAGGAGCCTCTGGATCTCTGGTTTGGTAGATATTGAATATCCTCAGTGTCTATCTCTTCTATCACTTTCACCCTTGTGCTGATATCAGGTTCAATGAGAAAATGCATTCTTGCTCATTTCTGCAGTTCCCTTGGGGTTTCAGCTGGGGCCAGGGTAAAGTGCCATGGGTCATTTCTCTCCTCTGGTCCTGCTCCTGTCTGAAAAGGAGAAGCAGATTCTCCAATGGAGAGTGAAGTCACCACAGATTAAATGGGATAACCATTGTTAGTTTAGAGAGAATTTAATGGTGTAGACCCTCTTGTAGCCCAAGATTAGTGGGAGCTTGATATTGGAAAGCAAAATCATTATCTGAATATGATTCTGACTTGTTTCCCAGTTCTATATATGGGTTCATTTCCACTGAGCATATCTGTTAACCAATTCAAGAGCAGTGGGTTAGCTATGAGCCACTATTGCACTTGTGTGAACATCACGTCAGGCTGTTTGCTTCTGAGTAGCTTAGACCTCGAGTTGCTCAGACAGATGTTGGCCACTTTCCCCAGTAGGTCATGTAGCACCTTCTAGCACTAGACAGGCTAACTGTCTGGAGACAGGATCTCTTCCAGATTCCAATCAGGTCTCTCCATGTTCTGTTCTGATAACATATGCTGTCTTCAACAGTAGGGTCTTACCATTAACCTCTGGTGGAGACCCAAGAATATTAAATGACAAAAAGAAGAGAAAAGTCTAGGCTCAACACTGGACAAGTCAACTCTATCACACCTACCAGGGCTTAGAGACCATTGCAGAGGTACTAATAGAAAGCATATTACCGTTACTGTCATTGCTAGCCAGAGAGCTGTCTTTATGGATAATGACTGAAAAGATTCACAACTCATCAAAATGAAAACATAAGAGGTTGACAAGAGTTTAATACTAAAGGAGATTTCTGCCATGCCTTCCAAGAATCAAGGTACATTGTGGAAAATGGGGAAGACAGAATGAAAGAGCCACAGGGTGTACAGGCATGCTCTGGGAATCTGTCCTTCTGACATGAGCTAACTGGTGTATTCATAACCTTGTGGAAGTTACCAATAATCCCACAAGACAAGCATGGCACAGGGCCCATCAACATTTTGACACAGAGGAAGAAGGAGGACCAAAAGAATGAGGCAATAGGACAGAGGAGGGAATACCTTGAAAGAGGTATGTCCTCAGGAGATGGGAAGAGGGAGAACAGAATAAAGAATGGATAAAGGGACAATAACATGGCCACATGATAATATGTTCATATATTAAAGTTATCAATTTTAAAAAGCTTTTCAATGAACTCAGCTCTACAAAATTAAATTTGACCAAATTCTTGGCCTCAAAATGATTCACATTTTCAAACTGGGAAGTCCTTTGTCTTGCAATAATGGAAAATTAGGAACACAAGCAACCAGGAGTGAATGAGGCAAACAAGATTTATTATGAAAAAAAAAAAATGGAAAGGTCCCAATGTCTCAGGAAAAGCATAGTTAGGAGTTCAGTTGGCATCTAAAAAAGAGAAATAAAGAAAAAAAAGAAAATGACACTTTTGCCTTTGTCACTCAATGGTACCTTTCTGCAATTCACCCACAAATCTCCAATTACGATACAATATAATAGAAAATATATCCAGGGAGAGAGGTGATATGGGCATTGAGAGCCTTCATTGGCTCTTGGGTGGGCTATGCCTCAAGAAGAAGGGTGTCAAATGTTATGAATTTTGGGTATACCATTGGGCTAGACATTCCCCTTTTAAAAATGAGGTAACTGGGGTTCAGACAAAGCAACTGACTACCATATAATTGTCAGCTCCAGGTAAGCACACCTTGAGCTCTTTTCCAAAACAACACTATCCACTCTTAAGTAATTCTAGGAAATAATTGAGGAAAAGACAACAAGTAAAAGTAGTGTGTGTTCACTGATGGCCAGAAGAATGGAGTGGAGAAGAATTGTGACTAGAGTATAGGAATAGAGCTGGGGTCCATGAACAGAAACACCCAACCAGGAGCTAAGCTCAAGATACTTGTGGGCTGGAGAGATGGCTTAGTGGTTAAGGTGTTTGCCTGTGAAACCTAAAGACCCAGGTTTGATTACCCAGCACCAAGAAGGTGGCACATGCATCTGGAGTTCATTTTCAGTGACTAGAGGCCCTGGTGCACCAATTCTCTTTCTCTCTCTTTTCCTCCTTTCTCTCAAATAAATAAAAAAGTATTTTTATAAAGATACTTGTAGTTACTTTCTCATTGATGGACAAACACTTGACCAGAAGCAGCTTATGGGAGGAAAGGGTTTATTTCAGACTTACAGATTCCAGGGGAAACTCCATCATCGTGAAAGAAGATCAGTCACTTCCACTGATCCACAGCAGAGAGACACCAACAACAGCCAGCAAACAGGAACAGCCAGAGCTCCACCTGCTCTGAACATACCTTAGGACTGATCTAACCCCAGTGACACACCCTCCAACATGCTGCTGGGGACTCAAGTTGCATGCTTTATCAAAATACTTCAGTGGGCTAGAGAGATGGCTTAGCAGTTAAGGTGCTTGCCAGCAAAGCCAAAGAATACAGGTTTGATTCTCCAGTACCCATATAAAGCCAGATGCACAAGGTGGCATATGTATCTGGAGTCCATTTGCAGTGGCTAGAGGCCCTGACATGCCCATTTTTCACTCTGTATGCCTCTCTCTCTCTCTCTCTCTCTCTCTCTCTCTCTCTCTCTCTCAAAAAAAGAAAAATTTTAAGGTTCTTAAAAAAAAAACTCCCTCAGGCTAAGGGGACATGCATTCACATTCAAACCACCAAAATACTGATATTCAGCAAACAACATCAAAGCTGGAGTAGAATGGATTTCAGAAAGATGGATTTTACAGAAGCTGATCTGATTTCATTGGTTCAAATTTGATAGCAGTTTCCATAAGAGTGAAGAGGAATTGTCTCATGAGACTTGATTTTTGAATTTTCACAGCATGGTTAGAAGATTACATACATTAAATAGAAGTGCTTTAATGCACTGTGGTGATATTGTGAAGGATGGAATGTCATAACATTTTCAAAATATCTACTAATCCAGGGCTGGGGAGATGGATAGCCTGATGACCATGAATTGGATTTCCCTGAACCTATGTAAAGAGCTGGGCATGTCCATGCCCACCTGTAACCCCAGTACTGTGGGGAGCAGAGACTAGAGAATCATTCACTGGAGCTCACTGAGCAGGCAGTCTGACTGAAAACAGCAGCTCCAGGTTCAGTGAGAAACTCTATCTCAAGGAAACATGCGGATGAGCAATAGAGGGATGATGTTCTTGGCTTCCATGTGTGTGCACAGGGTGTATATATGTATACACATATACATGTGTACCTATACCACACAAACCACACCACCACATACCACATTACACTTACTCTCTTTCCATATAATTTCCCAAAAGACATTAAAAAAAACCACATAATATCAGTTACAACGAGAGTATTATAAATACACACCACTTTGGTCAGAATGGGTAGTAGTAAAAATGGGCTGGTGAGATATCTCAGTCAGTAAGGTTATTGCCTTGCAAGCATGAGATCGTGATTCAATCCCCAAAACCCACATGTGGCATATGTATGTAATTCCAGTCCTGAGAAGCTACAGACAGAGGATCCTTGGGGCTTACTGTCCAGCTCAGCTAGTTGAGCCTAATAGGTGAGTCAGAAAAATGAGAAACCTGTCTCAAAAAGAAGTACAAGGCTGGAGGGATAGCTTAGCAGAGGCACCCTGCAAAGCTTAAGTACTCATGTTCAACTCCCCAGATCCCACATAAGCCAGACGTACAAGGTGACAATTGTGCAAGCATGAGTACAAGGTGGCACACGCATCTGGAGTTTGATTGCAGGGGCTAAAGGCCCTGCTGTGCAATTCTCTCTCTCTCTCTCTCTCTCTCTCTCAAAATAAACAAACAAACAAAAGAGGTGGAAGATGAACTGCAAGAATAACACCCAAGGTTGTCCACTGGCTTCCATACATACACATGTGTGCCCATACATATATGAACATGCTTACATGCATGCACATACACAAGCAAAATTGATGATTAGCGAAAATATAAATTTTGGTGGAAGGGTGGAAAAAGGGGACATACATTGTGCAATGTAAATTAGTAAAACCTTATGAAAAGTAGTATAGAACTAAAATGTAACACACCAACTCTACTACTGGATATGTGAAAGGAAATGACATCAGTTTTTCAGACACCTGTACTCCCCAGCTTATATAGCACTATTCACATTCACAACAGGCAAGAAACAGAAACAACCTGTCTGTCTACATATGAATGGATAAAGAAAATGTGTTGTTTAGACACAATAAGATATCATGTAGCCATCAAAAGAACAAAATTCCATCATTTATGGCAGCATGGGTGGAACTGGAAGGGAAAGTAGCCAGGCACAGAAAGACAAATGCCTCCCACTGCACTCACATATGGAAGCTAAAAAGAAGTAAACAGTACAATAGAAGTCACAAAAGCTTGGGAGGGCAAGGACCGGGAAGGCTATAGGGAGGTTGCATAGTGGGTGTCAGTATGCAGTTAGATAGAAAGAATAAGTTTTAATGTTCTGTAGCACAGTGGTGTGACTAGAGTTCATAGCACTCTATTTTAGAAAGATCTAGCACAGAGGACCATAAAGCTTCTAGTACACAATAAAATAAAAACTGAGGAGATGGAAATGCTGAATGTCCTGATTAATCATTATACATTGTATATGTGTACAGAATTAGCACACTGTACCCCATAAATATGTATGATTGTCATGTGTCAAAAATGAATAAATTTTATAAAATAATCTCTGGAGGAAATAAAAAGACAAAATCCTCACAGTTTTGGAAGAACTGGGAAAACAACAATAGCTAACATCCAGTTACCTACCACATAGGCCAGCTCTGAGCACTTTCACATGCATGACCTCAGTCAATAGTCGCAGCAGACTTAAGGGTTGATGGTCTTATCATCCCCCCTTTCACAAGGAAATTAATGATTTTTCCTGATTCCCATGTAAAACCAGGATTAGAGCAAGCAGTCTGGCTGCTGAGTTTCCCCTCAACCTCCACACATGAGGTTTGATGTATCAGCACTAAGGCAGAGAAGATCTCTTCCCATCTGTTGTATCCCCAGTGCAGAAATTTAGAAAGCAGGTGGATGTTATTACAAGAAGGAACACATACAAGTGGATTGTACACACACTGTGGACTTGCAATCTGCAGTGAAAGTGAAATATCTAAATAGTGCACAAATTTAGCCGGTATCCAGGTCAGGGCATTGGCAAAAGGCAGTAGCAGGCAGACTGGATCAGCATGAAATAAACATATTTCATTCTCCTACATGAGCCCTTACAATATACCATTATAGGATCTGAAGCACACTGCACAGCCTTTTACGATTTATTTTGAATTAATCATTAGTTTTGTCTCTGTGTTTATCACACTGTTGCATTAACTTTTCCTGGGGAGATGCAAACAAACTACTATTCACTCCAGATACGGGAAGGAAGACAGGCACGCCAAAGTGGAAATTCCATCAAAATCCAATTTGTTGAACCAGAAGTTTACTGCAATTACTGACAGAAAAGGTGAAGGGTAGTTACAGATGCATAGAAGGCAGCGACATCCACCACAAAATCCCAGCCCTGGATGGCCATATCAAGGAAGCTGCAAGATGGAGTTCCCTGACAGTTAACCTTCTACTTTCTATATCCTACAGCATTTCCCAAATCACATGTAGCTGGAGGGAAGGCAGGAGGTAATATTAGATGAAATACCAGGGAAGGATGCTGTGACCCTCTCCTCCTTCTACTAGAGATGGTTAGTAGCCCCATTACCATTGCCATAAACCTGGCCAGTACCATATAGTTCTGCACAATTAGTTTGCCATGGCTACTGGGCCAAGGTATTCCCTGGGCCAAGATGGGTATCATGTTCTGCCTGGAAGAAAACAGCCCATAACATACCCCTAACTAAAATTTTGTGTGTGTGCACTTGCGTGTGGGGAGGTGCATGTGCAGATGCATGCACCTTATACACACATGTGGAGGCCAGGGAAGAACTTGCTAGATGCCTTCTTCTGTGCTTATATTCTATTTCCTTGTGATAAAATCTCTCACTGAACCCACAGCTGCCATTGTTTTTTTGGTTAGGCTGGCAGACCACCTAGTCCCAGCAATTACTGGGTCTCTGCTTCCCACAGGACTGGGAATTACAGGCACACATGGCCACACTCAGCTTTTTGGGATCTTTAAGCCCCCATTTTTGCAATCTTCCCTGAGCCACGGTAGGCCTTTTGGCAGTCTGATTTAGTGTTGCATTCTCTGTAACCTCTGGCAGTCTGTTTCAGTGGGTTTTGATTCATCACCATGTCTATCACCATTACCCTAGAGTTTGTTGTCAGGCTAGCAGTAATCATGTAGCCTCTGCCTCTGCCTCTGCAATTTCTCCTGGGTCCTGGCAGATGTGGTAGAGTTGGCAAATCTTGTGGTGGAGAGTGGGATATCTTCTTGTCTTATTTATTATTATTATTACTATTTTTTGGTGTTTCGAGGTAGGGTCTCACTCTAGCCCAGGCTGACCTGGAATTCACTATGGTGTCTCAGGGTGGTCTCCAACTCACCGCAATCCTCTTACCTCTGCCTCTGGGATTAAAGGAGTGCGCCACCACTCCTGGCTTCTTCTTGTCTTATTGATGGATCTTGGTTCTCCTTCATTTTCTCTGATATCTGTAAAATAAAACAGATTGTCTAACAAAGAGTGAGAGCAGCTTGGGTTAGAGGGGATAGTTATTTGAGAGACTTTTGGTGTATAAACCCACTCTTCTTCTCCAGAGAGCAGTGAGGGCTTCTCTCAAGTCTGAGTTTCATGACTATAGGATTCTGACTTGGTTTCTAGCACCAGATTTGAGTTCCCTCCCACTATGCAGGCCTCATGTCTAATCTGAGAGCAGTTGGTTACTTGTAGAGGCTGTGTGCCACTATTGTACAAGTGTGTACCTCTTGTCTGGCTGCAGCCTCCACCTTGATGGAGGTCTGAAATATTAGAAGGTTCAGGTTTTTCCCTTATTTCTTCTTCCCTGAAGAAGTTCTCCTCCCCTAGAAACCTGCCAGAAAGATGTGAATAAGATTAAGATGTGCCTGGACACATGGTATGGGAACTGGACTGACCAGCACAGCCTCCATCCAGGAAATTCCTATGAAAAACACCCAATCAGAGTCCTCAGATTTTTTTTTCCATTTTTGGGGTTCTCCTCCTGATTTTCTGGACCTTTGCATTTTCCCTTTTGTTAAGCTTTATAATAAAATCTTTCTAAACTTCACTCTCAGAGCCTCAAGTGTTTGTGTTTAAGCTTTCTACTTAGTCTCCAGCAGGTGAGAGGTGTGTCACTGGCGGGGGGGGGTCGTGGAGTCTGGCCATACTATATATAGAGAGCTAACTCACACATGCTGTTCTGTCTCTGCAACAGATATGCAGTGTAAGCTACTTGCTTCCTTTCAAAACTATAATGCAGAAGTAAACCCTTTCCTCCAATAAGCTGCTTCTGGTCGAGTGTTTTGTCCCAGTAGGTTACTTCCACAACCTCTATAGTCTGTGGATTATTCTTCCCATTCATAGGACAAGAACCCAGAGGTCACTGACTCAGTGGAACTTTTATGTGACCATGACCATCCAGCACCATAACTACTGAGTAGGAGTGTAACCAAGAGCTGAGAATGGCTCTATCACTCTCAGACACCCCAAATTCTGATATCATGTGTACCTTATGGATATTTTCAATTACGTTTACCACCATATACAGAAACTCTACCTGCAAAATGAGACCATCATACTGAGAAGACATTTCAATATGGAGAGAAATGTGCTTGTTATTTCATGAGTCTCTACATCCCACCATGTTCACAGTAGTACCACCCTTGCATCTCCCAGTTACACAGGTCCCAAACATCTTTCTTGCTTCTTTCTCTGTTTGGAGATGGAGCTCTACTGTTGCTGATAACACCCTATGTCAGAATTATAGATGAACACACTTATAATCTTTCTGTGATGTCAGAATTTACTGGATAATAATGACTTCACAAGGTCCTGTGATTTCAATGGCAGCAACTCCTACTTTCACTGGTAGTTTTGATCAAAGAAACCAAGATTTTTTTCATTCCAATGTTAATTACTAATGCTGACTCTGAAATCATACACCACACAGTCTCTCTCTCTTTCTCTCTCTCTACTCTCTCTCTCTCTCTCTCTCTCTCTATATATATATATATATATATATATATATATATATATATATATATACACATATATATAACTACAGAGGGTTAAAAATGAGTTCAAAGAGGCCTGAAAAGCCAAAACAGAGAAGCTGATTAAAATCTGAGTGCATATTTGTAAGATAGCCTTCCCATAGGGTTCTCCCTCATATGTGGATCCTACCATGAAACAGCTTGAGTTGTAGGTATACCTGACAGGCAACTGGAGGGACAGATAATGAGGATGGAAGGGTTTGGGGGAAGGGAATGGGAAGGCAGAGGGGGCAGAAATACACAAAGCTAAATCCAAAATAAATTGGCACTATAGAAGCCTTCCTCGTGGACTAAAAGATATAAACCTCAATAGGCATATGAGGAGATCTTCTCATAAGAAGTGCCCTGGAAAGGGTGGGATGAAACCTAATCCTAAAATATTTGTCTCTGGTCTCTAATTCTAGAGGCCATTACTAGAGGCCTTACTACTCAGTCTGGGAATATAGCCCAAGGAATGCCACCCACAATTAGGGAGGATTCTCTTACCTCAATTAACCCAATCCAGAAAATCCTTCACAGACATTCCCAGGGATTTTTTTTTTTCATGATGAATCTAAATCCTGTCAAATTGACAACCAGATATTAACCATCACAGTAAGCAATCAATATATCTTGTGTTTTGGGTACAACCCCCCTGCCATAAATCCAGATTTGTACTTTATCTTCTCTTTGGAACAAACTTCCAGTCTTCTCTTACTGTTCCCCACTGCAAACATCAGGTTGATTGACCCTTGAGCTTCCAGGGATTTTCCTGGATGTGTCTCCCATCTCACTGTAGGTGCACTGGGATTACGGATACTCACTACTGCATCTGTGTCTGGCTTTATATAGGTTCTAGGCATCTGACCTCATGTTGTAAGGTCTACACAGCAAGTGTTTTACCCACTGACAAATCTCCCCAGCCCTCATCATTCTTGTCACTTCCCAAACACTGCAGGAGCTTACAAAAGCTTTACTCTATCAATCTTCTCTCATGAGTATTATAATGCATTTTATTTCTATATATTGTAACTCTAAATTATAATTGTTAGTTTTCCAAATAAATCTTTGTTTGTTTAAATATTATTTATCCACATATTTATCATTTCCATAGAGGTTTTGCGTCTCTTGGGCAATCTTCATGCCTGAGGAGCTGTCTGGAATATTGATTTCATTTTCGTATGCTTATAACCTTTGCATTTCCATCTCCTTTTCTCTCTCTTCTTTTGAAGTATATTTAGGGGTATGCTTATATATTTTTAAATTTTTGAACTTTATTGTGGGGTGTGAGATGAGTATAAAGTGTATGTGCATATGAGTGTGGGCATACACATGCTGTGGCGCATATGTGGAAGTCACAGGACAACCTTTAGGTATTGGTCCTCACCTTCTACCTCCTTTGAGTCAGGATCGGTCTCTCATTCTTCCTCACCCTTAGAAATTCGCTTGTCTCTTCCTCCTTTCTCACCTTCAGTATGCTGAGATTATAGAAGCCAACCACAGCTTTTAGCTTTGTTTTTGTTGTTGCTTGTTTGCTTGTTTCCTGTGGGTTCTGGGACTTGAACTTAAATACTCAAGCTTGAGTGGCAAGCATTTTACCAACTGAGCCATCACCCATGCCCATAACATTTATTTCCATTTTACAAATTTAAGGAATAAGATATGACATTGTAAAAGACATAAATAGTGAAATTTTTACTATTGTCAAGCAAGCTACCATATGTGACCACCCTATCCGTAAGTCTGTGTTGCAATACCTTATACTTGTCTTGGAAAAATTTCAATATTCAACACAATGTTACTGACTACAGCCCTCCTATGACATTATATCTTGAGACTAATTCATCCCGCACAACTTCTAATCAGTATCCTTTGGTCTTCATCTAATCCTTTCTTCTCCTTTTCCTGCCTCTGATAGACAACATCCAATTCTTAACATTTTTATATTCAACATTTTTGTTTTCAATGCCAGGTATCAGATCCACCTACCAGACTTAGAAACAAAGCATACAGATTTTCTCTGTGGATTGTTATATTACATATGGACTTTCCAGAAATGTCTTTTATTATTTTCAAGGATTTCCTTCTATACTGATTTTATTGAGCTTTTGTCATGAAAGGAAGCTAAATTTTCTCAATTTTTGACACCTATTAAGATGATAATGGTTTTCATTCAACATTCCATTAATGTGTTATATCACACATATTGAGGTAAATTTTGAAATAAATCTCACATTTTCATAGTGTAAGATCTTCCTAATCAATTATTAATTTGGTTTGTTAGTATTTCACTGAGGACTTTACATATGTGTTCATCAGAACTATTGTCATATAATTTTCTTTTTATGTAGAATTCACATCTGGTTTGAGTATTAATGTGATGCTACCTTATAAAAGGAGCTATTAAGAGTTCCCATTACTTCAACTTATAGAAGTGTTTTAGAAAGATTGGCTTAATTCTTTGAATGTTTGATCAAATGTACTTTTTGCTATTGCTGCTTTTGAAAGGCTTTTATTTACTAATTAATACTTTTATTTCTGTTACTTTGTTCAGGCTTTCTGTTACTTCCTAATTGAATCTTAATATGTAGAATGTGTCTAGGAATTTATCCATTTCTCTAGGTTACCTAGTTTGCTAGCACAAAATTGTCCATAATAACAGTTCCTTGTGACACTGAAATTTCTCCATTTACATTTTTAACATAATATATTTGAAGTTGAGGGCTTAAGACCTTAATGTAGCTAAGGATTTATTTTTATTTTAGTAACTTTTAGTAAGCATTTAAAATGAAGGGTTTTATTATGAGATTTTGATACATGTATATCATTGTATCTTGTTATTGTCCCCCAGCTATATTCCCTTACCACTACTGCCTCTTTGCTGGTTGCCTTTTGTTTGATTTCTCTCTCTCTCTCTCTCTCTCTCTCTCTCTCTCTCTCTCTCTCTGTGTGTGTGTGTGTGTGTGTGTGTGTAGTTAAATCTAGATTCTGCTATGAAAGAAAATATGTTTTACCTGTTTCCCACCATTATTCTCTCCTGTTCTCCCCTCCCCTTAAGCTTCTTCCTCCCCTTCGCTATACCCCTTTCACTTTTGTGTGTTATGCACTTAAATCTAGATCTCCCACATGAGAGTAAGCATGGAATATTTGTTTTTCTTCATCAGACTTATTTCACTTAACATGGTGATCTACAGTTCCATCAATTTTCTTACAAATGATATCATTCCCTTTTTCTTTATGACCAAACAAAATTTTACTACTGATGTGCACCACATTTCTTTTTACTTTCATTTATTGACAGAAATCTAGGCTAGCCCCATTTCTTAGGTATTGTGAATAGTGCAGCAATAAACATGGATGTGAAAGTACCCCTGTGGTATGGTGACTGAATTGGAAAACTTAATCTCCCCAACACTCTCAAATCAAGTTAATAATTTTGCAAGTGAATTGAACAGATAGTTATCACAAGAAGAAATACAAGTGGCCAATAAATATTGGAAAAATCAGTTGCCAATTTTATTTTCCTTTTTTTTCATGTGTATGTATGTGTGCTAGTGTATGTGTGTGAGAGCATATATGTACTGGTGTGTGTGTGTGTGTGTGTGTGTGTGTGTGTGTGTGTGTGTAGAGAGAGACCAAAGATTAATGTAGTAGGATATCTTCTTCAATCACTCCCCATCTTATTTATTCAAACAGTCTCTCAGTTGAAACCAGAGCTCACTGATTTAGCTAGTCTATATAGCCAGCTGATCTAAGGCATTAGTGCTAGATTATTTTCCTATAGGGTTTGTATTCTCTTTTTGTTCTATGTTCCTATCATTGTTATTTCCTTCCTCCTGTAAGTTTTGTTTGTTATACCTTATTAGTAGAAAATACTAATATTATTAAAGTACACTGAAAATTGTTGTTATTATGCTGTTATTTTGCTGATGCTTTCAAATTCATTGTCTTTGAATTTTTGTGATTATTATAATGTGTCTTGGTGAATATTCCTGGATCAAGCTTATTTGGAGACTGTTGAGCTATGGGGATCTTGATGTCTATATGTCTTCCAAGGTTTGTGATAGTTGCAGCTATTATTTCTTTAAATAACCTTTTTTGCTGTTTTCTTCCTATTCTTCTTAATTGGAACTCCTATGAGGCAGACTTGGTTCACTTAATGGTGTCCTATAGGTTCTTTATGATATCCCTTTTCACTTCTCTTTTATTTCCTTCTGACTAGAAAATTTCAAAAGATCTGTCTCTAAGGTTATAGCATCTTTTGTTCCATTTGATTACATCTACTGTCAATGTGTTATGGTTGAAACAAATGTTAGAGATAAAATAATGGTTTGGGAGAACTAGGGGACACAAATAAAAAGGCTTGAAGTAAGTATAAGACAGCCAAATTATATAGATAAAAGAAAGGATATGGCTTTAGGAAAAATAACAAAACCAGTCATGGCAGGTTCTTGTAAACACTCATAAAGTCCCTATCCAAGGCACACATGCTAGACACCCCTTCCCTTTCCCCTAGCAAACTTCTCAACTTTATTTATTTTAAATATTACTTTAAATGTCAAGCTTCTATATATTTATTTATTTGAGAGAATATGGGTGTACCAGGATCTTACGCCACTGCAAAGTAACTACAAACACATGCACCACTTTGTGCATCTAGTTTTACTTGGGTACTGGGGAACTGAACCTGGGACATCAGGCTTTAGTGAACCAGCTTCCTAGCCCAACTTTATATGTAGTTCTACCTATATACATATTCCTGCAACTAAATGCATCTAGTTATAACAGACTGAATTGTGGGTAAGAATGGCTTCTGAGACCCTCTCCACCTATTCCAGGAAGAAAATCATCCCAGACTGTCCTAAAGCTAGGGAAGAGAGGGAGAAATGACCAAGAAATAGACCAACACTATAAGTCCAGATACTAGAAGGAACCGTGGGTGGGATCAGAAAGAATGCGGCAGGAGGCAGATCTCACCATCCTTAGCCAAAGTTCTCTTGCATCTTTCTTTTCTTTCATTGTGTTATACATTCTAGGATTTATATATGCTTCTTTCTTATGAACTTTAATTTTGTTGAATTTGGATTTTTTTGCTTCATACATTATTTTCCTGAATTCAGTAAGTTGCCTGTCTATATTCTCTTGTATATTATTGAGCTTCTTTAATATACATTTTAATTTCATTTCAGGTAGTTTACATATCCATATTTCTTTGGGGTCCATTACTGCATTTTTTTTCTTTTTGGGTGGTGGTTTTCAAGTCAGGGTCTCACTCTAGCCCAGTCTGATCTGGATTCATTTTGCAGCACCAGTCCATCCTCCAACTCACAGCAACCCTACTACCTCAGCCTCCCAAGTGCTGGCATTAAAAGTGTGTGCTACCATAACTGGCTAGAATGTTATTTCTTTTGATAGAATGCTTCTTTTATTTTTCTATATTTATTGTGGCTGTTCACTCATGTCTGCAGAGTTGATGGAGATGTCATCTCTTTTAGACTTTACCATCTGGTTTTGGTAAAAAATGAAAATAAGACTTTCATCTGTAATGTGTAGGTACAAGAGCAGCAGAGTGGTTGTAGTCACCATACAGTTCCATCAGCTAAGCCAGCGCCAGTAAGAACTGTGGGGCCTTGGCAGGTAGCATTTATGGCAGCTGTCATGGCCACAGAGACCGCTAGGGCCTTTGATGGTAAACTCTACTGGATTCTTCCTTTTCTTCTTTTCATCACAAGGGGACCCTATTGTAACTGGATCTTGTCCATCCCAGAAGGTGCAAGCATTTAGCACTGCTGTCAAGCAGAGTTCTGAGGCTCAGAAACTCTCCGAACTACAATGACACCAGGACAATAGAAATGGAAGTGGCAGTAGAGAGTCACTTGATTCTAAACATCAGTGTATTTTCTGCAGGTCTGTCTGGAATTTGAGATAACACAGGCAAGCATCAGGGAAGTCAGTATTCTAACCTCAGCAGATATGCCAGGCTGCTTCTCCATGAATGTGTCCCACCAAGATTTCAGAACTACTTCTTTCTTGATCCATACACATGGGACATGACTTTTGGTACCAAAGGGTTAATAAAGACAGATACCAACAAGCCTTTAGGTCTCCATTGAGATAAGAAATAAGGAAGACTTCAGCACCTGCATTTCCTCCTGTGGAAGGTTGTTTCTGGTGTTCCACCAGTCTGCTTTTCTGTTATCTTTTCTATTTTTCATGGCTTGCTTTCCAAGAATCCCATAGAGCACACCAGAGAGTTATTTTATTCCTGTAATAATTTTTAAAGATACAATACACATGACTTTAAACCTTACAAGATTTTGACAAACCTTTAAGCTTTGAAAGTACAGGGGAACAGTGGCGCAGAGGAAGACAGGAGAGAATGAATAGACTTCGCCACTGTCTTCCATATGCAATTCTGGGATCTCTCAGCTTATATCTATAGCTGTTATAGATAGAGCAGAGATCTCTTAAAAAGAATTGTGAAAAAAATGTGGATTTTGTGTAATGGCATCAGGAAAAGAAGGAGGAACAACGATGAATGAAGTGGTGTCCAAAGGCATCTGTGAGAAATATATGCTTCATTTATAGACTATGTCATCTAGGGAATTTCTCTGCTGGGAATTCTCTCCCTCTTTTAGTAAGCACATTTTACAAGGATTAGTGCTAGGAAAGGATGAGTAATATATTATCATAAAGGAAATAATACCATTAAATAATCATGCATGCAGCTAATCCAGACAATAGAGGAAAAAAATACCTTTTATTTTCTCCCAGATTTTTCATCCTCCCATATGGATGTCACTTCCATAATAAGGATTTTCTCTTTTTTTTCCACATTCCTGCTTGTGTATCTGTCCTAACAGTTCAGACTATACTTTACTCCTCTACTCCTACATAAGGGATACCGAGTTTCAGTTACAGTATTCCATATCTACTTTTTATAGAGTTAGAGAAGTGTAAGAATTTGTTGGAGGGCTTTAAATTCTCAGGTACCTTGGGGTAGTATATTCATACAGTGAACACAACTGTCTTAGTTGCTCCTTGCAGCATAATGACAGTATGTTAATCCTATATCTTCTGCTGTATCAGACATCTAATCCTATTGCTTTGGTTTGACTTGTATGGTATTCAAGGAGGGAGACATCAGTTCTTCTCCCTGACCACTATGAATGAAGAGAAAAGAGAGCCCTTCCAATCTGGCACCCTCTTGAAATACAGGACAGGTGCTTTGTCAATGCTCACCAAACAAAACATAAACTTTCACATAGACTAGAGAAATGCAACTTGCAAAGTGCTTCCTAGTTATTAATGCTGAGAAGATTTGGAACACAATATGCAAAACAGACCATCTGGTCAAGTAGGCAGAAAAATGTAAAATAGAGAATCACCTGACAATTCCAGGAGCCAATAACTAGAAAAGGCTGAAACTCCAACCACTTAAAGTTATCATATGGGCCCTCTCCTTTCTTAGAGTTTCAGCCTTTTCTGCTCAGAGGTATTCCTGACTCTCACCGTGAAACTGCCTTTACAAAGCTTTGTGCACCTACCAACTTCTTTATTTGTAGAAGGTAATCTTTGTAAATTTTGAAGCTAGTTATAATGAAGAGCAATTATACCAAATATGGCATATATAAGTATAAATGGTAATATAATACTGAAGGTTTAGTTTCATGATATTCAATAATTTTTTATTTTTAAAAGAAAGTAATAGTTTTTTAAATTATTTATTTATTTAATTTATTTAAGAGAGAGTGGCAGATATACAGAGAGAATGGGTGTTCCATGGCCTCTAGCCACTACAAACGAACTCCAAAAATATGCACCACCTTGTGTATCTGGCTTACATGGGTACTGAGCTTCTCAGGCAAGTACCTTAACCACTAAGTCATCTCTCTAGTCAGCAAATGTTTTCTTTCTAAGTAGTATAATTATACTATTTTCCCCTCAGCAATAGATGTGTCTTTAAAGCAATTGTTTTATATGAAACTGGAAATATTAATCAAATCACTCTTTTCCCCTTTCCCCAGATTCCAGGAGGTTGAAGCAACATCAGTAATGGAGAAACCTGGATATGATAAAATGTGCATCTAATAATGTGTATGAAGGCAGGCCTGTTTGCTGTGTCACTGTGATTTTCAAAGTTAACTAGAATTATTGTAAACTGTCTTATAAACCCTTGTTTTAATGTACAGAAACATCCTCAGTGGCCAGAATTACTCATTTTTTATGAGGCAATTTCCAACGACATGTCTAAATACCATAATTCACCATTATAGATACCGTGTTATTAAATAAAATAAAATTACTAAGACAGATTAAGAGGTCAGGCTGTCCTGTATTAAATATGTCATAACAACACAGAAGATGTTTTAGTAAGCTGACCTTCCTGTTTCAAACAAAATCAAGTATAAGCCTTTTCTGTTGCATTAACAATCATGTAATCCTCTAAAGCTGCCTTTTACAACATGGGAGGATTCAACATTTTTAGGACAACATATTTAGAGACATTCTTAAATTGAATCTTTACTTTATGGTTATAATGGCATCATAGTCATTCTGAAAGGTTCCTGTGGGAACTAATAGCTGATCAACATATATAGGTTGACCTACTAATGTAGAACATTCAATTTGTTAAGCATTTCAACTTATTCATTTATTTATTATAAAATGAAACTAACATTTACAATCTATTTTTCTGAGAATGAAATTGTATTTGTACATATTTCTTTTGACATGTAAAATAACACCTATTTATTGAGTTCTATCTGATGCTTCAAGATGTTTACTTCATGTGTTTATCTTAGAGTAGGCATATCTGTATTCTCATTTGTCTTTTCTTTGTGGTAAAAAAACATTCAGAAATGATTCTAGCTTTATTGAAACATAAAGTATATTATTATTATTATTATTATTATTATTATTCATAGTGACAAAAGTGTGCACTAGATCAGCACCTATTTGTTCAATCTATGTCAGTTTAAATTGATCTACTTTCCCCATCCTCCTCCCTCTACCCCTGCTTCCAGCATCTGGTCAATATTAACCTATTCAATTTCTATGATATCAATATCTTTTAGATTCCAAATATAAGTGAGATAATGTGGTACTTGTCTTTTTGTACTTCACTTATTTCACTCAAGATAATGAACACCAGTTCTGTCCACATTGCTACAAACAGCAAGATTTCATTCCCTTTCATGGATTAATAGTATTCCATTGTATATATGTACAACATTTTATATTCATTCATTAGTTCATGGACACTTAGCTTGTTTCCATTTCTTGACTATTATGAATACTGCTGTGAGGAACATAAGAATGCATATGTCTGACAGAGTAATTTCATCCCTTTGAATATATGCACAGTAGTGACTGTTGAATTATATGGTAGTTCTGTTCTTAAGGTTTTGAGATGCCTGCTTACTATTTGCTTTAATGGTCACACTACCAATTGTGTGCAAGGTTTCTTCCCTTTTCTTCACCAGCACTTGTTTTGCTTTAACTCTGATAGTAGTCATTTTAACAAATGAGGTTATATCTCATTGTATTTTGGTTTCATTGTCTCCTCACTGATTAGTAGTACTGAGCATTTCAAAAATATATCTGTTGGTCATTTGAGTATCTTCCTCTTAGAAATGTCTACTTCGAAAAAAGTTTTAAGAAATTATTAAAAAATATTTTGACTTAGTGTTTAAGACACTTGCCTACAAAAATGACTCAGGTTTGATTCTCCAGGATCCACATAAGTCAGATGTACAAGTTGGTGCATGCTTCTGGAGTTCATTTGCAGTGGCGGGAGGCCCTGGTGTACCCATTCTCTCTCTCTCTCTCTCTCTCTCTCCCTCCCTCCTTCTCTAACCCTCTCAAAGAAATTTAAAAAGTAAATAAAACTACTAGAAATGTCTACTTAGGTCTAGTGTTCATTTTTAACTAGATTGTGGGGCTTTGCTAGTAAGTTATTTTTAGTTCATTAAATATATTAGGTATTAGCCTCTTGTCAAATACATAGCTTGCAAGACTTTTTTCCATTCTGTAAGTTGTCTCTTTGTTCTTTCAATTACTTGTAATAAGATGTCAGAAAACTTTTTAAGAGTATTTATTTTTATGATCAATTGTGTTCATTCCATAGTTGGTACAACTTCCCTGAAGTATAAACAGCTTTAAAATTTGCTGTGGGAAATGTATTTAGTCTGATGAAATTCTGTCTATTTTTGGATAAGCATTTATTGATTAAACATTTCTTGACCCCATACTATGTGCTGAGCATAGAGAGTGAGATAATATGTGTAAAAGACCAGATTATGGAGCAGCAGGGGAAGAGGCAGGGGCCATTCCACAGCTGGCAAGGACCGTGGAACAGCTGCAAACATTATCAAGTTTCTGCAGGATCACTGTTCAGATACATTTCTTCCAGAGCATAAATTATTAGGAACCATTAAAAATGTAGCCAAAACAACTAATAAAGACAATTTGGTTACGGTCTACAGCCATCTTTTTGAGTTTTGGTATGTTGTATATTCATTATCATTCACTTCTAGAAATTTTACAATTTCTTTTTTGATTTCTTCCATGACCCATTCATTGTTCAATAGCATGTTGTTCCAGTGAGCTGGTGTATTTTCTGTTGTTTTTCTTTTTATTAATTTCTAGTCTTAATGTATTGTGGTCTGATATGATGTAGGAAGTTACATCAATTTTCCTGAGCTTATGGAGGCATGATTTATGCCTTAATATAAGATCTATTTTGAAGAAGGTTCCATGAGCTGCTGAGAACAATATGTGTTCTGTATAATTGTGGTGGAATGTTCTGTAGATGACTGTTAGGTCTAATTGATCTATGGTATTGTTAAGATCTATAATTTCCCTGTTGATTTTCTGCTTGGATGATCTATTGGCCATAGTGGGGTACTTAAATCCCCTTCTATAATGGTATTGGAATTTATTTCTGGTTTGTTGTTGAGTAGGTTTTGCTTTATAAACTGTGGTGCACCAATGTTTGGTGCATATAGATTTATGATTGTGATGTCTTCTTGTTGGATCATTCCCTTGATGGGTAAAAAGTGGCCTTCTTTGTCCTTTCTTATTACTTTTAGTTTGAAGTCTGTTTTGTCAGATATTAATAAATAGCCACAGCTGCTTGTTTCTTATTTTCATTTACTTGGAATATCATTTTCCATCTTTTCACCCTGATGAAGTGTCTGTCCTTAGTTGTGAGGTGGGTTTCTTGAAGACAGAAGATAGAAGGTTCCATTTTTCTGATCCACCCTGCTAACTGTGTCTTTTGATGGGTGAATTAAGACTACCAATGTTTAAGATCATAACTGGGAGATTCAATTTTATCCCTGCCATATTGGAGGTTTTATTGGGTTTGGTGTTTTCTTGTAATTTGTACATTTTTGTGCCTGCTCTAGTTTTAGTTATTGTGCTCTTCTTCTTGTAGGCTCTTGTGGTTAATTGTTTAACTCTTCTGTGTGGAGTATTCCTGAAGTAATCTCTGTGGGTTTGACTTTGTGTTCATATAATCAAACAAGTAGTTTTTATCATGGAAACTTTTCCTTTCACCATGTTTTATGAGGGACACTTTCACTGGGTACAGTAGTTTGGGTTGGAAGCCAAAGTTTTTTAGAATTTGAAAAGCTCTATTAAAGGCCTTCTGGTGTTCAGGGTTTCCATTGAAAACTTTGAGGTAACTCTGATGATCTTATCTTCGTATTTAATGTGTTGTTGCTCTTGCTGCTTTTAGCAATCTTTTTTCATTTTAATTGTTTAATTTTCACTATGATGTGCCTTGGAGAGTTTCATCTTTAGTCCTATCTGTTTAGTGTTCTGTGAGCTTCTTGTATCTTGAGAGCATGAGAAAGTTTTCTTCAATAATTTTGTTGAATATGTTCTCCATGCCTTTGGCCTCAATTTCTCCCCCTCCTGGAAAATAAACATTTCAAGAGTATTGAAAGTATAAGTAAAGTGTCAGAGTAAGTGAAAAATGTGAGGCTCAGTGAAAATAAACCCCAAAACATGAAGTATAAGGAGACACTGGATGAGGGTCCATCAAAGTATACAAAATCGGTTCTTTTTTTTTTTTTTTTTCAAGGCAGGGTCTCACTCTAGCCCAGGCTGACCTGAAATTCACTATGGAGTCTCAGGGTGTCCTTGAACTCATGGCGATCCTCCTACCTCTGCCTCCCGAGTGCTGGGATTAAAGGCGTGCGCCACCATGCCCGGCAAAATCGGTTCTTAAGTAGGGAGATAAAACAAATTACCCAAATAGGGATATGTTGTTTACTTCTGGCACACAGGGACACTACAGGATTTTTTGATTGTTTTGATTTGAGTTGATTGATTATTTTTGATACTAATATTCAAATAAACTCAAAGAAGAAGAAAAACGTCAAGCCTTTAAGTTTTAAGGTTAGAGTAGGCAAGGTTATCAGAGGTTGGAATGAAGCACTCTTTACTATGAGTAAAAGAGGAAAAGTCTGACTAAAGACTGAACCAGAATGGTCTGTGGAAAGAAAGGACAGCCTGATGCCAAAATTCCACTAAATGCAAAACTCATTTTTGAAGTGTCATTCTTAGATATTGACTGAAATAGCAGCGCTTCAGATCTAAAGACATCAGCATCAATGGTAAGACTTGCCATTGAAATTTACATAATTAGAGCTTATTTCTAGTGTAAGGGAAAAATCAACTGGAAAATTCAAGAAGTTAAAACTTGTTTACTTAAAACTATTTTTTAAATATATTTTATTTATTTATTTGAGAGAGAGAGAAAGATAGAAAGAGGGACAGAGAGAGAAAGAGAGAGAGAGAGAGAGAATGGGTGAGCCAGGGCCTCCAGCCACTGCAAATGAACTCCAGACGCATGCGCCCCCTAGTGCATCTGACTTATGTGGGTCCTGGAGAGTCGAACTGGGATCCTTTGGCTTTGCAGGCAAACATCTTAACTGCTAAGCTATCTCTCCAGCACTTGAACCTAATTTTGAAAAAATTTATTTATTTGAGAGAGAGAGAGAGAGGAAGATAAATAGACAGAGAGAGAGAGAGAGAGAGAGAATGGACATACCAGGGCCTTCAGCTGCTACAAACCCCAGATGCATGTGCCACCTTATGCATCTGGTTTACATGGGTCCTGGGAAATTGAGCCTGGGTCCTCTGGCTTTGCAGGCAAGTACCTTAATCACTAAACCATCTCTCCAGCCCTTGATCCCAATTTTTGAGAGATGTAATCTCTTATAAGACTTATATATTCCCAAGTATTTCACTATAGCTGTGCAAAATATTAAGGAGAATTGTATTTCCTTTTACCTCATATTGTAAACTTAAAGGCTCAATAAAATACATAAACTAGGGCTAGAGAGATGGCTTAGCAGTTAAGGCACTTGCCTGCACAGCCAGAGGACCCAGGTTTGATTCCCCAGGACTCATGTAAACCAGATGCAGAAGGTGGTACATGCATCCATCTGGAGTTTGTTTGCAATAGCTGGAGGTCCTGGTGTACCCATTCTCTTTCTCTATGTGCCTCCTTCTCTCTCTCAAATAAATAAATAAAATAAAATAGCATATATTTTTTTTAAAAAAATGTATGAACTAAAAAAAGACCAGATTATGTCCTTCAGAAGAACACAACTTTTGGAGAAGAAAAGAAATACAAAAAAATAATTAGAAAGGCAAAGTGTAATGGCTATAAGAGAGATAGCAGTGAAGAAGGAGTGATGTTAGAGGGAACATGGAGCACAGTAAGACAGTAGAAACTGGGCTGGAGGGATGGCTTAGTGATTAAGGCACTTGCCAGCAAAGCCAAAGAACCCAGGTTCGATTCCCCAGGACCCACATTAGCCAGATGCACAAGGGGGCACACACATCTGGAGTTTGTTTGCAGTGGCTGGAGGACCTGGTGTGACCATTCATTATCTCTCTCTCCTCCTCTTTCTCTGCTAAATAAATAAATAAATAGAATATATTTTAAAAGATAGTAGAAACCATCCTCAGAAAAATGCTAAAAGCCAAAAATCAGGCTGACTATAGCACCCAGTGAACTTTAATCAGTAAGGCTACTCTCATAGGGGGTGGTCAGGTGATAAGGTTTTTGTTTTTCCTTAGGGGGGAAAAAGATTTTTAATAGCCATTGGACCCTGGTGATTTTCTCAGTTGGTGAAGATGAACCATGGCAGGTAGGTGTTGGTGGTGTTCAGCATAGCACCTGCAAACATGAAAATTAAAGAAGGGTTTTGGCAGCAATACATACAGTACGTAATTAGGGTCCATTCCAGAGCCAGTAGGACTACAAAGGAAAAGTAAAACTTAGTACAGGAAGATCATATTTGCTTCTGGTAACAACTGGAGGAAGTGCTGAAGATAATGTTGAAATCAGCCCCAGCACAGGGTCTGTCAGAGCTAATATTCAGTGGATAGTGCTTGAGTGGGTGGCTAATAGTAAGTCTTAGGCTATGAGCATAGGTGGCTGAAGTGCTGATAAACAACAAATGATAGATAATAAATCATAAACACTTTTAAAGTAACAGCTGGTGCTGAACTACACAAAATTGAAATTATAGTCACTCTAGGTCAGATCATTTAATTCAGTTTTAAAATAGCAAAGTGGCTAGTTTTATTATTATTATTATTATTATTATTATTATACGTAGAAGAGACAGCTATCATCTGAATATTTCCTTTTGCACCTAGTTGTGTTGGCTCTTGTGGGAACTTCTGCTCATAAGTGCAGGAAGATGAACCCATTTTGGGGTTTAGGGATACATTGAACTTCTGTATAGTTTCTCCAAGTATAGAGGTTGTTGGAACCTACAATAAGTATTTTCCACAGGATTCTTCACTAAGGTCTAAAAGTCCAAAATTCAGATAACTTTCCATTGAGGACCATGAGGTATTTTTCCTGGACACAAATAAGCTGTTCTGTTAAGGAAGGAAGTTCTGTTCACCTTCCACTGTCCTTTTACTGGTCATCACCTCTTTTTTCTACTCCTGGTTTTAAATCACATCTTTATTGTTATTACCTTGGCTCAAAGCTCCCATAATAGCTTCTTGCTTAAGCCTAGGGAAATGGAAATCAGAGCAATGGTCATAACAAAACAGCATGGCTGGGTATAAAGGACTGAAAATGCCAGTAGGTGATAAGAGACAGACAGAAATGATGAATTATATTAGTGCCAAAGATACAAGCCACAGCTTCATTCTCATAACATCATGTTCTTTACCTCGCTTCTATAAGCCTGAATTTGTTTGCAAGGGAGCATTTGCATATGAAAGTCAAAACAAGCAGCGTTTGGTCAGAGTCTAGAAGTCATCGTTGATAATGTAATACAAAGGTCCAGGTTGGTGATACTGTGTGGGAGTCTATTCCTGGACTGTGTATGTATAGTTATTGTAGTGTTAGTTCTACTTAAAACTATGCTGGGGAGCATTGGAAAGCTGTGAAGGTACTGCCACCTTCAGGATTTGCCTTACATTTTACCAAGCATGAACAGACTTGTTTCACTCCGTAAAGTGACAGCTAAATTCTAGTTCTTCCATTTTAGATACTGTAGAATATGGAAGCAAACAGCCCAGTAGCTGATGGGACTGCAGAGTTTTCATCCATGCTTTGGTATCAGGTACCACCGGCACTAGTGTGAGGTGAGCGTTCACATTTCCTTCCCTGGTATGGCCTTGACTCACCAGTGCCTTTTATACAGCCTTCTTCCGCTCCTCCACCTTCCATGAGCACACAAAATGGCTGAATAAGGAAGAAGTGTTTACATTTCATTGAAATTGACATAAAACGGACAATCCAAAAAATCAGAAAATAGAATGGCAATACCCTATCCCCTCCAGTTGTCCTACATGCTCAGTTCTTTCAGCATTAACTTACTACCTAAAACAACTCTGTTGTAAACAGTCCATGCTCAGAAAATAGAGTATGGGGCCCCATAACTAAATTCATAATAAGGGGCACAAATGGTTGCCAAATTCATTATCATCTACAAATGAAAAGACAACATGATGTGTTACCAAAGGTGTTCTTTATTGACTGGTCTTCATTTGCCAGAGCTTTAGTTCTATGTACATTAGGTTGATGTATTTAAAAATCAAACTTAAACAGTAGACTGATAATTTTGGGTTTTAGCTTTTGGAATCCCTTTCCATTAACCCTTTAAGGTGCTCCCCTGGGTTCTCCAGCATTGTGTTCAAGGTATGTGTTTGCAGCATGCTGAGAAACAGAGGGCTGAACTTCTATTGAACCTGAGGTCTCGGCACTTCTATGAAAGCAGACATGGTTCCATTTCCCCATTAAAAAGCTTTCCTTTGCAAACACAGATGAAATTTCATCTGCTTTGCATCAGTCCAGTTTATAACTCAAGAACTTGGCACCACAATTCTAAGCCCCATTATCGGTATTTCCCTTTCGGGGGGAAATAATACATTAACGGCTTCCTTTCTGTTTATTTTGCTTTTGCTCAAAAAATAAAATGCAGTGGTGCCCTCACATTTCTGCTCCTCATTCAACTGTCTGTTCCGGGATTCTCTCAATGGACCATCTCCAGAGTGACGGCCATATGGGGTTTGAGTCTTTATGCACATTGCCAAGCAGCCTGGAACTCTGCTGGCAGCTACAAAAGCTCTCACAGAGTGTTGAATCCACTTCCATTGGAAATACCGCTTTATATATAGCAAAACAACATGGCATGCTTTAAGCTTTCCCTTTAGAGAATGAAATCATGAGGAAAATATGCTTTCTTGCCAGAGAGTCTTATACTGCAAACGCAGCACCCAGGAGGTGCTTATTAGACCCAGATAAAGTAAAACTGAGAATAAAATCTCCAGAGTTAATTGCCACCATGTGAAAGAGTCCATCAAGAGCATGGTAGGCCATATCTAAGTCGACAGTAAGCTCTTTGAGGACAGGTGTGCACACGTAAGGAATACATATTTGGCAATTAATGGATAGATCAGGATGTATTAAAGGAAAGGGTGGGAAGAAAGGTTCTTGGTTGGGATCTGAAAGTTATCAGTGACAACTCTCAGGGAGTCCAAGACCACCAAGAGGGGGCTAAGCAGAGGATATGATCAACACTTCTTCTACAAACACTATATCCTGGGTTCAACAAGTTCCTTCTATACAAATAGAATGGAAACTGATTGTGAATTAATCTGAAACCAGCTAAAAGCTGAAATATAGTCCCTTCTAACTCTAAAAAGAATGTCTTTACCGTCTTTCTTGTTGTTTATTTTTTTTTACTGAGGCAAGCACTCATAATTTGGGTAGTTTTGTTTGATAGTTATGCAGTAGAGAGAAATTGTTTGGTCACCAAGTAGTTGGCTAAATTGTCATACTTCACTATATAAGACAGAAGACAAATCTTTGTAAAAAGTATACTAGCAAATGAAATTTGAAAAGAAAAATTTTCAGCTCATATAACAAAGATGAAAAATGAAAATGCAATTATTGAACTTAACAAGTTAGTATAAATATTGAAGCTCATCTTCCAACTGGGATTCTCATACCTTAATCTTCAAAACATCTTTAAATAACTTCATATTTAGCTCAATGACAAGTTAGTACTATTCATTTTCTCTCTTTCCTGAACCTGAAAACAAATAAAATATTGTTATTACTATAACAATATAGATTCATAGAATATGATAATTTAAAGTTCAAATTAGTCATATGAATATACTACTAATCTGGAGAATAGTAACATAGTTTTAATAGCAATAAACAAAGGCAATCGTTTCTTCAGTCCTGTCAGCCCTAGGGGCAGGTCCATCTTGTTTCCTTTCACCAGAGCCCCACAGAAACAACCAGCCTAGAGTCACACTGCAGTGAATGTAAGATCCAAGTTCAAATCATTGAGTCTAACTCTAGAATCACCATGAGCAGCCACAAGTTAAGGATTGCCTCAAAGTCATTCACTTATTCTGGCACGATTTCAAGATTCTATTTACAGGCTATTAGCCTTAAAAATAACTTTAGTACATATTGTCATTTAACTAGTGAGTTCTGGTGTTCATAATACCTATATTCACTTTAGGGAAGTTCTGTAAGGATATATTCAAATTAGGGGTTGGTATTTTTTGGGAGGTTGTCATATTTTTCTTTTCTTTCCTAGTCATGATGAATGAGGAAAAATTCATCGAAAATACTTAATATCTAAAATGTCAAAAGAATTTTATTTTAGATAAACAAAGCTGGCAGGTAAGTATTTTAGGCTAAAGAGGACATGTGAACAACAGAGCTGGCAGTTAGCTCTCTAACTTATTCTGTCATTTACCGCGACCCCCCCCCCAAAAAAAAGACAAAGGAAAACAAAGAATGCTTCAGAAAGAACCACTAAATATGTTTGGAGTTTGATAGCATAGGCAATGGCTACCAACTTTAGAACTGATTCTTGACCTACAGGAGGGGTCCTTGTACATTGCTCCTTCGTCATGGCAGCCTGTCCCTCATTACTTTCATAGAACAAAGTGCTATGGAGCCCTGTACCTTGGCCTTACCTGGATGGACCAACACAACACAATTTCAATCTATGCACACATTTGTGCTATGTGTTCTGACTAAGAAGCAGTGTTGCAGCTTTCCTTTTACGTGTATCTGGTTCACTGTAAATGTTAAGTAGCACAAGTGAAGAGAGAGGTTGAAAGATTTCTAAAAAGACCTTTTCATGGTTCCCATGCCAGACAGGCATGTGCAAGATCCATTTACAGAAGAGGGCAGGGATTGCAATGAGAACCTTTCCTCTGATTTTATTTTATTTTTTTAAATAAGCACAGTAGAATTAGGAAGTCTAATGAAAACTGTCTTATTAAAAGCTTCACTTCGCAGACAACTACAACATATGATTTTTTTTAGTCTTTCTGTAACAAACATAAAGAACAGGTAAACTTCCTGGGAATTCTGTTATGAAATATTAGCCATATTTATGAGGCATTTTCAGACCTAACAGCAATCCATAGAATGTGTTTTGTTCTCCTGTAGGAGTAAAAAGAAAGTTTAAGTGGTTTTAATTACTCAGAGAGAGCACATGAGCATTATTTCATCATGAAAAATCAAAAGCCCCTGGTATTTTTCAAAAGCAAGGGGCTACTTAGACACAAACTACTCACACGGGTTTTCTTACTGAAGTCTGTGCCTCATTTCCATAACACAGTAACTTTTTTTCTTTTTTGATTTCGTTTTTTGATTTTTCCAGGTAAGGTCTCCCTCTAGCCCAGGATGACCTGGAATTCACTGTGTCAGGATGGCCTCAAACTCACTGTGATCCTCCTGCCTCTGACTGCCAAGTGCTGGGATTAAAGATGTGTGCCACCACGCCCAGTACACAGTGACTCTTTTTGGCTTGCATTTCCTACAGAGCTGGGAAAAACTTCAAGCCTCCCACCTTCCCACAAGATTCCTTGACTTCAAGTGGTTTACAGTCCTTTTCACCTTCCCTTTTAACACTGGCACACTTTGCCCACCTTTTGACACCTGGGGTTTTCAATATGAAATTGGTGAAAGCCATGGTATTATTTATAGACTACATATAAAACACTGGGGTGTGAGGCATTTTCATATCTTTGAAATCATGCCATTTAATTTTAAATTATATTTCTGTTGGTTGGGATTTTATTTATATTCTTACAATTATGGCCACAGTTCACACACAGCCATGGTGGGGAGTTTTTTTTTTTTTTTTTTTGTTTGTTTGTTTGCTTTTTGTAAAGAGCTTGGCTCGATGAAAGGGATGAGTCACCACTTACCCATGATGCTGTGTACAGTGTGACATAAACCACCTTGCTGCTGATTCTGGGCACTTAATTATTCCCATTGCTGACAGACTCCTCAGTGATCCTATTCCAGAAGCATGAGCAAACTTGAAATCACAAAGCACTGAGGCATACATCTCTGAAAGGTAGTTGTGAAAGCTGCCTCTTCTGTCAGGCAAGGGTAAGTAACTGGACCTGTTCACACACTTATTTTGGCCCTTAAGTGTGTATTTTCCAACATGTACACACTGCTGCATTATCCTCTCTGACAAAATGCCTTTGCTTTTTCTCTGAGTTTCTTACCTGTGTCCTCATATGTTCATCATAGGAAATTATTCCTATGATCTAAAGAGTGGATGTCTGTCTCACACATAATTATGAGGAACTTTCCTGAGTGGAAATCCTCATTCTAAAAGATGTTTTTTTTTTAGAAACCAGCCAGCAGTAACTTGTATTACTATGTTCTACTAAAAAGAGTTCTTCCAGCCTATAGCAATAAAAAGAAAAAAACAAAAATGAATGTCTACCCATGAAGGACATAGATTATATGACACCCCTGAGAGGCACCCAAGGCAGAATATTACCTGAACTTTGACTGGGGCAAAGTCTGCTTCCTAGATAGGGTCAACTTGAGTCAGTTTGAACTACCCTGGACCTTGTTCTCCCCATCTAAACCAGAAACTATATTAGGGGCCTGTGAAAACTTTCCAATATAGTATAAACATTGCAACTTTATAAATGCGCCAGATGCCATGAGCTCTCATTTTGATTATTCCTCTTGCACACCCACACCTGTCCTCAATTCACATATTTAGTCTATCACAACTCTTCTCTACTTTGCCAATAACTAAATCATGTAGGTAAATCCAATTAAGGGAGGCTTTCTCTCTGGTCACCAGCAGAGCAACCAGCTGCTGATCATTAGAGACCCTCCAGATTCAGGTAGCTTGCCTTCAAAAACTAATTATAGCTCTTACATTGGAAAGATATTTTCTGAGAATAGCTTTGAGATAATGTGGACAAAATGATAACCATCTTTATTAGATGGCTACTAAAATGTTGAACAAATTATAGCACCTTAAAGTAAGCAGTTGGAAGCTGCATTTTTTTTTTTTACATAAACCTCCATGTGAAGGAGTTAACCCATCTCAGTCCATTCTTTGTCTCTTTTAGAACCTTCTTCATGTGGGTCTCTAAGAAGGACCCTCTGACGTGCTAGGAACACTGAGGACGTCCAGCAGAGCAGATATTTCTCAGTCCCAAGCCTTCATGATCACTAGGGAGATTTTTTTTTTTTTTTTGTAGAAATGCTTATAACTTTCTTGATTGTCTGTTTCTTCATTCTAGCCTGTCTGAGGGAACTCCCACATCACTCCCACTTCCCCCGGCTGAAGTTTGATGGTGACTTCATATGGTCTGCATTTTCCTCCTTCAGACAGCAGTTATTCACATATCTTTCCACCCTTTACTCCCACACAGGTGGGCAAGAGTCTACAAAATAAGCATGAATCTATGTAACCTTCCAGCCCATTTTTGGCAGTTGTAAAGATTCTACATCTTTGTTTTGTGGATTTATTGAAAAAGAAATCACTTACCAGTCTGATGATGTTCTAATGGGAAAGGACAAATTTAGGGGCCATGCCAGCTGATCTGTAACTCACCAACTTATTTGAAAGAAGCCCCAATCCATAGCCAAGCCAAGAAACATGTAACTCTTTATTTTCCAGCAATTCACATAACAGTCATACTCAATGATTTCTGAGCACTAACTATGGTCCTGACTGCTTTGATTCATTTTTACAATTGTACTTTAAGATAGGCCTAATTATTACTCTCATTTCAATTTCATATGTAAGAAAAATATGGCACAGAGACATTAATTTGTCCAAAGTAAAGTAGTAGGGTTTGGCATTGACATTAGTGGCTTGGCTCCCAAGTCTGCACCCTCAAACTCTTTATTTTATTTATTTATTTATTTATTTTGGTTTTTCGAGGTAGGGTCTCACTCTAGCCCAGGCTGACCTGGAATTCACTATGGAGTCTCAGGGTAGCCTCGAACTCATGGCGATCCTCCTGCCTCTGCCTCCCGAGTGCTGGGATTAAAGGCGTGCGCCACCACGCCCGGCTCCTCAAACTCTTTGTATCATCCTGCCATTCTATGTTGGCTCAACACGCACAGAGTGCTTGGCATCTTGGCATGTGCCAGTGAGGTGGGGAGGGCATGCTTTCATTACACTGAACAGCAGGGATTGTAGGGGTCTTCCTTCCCATCTATTGAGAGTAGGTGATGGTGTTTGTTGATTTGTTGAATTTATTTGTTCCTATGCATTTTCTTCCTTCATGATCCTTAAGCTATTCTATAGCCTTTACATCCCCTTCTTTTAATTTGTAAATACTCCAGTTCAAGTCTGTTTCCAGCATTTGCCTTTTTAACCAAACTATATACAGAAAATCTGCATTATCAAATGGATAAAACAATCTTTTACACAATAGTGCTGTAATCATGCCTTCACAAGTATTGTATAACATAGGAATCTCAATCGGAATGAGGCAGATAGTTAAATGTTTCAGAACTATAGAAGGTTTTTTTTGTAGTTTATAATTTATTATACTTATTTAGGGGGGTCAGGAGAGTGAGAGAAAGTCCACAAAACAAGAAACTGGATATACCCATGTGGTCTGGGAGCCCATGTGGGAGTTGTGCATGGGCCAGAACTGGAACCCCTGAGATCTAGGTACAGAGAGGTGAACAACCAAGAAGTGGGAAATAGAGATGAAGTATTTTGTAGTTGTTTGTTTGTTTGTTTTTTATTTTTCAATGTAGGATATCACTCTATCCCAGGAAGACCTGGAATTTACTATGTAGTCTCAGGATGGCCTTGATCAGAGTAATCCTCTTACCTCAGCCTCCCAAGTGCTAGGATTAAAGGTATGTGCCACCACACACAGCTTGGAAGATTTTATATATATGTGTGTGTGTGTGTGTGTGTGTGTGTGTGTGTGTATATATATTCGATCAATTAGTAATATGGTTAATTTGAGTTCAGTTCTATTCCCATCAGGGTGGTCATTTGCTGAGCAAGAAATAGATGTAATTTCAGGCTTGAGAGAGTATTTAGCAAATTCAAATCACCATGGTCATGCAGAGCTCAAATTCATTAAATAGAATCACAGAATTTAACATGGTTTAAATTTGAATACATACTGCACTTTCAACATCACTTAAACATACAAAGCAACACACACACACACACACACACACACACACACACACACACTCACACTCACAAGCGAACTTAAAAGTTAGCAGCACCACACAGTGGTGGGATGAGGAACAGCTGCTGTTTGACAAGCTCAAGCATTTGTTGCCTTGGAGATAAGGAATGCTTCTTTGTTATTTTTCCAGAATTAGATGTAATCAATGCGGTGCTGTTGTTTTGTGAAAAAGAAAACATTTTTATATTTTTACTTCTTGATAAAACAACTATTGTCTGAACTTCAAGTCTATTTAAAGATGGAAATGCTAACAGTGGAGAATCATTGTCATATTTTACCATGTGTGGTTATGTTTATTACAACCAAATGCATTTCAAAAACCCCCAATGATTAAAAAATCACGATGGCCTGAGGACTTTCCTTTTATCCCCTAACAAAAAGAACATTTTATTGCTAAATTTAATCTGCTGAAAATCAAATTTTATAACTGAAAAATTGGCACAAACTTAAACATGGGCTACATTTGTTTAATGTAGTTGTGGTGACTTAGTTAAGTAAGTGAAAGTAAACTACACCTCTGCCATTATATGTTTAGCTGAAGCGTAACTCCTAATTTATTCTGCACATGGGGTATAAAGCAAAGGTCTGAAAAACACTTCCACCTAGTTCAGTCTAGATGACCCTAATTTGTGAAATGTATTCTCTTTGTGTTGCAGTGGGATGTTCTTCTTTCCTGAACAATGCTTGATCTCTTAGTACTTGCACGGCTGCCCTCGGTGGAAAGCATTCCTCGGCATTTCTCCATAAGTGAAGAGTTTTCAAGAGAACTTCAGCAGAATCACTGGTGTCTAAAGAGCCATTTTCTCATTATTTAACTTTTAATGCCATTTACTATTGAAGGAAAGTTGATTAGCAGCAGAGCTACAAAATAAACTGCAGAGAGGGAGAATGCCTGGCCATCATCAAGAAACCTTCAAATGGTCAACAGAGCATGAAAGTCAAGTCAGCCCCCATGGTGAGGTAGGAGACTAAGGGATGCAAGTCTTGTAGTTTTCAGCACTTTAAATTTCTGCATATCTCCAGAATGCCAAAGAATTACTTCCTTATTCCTGCATTCCTAACTTTCTACCATCTGGTCCTCACCCACTAAGGGAAGATTGCCTCTCACCAAAACTAGTCAATCCCTCAAGCTGATAAAAGACTTGCCTGCAAGATTACTGTTCCTATGCAAAACAACCAATTTGCAACCCATACCACACATACACCTGCTCTACTGAACTGAATGAACATTTACACATCAAGCCATGGTCACTTGCACTAATCACTCAGGGCCAAGTACAAGGAAAATGGGAATAGACCTGACACCTGCTGAGATTATACTGTTTAGCCAGTCTTAAACTCACTTATCTTCCTGGCCCCATTCTGTCCTCAAAAAACTACAATAAATTATCTTGCCCACACTTCTCCTTGTCCTTCTCCCTCCCAGCCACCCCTACATCTTCCACAGGCAGACATGTCAAGGCAGCCCCATGTTGCCTGCTTTCCTCCTGCAAGGTCTTCCGCACCAGTCCTCAGGGAGCTGAGACAGTAAGAACTTCTTTCTTCATGATAGTCACTCCCATATCTGTGCCTTTGTATACCTGATAAAAATAAATCTGGGTTGTGTACTATCTAATATAGGTCCCAAATAATGTAAGACTCTATATTAGCTTTAACCATTTTTTTAACCACACTGGCTTTTAACTGAGTTTAAAGTGCTAAAAACAAATATAAAAGTGATTAAATCACCAAAGCATTCATTTGGCAGTAATCAATAGTCATCACATTTACGTATTGGCCCCACGGGGCCTGATGTGTTTGGCATTTGATGACATGTTATATTTTTACTAAATAATTAACTTCCACTTGGCCTGATAAATTGTTTTGCCCTTCTCATAGCTTGGGCCCAATTGACTCTGCTGTTCACTTTTTTCTGTTGTAGCCAGAGTGCCCCCAGGCTCAGACCAATTCATTTGTGCAACACTATTCTTGTAGGGTTATATGTAATTAAAATACAGAACAGTATCTAAGAGAAATGTTTCACTTCTGAAGTCTAAACCAATCTTTGCTACTAAACTTACTTTGCAAAAATCATACTGTGGCAAGATAGAAAGACAGCAATGCACATACAATTTTGGAGTCACTGAAAGCCAAAAAATGAAGTAGTCAAGAAGCAGAATTTTCTTTGGTCTTGATACTACTTAATACAGCCATGGACTAAATATGTCAACAAAATGTCAAAAGTTCTAGTACATTTTAATTTGTTATGTACAGAAGGCAGCCTTTGAATCTCATATGTGAGTATGGTAGGCATGTATGGATGCGTCAGGTGTATACCTAGGTGGATAAATGAGAGTGTGTATTATGATACATAATCATTAATTACAATAGGCACTTCAAAAGCACAATGCATTTGTTCCTTTACTTAGTATTATAATTCTATTATATACAATATTGTGGCTCTTGTAACTGTATCCCTATATAATTAACTGATGTAATTAACCTGTATAATTAACTATATCTCCACATAATTAACTCGTCACTCTAAATAGTATCTGAAACATTAATATTCATATGAGTGATATGTTTTATACATAGATAGGAAACTGCTGAAATACAAAACTTTCTAGAAATTCTACTTATCTCACATAGAGCTAGCACTCCCATGCCATTCCAGGCACTGTGTTAAGAAGTTTCCGCATGTGTCCCATTTAAGCTTGGCATCAGTTCCTTTGATGGGCTTATCCTCTCTCTTTAGATGCAAAGAATGAGACTCCCAAGAGGTAAAATGAACATTCAAGTTTGCTTAGTACTTGCTACACTGCAGAATGTTTTTGTCAAGAGACATTCAAAATGTGAGGTAGATAATAATTTGAGATATTGTCAGAAATTGCCTTCTGAGCATGTTCTTGGTTTTCCTGTGGCTTTCTCCTCAGCAACTCTAAGGTGTTCACTGCCTCCTCCTGTGCAGTGTGCAGATGCCACTTCCCACAATGCAACAGAGAAGCTCAGATTCAGGTCCAATGAGGTACCTGGGTAGGAAAATGCAAAAATTCTAGGCCAGGGACTTTCAAACTTGTGGCAGTGAAGGGCCAGCTGTTTTGTAAATGAATATAAATTAAAATAATAAAGATGAATGACAAGATACATAAAATGACAAACTCAAAGAAATTTATGAAACCCTTGGGTTTCAATTATTAAATTCTTGTCCTATAAAATTTCCAATTCCTCACTCTGTTTCTTATTTAATCTCATTGAGAACTAGTATTACTACTTAAAGCCCTTCAAAACTTCCTATGCTAAAATTCCTATCTTTCATGTGATGGTGTTGGAGAGACGATAGTATCATGAGGCAATACCTTCAAGAATGGGATTAGTGTCGTTATAAAATAGGCTTCAGAAGGGGCCAACTATGAATCAGAAAACAGGCCTCACCAGACCTGAATCTGTCAACACCTTGACCTTAGACTTCCAGCCTCAAAAGCTGTGAGAAATAACGTTCCGCTCTTCAGAAGTTACCTAGATTAAAATAACAATACTATTTTGTCATAGCAGTTCAAATGGTCCAGTAAGAAAAAATTTGATTGATGCATTAGTACCACGACTATATGCTACTTCATTTGCTTGTTTGTGTTGAGACAGGCCCTCACACTGTAGCACATGCTTGCCTGGACCTCACTATGTAGTCCAGACTGGTTCCAAACTTATGACAATCCTCCTGTCTCAGTCTCTCAAGTGCTGAGATTACATGCATAAACCACCACCCATGACTTACATGCCACACCTTGTATAGCATGAGTCCATGTCTAGGCTTGAGGGTAAATACCCAGGCTCTTACTCACCTTTCTTCATAGTAGTGAAAAAAACAGTCAGTCATGTTATGTTCCTGGCTAGAGGATCTAAGAGAACTAACAGATAAGTGAACTCTTGTGATTGGGTCAAGAAGACTACAGACAGCATGAAGGAGAGATGGGGCAATGGGGAGATGGCAAACATCCAGGAAGAAGGAGCGGAGATAGAAGTCAATACATGAGCCCTGGTGGGGTGAGTTAGATATTCCTCAGTGAGGGTACAGCACCAGAGCAGACATGCGCCTTTGAGTGTACCACTGTTTCTTTGTACAGGGGTCCCATTAAGCCCAGATTCCTCCAAAGTCAATGGAAGAAGAATAGATGGAGAATCCTGAATAATCTTAAAAAGAAAGAGAGAAGGGATAAGCTGAAACCCCAAAGTGATTAATTATAGCCATTTGGCAAAATTCAGTTTGCTGTTGTTGAAGGGAAACAGACTTAAGCACTAAAGAGAATTAAATTCCAGATTTTTTAATTGTATTTTTGAATTTTGAGTATGTTTAGCAAGACATTATATTTTCTATATGTAAATTGTTTGTCTTTTAAAACAATGGCTTACTCTAGAAAAGGGAATTTTTATTGTCATATGTTAATTATATAAAACAGTGGGTTTCATTATGACATTTTCCTAAATGCACACAAAGTATTTTTATCATATTCAACAGCCAGTACTCTCTCCCATTCCCATCTCAATCATACTGCTCTCTTCCTGTTCCCAATCAGCCTGCCTTCTGCTTATGCCTTTTCTTTTTCCTTTCTTTCTCTCATTCCTTCTTTCTTTTTTGATGAACCAATAAGTTTCATTAAGATTGTCTATAGATTCCTGGGTAAGGGGTTATTTACAGGAACATGAGTTGCTTCTTCTTCTTTTATTTATTTATTTATTTGTATATTTATTTATTTATTTTTATTTTTGGAAGTAGGGTCTCACTCTAGCCCAAGCTGACCTGGAACTCACTCTGTAGTCCCAGGCTAGCCTCAAACTCACAGCAACCCTCCTACCTCTATGTGGCTACATCATTAAAGAAATTGTCTTTCTCCCCTAAGGAGCAGTAATTTCCTATATACACTCAGTAAGAGGTGAGGCCCTTCCCCTTAATTACCACTATCCACCTGTAAGACCTCAGAGGTAGGTAGGACCTCGTGGGCCTTCTCATCTATGACAGCTGTTGACAGGCCCAATCTTCCACAGGTGTTATTCTGGAAGGCACAACTGCTATGAGCTCAAGCATTCAATGGCTATGGGTTGGGAAGATGGGTTAGTGGTAAAGGCACTTGCCTGCAAAGCTAAAGGACCCAGGTTCAGTTTCCCAGGATCCACATAAGCCTGATGCACAAGGTGGTGCACGCATCTGGAGTTCATTTGCAGAGGTTGAAAGCCCTATCTCTGTGTCTGCCTCTATGCCTCCCTCTCTGTCTCTCAAATGAATAGATAAATAATAATAAAAAAGAGACTTCAATGGCTATGTCATGATCCAAAGACAGAGTTCTCCCTCACTCTACTCTTTCCTCTGGGTCTTATATTCTTTCTGTCCCACCACTTTTTTTTTTTTTCCTGAGCCTGGCAGGTGGTGTTTTAGATATCCTATCTATGGCTGAGGCTTCCACAGTCCTGTATTCTTAGAACTTTGAACAGTTATGAGTCTGTGCATTTACTGCCATCTACTATGAGAAGGAGCTCAGACCAAAGCTGAAAATAGCCCTGATCTATGAGCATAAACATAATCAGTTAGAGAACAACTTAATGGATATATCTTCAGTTCAGTAGAACCACCATCAGTAGCTTTCCCTCTTGGGCCTTTCTCTACCCAGGCAGAGGGTTTGGGCCAGTACAAGATGCAGGTTGCCTCCTGTGCAGAGGCAGCTCCAGTTAGAGGGCAGTTTTGCTTTGAAGTCTATTTTGTCAGATATTAGAAGAGTGATCGCTGTTTGTTTCCTGGGTCCATTTGCTTGCAATACTTTTCCTACCTTTTTGCCCTCAGTTTTTGTCTATCTTTGATGGGGAAGTGTATTTCTTGGGGCAGCAAAAAGGTGGACCCTGTTTTCTAAATATTCCTCAAGCCTGTATTTTTTGATTAGGGAATTGAGGGTTATTCAGGGTTATTATTGAAATATGTGGATTTTTACTATAACCTCTTGGATGAGTCTTGCTTTATCTTTACTCTGAAGTTTTCCTTACAGCCTCTTCTGTAAAACTGGCCCAAGGCCATACGTTTCTTTAGTTTGCTTTTATCTTGGAAATTTGTTTTCCTTCAATTATGACCGATAGTTTGCTGGGTGAAGTAGTCTGGGTTGACAGCTGTGTTCTTTCAGCTGAAACATATTCCAAGACTTTCTGGATTTCAAATTCCATTGAAAAATGAGCTGTTTTTCTGATGGATCTACCTTTATAAGTGAATTGGTGTATCCCTTGCATTTATCAATACACTTTCTTTGTTTTGTATGTTTAGTGGTTTAACTATAGTGTGATGTTTTTCCCTTTTGGGGCTCTGGTATGCCTCTTGCACCTGTATGGGCATCTTTTTCCACTGATTTTAGAACAGTATTTCTATGATTTTATTGAAAATATTATCTATTCCTTTGGCATGGAGTTCTTCTTCTTCTGTGTCCATAATTCACAGACTTGGCCTTTATATGGTGTCCCAGAGATCTCACATGTTCCATTCAGACTTATTAAATTAAAATAAACATCATTGTCTTTGATTGAACCATCAAATTTCCTGTGTTGTTTGCAAGCTTTGATATTATATCCTTAACATGATCCATTATATTGAGGCTTTACCCTGAGCTTTTTATTTGACTTAAGCGAAATTTCAATTCCAACATCAATTCAATTTGGTTTTTCCTGAGTATCTCTATCTCTTTATTGAATTCTATTCATATCCTATATTGACTTCCTTAGTTCATTCAGCTATTTGTTTCTGACCTCTTAGACTTTCTTAAGTTTACTAAGGTCGTCTTTGAATTTTGTGAACCTATGTATAATTGTTCTTTTGAATTCTTTGTCTGGATTTCATGTAAGATACTAACATTGGGGTCCCTTAGTATAAGTTTCATAATTTTTGGAGGAGACAAGTTGTCTTGATTTTTCATGTAACTTGTGATTTTCCCTTTTGACCTGTGCATCTAGAGTGCATTTGTTAGTTTTTTCCTTTTTATTTTTTTTACTCTTATTTTTTCTCAATTTTTTTTGATAGTCAATTGTTGATTATAATTTTTTTTGTACAACAAATTTCATTCTGTGGGTTTTTGTCCAAGCAAATGATCCTTCAGTCTTTCCCACAATACCCAGTAGACTCATGGGCACCCAAGCTCCTGAATGGGAACGGTCTTTCACATTTGTGGCCTATAATGACTAGGTACTCAATGTCTGGTACTTTTACTTCTGGGTAAGAGAGAAAGCATTTTGGTCCATCAGTTCCCCTACTCGCTCCTGCAGGACATTAACCAGCTCTGCTATTACGAAGACGTGTGTGTCGTCAATGTCTTGAATGATGAACTTCTTCCCTAGGGCGCTGGACTCGTCCAGGTACAGCAGGAGCTGCTTCATGGCGTGGTCGCATTCTATAAGCACTCCTTTCAAGACGTTGACCATCTTTTCCCAGGGAGAATGTCCTCAAGAATGCTCGAGAAACCAAACAGGAAAAGCTAGGTATCCTTAGTTAAATAAAGCACTTCCTCAAAGGATGTGTGTTGGAGGTGACACCACCCCAAGCCCTGGGAAACGCAGCTCAATCCGTGAACACCCTACACCTGGGCCATGCACCCCAAAGGGAAACCTCGGCGCAGTCCCGACCCCTCGCGCCCGGGGCAGGGTGCCAAGACACCGTGCAGCCCCTCCGGCTCGCTCTTTCCCCGTCCTTCCTGACGCCGGAGCGGCCACGCACCGCTCTCCTTTATTCTCAATTTTTATTAACATTTTCCATGATTATAAAAAATATCCCATGGTTATAACCTCCCTCCCCCCCCCACTTTCCCCTTTGAAATTCCATTCTCCATCATATCCCCTCCTCATCTCAATCAGTCTCTCTTTTATTTTGATGTCATGATCTTTTCCTCCTCTTATGATGGTCTTGTGTAGGTAGTGTCAGGCACTATGAGGTCATGGAAAACCAAGCCATTTTATGTCTAGAGGGAGGACGTTGTAAGGAGTCCTACCCTTCCTTTGGCTCTTACATTCTTTCTACCACCTCTTCTGCATTAGACCCTGAGCCTTGGAAGGTGTGATCGAGATGTTACTCAGTACTCCAGTCACTTCTTTCCAGCACCATGATGCCTTCTGAGTCATCCCAAGGTCACTGCCATCTGAAAAGAGAAGATTCTCTACCCAAAGTGAGAGTAGTGTTAATATAAGGGTATGAATATTAAGAGAAGTGCTTACTGGGCAGTTTGATAAGCATAGTATATACATTTATCCAGACATCAGCAGATGTTACACCCCTAGGGCTCATGACTACCCCTGTTTTAAGTTTTCAGTATCTTGCTGGCCTGGTGGCCCACGCCTTTAATCCCAGCACTCGAGAGGCAGAGGTAGGAGGATTGCTGAGAGTTCGAGGTCACCCTGAGACTATATAGCAAGTTTCAGGTCAGTCTGGACTAGTATGAGACCCTACTTCAAAAAAACAAAAAAAATAAAAATAAGTTTTCAGAATCATGGATGTATTCCCTCCCATGGAGCAGGTCTCCAGTCCAGTTAGAGGGCAGTTGCTTTCCACCATGACAGATGTGCCACTATTGCACCCATTGGCTCGTTTGGCCTGCCTGGCCAAATATAAGGCTTTCAGTGTCCACTATTGAGTATCTTCACTGGTGATTTCTCTCTCTCCCATTGAACTGCATGCAGAATGGCTTCTTCCAGCTTTCTGTCAGCTAGTCTACATGGAGGATGTTATGGCTCAGTTCCAGCAGGATTTCTCAGTGGTCTTGAGGCACAGGTATGTGGAGTCTTCAGCAACAGGGTTTTACCATCTATTCCTGGTGGAAACCAAGGGCCTTGGCAATGGTCTATAATATTTTGGGGGCATCAGGGACCTCCCTGGCCAACAAATCACTGGAAGGTATCCCATCGCTGGCGCTGAAACTTTTCTGGCAACAATCTATGGCTCCTGAGTGTTCCATTGTCCAAAAGTAGGTTTCCATATGATTTATTTATATCCTCTTAGATTTGATTAGCCCACCCTCCACATTTCCTTTACTCAATCTCTTCCCCTGACCTCACTTTGGGCCTTTTCATCCCCATTAATCTATTCTTCTACTTACATATATACAATACCATCCTATTAAATACCCCTCCCTTCCTTTCTGTTCCCTTTATATGTCTTTTCTAGCTTACTGGCCTTTGCTACTGAGTTTTCTTCCTACTCACATGGAAGTCCAGTCATCTTTAGCTAGGATCCACATATGAGGGAGAACATGCGACATTTGGGTTACCTCAGTATAATCCTTTCCAGATCCATCTATTTTCCTGCAAATTTCATAACTTCATTTTTCTTTACCGCTGAGTAGAACTCCATTGTATAAATGTGCCATTATCCACTCATCAGTTGAGGGACATCTAGGCTGGTTCCATTTCCCAGCTATTATGAATTGAGCAGCAATAAACATGGTTGAGCATGTGCTTCTAAGGAAATGGGATGAGTCCTTAGGATATATGCCTAGGAGTGCTATAGATGGGTAGATCAAGTTTTAGCTGTCCTAGGAACCTCCACACTGATTTCCACAATGGCTGGACCAGATTGCATTCCCATTAATAGTGTAGTTCCTCTTTGTCCACATCCTTGTCAGCATTTATGATCATTTGTTTTGATGATGGTAGCCAATGTGACAGGAGTGAGACGGAATCTCAATGTAGTTTTAATCTGCATTTCCCTGATGACTAGGGATGTAGAACATTTTTTAGATGCTTATATGCCATCTGTATTTCTTCTTTTGAGAACTCTTTATTTAGCTCCATAGCCCATTTTTAATTGGCTTGTTTGATTTCTTATTATTTAACTTTTCGAGTTCTTTGTATATCCTAGATATTAATCCTCTATCAGATACATAGCTGTCAAAGATTTTTCCCATTTTGTAGGTTGCCTCTTTGCTTTATTCACAGTGTCCTTTGCAGTACAAAATCTTTGTAATTTTATGAGGTCCCAGTGGTTAATCTGTGGTTTTATTTCCCGAGTAATTGGGGTTATATTCAAAAATTCTTTACCAAAACCAATATGTTGAAGGGTTTCCCCTACTTTTTCCTCTAGCAGTTTCAGAGTTTCAGGTCTGATGTTAAGGTCTTTAATCCATTTGGACTTAATTCTTGTACATGGAGAGAGTGAAGAATTTACTTTCATCCTTCTACAGATACATATCCAGTTTTCCCAGCACCATTTGCTGAAGAGGCTGTCATTTCTCCAATGAGTATTTTTGGCATTTTTATCATATATCAGGTGGCTATAGCTACCTGGAATTATATCTGGGTCCTCTATTCTGTTCCATTGATCTACATGTCTGCTTTTGTGCCAGTACCATGCTGTTTTTGTTACTATGGCTCTGTAGTATAGGTTAAAATCAGGTATGGTGATACCACCCGCCTTATTTTTGTTGCTCAGTATTATCTTAGATATTCAAGGTTTTTTTGTGATTCCAAATGAATTTTTGGATTGTTTTTTCTATTTCTGTGAAGAATGCCATTGGAATTTTGATGGGGATTGCATTAAATGTGTAGATTGCTTTTGGTAAGATTGCCATTTTCACAATATTGATTCTTACAATTGAGGAACAAGGGATGTTTTCCCATTTCCTAGTGTCTTCTGCAATTTCTCACTTGAGTGTTTTATAGTTTTCATTGTAGAGATCCTTTACTTCCTTGGTTAGGTTTATTCCATGGTACTTCATTTTCTTTGATGCAATTGCGAATGGAAGTGATTCTCTGATTCCATCCTCTGTGTGTTTGTTGTTAGCATATAAGAATGCTACCGATTTCTGTGTATTTATTTTGTATCCTGCTACATGGCTGTAGGTGTTTATCAGCTCTAACAGTTTGCTGATAGAGTCTTTAGGGTCCTTTATATATAGAATCATGTCATCTGCAAATAATGATAACTTGATCTCTTCCTTTCCAATTTGTATCCCTTTTATGTGTGTCTCTTGACTTATTGTTATGGATAAGACTTCTAGACTATATTTAAAAAAAAGTGGGGACAGTGGACACCCTTGTCTTGTTCCTGATTTTAGTGGAAAAGCTTCCAGTTTTTCCCCATTTACTAATATGTTGGCTGTAGGCTTGTCATAAATAGCCTTTATTATATTGAGATATGTTCCTTCTATTCTCAGTCTCTGTAGGACTTTTATCATGAAGGGATGTTGGATTTTGTCAAATGCTTTTTCTGCGTCTAATGAGATGATCATGTGATTTCTGTTCTCCAGTCCATTTATATAATGTATTACATTTATCGATTTGCATATGTTGAACCATCCCTGAATCTCTGGGATAAAGCTTATTTGGTCAGGGTGAATGATCTTTCTGATATATTCTTGTATTCTGTTTGCCAATATTTTGTTGAGAAGTTTTGCATCTATGTTCATGAGGGAGATTGGTCTGTAATTTTCTTTTGTTGTTCTATGTTTGCCTGGTTTTGGTATCAGGGTGATGGTGGCTTCATAGAAGGAGTTTGGTAGGATTCCTTCTTTTTCTATTTTATGGAAAAGCTTAAGAAGCAATGGTGTTATTTCTTCCCTGAAGGTCTGATAAAATTCAGCAGTGAATCCATCTGGGCCTGGACTTTTTTATTTGGGAGATTTTTGATAACTGCTTGGATCTCCATGCTTGTTGTAGGTCTATTTAAGTGATTTATCTCATCTTGATTTAATTTAGGTAGGTCATATAAATCAAGGAAATAATCCACTTCTTTCAGATTTTCATACTTTGTGGAGAATATGCTTTTATAGTATGTCTCTATGATTTTTTTAATTTCTCTGATTTCTGTTGTGATGTTACCTTTTTCATCTCTAAATTTATTAATTTGTGTCTCTTCTCTCTTTTGGTCAGATTTGCTAAGGGTTTATCAATCTTGTTTATCCTTTCAAAGAACCAACTCTTTGTTTCATTGATTCTCTGGATTTTTTTTTGTTTCTATTTAATTAATTTCTGCCCTAATCTTTATTATTTCTTCCCATCTACTGATTTTTGGTTTGCCTCGTTCTTCTTTTTCCAAGGCTTTGAGGTGAAGTATTAGGTCATTTACTTGCGACCTTTCTAATTTCTTAATACAGGCACTTAAAGCTATAAATTTACCTCTTAGGACTGCCTTCATTGTGTCCCAGAGGAGTTTTCCTTTTTTAATTCAAGTCACCTATCTTCTTTCAAGAGAGGTTCTTACATTGTCCAGGAGGGACTATGTTGTAATAAGGAGGAGATGACATTTTCCTCTGTTATGCTAGAGTTTAGATCACCGAGCTCTATCCCTAGTCATTTATTGAGAATTCAATACTGTCTGCAACCACAATTACTATTGAGGGTTAAACCCACTATGAAAATAGAGTAACAACTGACTACAAAAATGATCACTCTTTAAATACCAATTGTTTCAGTGAATAAAGGGACACCAATATTACTGATCAACCAATATTTTTGTTATTGTGAATATAAGTGGAAAGAAAATAAAATATGGTGGGATTCATGATTAAACATCCAGAACACAAACAGGAAAAGTGCCCTAACTGATAAAGCTGATTCTATGGTGGGGAGCTATATCCCAAGCAGAGTGTGAGTTCCTAATACCCATGAGGAAGTACACTTGGCTATTACAAATATGGGTAGACTGTCTCCTAGTAACTGAAACATCAAGTCCTACTTCATAGACAACAAGACTGACCAACTGTACTGGCTGGGAGTGGAATTTAACTATTAAAAAGGATTAGAAGGACATAAGGAAACCACATGCCTCCTGCCATGATGACAGGCCTTCCACAGCCACCACCATTTCTCCCTGATCCTTTCTGGGTAGCTCTTCTGCCTGTTCTTCCTCCACCCTGCTGCCTGCAGGTATATATGGTCTCTAGTACCTCCTTGCTGCTTCTGCCAATGCAATGTGTGGGTGTGTGTGAAGAAGCACGAATCTCCCAAGGCCTTCACACGCTCTGTGCCCCTCTAGGTTCCTTTTCCCATGGTCTCTGCATGGGCTGAACTGGGGCTTTTACTTGCACTTCAGAGATCAGGCTTGGTTATCCTCCAGCCCCATGCTCCCTGGCCAGATCATCTATCACTGTCTGTCAGCATGTAACCATGATATTTTAACTGCACTAAGGACTCACACTAATTCTAACTCTTCATGTCTTTATGTGCATGTGGCCCCTCTATCCTTGCCTTGTGTGCCACTGAAGGACGGGTCTAGGATGTTCTGTTCTTGCTTCGCCCCACTGATCTGAAAGACTTGGGGAGGAGTGCCTGCAATGGCTAGGGGTAAAATTAATAAAATTCAATGCTTCCAGCCCCATCCAGGATGTGAAGAAGAGTGGGAGAACTTATGCTTCCACTTCCTCTGATCCCACAGGAAGCTCTCAGAGCCTCCTTCTCTTGAGATCCTGGGAGAGACAAAGCCAGTGGCCAAGTTATACTTATCTCTGCTGGGCCCTGTGGCCTAGAATAAGTTGTCTTTCAGGATTTATTGCCTCCACTTGTGTGGTTCTTTGGACCAGCTGGTCTGCAGCCTCTGTCCTGGTCCTCAGTGCCATTATCCCTGGTTAGGTCCTCCATGGACTCAACCAGGACAAGCCTAAGACCAAGTGCTCACTAGCTTTCTCCTGTACCTCCAGTCTGTGCCCATGTGGTACCTGTTGGGCTCAGGCTTTGACAGGCAGAAAAACCTGACCTGCTTCTCTTCTCGCTGGGAAATACTGAAGCAAACATTCTATTATCTCTTTCTGAAGGAATAATATCTGTAAGGAACTAATGTTAAGATAAATTATTATCATAAATACCAATATTTTCAGGTAAGTATTTTGTTTAAAATTTTTCCTTTTAAGCATTCAGAATAGTTAAATATGGTTCCAGGGTTTTAAATCATGTGAGCCAATGAAGAAACTAATAAGAATAAAAGAAACTGATAGAAATATACTGATTCCCAGTGTTTACCAGTGCCCTTGATTTCCAACCTCAGCTCCAGCAGTCTATGATCTTAGGCATCTTTTAGGAAGCTCCCTTAGATGTGACACTATGAAAGACTGCTCTGGGAATTCCCAACATATCAGCAATGTCTGTAGTTTACTAAACATCTCAGCCATGACCTAGGTGAAGCTTGCTAAAAATAACTGGCTGGCTTTCATTAGTTAAAATTTGAAGTTTCATTTCATTTGACACATAAATTCTGTCTGCCTAGAGCTCATTGGTATGAAAAACTTAAGTAAAGATACTTCCTTTCTGCCTTGCCATCTTCAACCATGTAATGACTTATTTTTCAGAAGGGCTGGTCTAGATAAGGTGCATGAACACTAGGTGGCAGTGTAGCTTGAACTGACAAATCAAAGAGTACATCAGCATACATATAATTTATATTCATGATGGGAAAATACAAAATACTAAAACTTTTAGTACTTATTATAGAAAAGAAATTAATCTCGTTCAGTTAATGACTTCACTTAATGAATTAATTTACACAATCTCATATATTATTTAAGAAGATAAGCCTTACCTTCTAATTAAAAGTAGACTGGTACTTTCTGAAGCAGTAACTATTTAAACCAGTTTTAATTATTCAAAATTACTTTCACTTTTCCAAAGGAAGACTAAATTTTGGTTTCATCATGTTTACCAAATTGTACAACTAATTAAGGCTTTTCTCAGAAACAAGCAATATATATACTATGATTCTTTAATAAATCATGTGAAAATGTTAAGCATATTGTTTATAGTATTTCCTATTTAAATAATTGGTACCTGGGTAATTTGTATCAAATAAGCTCAGAATATTACATATCCTTAAAACTTTTATTTATTTATTTGACAGAGAGGGAGAGAGAGAATGGGCACACTAAGGGCCTCCAGCCACTGCAGACGAACTCCAGACACCTGTGCCCCTTGTGCATCTGGCTAATGTGGGACCTGGGGAATTGAACCTTGGTCCTTTGGCTTTGCAGGCAAATGCCTTAACTGCTTAAGCCATCCCTCCAACCCCCTCTTAAAACTTTTAAATCTTTACTCAATATTAGCTTTTCATATTAAAATGCAGCAGTTTTGTTTTTTTTTTTTTTTTTTCTTTTCTTGAGCTGTTATGGTCTTTGTTGACCAGCTTTAAGACAGCACATGGGTCTGAGCTGTGTACTTCTTGAATGAGTGCTCATTAGGGTCCACATTGTTAGGGGCCCTGAGTCATCCAGAGAGAACTCAATTGGCTTCTAACCTCATGTCAACTGTTCTTCAGAGCTCAGTCTACACATCTGATATCAGATAGTGGGGCCTAGAGAACACCATCTGAAATCACAAGGAAAAGCCTAATGGTGAAATAAAACTGATTTTTAAAAACTTCATCTGAATATTTGAGTCCATGTAACCAAAGAAAGACATTGTACTATAAATGTAAAATGTAAAACTTGTTTTTTTGTTTTTGTTTTTGCCCATGTGGGACAAAAAATAGTGTCCTCTATTCTAATGAATCCGTTTATCCTCGTGAAGTGTTCTGCTAGGCTCTTTCTTCCTTATCAAATACAATCCTCTTAAGTAACCTTGAAGAGAAGTTACCAAAGTCATTGTATAGGTTTTGTTAGGGATTTCACCAAAACTGCCTTTTCTCATAACATATTGTCATTGTGGTTCATTCTCATGGAATGCACTCACTAACTAAGCTGAAATAACTTTATAAATAGGCCAAAATAACTATGAATGAGGTTTTAAATTCTGTCATTGATATTGTTTTATGTATTGGCATGTGTATGTATCTTCATATGTGAAACGCATGTTTGTGAGTGGGTATGTGTGATGATGTGTACATGTGTGTAAGTGGGTACATAGGCATGTGTGATGATGTGTGCATGTGTGTGAGCTGGTATGTGTGATGACGAGGTTGATGTCAGGTATCTTCATCACTTACTATTTGGTTTTTGACATAGAGTCTCTCACTCATCCTGGAGCTCACCAACTAAGCTAGACTAGCTAGCCAGCAAGCCTTAGGGACCTTCCTGCCTCCACCTCATGAACACCATGGTTATGGACATACAATATCACATCTAGCTTTTATGTAAGTTCTGGTAATCTGAACTTATGTACTCATGATTGTACACCAACCACTTTAACAACTGAGCCATCTCTCCAGCTCCTTGCTATTGTTTTAAAAAACAAAACTACTGTATTTTGGAGAAGGAAGTGCTAGCTAAATTACAAGCAAGTATAAAAGCATACACAGGATCAAAGAAGCCAGAAATTATATATATGTTTCTAAGGAATATTAAAAACATGAGATGAATTCTGTCCTTTGAGAAAATTACAATTTTTGTGGAGAAAAGTTACAAATGTTTAACAGTAAAAGCCTATAAATCCTAACTAGTTCAAAGCAGATATAGACAAGAGGTAAATGTAATGCTAAAGATCACCTGAATGAGTCAGAGAGACAGGGGGAAGAAGAGAGAGGAAAAGAGAGACAGAGAGAGAAAGAGAAAAGAAGAAGAAGAAGGAGGAGGAGGAGGAGGGGGAGGAGGAGGAGAAGAAGGGCTCAAAGAGTGCAGATGTTTGGAGGAAAGAAGAGTGAGACAGTCCACGGCAGGTATGGAGCCTGGCTCCATGGTCATCCCAGGACCCAAAACTCCTTTGACTTAGTTGCTATGCTTCCCTCCAGCATATTTTGTTAGGCTTATAACAGCATCTGGACTGGGGAGATTGTTAAAGGCATTTGCTTGCAAAGCCTGCCAGCCTGGGTTGGCTGGGGTTTGATTCCTCAATGCTCATGTAAAGCCAGATGTACACAGTGGTGGGCATTTGCATCTGGAGAGATGCAACCATTCATTCATATTCTCCCTCTCCTTCCAAATAAATTATTTTTAAGAGATTATACCAGCATCTAAGTAAATAAAACACACATATCAATGGCTCAGCATCCACAATTCTCACAAATTCCTAGAGGATTGTTGTATTGGGGCTGCAGCAGGAAGGGTGGAACATTTACCCCATGCAAACACTTGGTGATCTATGATGGCACTTTCTGCTGTCTTCTCACTGGCCCTGGACACAGATATCAGCCAGTATTTATGGCTTGTGAAAATTACAAGTCTCAAAACTTATTTAAATTTTTTCATTTTATTTTTGTTTCTTTCACAGTTACTTTGGCAATAAAATTCCTCTCAGTCCTTACTAGACTTCAAGCTTTATTATTCCTGTCAGTCCCTGTGGTAGGCAGAATTCTAAGACAGGTCTCAAGATTGCTACCCCAAAGCATATACACATGTCTTTTATAGTGCCACCACTTTGAGTTTGCACAGACCCATAAATAGGATGGAATATTGTCTCTGTAATCAGGTCTTAATCAATTAACTTTGAGTTAGTCAACAGGAAATGATAAGGATATGCAAGTCCTAAACATAAAGGTCCTTAACAGAAACCTGATCCTTCCCGAAGAGATTCTCCACTGTTGACTTTGATGATGAATAGCACCCACTAGGAGCTGAAAGCAACCCCCTTGCCCCAGCCAAGAGCCAATAAGGGTAGGGGACCTCAGGAAACTGAATTATGAACTCTGCCAACAGCTAGTGATTTGGGAAGTGGACCTTGAGCAGTAGGTGACACCACAGCCAAGCCTTAATTACAGCCATGTGAGATTGGAGTAGAAGACCCAGCTATATGATGCCCAGACTTCTAACCTAAAGAACTGTGTGACAGTTAACATTGTTGTAAGCAGCTGAGTTTGCATAAATAGTTACACTCCAATAGAAAACTAGTAAAATTACAGTTCCAATCCATACTTATTAAGCCCAATTTCTGCCTGCCATTCAAACATTTGTTATATCTTAAAATATCTTTCTTGGGTCTCGGAGAGATGGCTTAGCAGTTAAAGCACTTGCCTGCAAAGCCTAAGAACTTAAGTTGGAATCTCCAAATCTTAGGTAAGCCAGATGCACAGTGATGCAAGTGCGCAATGTTGCACATATGCACAAGGGGGCACATGCATCTGGAGTTCATTTGCAATGGCTGAAGGCCCTGGTGCATTCATCCATTCTCTCTCCCTCTCTCTGACTTTTTCTGTCTCAAATAAATAAAAAGTATATATCTTGCTTGGCCTGCAGTGATGGCATAGTGGCTACAGTGTTTACCTGCAAAGCCTAAGGAGCCAGGTTCAATTCCCCAGTACCCATGTAAGCCAAATGGCCAAGGTGGCGCATGGATCTGGAGTTCTTTTGCAGTGGCTGGAGGCCCTGGCGCACCCATTCTCTCTCTTTCTTTCTCTCTCTCCCCCTTCTCTAAAGTAAATAAATAAAATATTTTTAACAATATCTTTCTTGAAGGCACTAGATTTAGGTGTAAAGTCACATCACTAAGGTGATACTGTCTGTGGCTATTATGTGCTTCCTTAGTTAAAGAACCTTGGCATTTTTGTTCCTTCCCACTTGGGGTTCATAAGCAGTTGGTATTTCTTATCTCTCTAGATCCCATCATTCCAGACTGACTCCTTTCTCTTACAAACCTGCTCATTTTGGCTTATGATTTTATTTTTCATATAATGAAAATGAGATTATTTAAAACTACAAACATTGCTAATGTTTTATTTTATAAATACTTTTGAAAATCTGTATAAAAGCCTAATTTTAAAAAAATATTATGTTTTTCACAAAATAAAGTAATTTGTACAATTGAATAATAGAATAAAGTGACAGTTTTGAATGAATGACTTTGCCATCACAGCATTAGGCACAGATAACATTTTCAAATTCATCAAACCCACAAGAGACAAGTATTCTCACATGAATTACACGTTTTCAGAGCAGAGAGGAAGAAGAAATTTTTGTTTTTTTAAAAAAATTCCATTGCAGCCTTAAATCTAAATTATAAAAAAGAGGATAAAGTAATTTTAATGATATTTAACACAAAATGTGACAAAATGCAGATTTTGAATGCTGACATAAAATTCTGGGTTGAGGAGATGGCTCGAAGGTTATAGGTACTTGTTTGCAAAGTTTGCTGGCCCAGGTTCAGTCTCCTTGTACCCATGTAAAGCCAGATGCACAAAGTGGCACATGGATCTGCAGTTTGTTTGAAGTGGCAAGAAGTCCAATTTTTAAAAATATTTTATCTATTTATTTGAGTTACAGTGAGAGAAAGAAGGAGGGAGAGAGAGAGAGAGAGAGAGAGAGAATGAGAATGGGCACGCCAGAGCCTCTAGCCACTGCAAACGAACTCCAGATGCATGTGCTACCTTGTGCATCTGGCTTTACATGGGTACTGGAGAATCAAACTAGGGTCCTTAGGTTTTGCAGGCAAGTGCCTTAACTACTGACCCATCTCTCCAGCCCCCTGCATGCCTATTCTCTCTTCTTCCTCTCTTCTCACAAAAATACATAAAACTATTTTTAAATCCCAAATATTAGTAAAGAAACAGAAACATAACAAAATATAATTCCCTCCCCACAAGTACTGTAAGCCCTGTTTATTGGTTATGATGACAAAATAGATATTACACAAAAAATAATCCTAAATAGAAAAATTATCTTTGTAGATTATAGAATTATTTGATGATATTTGTATTAATCAAGGTTCTCTAGAAAAACAGAACTTATAGAATGAATACACACACGTACTATAAAAGGGATTTATTAGGTTGATTTACAATATATGGACCGGGCATCCAACAATAGCTGTCTTCACATTGGAGAGGCTGAGAACTGGGAGTTGCTTAGTCCATGAGGCAAGATGCCTCAGGCGTTCCAATTTGCCACTGAAGGCCAGTGAGATTATTGAAGAGCCACTGGTTTGTAGTGCACATTTTAAGGATGAAGAAACCTGGGTTCAGATGTCCATGAAGGATGGGAGCAAAAGGGTAGATATACTTACCAGCAAGTAGCAAGGAAAGCCAGGCAAAATAAACCTCTTTATATATAGTCTGCCATCAGAAAGGCTGCCCACTCTGGAGGGAGGTCTTCCTCCCTCAGTTAGTCCTTCCTGTAAGAACCCTCATAGACCTGCCAAGAGGTGTGTCTCTTCTTTGATTCTTGATCCAATCAAGCTGATGATAGGAATCTAATTGCCACAACATTTATTATTATTTTTACTAAAAGTCTCAATTATATCAGATATACCATATTTCCTTAATGTGGGGAAGTTGTGAATATATATATCTAACCAATAGCCAATATCATGTTTCATGGGAAGACTGTGAGAATCAGGAATATTTATCACAACTGCTATTTACTAAAATATTAAAAATTTGAAGTCACTGTGGTGGTTTGAATAAATAATGCATAAATACACATGTTTTCAATGTTTTGTTCCCAGCTAGTGGCAACTTGGGGGGAAGAGGCTTGCTTGAGCAGGTATTCTTCTGGGGGCAGGCTTTGGGGTGTTATAGCCCAGCCTCCCCCTTGACAGAGCTCAGCTCACTTTCTTGCTGTTGTCTACTACCTGCTTTGGCATGGAGTGATCCCCAGCCTCTGCTCTGTCATGGTATCCTGCCATGATGATGCTTCCCCCAAGACTGGAAGCCAAAAATCATACTCCCATCAGCTGTTTGAAGTCAAGTATTTTGTTCCAGCAACACAAAGTAAATAAAGCAGAAAATTCATACCAGAGTAGTGGGGCAGTTGCTGGTGGAAACCTGTCTGTGCAGCTTTTGATCTTCCAGAACTGATTTGTAGGAGGAATAGGGAAGGATTTGAAACTTTAGACTAAGAGATGTATAGAAGTGCTGTAAATAGACCCTGATGGGCCATTCTGGTGAGGGTTGAAAAACCTGAATGCAGAAAGAACTGTAGACTGTGAGGCTTGGATTTTAAGGGGAAGAATTTTGACATGACTAGCCTAGAGGCAGTTTCGTGTGAGAGGCTGGCTCTGCTCTTCCCATGTCCTGAGAACTTAAGCAAAGTTACATTAAAAGTAATGGTCAGGTGTGTGTGGCAGAACATAGAGCAGAAGGATATGAAAGTTACAAAGTTTGCCTAGAAAGAAGAGAAAGTTTTGGGCCAGATATTACAGCCCAATTCAACTGCAATTGTTTGAGAAATTACAACCATTGAGGATGGGCCAGCTGTCCTCTAGTACTGGTTTTGGAAGTATGACAAATTCAGGAAAGAGAAGATCATTGGATTTGCCTGTTTTTTTTTTTTTTTTGTTTTGTTTTTGTTTTTTTTTTTTTTTTGAGATGGCCCCTAGGTCCCTAGTTGAAATGGAGCAGGGTCGTAGCTCCTGGGTAGAGGCCACGAAGGGTCATTGCATAGATGAACTGTGGGTTGCAGTGGAAACTGCAGGATGTTGAAGATGCTAGGACTATGGGAAAGCTGCTCTCTCTGGTTCAGGTGGATCTACCAAAAGAGTAAGTAGCACAGCTGGAGGGGTGGGATTTGAAGCGTTCTGGAGTATTTTCATTGCCAGTAATAAGTGCCAGACATGTAGCTGCAGAATTAGACTGGTTGCCCTACTTGCTTTGGATTTTGCATTGGTTCAATCTTTCCTTCCAATGCCTTCCCCTACAATAGGAATGTTTACTCCATGCAGTTATGTGTATTAAATTGTGTTTTGATTTTACAAGGTCATGGTTAAAACACTATCTCAGATGAAACGTTGCACTTTTGAACCATGTTGGGATTGATAAAGACTATGGGGCTATTAAAGTTGGACTGAATGCATTTTGTATTCATGAGATTTTCATGAGTCTATGGGCATCAGGGGCAGAATGGGGTGGTTTAAATCAGATATCATCTATAAACTCATGTTTTTAATGCTAGGGCCCCAGCTGGTGGAAATTTAGGAGGTTGGTGTCTTGCTGGAGGAGGTATGTTGCTGGGGGGATGGGTTTGAGGTCACTCTCTTGCTTCTATTCACTAGCTGTTGTGACAAGAAGTGATGCACAACTTTTTCTCTATCTTGCTAAAACCATCATGAAGCTTCCCCTACAGACTGTAAACCAAAATAAACTCTTTACTCCCATAAATTGCTTTCAGGAGAGTGTTTTATCCCAGCAACACAAATGACAATAGTCATATTAAATATAATTGTACTTTTTAAGTAAGTTTTTACAAACTGAAAGATTCCAAATAATTGAGAAAATATTAAGATTAACATAATCAAGTTGAAAATATCTTTTGAATATCTATAATCAGTCAAATGGTTAAAAGTTTAATTCATAATGAAAACACAAAACTAAATACCTAAAATATACTTAATAAATGTGAGAAACATGAAAAAATGATAATACTAGGACAATCATTCACAAAATATTGCGATACAATAAGCAACCAAAAGAGCACTTTGGAACACTTTGTAGTCAACTAGAAACCTCATGAATTTCACCATAAAGTATTTCATCTGAGTAGCATTTAACTATATATGTATTCTTGTTTAAAACTGTATCAATTACAAATTGGTATTTTAAATTTTTGAGTATGTACTTCCTCAGCTTGACTTCATTGGCTAATTCCTTTTTAAAAAAATATTGCTAGTTTTTTTAACCAACAGTAGCAGCAGAAAGAAAGAAAAAAAGAAAGAGAGAGAGCGAGGAAGAAAAGAATCCACTGAGAATATGGCTCAGGAATTAAAGGTGCTTTCTTGCAAAGCCTAGTGGCCCAGGTTTGATTCCCCAGTAACCATGTTAAGCCAGATGCAAAAATGGTGCATACATGTGGAATTTATTTGCAGTGGCAAGAGGCCCTAACATGCCCATATTATTTTTTTTTTCTCTCTATCTCTTTCTCTCATGGAAGGAGGAGGGGAGAGAGGTAAGCTATGAGTGAGAGAAGGAAGGAGGGCATTCTAAAATAACTCTTGTGCTGAGTAATATTTAATTTTTAACTGTCAACTCCTTGAGTGTTTCATGGTGCCAGGAAATGATAGGAGACAGGCATTATTATTTTCATTTTGCAAAGACATAAACTTAGAGAAGTTATTGTGAATATTATTATGCAACAAGGTAACATTAGCAGCTTATACATATTGTTCATATTGTGTTAAGTACTTGTAAGGATTTCCATTTCATTCTTAACAAAGATTCCATGAGTATGTATTATTATTTTATTTTATTTATTTGAGAGAGAAATAGGCAGATATATAGAGAGAATGGGCATGCCAGGGCCTCCAGCCACTGCAAATGAACTCCAGACACATATGCCGCCTTGTGCATCTGACTGATGTAGGTACTGGGGAATCAAACTTGGCTCCTTAGACTTCGCAGGCTAGCACCTTAACTGCTAAACTATCTCTCCATACCCATAAGCAGGTATGATTACTCTTCTAACATTCAGCTAGGAAATCTCAAGCTCAATAAGTTTAAATAATTTGACCAGCAAGAAAGTTGGAAGCGAGACTACATTTGCTTTCACCCACCCTCCCTGATCAGTCAGGACTTTGCAATCATTAGTTGTCTTTTAAAATTGTATTAAAAGTCTCAATCTTTAATGTAGACTGAGGGCTGGTGAGGTGGCATAGTGGTTAAAGGCTCTTGCTTGCAAAATTTGATTGCTTGGAGACAATTCCCTAGTACCTACTTAAAGCCAGATGCACAATGTGGTGCATGTGTCTGCAGTTTGCAGTAGCAGAAGGCTCTGATGTGCCCATACTGTCTCTCTCTGTGTGTCCCTCTCTCAAAACTATAAATATAATATTTTTTAAAACTAGACTGAGATTTTTTGTTTTTATAAAGACATACTTTTTTCATAAGATGTTGAGAAATATGGACTTAAATTTATATAAACTTATTAAACACCAATTAATAAAAATGTTGGCATGTAGTATAAAAATTTGGGAAATTATTTTTAACATGTTTAGTACTATTAACTGAATGTACACTGTAATTGGACATTGTGGGTTTTTAAAATTTATTTATTAGAAAAAGAGAGAGGGATGGGAAAGAGAGAGAGAGAGTGAGAGAGAGAGAATGGGTGCACCAGGGCCTCCAGCCACTGCAAACGAACTCCAGACGCATGTGCCTCCATGTGCATTTGGCTTATGTGGGACCTGGGTCTTTAGGCTTCACAGGTATGTGCCTTAACTGCTAATCCATTTCTCTAGCCCATATAAATGAACATTGTTTAAGGCACTGACTATACAAAGAAAAACCAAACAGGCCCCTATCCATTAGAAGTAGGGTTATTATTATTATTATTATTGCTTTTGTTTTTTTGAGGTAGGGTCTCACTCTAGCCCAGGCTGACCTGGAATTCACTGTGTAGTTTCATGGTGACCTTTTATTAAAGGTGATCCTCCCACCTCTGCCTCCCAAGTGCTAGTATTAATGGTGTGTGCCACTCCACCTGGATATTTTTATATTATAACAGCAATCTAAAATAAAAGGGAATGAGGATGTAAATAGGAAAAAAATGAATGATTTTGCAGGAAAATAGGTCCCTATGCTTTTGGGTAATGAAAAAATTAAATTTAAGCAATGATAAGATACTAATTTTATGCTGTCAGAAGAACAAAGATGAAAAGGAATGATTATAAAGAGAGCTAGAGTTGGTATGTGGAAGATCATAAATGCTTTACCCAAGGGAGAACAAATGGTCTCAGAAATAGATGGAATGAGCCAAACGTGGTGGTGTAACCCTTTGATTCCAGCACTTGGAAGGCACAGGTAGGAGGGATCACAGTGAGTTCAAGGCCACCCTGAGACTACATAGTGAATTCCAGGTCAGCCTGGACTAAAGTGAGACCCTACCTCGAAAAACCATAAAAACAAAATTAAGAAGTGGATGGAATATTGTAGTCATAGGATGTCCCAAAATTGTTTTTAAGCAACCAACTATAAAGGATTAAAATACTAACACAGAATTTACATAGACTGCAGCATTATTCAGTCTTACACATAATTATTTACATTGCCACTAGTAAATGGAAGGGTTTTAAGTAACTATTACATATTCTATAGATCCTAGATTTTATAGAGATATATAAAATCACACATATGTTTATGACATGAAAGCAAAAGTTAGCTGGTGTGGGGAAAGAAAAAGGACTAGCAGGAGTGAGTGGAAGAGAAATGGGAGGGCATGAGAAGGTGAATACTGTCAAAGTGCACAAGGCACTTGACAGAAAACATGTCTGCCAACCCATCACTATGTACAATTAATTACATTAATTAAACAAAACACAAAACTAAAAAAGAAATAAATATTATTACTACTTGTAGTGGTTACATGGATAAATAGGTAAAATGAACTCACCTTTAAAAAAATTATGTATCTAAATCATAGCATAATATGGGACCAGTGAAGGTTTTGTTAATTTTGTATACTTGGGCTTTAGTGGATGAATTCCATGTTTTCAGGCTGCACTGTCTAGTCTGAAGCTGCATGAATCCAGTAGGTTCAAACATTGCACTAGCCTACTGTGATTCTAGAGATAAACCTACAGACACTGGCCCTGCCCTGCTCTGTTTGGCCTTTGATCCCTGGCTAAGTTCCATCAAACCTGTTATTACGGGTACAAATGTAGTTCTAGACTGGGAGGCCATCTGAAGGCATCTTCTCTCTAGATCATGTATACTGAGTTATCAAGTGCTTGTTAGCCTCTAAAGTTAGAGGATTACTCCCAGCGTCTCCAACACTCGTGAAAGCTGTGGAAACCCTGAGTCATGCTTAGCAGGGGACAGATCTTATTTGCCTTTAGAACTCGGATTATGTCTTTATATTTCACCAGGTGAGCCAACTGTGGCATTGAGGGTACAGCTAATTCCCTGTGCTCTCTTGCTGCCGCTATTGAATGACACCATTCATCACTACCCAAATGTCAAGGAATTGCGCACAGCAGCTACAACTTTGTTTACATTGGGCTGAGAGAACTGGCAGGCTCAGGTTTTGCCTTACTGGCTCTATTAGCCTAAATGTTCACTCAATTGGCCAAATTAGTGATTTTCCTCAATAAGTGGATGTTTTTACAAGTCAAGTAGAACTTCTAATCAAATGGACTTACAAAGATACAGTCTCAAATAATTTATTAGCAACAGGTCCTTTGAACTTAGGAGAATTTCTACTGGAGAATGATATATTGCCTTTTTGTCTAATTTTAATTGGTAGTCATCATCTAATCTAAGGAAAGGCATTGGTTTTATGAGAATTATAGAATCTTTAATTTTGAGAACGTAGGGTTTTCCCATCAGAAAAGGACAGTTTGCTTTCACAATGCTTAATTCTGCAAAAAGATTTCTAAAGCTAGAGAATCTTGTGTGCCTAATACAGTATGCTATTGACTAGGCAATTCTCCAAAACACATTACTTTTCATGAGAATATTTAGATTCATATGGAAAGCTGTTATCTTAAGATTTTTACTTAAGTAATGTCCTAAAATTTACAAGAATTATTATGGATCTCTCATTTGAGCTAACTCACAAAACACTCCTACAGCTCAGGAGGCTGATGGCTCAGCCCTGAGACACTTGCATGGTAAACAGCCTTCTGCTCAACTCCAGTCCTATATTTCTCAATATCTTCAGTATAGTCAGCATATCCTCATAAGTACCATCTTTTCTTCATGCTAGCTTGGAAATGAGCTCAGCTTTTAGTACAATGACCATAAATATCCTAGGCTCACCACAACTGTAGGCAAGAAGGTAGAGTGAGGATGGTAGATATCTGACATTTATGCTGGTACTACCCACCCTGGCATTGTGCTCTCTCCTGCTACTCCTGGATATGGCCTGAGAATCCTTCACAACACAACCTTCCAGTCATCCACTATAAGCTTATGTTTTCACTCATGGAAAAATATTCTAGAACTTTACATTCCCCTCATTCTTGACAAATACAAGAAATATTTCTGGAATATATTAAATTTATATAATTTTAATTATAGATAATTAATGACTCAGCCTTCAGATTTGTCCCTCTTCTTGTTCCATCACAGGATTATCGTCCTCAGTCCATTTTTATTATTTACTTCTTTGCTGAAATATGCTCAGTGCTTTTCCAATATCTACTTATAAATTTGAAACTGCTTGCTTTGGTGTTCAAGACCAATGCCATCTGCCCCCTCCTATGTTTTCAGTCACCTCTCTCTGTTCCCCAGCATGAACAGCATTCCCAGACAATAAAAGCCATTCCTTTTCTAAGGCATTATTTTTAACATCACCCTCTTCTCTTGATGAGCACTGACAGAATTGCCTCTTCTGTATCTTACTCTAACTTGACTCTGCCAAACCCCTGGCAGTTTCCCAGGTTGTCCAACTGCTATGTGCTTTTTTTAAATTGACAGTTTGAATATATTAACATACAGTAATTTAATCATGTTCCTATCCCTATAGTCTTCTTCTTGTCCCCTCTCTCTTGTCCCCAGTTCTGAGAGCCCTCCTCATTTAAGGTAGTCTTTCCTCTGTTTTGCTGTGTTATTTCTTTTATCCTCCTCAATCCTCCATGTCAAAATCTTAATGGGCTTAGAATTGTTCTGGTCTTATGCGAGTACCAGTAACCACTGTAGAGTCATGCATGAATGCACCAGTTAGCTCATGTCAGGAAGAAAGTGCCCCGAAGTGGATGGGAAGAATGGGAGAGCCACAGGGTGCCATGAGTTTTAATCACGATTCTACCGCTTAACATATGTATAAGCTGCATTGATTACTTCACTTTCCTGTGCCTCATACCAGTTTTTTACTGAAGAGCATCCATCAACTACCTCATGGAGTCAATTTCTAGATAAACGGAATTACTCCATGCAAAGGTTTAAGAACAACTGGTACAAAGTAAGTGTTCTGAAAGTGCTTGCTACTAGTAATGTCATTATCATTTTATTATTCATTATACTCTAATACCATTAGGTAATATCTTATGACAAGACACTTTTCAAATATTGATATGTTAGTAGTCAATATATGTTCTGTGTTCTCATCTAAATTTTAAGCTCCTATAGTGAAGTTATATACATATATATATTTTTTTTCCATTGTAAAAACTCACTTTTTCCATCATATAAGACATACAATAAGAAGTTTGCTAGAATTTCAATTCACCTTCTGACTTCTGGTTTATGGTGCCTAAACTATTTCAAACACCTGAGTACCCCTCTTCATTTAATTGACCTAAAAGGACAAAAACAATTCAATAATCTTCTTGGCCTAGATTATTTGGGTTGATGCTTTTCTTTATGTCTAACCAAACTCTCTTGGTACAATGAGTATTCCCCCAACATATTATCTTCTCTGTCTTTAATCCAAGTAAAGCAAGATTATTAGATTTTTCTCAAAGGATCAATTTTTCTTATTTTTAAATCAACTCTAGTCCTCTTTCAAAATTCATTTCTGTACCAAAAAGAAAATGTAGTAACCAGTGCCAAAAATTCAGGATGAATGGCTTTCTGGGTACATTGAAATATTATCTTGTATTTTCATAAAAGCTGCATTTCTCCTTGTGCTCACTTGATTAATAAGACATTCAGCATGTGGCTGCATTTTTGTGGATTTTCTTCATCCCAGGGTTGTCTGTGTTAGTTTTATTCCCTCATTGAACTATTTTGCAATGGAGTCCATAAACCATTCCCAAAAATATCAAGGAAATTCTAGGAAGCATTATGTGTACTTGCTAATTTAGTGTTGTGAGCAGATGTGAGGAACTCTCAATTTCTTCATCCAGGTCAGAGCAATTAAAAAAAATCAGAACTTGAGGAGTTCTGGAGAAGCAAGTCCTAATGGTAATCTTTCCATCTGTGGTGCACCCACTACTACTGGCAAGGTCTACATTTAATCTGTTTAGTTTGTAGACAAGACTGCCAAGAGGTAAGTGGTGCTGATGGTGATGATGGAACCTAAAGCCTTATTATAAAAATTAGCTAGGGTATGCTTATCACATTTCCTTGGTCCAGACCCAGCTCACCTCTCATGTAGCACACATTTCAATGTTTTATAACATGATTCATTCACTCAAAGAACTGTGTCACTGACCTCTAGAATTTTTGTTTATTTATACTATTAGAGTTAATAGATCATCCATGCTCAAATTTCAAGAGATTTTCTATTATTTTTTGGGTTGTCTCAATTTAGAAAACTACTTTTAAAAGCTCCAATACACTGCAGCAAGATTCAAAATTTTACAAAATAGTGGGTAAATTTGTGGCTGAAAACTTAAAGTGATAAATGATAACCACAAAAATCCCACATGTGAAGAAAAACTCTGTTCTTTTAGGAAAAGGAAAGGCACTCGGGGAAGATTAGATCTAAAGTTTTCCCAAAGGCTTATGTTTTGAAAATTGGAAAAAGACCGAACTCTGGAAACTGTTAAGTTTTTTTTTAAAGGGATTAGGCCTGAAAGCAGGCTGAGGAATAACTACACTACACAGAGAGATGGATTGTACCCAATTGATATCAGATGTCTGAAAGTTAAACACCAAGTAATCTTTCCATTTTACTTTTCATGAGAGTGACAGGCAAATCAGAATCTATTTGTGATTCTCTTTCATGGCGTTACTGGAGAATCTGTCCTGCTTTTATACATTTGGTGTTTATGATGGGTCATATTTTCTTTGAAAGCTCTAGGAACTGAATATATACTAACCCAGGAAGCAGCATAAATGGCTTAATAAAGATGTTACCAGTGCCCAAATTCTATGTAAGCTTTGAAAATAGGCCCAAGGAAAATTTAAAAGTCCTTTAATATAGCTGCATTTCCATTTGCAATGAAAATACTGTGTTATTTTTAAGTTTTATTTTTACAGAGTGAGAGAGAGAGAGAGACCGAAAGTGAGAATGAATTGGTGCGCCAGGGCCTCAGCCACTGTAATTGGACTCCAGATGCTTGTGTCACGTCGTGTTACGTAGTTTGTGTGACCTTGCATGTGCCTCACCTTTGTGCGTCTGGCTTATGTGGGATCTGGAAAGTTGAACATGGCTCCTTAGGGTTTGCAGGCAAGTACCTTAACTGCTAAGCCATCTCTCCAGCCCATGTTGTTTGGCTTATAGTAAAAATTACAAATATTCACTGTTTAATAAAAATAAAAGTGAACAAAATTACAAAACAGTAAAAATTATAGTCTTTCATTCAGATAACCAAACTTATATACGTAAATGTCTTTCTATCTCTATGAACACATGTGAAATTGCATATCTATGTTTGTAAATATTTTTCTATCTATGAGCACATGTAAAGTTTCATATCTAAGTTTGCATATGGAGGAGCATATATTTTATTATTAATATTTTATCAATAAATAAAGTTTGAATGGTCCATAAATTATCTTGGATATATATGCATTTATATTGATGAATATTGTTTCAATTTTTATTATTGTATATAAAACTTTCATAAACATCCTCCAGGATTCACCATTGCCAGATTGGTATAATGTGATATGGAGTTTCTTGGACAAGAAAATTATGTTTATTTAAATTTTTTGTACATTTTATCTAAGTCCACCTCATAAGACCTTTATTAGTTTACTCTTCAAATACTGTATATTAGTAAATCTTCACCATTAGAGCTACCAACTTCCATCAACTCTTCCTACTATTGCTATTCTGATTTCTGAAAATGATTTCAACTGTTGTGTTTCTTTTAATGTATAATTAAGCTTGAGATAGTATTATAAATTTTTATCTTCTGTGAAATTTTAATATATTATGTCCTTGGTCATCTCTTTTTCTATTACTGCCTTTCAGAAGCATATTTTCTTAGTACATATTAGGGATGAACAAGTTTATCTGCCATATTTACTGCAGATTATTTTCCTGGGTAATTAGTTGTGTTTCAATATTGATTTTATATTTGTAGCATTTTAATCATGTAATTTTTTAATTTAAATAAGCACATTTTAAATTTATTCAATTTATACTTCAGGTTTTCATGTCATAACATGCTTAGACACACACTCAACTGTAATTATTTTACTTTCTACTTTTTGCACATAAGTTTTGTGATTCATGAGTGATTGACTTCTATGTGAAGATTGAGGTCAAAACTTTTAAGCTTCCATGCCTAAAATGTTGCCCCAGCATACTTCATAAAATCACTCTTTTGCCCTCTTTTCTCCCCCTCTTTCCCTAACTCTCTCTGTCTCCCAATTTCTTTCCTTCTCTTCCTCTCTCTCAATTACAATAAAGACTTAAACTTAAAACTTTACTCTTTCACATGACTATCTAAAATACTTTTTTCATTATATACACAATTGAAATACATACATGTTATCTCCTTGATAACTGAACCATCTCTCATCAGGTCTAATTACTATAGATTTTGATATTGCTTTGTAGCTAGTGAAGCAAGAACTTTCTTTTAATGTAAAGGACAATTCTAATTCTCTGTCTAAATAGTCTTCCAAAAGAAGCATTTTGTCAAGTTCAGAAAACATCTCTTAGGCTGGAGAGTTGGCTTAGCAGTTAAGGTGCTTGCTTGTGAAGCCTAAGAACTGAGGTTCAATTCTCTAGTACCCACGTAAAGCCAGAAGCACAAGGTGGCTATGTGTCCGGAGTTTATTTGCAGTGGCTAAAGGCCCTGGTGTGTCCATTCATAGTCTCTCTCTGTAATAGATTTAAGAAAAAAACATAAAATATTACAAAATGGACAAAATGTCCCTTCACTATTAAGTGAATAGTTAAATAAGAAGTTTGACCCACAATCCCCATGGGGTTGACCTACAGCCCAACAAGGAAGGCCTCTTCAGAAAAAGGGCAGGGAGGTGGGAAAGGATGGCACAACACATGATGTTTACATACAAAATATGTCGATATCTAATAATAATAATAATAATAAGAGAAAAAAGAAGTTTGAGTGTAATTTTTTTTTTATATTGATGGCTCTACAGTGTGTCAGCTGGGCAGCAAGAGTAAATTACATTTGAAAAGTCCCCTTTCCTCTATTTTTCCATTCAGAATGGTGCACAGGGAGATTCTTGGATGAGAAGGAAGATTTGGAGTGGAGATGAAGTAGCAGCCATGATGCAGCTTACATACTAAATCTGATGAATTTCATTGCTGATATGCAACAACAGCTAGGCCTGTCAGTGTGGCATCCATCCTCTTTTTTCATCTCTAACTCCTGTTAGAGTGACCCCTGGCTATGATGAAAGTCCCTAAGCTTTTGCAAGATACCATGGCATCAAGATCTGAGATGTGGGCATGATGAGGGTGAAGAGAACCAATAACCTCAGGGCATGAACTTGAAGGGAGCACTCACCCTTTAATTTATATAATTTCACTTTATTCTTACCCAAACCCGAGAGTGTGAATTCACTTCAGTTTTTACAACAGGAGCCTCACTTAGATTTTAGCACTATGTGCTGCGGTGAAAATTGACCCAGGCTTTTATTCAGCTCAGCCAGCTCCACATTCTGCTTGAAAGTTTCAGTTTGTTCTTATTCTGTCCCACCTTCTAGTCCTCCTTCTATCCTAACTATCTGACCTGTGGATTTCAAGCTCCAACAGCAGGCACAAAGAAAACAAACTTATAGAGGCTGCTTAACTCCCACAATTGTGTAAGGTTAAATCCTTATCACAAACTCCTACACACACACACACACACACACACACACACACACACACAGTGTTCAGGAAGTTCATTATGACAGATAAAGTTGAACATCTTTTACTTTATATAAAAATGCTTTTGGGAAGACAGATGGCTTAGTGGTTAAGGCATTTACCTATGAAGCCTAAGGACCCAGGTTCAATTGTCCAGTAACCACATAAGCCAGATGCATAAGTTGGCACATGCTCTGGAGTTCATTTGCAGTGGCTGGAGGCCCTGGCGTGCCCATTCTCTCTCTCTCTCTACCTATTTGCCTCTTTCTCTGTTTGTCACTCTCAAATAAATAAATAAAAATAAACAAAAAAATAAACAAGAAGTGGAGAAGCATTATCAGAGGTCAAGAATAAGCCAGCTTACAATGTTGCATGCAGTAGTGATTGAACATTGATTATGTCAGGCATCAGCCAGATGTGGTCAAACAAGTCTTGACAGAATGTCCTTAAAGATTTTATGGAGCATAAAAGAATAAGCCTGGTAAGTGCTGCCTAAAGAGGCTCCTACTAGGGTGTGTCTCCCTCATCTCTTTAGTTCACCTTGACCCTCTGTAGGGTACAGGTGCAGGCTCTCTTTGAATCTATAAAACTACTTGGCTGACACTGAGGTTGACTCCTCTATAGCAAAAGACACATGCTACTCACATAGTACATATCATCTGTCCTCTCTGATTTGGGATCATCACAACACAGCTTGGTTTTGCTGTCTGAAACGATTTGGGCTATGAGTTTGCAATGTTTTTAATTTTATTTATTTATTTATTTGCCAGTTGAAGCTATGGAGGTGTGAACAAAGGCAGCAAACAAGTGCAGCAGTCACATTCATGGCTTTGTGTGGCCATTTTAGGTAGTCCTGTATCTAACTCAACATAGAATCAATTGTTGAGGAACTCAGAAATGAAAATGTTTAAGAGTTTTGTTCATAAAATCCACATATTTGGATTTACTCATGACTTGCTAATTATGTAAATGGTGTGCAATTTAAATACTTAAATTGTTACATTTAAAATCAAAACTTAAAATTAATAGCAATTGTTTTTATTTTCTTCATACAAAGAACTCCAACATTAACTACTCTTGTTTCTCAAATAGGCTCCCTCTACTTTGAGGAATGTATGTATGCACATATATATTCTGCATATGAAAGAAAACAATTTGATGTGTTATTTGTCTTTCCAAGTCTGGCTTATTTCTCTTAACATGACACTCTCCATTCAGTTCCATCCATTTTTTTCCAAATGACATAATTTCACTGTTTTTAGTGGCTGAATAAAACTCACTATATGTATGTACCTTGTTTCCTCTATCCATTCATCTGTTGATGGAAACTTAGGCTAGTTCTGTAACTTGGCTATTGTAAATGGAGATGCAGCAAACACAGACATGCAGGTATCACTGTTGTATGTGGACTTGAATTTCTTCAGATAAATACCCATAGATATATATGGTTCTTTGACTTACAAAATTCTAACTAAACTGATCTCACTATTATATTGTCCATTGTCTCCTTCATGTTCTCATATTTCTTCCTGGATTAGAGTTTATATTTCATTACTACAATTGATTCTTTGCAAACATGTTCTCACTCTACACACACTCAACTGACAGATACAGTCCAATATTAACCCAAGTAAATACCTACTTACTCTAAAACTTACCACACATAGCTGACTGATCATTTCTTATACTTATGGCCCACACTCCAAAACAGGCCTTCAGCCTTATTCTATAATCCTAGAAAATCCACACTCATTCCTGAGACAATGCTTTACACTTCCTTCTCTGCTTCAATTCTTTGATAGATTCTCCTCCAGTAACCTTTGAGCTGAAAATCTTGTTTTTAATCTCACTAGAAATGTAGAGACAAATAAAATCTAGAAACAAATCAAAACAATAATAAAACACCCCATCATCATTGCACCAGAAAACTTCATGTAAGGACATAAACTGCTGTCCTCCCATCATTAGGGAAGGTCACTACCTACATCTGTGTACTGAACTGCAGCCTCCCTTACCCACTCAAGGACTCCTCCTGCAAGTGGCTGCTTTTCAGCCTCTTGCTCTTTCTAGCAGTATAAAAACATGCTAATATTTCACAGGAAGAATATCCTTAGAACTCTAAGTCTTCCTCCAGCTTCTACTTGTCTTCTCATCTGAATTTCAGGAATATTCTTTATGTAGACTTTGTTACTCAACATTTTTCTTCCTAGATATTCATTCTCTCAATTTACTTAATCCAAATCACAAGAAAGGCTCTTGCCAGGTATGCTGGGCACTCCTGGAAAGCCTCTTTGCTCCTGGGGAAGTGTTGTTGTGGAGCCCTGTCTCTCCTCCCCTCCATATGACCAGAAAGAAATTGTGACTGTTGTGGCCAACTTACCAGAGGTCTGAGGATAAATGCATCACAAAGAGATATTAGAGGAATAAATGCCATGGGAGACAGCTCAGCCTCATTCTGAATCTAGGCTTTATTTATTCTTTTCATTCAACAGTATTCACTGAGCATTTCCCATAGGCAAGCAGTGCTCAAAGTATTAAGAGTCCTGTGAAGATAAGGATGGAAAATTTTAATAAGCAATTAAAGAAATTTAATTGAGATAGGGCTAAGAAAAGCAATGTCAATTAAGATAGAGCAGGCTAGAATAAGGTTCAGGGAGTGTGGGGGGGTAGTCTCACTTTCATCTCTATATACTAATAGTGTCATTTTTTATGCATGAACCAGTGGTTGATATTAAGGGTAGGATTTTTCTTCATTCAGTTAGGAATATCACTGGTACTAATAGAGTTGATTTCAACTGCATCAGGGTGGGTATCTAACTAACATAGAGGGGAACTGAAACTTAGATAGGCAACAAGCAGTACCTCTTACAACAACTCTAGTGAAATACTACACTCTAGAAAGGCTTTTCTATTTTCTTACAGATATTTTTATGCCTGTATTTACTATAAAGAAAGAGAGAGAGAGAGAAGACAGACAGAGACCCAGACCATGGTGTGCCAGGGCCTCCTGCTACTGCAAACAAACTCCAGAGAAAAATGTGCTACTTTGTGCATCTGGCTTTATGTGAGTACTGCGAAACTGAACTCAGGTTGGCAGGCTTTGCAAGCAAGTGCCTTGAACTGTAAGCCAAAATCATTTCCCAAGAAAGGCTTATCTTGGCCTGTCACTTTAACTTGGAGATCATTGTAATCTCTTCTGCCATAGTATGCTAAATATTTTCTGCACAGCACTTACTTCCAATTAATATTTATTTGCACAATATTTTATTTCTGTTTTTTCTACCATAAGCTATAAACTCCATGAATCAAGGATGATATTACATCTGTTTTACTCACCATTATTTACCCATACGTACCATATAGCATGGAACATGAAATCACTATTTGTTGAATAAGCGAAGTTGAAATAACTTGGTTATTGCCTTCACAGTCCCTATTATCTACAAGTAGATATCTTTAGAGCTAATTAGCCTAATTGTAGCATTTCATGATGAGGATACAGGGTGAGTTACATTCACAACTGCTTCTTCGGCCCTGTTTCCACTTCTGATTTCTGTAAGCTGTTTTCTGCTCTCCCAGATCTGTCTCAAGCTAGGGATGTGAGTGAGTCCTTCAGAGTCTACACTGTATGTTCTTTCATTACACTACAGAGCAACAGAACATATTCTTTCCCCTAGCACAAATCATATTAGAACTTTGCAAAACTTTTAGAAGAATTTATGCAATTACCAGAGGAATTTTCTAGATACATTTATGTAAACCCTTCCCAGGAGTTTCTGGTCCTTATTGTTTGGTCATGTGAGTGCTAGAAAGAGGAACTTGGGCAGAGTGTGGAGGCCTTTAATCCCAGCACTTGGGGGACAGAGGTAGGAGGATCACCATGAGTTCAAGACCACCCTGAGACTACATAGTGAATTCCAGGTTTCCCTGAGCTAGAGTGAAACCCTACCTTGAAAAACAAACAAAAAGAAAAAAGAGAGAGAGGAGCTTGGTACCCATTTTTCCATATATCTCCCAACACACTTGAAAGCAGAGTGGTGGCAAAAGACAACTTATCCAGAACTTTTTACAAACCCGATTCAAAGTTAATTTTTGAGGAATTTAAATCCTGTATATAAACTCATTTTCCACTACAACAAAATATATGTATCTGAAATATCTTTATATATTTTACACATAACAGACTATGTACTACTACACAAAAACAAACCACGAAATAATGTTTTCAAAAGCAAAAAGAGAGCAGGTGTCTGAAAAGAAAAATCAAGGAAGAGTTAATATTAAAGTAGAAGTGCAATAAGGTCAAATGAACACCAAGATTTAGAAATTAGATTTAGCAATATGTCAGTCATTAGTGACTTCAACAAATACAGGTGTGATCAGATAGAAGGCACAAAGCTTCAGGTACTAAAGAGATCATAGGAGAAAGGTTTGAGACTTGTAACTATTTCAAACATCGTGTGTGTGCATGTGTGTGTGTATAGATATATATACCCCAAGTGCCTATGTGCAGAGACCAGAGGAAGCTATTGGACATCCTCCTCTATTCTTTTGCTTCAATCCTTTAACATAAAATCTCTCATCGAACTTGGAGCTTGTACCAGTCTTTTTCAGTTAGACTGGAGGACCAGTCCCCATCCTATCCCCATTCCCACCTCAGCACTAGAGTTACAGGCATGCATGGTCACACCTGGCTTTTTACATGGGTACAAGGGGTTGAACACAGATTCTCGTGCTTTGCATGACAAGTGCTCTTACCCACTGAGCCATCTCCCCAGCCCTACTTCAAGGATTTTGTTATAGAAGATAAATGAACTATAATCAGAAAAAAGTAGCATAGTGAAGTAGTTGAATTTTTTTCTTTTACAAATATTTTATTAATTAGGAGCTTTACAGTATGAATTTATTTTTCAGGTGTTCAAATGCTTCTGGTAGGTTGTACATAATAACAGCAGAGAGGGCCAAATATATGTTCAGTGACAAATTTGATCTGAAGTCCTATACAGTTCAATTGTCCTAGACTCAGATAAGGGTATGATATGTAGGCCCTCTCAAACTCTGACATCTGATCTGTTGGCCAGGAATTTTAAGAGGGATATGCCTTGGGCTGGAGAGATGGCTCAGAGGTTAAGGTGCTTGTCTGAAAAGCCTAAGGACCCAAGTTCAATTCCCCAAAATCCATATAACACCAGATATACAAAGTGGCACATGCAAGGCCCTGGCGTGCCAATTCTCTCTCTCTCTCTCTCTCTCTCTTTCTAATAAATAAATAAATAAATAAATAAATAAATAAATAAATAAAACATTTGAAAATAATTTAAAAAGAAGGGTATGCCTTTATGTCTTGAGGGGTCTCATCCTTCTAGCAATTGATTTTTCTAGAGCATCTGGCTTTAGAACTATTCCTTAGTGATACCTGAAACAAAGAATTTTTTTGACCATGAGACATAGCTCATGGTAGTTTTTCCATAACTGTATCCATTCTTAATCTTGGCATTGCAATCTCCTTGTGTGTTTACATTCACATTTGGAGCAGAGTTTATTAATTAAACTCACTCTGTGCTTTCTATGAACAAAACCTTTTGGGCCTGAATTCCATCTGTGAAGGAGCTTCATCTGATAAAGACCAATCCTGCTCATCTTCTCCAAGGAAAAGATTGTCATAACCACAGCTCAAGGGTTAAGCTTAAAGGGTTCAGAAAAACCAACCTAGGAAACATTCTTGGGAGACTTTACACTTATCTTCCTCTTTTCTCACAGTTTCTACCATGTAGGGAACATAATATTACTAAACCCTCTATCACTCCATAGATGGATGGAATGCTTTGTCGGATATGTATTTGTAGGAAAAATGAAAATTGGGCATGGAAAACCTATTTATTTATTTGTTTCTTTGTTTATTTATTTATTTATTTATTCATTCATTTATTCATTTATTTATTTATTTATTTTAGGGAGAGAGAAAGAATTGGCCTGCTACAGCCTCAGCCACTGCAATTGAACTACAGACTCCTGCGCCACCTAGTGGGCATGTGCAATCTTGTGCTTGCACCTTGCTTATGTGGGATCTGGAGAATTAAACATGGGTTCTTAGGCTTCACAGGCAAATGCCTTAACCACTAAGCCATGTCTCCAGATTCCTAATTCCTTTTCTCTGGCAAGCCAGTCTAGCTTCGGAGCCTGTTTGATTGAGGTGGCTCTGTAGATAACCTGATATCTTACAAGTGGCAAGATGATGAATAACTTCTTACTTTTGAGTCTAGTGCTGCCTGTAGTCAGGAGGGTACATCTGCCAGATTCTGGAAATCACATATGGAAATCCCATTTCACCTTAAAACTAACCTTCTCAGTAAACAAGATAATAGTTTAACTCCTGAAATTTTTTCCTCTTTGTCTGTCTTTTGAATTCAAATGGTTCCAAATTCATGGTCAAAAGAAAAGCATTTTGTGCTGGGCTAGCTTAGATGCATAATGCCAACAGTCTCTCTCATGCAAAGGCTGTGAGTTCAAAGGCCTCTACAAATACATTTGAAAGTACAAGATTTAGCCGGGTGTGGTGGCGCACGCCTTTAATCCCAGCACCCGGGAGGCAGAGGTAGGAGGATCGCCGTGAGTTCAAGGCCACCCTGAGACTCCATAGTGAATTCCAGGTCAGCCTGGGCTAGAGTGAAACCCTACCTCGAAAAACAAAAACAAAAACAAAAACAAAAACAAACAAAAAAAAAAGTACAAGATTCTATTTTCATTAGTCTTAAACTTATCCTGAAATATTTGCATATGAATATCTATTTAACTAGTAATGCCAAGTCTTTAGAATTCATGTGCAGAATATGAACCATTGGCACAGGGAAACTAACATGTTGCAGAGCCATCTCTGAAGGACCTTAGGCTTATTGTTTTATTATTCATATTATATGTGAGTAGATTTCTTTCTGCACTTTGAAATTATTTAAACACTACTAGTCTCTAGTATCTATTTACCTAGGTGATCATACATTAAAATTCAGCATGCATTATAAACCACATTAAAAAGTTTTAATTTTCTGGGCAAAGAATGGAGCTGTCTACCATCCCACACAAGTTAGTGGAAAATAGAAAAAGCAGTTGTTTAATTAAGATTGCTAACCTTCCCAATTATAGAGGCTAAGCTGGTACCCAAAATGGAAAAGCTCTGCTCTCAGTAAGTGGGTATCATGTAGCAATTCACAACAAGGAAATGTCATAAACACAGTGTCTTCATATTAGCCCTTCTAGTTGTCACAACCTAGTGGTTTCAGTAATGAAAACTCACGCTTTAATAAAAGAGATATTTACAAATGCAGATGAGTTTCCAAAATGAAACTTAACTGAAAATAAATTTCACAACATTTCTGAAAGAAGTTATATTAACAATTTGACTTGTGTTCACCAACTATGTTTTAATATTTAACTAAAATTTTAAAATGTTAGCTTAGTTTAATGTAACTTATATTCAGTTTTAATAACTCTTTGAAATTTCTTACAGAATACTACATGAAAAACATAAATATTCATTCTACATCTTTTGTGAGGTGGTTTGAGGTAGGGTCTCACTCTAGCCCAGGCTGACCTGGAACTCACTCTGTAGTCTCAGGGTGGCCTTGAACTTGTGGTGCTACTCCTACCTCTGTCTCCAGAGTGCTGGGATTGAAGGCATGCACCACCATGCCCAGCTCATTCTACATTTTACAAGTTATGCATTTGTCAGCTCTCATGTCAAAGAGACAGTGAACCAATGTTAAAAATATTAGTGTTTCTTGACTATTTTAAGCAGTCACTTAAGTGAATACATTTGATATTAAACTTAAACTCTTTAATTCATCATATCTATGATGTAGTGATATGAATTCATCACTTAAAAAGCTCAGATAATTAAATTATCTAACTAATCAAAAATATCATATGTTCTTTTCTATTGAGAACTCTGAGTTGACATTAATAACAGTATTCTGATCTTTGCATTGAAAATAAAGCCACAGTTAGTTGTAAAAATGAGTACCGTTTTTAAAGACTGTTCTTTAGTGAGGCACACAGCAGGTGCTCAATATACACTCGTTCATGTCATTTGTTCTCTATAATAATACTGAGGTAGTTAGCATTATTCCAGTTTTGCAGATTTATAGTAAGAGTGAGTAACTTAAGATCACAGATTATGAGAGCTGATTTAAACTTCAGAATATTTTCCTTTCACACACAATTTTTAAAGTTAATAAAAATTATGACATTTTTTCCAACATGACTCATTTTACATTTGAATTACAATTCAATCATAATTTGAGAGTCCAAATAATTGTTGAATTTATTCTATTTTAAATTATAAATGATGTGTGCTAATGTTTTATTAGGGCTGGAGAGATGGCTTAGCTGTTCAGTGCTTGCCTGTGAAGACTAAGGACCCTGGGACTCGGAGGCTTGATTCCCCAGGACCCACGTTAGCCAGATGCACAAGGGGGCACACGTGTCTGGAGTTTGTTTGCAGTGGCTGGAAGCACTGGCGTGCCCATTCTTTCTCTCTGTCTCTCTCTCTCCTTCCCTCCCTCCTTCTTTCTCTCTCGCTGTCTGTTACTCTCAAATAAAAAAAATTAAAAAAAAAAACAAAAAATGTCTTATTAAACATTTAATAGTAGGGGCCTGGAGAGATTGCTTAGTGGTTAAGGCACTTGCCTGTAAAGCCAAAGGACCCAGGTTCGATTCCCAAGACCCATGTAAGCTAGATACACAAAGTGATGTATGTGTCTGGAGTTCATTTGCAGCGGCTGAAGGCCCTGGCATGTCCATTTTCTCTCTTTCTCTGTCTCTCTAATAAATAAAATAAAATAAAATTTAAAAATTTAATAGTAGTGAGTCTTGGAAGATGGATTGGCAGTTAAAGATGCTTATTTGCAAAGTATGCCAGCCCAGGTTCGATTCCCAAGCCACCCAGGTCAGCCAGACACAGTAAGTGATGCTAGTGCCTAGTGTTCATTAGCAGCAGCAAAAGGCCCTGGAACATAAACACGCACAACACACACACATACACATACATACATAAATAAATGCATTTTTAAAAGTCATAAAGTACTAATGATAATAATATCTGAATATGATAGGAAAACAAAATATGTGGAGATGACTAAACACCAGTACTAAAAGCTAAGGGGAACTGTCAAAAGCAGGAGCTGGCGGCAGGGCGCAGCACTGCTTGTCATGCGATCTTCACACGGCTCTTTCAGCTGGTCTTCCACCTGTCCTAAGAGTTGAGTGGTGCAGGATTCGGGTTACAAATCCCTGAGTTCTAAAGATACTAAGCATGCTAAACATTCACCAAAGACTCACGTAATCCATCTCCATTAGTAGAGTACAGCACACTCCCAGCAGCGAATGTAACAACCTGCCCTCTTCCGAAACTGAGTCGGGAGGTTTCAATGAAGCCAGTTTCTCAGAATTCTTTAGTCCCTAATGTGTGCGTATCCTCTGGCCCCAGTTCCACTTCTAGGAAGTTATATCACACAGCACTACTTCCTACTTCCGTGTATGTAGCGGGGTGTTCCTGCAGCTTCGCTGTTAAAAGCCCACAGAGGGGGAACCTCTGCCAGTCACACGGCAATCAGCGCTATGAAGCCAGCAGTCATAAAAGATTAAGAAAACATTTGAGTATTGATCTGAAAAGCTCTCCAAAATAAATTCCTGGGTGTAGGTAGACAAAATAAAGTATGACATATGCAGTAGGATATGATTTCTCTAAAAATAAGTGTTAGTATAGATAAGTGTACAGAAAAGGTGTTGGGAATGGTTCTAAATTTTTAACATTAGTTACTCAGGAAAGGGACAGAAAGGCTAGGAAACAAAGTGAAAGAAAGTATGTTCATGTTCAGTGTATTCTGTACTATTTTTTATATTTTACAATACAAACCAGCACTTGGTTTACTCATGTAACACAAAGACAAGGAACTCAGTATACTAGAACATCCTTTTGTTATCTAGAGTCAACAAAAGCACTAAAGCATTATATATATATATATATATATATATATATATATATATATATATATATATACATACACACTTATACACATGTATATACATTTGATTCTCTTCTTGGAACATATTTATATTTAGAAGCAGTACTCTACATCCAAATATACATTGATGTAAAATACCTTTGTTGAAATTGTATGAAAATAAAAACATATTTTAATCAAGCTAATCCAGACAGTAAAAAAAAAAATGTATTGAGTATATAATTATAGTACTAACTTGTGTTTTCATTTTAAAAAGTTTAAACTGACGCATAGGGCATTGAAATTGCAAATATTCATGAAGTATGTACCATGGCTTCAAACATATAACATATAGCATATATATGGAAAGAGTGTTTAAATCAGGGTAAACATTTCCATCTCCTCAAACAGCTATCATTTCTTTACAGCGAAAACATTCAAAGTCCTTTCTTCTACCTTTCTGAGATACATAGTACATGATTGTTACAGTCATCCTATGGTATATGAGCACTTCTTACTCCTACCTATAACTTAAAAAATATATTTTAGTTTCTTATTTGCAAGCAGGGAAAGAGAGAGGGTCAGGGCATCTTTCCACTGTGAATGAATTCCAGATGCATTTGCCACTTTGTGTTTCTGGCTTTACGAGAGTACTGGGGGATCAAACATGAGCCAACCTACCTTGCAAGCAAGCACCTTTAACCACTAAACCATCTGTTTAGCTCCTACATGCAACTTAATACTTACTAAGAATCCTGTCCTTATCCCACTCTCTTCTATTATTCCCCTAGCCGCTAACAATTAACATTTCATTATCAACTTTTATAACATCCACTTTTTGTATCCCACATAGGTATGAAATCATGTGCTACTGGTGTTTTAAGTGCTTCACCAGCTCCAGCTATGTTCTCCAAATGACAGGATTTATCTACTTATTGATCAATATTCCATAAAACACATTTTATTCATCTCCTTTTTAGTTGATGGATATGTAGGTTGCTATGGATATGTAGGTTTATATCATATCTTGGCTTGTTGTGAATAGTATTGCAATGAATACAGGAGTTCATATGTCTTAGATATCTCCTTTCAATACATATATATCAGCAGGGTTGATGAATAATAAGGTTTTATATTGTAAGATTTTCCATACTGTTTTCATAACAGCTGTTCTAATGTACATTCCCACATCTCCGCCACAATTTATTATCTTTCCTCTTCCAGTTGTATGTCATATTGCCTACTTTAAAATCTTCTGGGTGTGGGAGCACATGCCTTTAATCTCAGCTTTCAGGAAGCAGAACTAGAAGGATTGCTGTGAGTTGAAGGCCAGCCTGAGACTACAGAGTGAGTTCCAGGTCAGCCTAGGCTAGAGTAAGACCCTATCTTAAAAAACTACACATAAAGAAATCACATTGAAAGCAATGTTTTTGATGCATACTTTGCAAATATTTTCTCCCACCAATAGCTGTCTCTTCTTGCTAAGGACTGCTTCCTATGTTGTGCAAAAGTTTTAGACTTTAATGCAATGTCTGTTGTTAGTATTAGGCCTTTGGGTTTAGTTATTATTTTTTGGGTCTTTTGTTCCAGAATCCTTGCTCATACCAATGTACTGTTTCCTAGTAACAGTTTCATCATTGCAGATCTCACAATTTAAGTTTTCAGTCTTTCTTAAGTTAAATTTTGAAACTAATAACAGGAGTCCAATGTCATTCTTTTGCAGGTAGATACCTAATTTTGCAACAACCATTTATTGTGCAAATCTACAATGTTTTGGGTTTTCTTTCTTGACATGGGGTCTCATGTATCCCAGGTTGGCCTTGAACTTACTATGTAGCTGAGAACAGCCTTGAACTCCTGATCCTCCTGCTTCTACCTCCCAAGTGCTAGGACTATAGATAGGTATGCTCCATGATCTCCAGTTTCAGAGTGTGTTCTTAGAAGCTTTGTCAAAAGTTAGTTGATTAGATAACACATTTGTGCCTTTGGAGAAGAGATCTTGGTGTGCAGGTTAGCACAATATCCATGTGGTTCAAGCAGTAGGCTGATGAAGGTACCAGAAGACTTTGGAACAAATAAAATGAGAAGGGAAGTGAATGGAAAGGTCACTGCTCTGTGTGCATCTTAATATTTTAGAAAGGGACAGAGGAAATTACAAGATCATGATTCCATGCTAAACATTTTATAGCATTTACCACTTGCAGGAGAATTTAGAGTGGAATAGAATGTCAAAGTAGTTCACAATAGATGTTTTAAAAGTTAGTTGGGAGACTTCCAGCCAAGATGGTGACCACTTAGCTGCGCTGCAAATCCCAGGGAAAGAAAGGCAAGACACTAAGCGTTCACTGGGTCTTTTAGGGGAGAGCAATCTCCATTAGATTGTCAGTGGGAGAGCATGGGGGGTCAGGGAATTGCAGATCCCCTAGCGGGTGGGTACCCCACCCCTGCCCCCAAACAACCACCATGTCCACAGCATCTCCACCGCCACCGCCGCTGGATCCCTGTGTACGGAAGCTTAGACTGCTCTGCCCACTCGCTCATTTACTGCTCCTGCCACTGTATGTTCAGTGAGCCCAGTTCCACAGCAACTGCCCACGGCAACTGCCACACAAGCTCAGACTGTGCCAGCTCAGGTGCCATCCCCTACCTGTCTGCCATGCTGGCCATCTGCCATTGTCCTGTGGTGGGGGAGTGCAGAATGCTTCCGGGTCCCAGTGCTCCCAGCAAGAGTAAGGGCTGCTTCAGTGCGTGGTGCCTCAGTGTCACTCCTAGCTCGAATGCAGGCAGCTTTGGTGCATTACTGCTTGAGAATTCAGGCAACTTTGGTGCCCCTGCCAGGCAGTAGATAGGCAGCTTTGGCAAGTAAGAGCCAAAGCCCAGGCTGCTTGTCAACTGCCTCAGGCTGCCTCAGATTCCCATTGTGCTTGAACCCAGGCTGATCCACCCACCTACGTGCCCATACACTGTCATGGGAAGACCACAGCACAAAAGAAATAACATGAAAAATCAAATGCAAGAAAATCCAGTTAGATCACCCAGTCCTACAATGAATACATCTATCTATCCAAAACATAGAAGAGTCATTAGGTTCACAATGCCAAATTGAAGCTATGAGCAATGCAATCCTAACCAACCTACTGGTAGAACTTTCAGGAAAGCAACAAAGGGCCGATAATCATGTGGATGCTGCCATCACTAAACTAGAACTAATAGATAAGAAATTGGAGGGAGTTCAAAGAGAGTTAAGAGATTTGAGGGAGAGTGAAAAAAAAGACCTTAAAAATCAGCTGGCCATGCTAAATGAACACATAAAGAAAGGCAAGGATGAATTCCAAGAATCATCAAGAAAATCAGAAAATGATGTGAAAAGGGAGCTTGACAGAGGGATGGAAATTATACATAGAAAAGTAGTAGAAAATGCAAATTTAATTGAACAAGTCCAAAACTCTCTAGAAGCTCTCAAGAATACAGTCAGCCAAGTGGAGAATAGAAACTCTGATCTCGAAGACAAGATGGAAGAAACAGTTTGAGAGTTCAAAAATTTAAGTAAGTTCAAAAGTTCTGGTGAACAGAACATGAGGAAATTGTGGAATACACTTAAATGTCCTAATATTAGGATCATTGGAATGCCAGAAGGAGAAGAAATTCTGACCAAAGGCATAGAGAACTTATTTAACAAAATAATTGAATTAAACTTCCCCAGTCTCTTAAAAGAAAGGCCCATCAAGAAACAAGAAGCCAACAGAACTCCAAACAGACAGGACCAAACAAGAAACTCTCCAAGACATATTGTCATTAAGACTCTAAACATTGACACCAAAGAGAAAATCCTAAAAGCAGCTAGGGAAAAACAGCACACCACCTTCAAAGGTAACCCCATCAGAATGACTTCAGACTTCTTAATGGAAACCCTGAAAGCTAGAAGGGCCTGGAATGAAACACTGCAAAGTCTAAGAACCTATGGCTTCCAACCCAAACTACTCTACCCAGCAAAAGTATCCCTCATAATAGATGGTGAAAGAAAAACATTCCATGACAAAACTCAGCTTTACAATTACATGAACACAAAACCAAACCTACAGAGAGTATTTCAGGAAATTCTCCACAGAGAAGAAATAAATAATCAAACTCAATTGCCTACAAGAAGCAGATCACAACAACCAAACTCAGAGTGGGCATAAAAAAAGTCAAAGTCCATGAAAACACCAACCCACATTTACCATCACAATATGGCAGGGAGCAAAAAAAAATCTCACAGTCATTATCCTAAATATTAGTGGCCTTAATTCACCCATCAAGAGACACAAGCTAACAGGATGGATCAAAAAATTAGACCCCTCAATCTGTTGCCTTCAAGAAGCCCACCTCACCACTAACGACAGACACCTCCTCAGGGTGAAAGGGTGGAAAACAATATTCCAAGCAAATGGGAATAAGAAACAAGCAGGCGTAGCTATATTAATATCGGATAAAATAGACTTAAAACCAAAAATAATCAAAAAAGACAAAGAAGGCCACTTCCTACTTATCAAGGGAATGATCCATCAAGAGGATATTACAATCATAAATCTGTATGCACCAAACACAGGGGCACCACAGTTCATAAAAGAAAACCTACTTGACAATAAAACAGAAATAACCACCAACACCATCATAGCTGGGGACTTTAATACACCATTATCAGTAATAGACAGATCATCCAAAAAGAAACTCAACAGTGAAGTAAGAGAGCTCAAAAAAACCATAGATCACTTAGACCTAACGGACATCTCAGAACTTTCCATCCCAAATCCACAGGCTACACATTCTTCTCAGCAGCCCATGGAACATTCTCTAAAAGAGACCATATCCTGGGTCACAAAGACTGCCTCCACATATTTAGGAAGATTGACATAATTCCCTGCATGATATCAGATAACAATGCTATATTGCTAGAAATCAACAACAAAAGGCCCACCAAGAATCCCAACGGCTCCTGGAAACTGAACAGCACAGTTTTAAACAATAAATGGATAGTGGATGAAATAAAAAATGAAATTGCAAAATTTCTGGATTTGAATGACAATGACAACACATCGTACCAAAACTTATGGGACACAATGAAGGCGATCCTCAGGGGAAAATTCATAGCACTCAATGCCTTCATAAAAAAAAGATAGAAAGATCCCAAATCAATAACCTAACCATCCACCTAAAGGCACTGGAAAAACAAGAAAAATCCAACCCAAAGAGCTCCAGAAGGAAAGAAATAATTAAAATCAGAGCAGAAATCAATGAACTGGAAACCAAGGAAACAATTAAGACAATTGACAAAACAAAGAGCTGGTTCTTTGAAAAAATAAACAAGATTGACATACCCCTGTCTAATCTGATCAAGCAAAAAAAGGAGAAGCTTCAAATTAACAAAATTAAAAAAGAAAAAGGAGAGATCACAACAGACATAAGTGAAATTGGGAGAATCATCAGGACTTATTTCAAAAACCTCTACTCCACAAAACTGGATAATGTGGAGGAGATGGATAAATTCCTGGACGCATACCATCTACCAAAGCTAAACACAGAGCAGATTAATCACCTCAATCAATCCATCACACTCATGGAGATTGAAAAGGTAATAAAAAACCTCCCCAAAAAGAAGAGTCCAGGACCAGATGGCTTCACAGCTGAATTCTATAAAACCTCCATGGGAGAACTCAAACCAATCTTCCTCAAACTGTGCCACACAATTGGTGAACAGGGAAATCTACCCAACTCCTTTTATGAAGCTAGCATCACCCTAATTCCAAAACCAGGCAGAGATGCCACAAGAAAAGAAAACTACCGGCCTATTTCCCTGATGAATTTAGAAGCAAAGAAACTGAACAAAATCCTCGCAAAATGAATCCAACAACACATCAAAAGCATTATCCACCTTGATCAAGTGAGATTCATCCAAGGAACACAGGGGTGGTTCAACATACGGAAATCTGTCAGTGTAATACACCACATAAACAAGGTTAAACATAGAAACCACATGATCATTTCGATAGATGCAGAAAAGGCCTTTGACAAGATGCAACATCACTTCATGATCAAAACATTGGAGAGAATTGGCATGGTTGGTTCATATCTTAACATAATATAGACAATACACAAAGCTCCATAGGCCCAAATAATACTTAATGGAGAGAGACTGGAGGAATTCCCATTAAGATCAGGAACAAGACAGGGTTGTCCACTCTCACCTCTGCTTTTCAATATAGTACAGGAAGTCCTAGCTCAAGCAATAAGATAGGAGAAGGAAATAAAACAGATACAATTTGGAAAGGAAGAAGTTAAGTTAGCTCTATTTGCTGATGACATGATTGTATTTTAAGAGTCCCAAGAGACTCCATCCCAAAATTCCTGAAGGTGATTAACTCCTATAGCAAAGTAGTAGCATAAAAAATCAGTGCACAAAAATCAGTAGCCTTTCTATATGCAAATGACAAAGATACAGAGAAAGAAATAAGGGACATAGTCCAATTTTCAATAGCAACAAAATAAATAAAATACCATGGAATAACATTAACCAAGGAAGTGAAAGATCTATACAACGAAAACATAAAAACACTCAAAAAAGAAATTGAGGAGGTCTAGAGAAAATGGAAGGGCTTCCCATGCTCCTGGATAGGCAGAATTAACATTGTGAAGATGACAATCCTACCAAAGGCAATATACAGATTTAATGTAATTCCAATTAAAATCCCTACAGTGTTCTTCACAGAGATAGAAAAAATGATCTCAAATTTCATATGGAAAGGCAGAAGACCTCTCATATCCAAACATATCCTCAGCAAAAGAAATACCTCTGGAGGCATCACCATACCTGATCTAAAGCTATATTACAAAGCCATAGCAATAAAAACAGCATGGTACTGGCATAAAAACAGGAGTATAGACCAATGGAATAGACTTGAGGACCTGGACTTTGGGTCAAACAACTATAGCTAATTGATATTTGATAAAGGCCCAAACAATATAGGCTGGAAAAAAGACAGCATATTCAACAAATGGTGCTGGAGAAACTGGATAACCATATGCAGGAAACTGAAATTTGATCCACACATTTCACCATGTACTACACTCATGTCCAAATCGATCAAACACCTCAATATAAGACCAGAAACTTAATTGCCATGAAACATCCCATAACATGTGTCATAAATGCATTATAGTAATCATGTATTTTGTGCATACCAGAGTCTTAATCTTTTCAGTATCTTTTAGTTTAAGTCAGTTTTTGATATTTTAATTATTATGTTGATAATTACTTGTGTATATGTAGCATTTAAATATATATATAACTAAAACCATAAGCCATATTTTGACAATTTTCCTTTGGTGCTATTACTTAGGCTAAGTTCCTTTGGGAACATTGTTTAATAACTCTAAAACAACCATTTATGAAATGTAGTTATGTAGTTTTTCAGTGTGTGTGCCTGTGAACATGGAAATAAATTTTCACGTGATAAAGGATGGAAAACAAACAAGGCAATCTGTAGCAATCGATAAGGGCTTTGTTTTGGAGGTGTCAGTCATATATGTCAGTCTGTTGCCTCAACTACTTACTGTAGTAGCAGAAGTTATAGATGCTGTTTCCTTTATGTCTTTGCAGGGGTAGAAAAGAAGCTTAGATATAGATTGTGGTATTTCCCTGTACACTCATATTTATTTTTTAGAATTATATATTTTCCAAAAAAGCTAATTAAAGTATTTAGAGTATGTGAAATGCTTAGATTTTGAAAAAATAATTTATTTAATGCTATTTGTATTAGTGACCTTTTTCCTTGCTGTGACCTAAGGAAAGTACCTAAGGAAAAGACTTGAGGAAGGGTTTGTTACAGTTTGAGGTTAAAGTCCATTGTGGTGAGGAATGCATAGCAGGAGGAATGTGAAGCAACTGGTCATATTCAGTCCATAATCATGAAGCAAATATAGATGAATGCTTGTGCTCATCTTGTCTTTTCCTTTCTATTCAGACTAGGCTACCAAATCTAGGTAATCCCTCACAGGCCTGTCAAGAGGCTCATTTCCTATGTGATTCTAAGTCAAGTTGGCAATCAATATAAAACATCACATAATCTTTTCTTTTTAAGATAAATATCATGAACCAATTGCTTAAACAGCTAGATGATAGATACATAGATATAGATAGATGATAGATAGATAGATAGATAGATAGATAGATAGATAGATAGATAGATAGATCAATCTGAAGAAAAGTACCTTAAAAACTCCTAGCACCAAAAATAAAAGAAACCCCAGTACTTTATAATTGTAACAATACTATGTGAGTCATTTGATTCTATCTATGTTGACCTGTATACTCTGACGCTATATGGGGTAATTGGATGTGTGTGGGGAGTCCTGAACATGTTGGCAAAAGTAAAACATTTCTTAATGCACAATGATTTTTAAAAAATGACTTAAAATTAAACGTAGAGTGAATTCTCAGTGTTTCTGCATTTTGTGGATACGCTACAGCCTTGGTTCTGAACATACAATGTGCTCACTTTACATGTCATCATACCATACAACACCAAACAAATGTTGACACTGCCTGAAAAACCTTAGCTCAGATTCGATACTATTGTATGGTATAAATTGCACTGATTTTATTGTTTACACAATTTTTTTCTGCCATTCAATAAACATAATGGTTTAATTAAAGTGAAGAGTTTAAACAATTTTCCTATCATCATTTTCAGCTTATTATATAAAGTTAGTATAGCCTTAGATTGCATTCTGTTAAAATGTTTAATTGTAGAAATTGATGTTTGAATTGCTGGCTAGACTTTCATTAAAATTATTCAATGAATTTTGGCTTGAGATTATGACAGACATTCCAGCAACTTCTGAAATGATCCTAAGCATGTTTCTGCCATTTTCTACTACATATGTATGCAAGCCAACATTCCCTACAACAATGATTATAAAATCAAAACATATGTAAATCTTGAAATATATTGAAGATATTCTACATCCTGATGTATTAATACTCAATCAACATTTAATTCTTAAGTAAAAGTAAACATCTTTATTAAATGGAAAAATGTATGTATACCAAAGAGTTATTTAAAAATAAATTTCTTTGTGATATATTATCAGCAAATGTTTGATTTCTATACCTTTTTCATATATTTATATGGCCAAAATTACGTCAACATTTCTCAAGTCAAAAGATAACCTGAATAAAAAAGTAAAAATAAGAAGCCCTTATTTAGTCTATACACTAGAGAGAAAATGGAGCCCAGCAAGATTAAGTAATTTGCCTAAAATAACAGCCAGTGAGAGCATAGATAGCACCAGAATCTACACACATGTACTCAGCCAAGTATATTTTTCATAATTTTATCTACATGGAAAGAATAATCAATAAAACCCACATCAGTTAATTTTTTTTTTTTTTTTACTTATGTAGTCAGGCATTAAGGGGATAGCAGGTAGGGTTTTGATCTGAAGATTCACAGTACAGTGTGAGGCCTGGATTCTCCTGATTAACCTTCTGAAGAGGCTGCCCTACCCTTCCCATGCTCTGCATCTACACCCTTACCCTGGGCAAAAAGCAACTGGGAAATACCAGTGTCTCAGAGCCTCAGGTGGGGGAAACCAGCATGATAATCACCAACTATTAGTTAGCAAGCAGGAAAATGACTAGACGAGAAGTAAATAAAGCTTGATCCAATGTGACCCTTGTCTTGATGAAGGTATGTATCAAATACTTTCTCATTGCTGAGACAAAATACATAGTCAGAAACAGCTCATGGAAGGAAAATAATATAATTTGGCTTATTGTTCCAGAGCATAGAGCACATCATGCAAGAAGGAAGCCAGTGTTGTATTGTCACATGACCAGTGAGAAAGGAGAGAGACAGAGAGAGAGAGAGAGAAAGAGAGAGGGAGAGAGAGAGAACAGCTAGCAGTGTCAAGCTGTAATAACCCAAGCCCTGCCCTGAGTGGTACAGTTCCTCAGCCTTTAAATGGTGAGTATTCAAACACACAAGTGTATAAGGGGTATTTCATATTCAAACTACCACATTCTGTCCCTGGCTCCACAGACTGATTGTCATCTCGATGCAGAATGCATTCAGCCCAATTTTAAAAGTCATCACACCGATTCCAATTCTGTGCAAAATGCCAGTCTCATCTGAGATTTGAGGCAATCTCTTAACTGTGAGCGCAGCAAAATGTAAACACAAGTTACATACTTCCAACTACAATGGTACAGAATAAATTTTCCCATAAAAAAGTGGAGACAGGAAGGATTGGGACAAAGCAAAACTGAAAATCCACAAGGCAAACTCCAAATCTAGCAGTTCTATGTCTAGTATATGGAATTCATGATGAAATCCTCTGGGCTCCAAATATAGTGGGTAGCTCCAACCCTCCAGCTGTGCTATCTGTAGCCTCTCTTGGGGTCAGATCTGCCCTAAGCCTGAAGCTTTTTTGGCATCTGTCCCATGATCCTAGCATCCCTAACATAGTATGGTCTCTATGACAATTTAGAAATCACCTTCACAGCTTCACACAGTGTCTCCATAGGGCCTCTGTACAGAGACTTTAGCATTGCTTAACCTCAGTGAGTTTCTGGAACTGTGGTGCAATACTCCATGCTATCCTCAACCTTTCTCTTTTCATTATCCCAAAAGCAATACCACGGAGATAATGCTGCCATGCTATGCTGCCAGGTATGGATGAAACTGGGTGCCCATGTAACACAAGTGTAGCAGCATCTGTATGCTGACCTTGAAAAACAGAGATCTCTTTTAGCACTCTTCCTCAGGCCTTTTGTTTTTAGAAGAATTTTCTTTTTTACTTGCTGGAGCCATTAATGGGTTTTTGTCTTGCCATCAGGACTTCTTGTCCCAGTACATAGCAATTAGCTTATCTGTAATGGTGGCAATCTATTTAACAATTATAGCCCCAAATGGCTGCAGTCTCTGTGCCCAGGATTTTAAATATGGTTGCATTTCTTTCCATACAAAACTTTATATTTTTCTTATCTTTCATCTGTGCACTTTGTTCTTTTTCACTGTAGATTTGAATTGGAGTAGCAAAAAGAAAAGAAGCCACACCATAGGCCTCACTGCTTTTCTGCCTTAAAATTTCCTCTGCCAAATACAATATTCCATTACTTCTAAATTCAACTTTTGGCAAGTTCCCAGGACATAGGCAGAATGTAGCCAGTTTCTTTGTCGGGATACCATATTAACTGCCTTTAGGCCAGTTTTCAATAGAATCTTTTTTTCCCCTCTGGAACCTTATGGTTCAAGCCTTTCCAGTCCATATTTCTCTCCACCACTGGGTCTCTCGAACTCTCACCAGAATGGCTCATATTGTTCTGTATACAGCACTGTAAGGATTTTCTAGTTCAAAGTTCCAAATCCTTCCACACTCCTTCTGCAAACCAGTTCCAAAAGATGAAGAACTACATGGTAAGACTTATCACAACAGTGGCCCCACCTCACAGTACCAATTTTCTATATCACTTACTTTCTCAGTGCTGAGACAAAATACCTGAATAGAAGGAGCTTATGGAAGGATAAAGGTTTAATTCAGCTTATGGTTTCATCACAGTGGGGAAAGCATGGCAGGAGTAGGAAGCCCATGTGACATTGCCACATGCCTAGGGAGGAAGTAGAGAGACAACATGAGCAGGGATAAGCTGAAACACCTCAAGACCCACCCTTGGTGACACACGTCCTCCAGCGAGGTTCTACCTCCTAAAGGCCCCACAACCTTCCCAAATAGTCACCAACTGCGGGTGTAGTGTTCAAATACCTGAGTCAATAGGGGACAGTTTGCATTCAAACCACCATGTGATGGTTCTGCTTTACTAAAGCTCAATCCATAATAAAATGTAGAGGAGGAGTAAGACCAGGAACAATTCAAAGTAAGATTACCTTAAAACTATGAAAATATATTATTTAACAAGACAAATAAGCCCCTAGCCACTGTGCTAGATTCCCTTAAGGCTGAGTTCTTCCTCCCAACTTCAAGTGATAGATTTTCAAAGTACTCTTATGTTTACTCTTATATACAAATGGTAATTAAAGACAAGTCCCAGGGTATTCAGAGCAGCACTTCTTACCTCACCTCCAAACCCAACTGGTACTACCTAATGAGTGTATTGTAAGTCTCAGAGATGAACAGAGGGGGAAAATTGGAAAGAGAAAAAAAGTTCATGAAACCTCATTTTGAGAAAAAGACAGTACAATTTCTACTTAGCTAGAGAAATTTATTATTTCTTCAATGTGAAACTCAAATGTTACCATTTCAGTGACAAATTCTGGACTCCCCAGGGACATTAATCATCTTTACATTATGACTAACATTGTTTATGCATATATATTAGGGACTCATTTCATTTTTATAATAACCATATGCATTTCTCCTATTATTGTGAATTTCTGGAGGTCATAGAATGTTATTCATCATTGTTTGACCAGAGCCTATCACACAGCAGGTAATCAGTAAATGTATGTTAAATTTCTGCAATCACTTTTTCTGTCTTATGATTTACTTTCAAAAAGTATTCTTAACTATTATGCTTATTCTAATTAAAAGAAAAATGTCAATCTTAACAAAATGGTACACAATAAAATGTACTTGACCACCAACTTGCAAGAATGTAATTTTTTTCCTTGATAATTCACAAAGCATTTACTATTCATCAAGATAAGTATGTGTCAAATGTAGAAATGTATTTATGCAAATCTTTGTGTCATATTAACTACCTAACTCTTTGTTTATTCTTCCTTCTAGAGAGCATCACTTAAACATTCACATTTGTTGGGTATTCATTAATTATTTGTGTTATTTGTGTAACCCCTGCATCTGTATTTCTAAGAATCAACACTAGATATTTGCAATTTTTTTCTCTCTATAATTAGTATTGTACCATCACCCCTCAGTATGTACATATACATCCTAATCATATTTTAATTTATATTTTAACTCATATTACTCATCATGTGGATATGAGAGTAAAATGAACCAAGTAAGGCTTTTAAAATGCCTGCAACCCCACTGAGGAGAGACCCCAGTGGAATGGGAGCAGGGACAAGAGAAAAGAGGGTACCAACACATTATGTACCCATACAAAATGTTGTTATGAAGAAGAAGGAGAAGAAGTAGAAGCAGAAGGAGGAGGGCGGGGAGGAGGAGGAGGGGGAGGAGAAGGAGGATGAGAAGAAGGAAGAAGAAGGAGGAGGAGAAGAAGAAATAAATAATAAAATAAAATGAAAAAAGAAGGGGAAGGGATGTAAGGCAGGATAAAGGAGGGTGACTATGATTGAAGTATATTATATACATGTATGAGATCATAATGAAACTCATTCTTTTGTAAAATAAATATATATTCATAAAAAGCAAAAAAAATAGAATTTAGATTATATAGTTTAAAAAAATCTAATGTTCCATACAAGCACAGGGTATAAGGAACATGTAAGAGGAAAGCAAAAGAGAACACCAAACTTGGTCTCTACAGACAGACTGTTTATTGAGAGAAAAAGCAAGGGACTGCAGCTTTCCCATGGGATGAAGGCTAAAACACTGGGCCAGGCTGAGGTGTAAGTTTATAAGGAGGATCCTAAGAACAGACTGTATCAGCTGTAGGTCCACGTGAAGTAGATAAGAAACTGTAGTTATTTGTGTCCTTGCTCAGAATAAGCTTTATAAGCCAAATTGTCTAATGAGGATAACCCACCAGTCGGTTCCTGTTTCTTCAAGGTTTCCTGAGTTAAGGGAAGTTTAACAATTGGGAGTAGCCTGTCAAGGCACTATGTCTTTGTGACTTCTTTAATAACTGCTAGTTTTAGGAAGAGTTATTAACTCTTTAATTCACTCTAGTTTTCAGTCTGAACTCTGGAAGGATAAAAAACATTGGGGAGAATTGGGGAAGTGTGGGGTATTTAGAGGAGGACTGTGTGGGCTGGAATGGGGGCAATGACTCATCTCCAGCTACTTCAAGCAGTGGGGGGCAGTAGATCTCTCAGGGTGTCCCATGAAGCCCTGTTGAGGTTGGATACTCAGGGGCTGATATTCAGTGGCCATGAGGAATTCAATGACTTGTCATGAAGTGAAGGCAAAGATTATGTGAGGCATCTGAGTATGCAGGGACCAAAAGGGTGAGTGAACATTATCATAATCAGGGGAATAATAGCCTACTATGTACACAAACTACAAAATGAAGTTTGGCAAATGGGAAACTAAAAGCTGAAACTCCTCAAAGACACACATTTACCTCTCCCCAATCATTATAGTCCATCATCTTAGTCATACAGGTGTGGCTTTGAGGAGTTTCAGCTTTTAGTTTCCCATGCCAATCTTATGAACATGCAGGGAGGCAGCTCTTCAGGAGAGTGATAGTTATCAGAGCCATTAGGAAAGAGATGCCTAGATCATGTCAAATCTATTAGCCACTATGATCTGCTTATTATCCATGTATGAGTTTTCTTGCATGTGACATGACATTTATAGGTGACATGAACATTATATTAAGGTAGAAAAATAATAATAATATAGGACATAGGTAAGGAAGAAGGAGTTGTTAACTTGGATTGGAAGTTAATTGGAATATGTGGAAATATAAAGATTTGGTTTAGGTCAGATAGTAAGTATAATAGATTAGTACTGAAGCAATATTTGAAATATCTTAACTTATTTTAAATTTAAATATGATGGAGATTAAGAAGTTAATTCTGAAATTTAGGCTTAAAGGTTTCTTTTTGTGGAAGTCTTTAATATTGAAGGTTCAGGGTCTTTAAGATTAAAAAGTCTTATCTTTAGGAGAACTAATGAAAGTATGTTTGAAAGGCTAAAACTTTGAGTAGTCTTGATAATTTGTTATTATCAGTTGTTTGTCTTATAAATATAATGAAATTATGTTTTATATAATTATATTGGTTATATTATACAATGAAATATATTTTATATAATTTGACCCAGTTTTACTTATTAGAATAAGTTTATAGCAAATAAGTAAAAGTCTTACCCAATAGGAAAATATATAAGAGTAGAATATTTAAGGAATTTATTGTTGTAAAAAGGTGTCCTATGTAACAAAATAAAGGCTTAGTTTTGATTTTTTTATGTCACATACAGATAGAGCTTAAATAAAAGGCAAAACTTGTTAAAAGATCTTGATCTTGTTAACCTTGATATTGATATGGGAAATTAAGGCTTACAGAAGCAGCATAAGAGATGGAGTGGAGAATAAGTCTATTTTTACGTCAGCATGAGACCAGTGGAAATCTTTTCCAAAGCCTGAAAAACTGGTAAATTAGTACAGAGACATCTGTAGCTGCGTTATGGAGTTAAGAAGAAACACAAGATAATTTTAGTACTGGCCAGAAGCTGTAATATAAACTATGGCCTTGAAATAGTACAAAAAACTACAGTGTCAGTACAAAAGACTATATAGTATGGGACATAATTAGCATAAAAGTTTATTACAGCACAAGACATAACTTTGGGCCAGAGGCCTTTAACTTTTTTATTGTAATATAGGTATGACATTAAAAATAAATTTAGCACCTTATTATAGAGAATTAAGTTTGAACTATGTAAACAAGGCAAGAGAAATACAGAGAATTAGCCTTTTAGAAGGTAGGCACATCTTATTTTTTAAATGTCTAATAGTTATAAGCACAGGCAGAACATGTCAAGTTAGACAGCATAAAATTTTGGCATTTGTATTGGGTCAGTTAAGAGACCTGTGTGGGTTCCAATTATCCCACATACTGGAAGCAGAACAACAGAGTTTAAGATCATTTTTCTAGAGCAGGAAACATGTCTTAAGTATCAATATGTCTATAAGCAATGAACATAAGATACAAGAAATGAGACAATTGCTTAAGTAAAACCTTGACTAAGACTGATTATACATAGCTTAAGAATAAAGCCAAACCTGGTCATTCTTGAGCTAAATTAGTCTGAAGAAGGGAAAAGCAAGGGGAAAAAAGCTCTAGAAACTGTTTAGAAGGGGCAGGATTTCAGAGGGGTTTTTGGTGACAGAGGAGAATTTTGTAGTTAGAGCAAGAAGTACAAAGGGAAGGGCAGGGACGGAGGACAAAGAAGTCATGAAGGTAAGGAACCTCTTGCCATGTTTTGTGAGGAAGTTATCAAGATCAATAAGATTATTAAAATCAAAATTACCAAGTTCAGGTTAGTGGTGGCCACTATCTAAGGAATATTGTGACCAATTTTGAACAGAAAGTAGAGTAATTTTACAGGCAGGAGTTCAGGATATTTGAGTTCCTTTAAATTAGCCTTGAGACATGCCAATGGAATCTTTTGGAACAGAAAATTTAGAGCCCATTTTGGAGGACAAGGACTAGAGTGGCCAATCCCACCACCAGGAATGTTTCCCAGGCTTAGAGAGGACAAACAAAACCCAAGAGGTTAGGGGGGAGTGTCCCCAAATTCATAATGCTTGGGGTGTCTGGTGGAACAACATGTGTGAAGCTCCTAGAGCCTATGAAAGCTGCATATCTCTGTGACTTCTTTATTGTCTGCTAGTTTTAGGGAGAGTTATTAACTCTTTAGTTCCCTCTAGTTTTCAGGGAAGACTATTAACCCTTCACAGGGTATCTCAAATTCTCTTCAAAAGATCTTATGATGTATTTAATGGATTAGGCTGTCCACAGTGGCATAATAATCTCATTTTGGATTAGACAAAGTACGCCAAGCCTACAGGATTCAAAATATCAGCTCTTTGTTTTGGTTTCCAAAACAGGAAGGAACCCTGGTAATTTTATGACAAAATTGTAATACAAAAATCTTAGCAATTTTTTTAAAACCTTTTTTGGTTTGGGGAATCAAACCTAGGGTCTTGTACTTGCTAGGTAAGACTCTACAACTGATACAAATCCCCAACTCCTCAAATTTTTGAAGAGTTTCCTACCTTAAAAATGTACCAGCTGTACTGACTATACAATTAAATAAATAGTTCTTGTTCATCAGAAAAAAATAAATAAATGATCTGCTTGTACCATGCTACCACTTCAGAATACTAAAGTCTTCAAACCACCAACAATCCATGCTATAAATACACACACTGGTAACAACATTATCAACTTCTATTATTATTAGTTTTTGATTTAGTAGCAACCAATAAATCATGAATTTCCATTTTCTATTTTTCTGTGTGCTTATTGATGTGTGTGAGTATGGGCACATATATACACATTGTGTGTATGCAGATTAGAGGACAACTTTTAAATTGGTTTTCACTTTCCACTTGAATTGAGGCAGGGTCTCTCGATGTTCACCACTTCATTCCTGGGCTTTCAGGAAAAGTTCCTGTCTTCACCTTCCTTCTTGCCATAGGCACACTGGGATTACATAAACCTGTCACACCTTTTGACTTTTATGTGGGGCCTGAGGATCCAAACTCGGGTACTCAGAGCAACTCAATTGAACCATCAACCATGTCTCTGTAAGAGCATCCTCATAAGGCACATCATATGAATTTGAATCATCAGATTTAGAAGCAAAGAAGAAATAGGACAAAGTTAAATTTTAGTTTCATATATGCGAATCACAATTAATTTTAGTATAGTTGTGTCTGTTATGGATTGAAAATGAAATGCTTCCTACAATTGTATGTGTTGCTCCCCGCATGGAGCCATTCAGCATGATTATCAGCTGGGAGTGCTATTTTGGGAGATAGTAAAAACTTTCTGAAGTAGAGATTAGCCAGAGGAAATAAATCATTGTGCTCATATCTTTGAAAGATATCCTGACTCTGGCCACTTCCTGCCCTCCCCTCAACCTGCTGCTGTAAGTCCCGCTCTGGGGGACTCCCCGGGCTCAGTCTCAGGAAAGACGGCACCCCAAATCACTCACGAGAAGTGGTCTTGATGCAAACAGCATGAGGATTTTTATTGAGGGACCGGTGCACCGGGGCTCGACACAGAGTCCTCACGCAGGAGGGGTTAAGAGCCCCGACCCCCTGAAGGAAAGGGTTCAAAGAGGGAGAAGGGCGGGAAAGAGACAAAGGGGTTACGTCGTATTGTATCCTTTAAAATGATTGGTCCTAAGAAGGCGCGCGCGGGAACCTTGCGAGTTGCTTTAGGGAGGGGATCCTGCTTTGGGGATTTTCCATATAGAGTGAGTCCTGATTGGTCGGATCCACCTGGTGTCCCTTAATTGAGTTAGGCATAACCGCAGGCAGGGGGGTGGCTCCAGAAAACGGGGGCAGGGTTCATGGAATGGGCAGTTGAGCAAGGCATATCTTAGGTGACCATTAACTGGCAAAAGAACAAAGCATATCCTAGGCAACTTATCAACTGGCGAAAGGTCAGGTTTTCATTTTTCAGGTTAACTAACATAAAATGGCAGTTCTTTTTATTTAGCGGAAGCAAGCAAGCAATGTTACAGAAGCTGAATAGAACATGTTTAGCAAAAGCAAAAACAAGAACTTTTAGTGTCTTTCACTGCATGGTATAGCACATGCTCCTCCCCATCATGTTCAGTTTAGGCCTACAGCATTGCCGCCAGCTGACCATGGACTGAAACCAGGATCTGTAGCAAATCTTCTCTCCTTTAAATTATTTTTTTCCTGTAATTTGGTCACAGCAATGTAAAGCCTGACTGATACCAGAGATACTGGTTCACTGTGATGACTATTCCTGACAATGTGGTTCAGAAGCCTGTGGAGCTGGATCATGGGAAGGATTTTTTTTTTAGTCTGTGGATATGAGCTAGAGGAGAGTAATGATGTTGTAAGCAGATCCTAATGGGTGATTTTGGTGGGAGTGTAGATCAGAATGCTACCAGGAGTATAAACAGTAAAGACCTTACCTTGCTCAGGAAATTTCTGTTCATGTGGGAACAAGAATTCTTTTGGGAATTAGGGCTTTGTGCTTCATTCTAATAAAAGTAAACAACAAACCCTGGCTATATTGTGTCCATTCCCTAAGAGTTCATGTGAGGTTGAGTTTCAGAGTAATGAGGAAATGTCAAGGCAGCCCAGCCTTCAGACTCTGACATGATTACTGCTGGCTGCTTTTAGCCAGGTTTATAGTGAAAATCGGGATCAAAAAGCACTGCAAAAAGATTTCAAAACCTTGTTGTTTGGTCAGAAATTTCCATATAAAGTTAGGGCCCAGGGCAATATGGCTTCCGAATTATAAAGAAACCAAGTATTTTGCACCAGGACAAAAAACAAAGTTCCCTTAAGGCTATTTTGGGAATCAGTAAATCCTCACCCATCACAGCTAAAGGCAATAACAGTGTAAAGTCCTCTGAAAGGCATCCTTGAGAAGATAGTCCCTGTGGGATTCCCGTTAGTCATAGGGCTTCCCATGGCAGTGCTTCTCATGTTCAGCCATCTAGGCATAAAGCCATTAAATCATGACCCAAGAGGGCCCAACTACCACTTGAGCTGGCAGCAGACCTTGGCATCATCCTCATGATGCTGGTTTTGCAGGCATGGAGAATGTAAGACTAACCAATGTGTAGCAGGGTCAGATTCCCTGTGTGCACCCCTGAGAGAAACTGTGAGAGTAAAGCAGAAGACATAATGTGGACACCAGGAGGTGAGAGATGCCTGGATTTGTGCAGATCTCCCAAGGGAAGCGTTTGGTAATGAGAGGAAGCAGTCCAAAAGAGAAGCCATTTGAGGTGCAAGTGGCAAAGGTCTGCCGGAGCCCTTTGGAACTCACATTGCACCACCACATGCCCTGGATGCTAGACTTGGACCAGTAGGGTTTGATGGTCTTTGTAAATTTTAGTCTTGCTTTGACATAACCATTGTTGTATAGCTATTTCCTCAAAATTGAAACATGGTCTCCTGGAAGGAGGCTCATTAAGACTCAAGAAGAAGGCAAGGCTCAGGAAGTTAGGGCGACTCCCAAGTCTCAGGAAGCTCCTGATATTTACAAGATTCACAAGGCCCCTCCCCAAGGCTATTAAGCAGTAACAGTTGCTGGGAAGAAGAGAGTCCTACAGGCAGAGCATCCAGCAAGTCCTAGAGGCAGTGCCAGGAATGTAGCTGTCATAGGTTGACACCAGTGCTGGGGTGAGGTTTTTAGTGACACAGCTATTTGGAGGGACCCATGTTCCTGTAAGTTACCCCTTCCTCATACTGCTGTAAGTAACTGCAATAAACTCACTGTCACCAAAGTAGGCTTAGGTGAAATTATTTCTTTGATCTGTTATTGGTGCACTATCTGGCATGAATAGACCTGTGTTCATGTCTCCCAGGAAGAATCACACAACTGTCCTTAATATTCTGTTCCTTCCTTTTGGAATGGGAATATTTACTTTGTGTCATTGTGGCATGTAAAGTCAGCTTTGTTTTTCATTTTTATATGGTCTCATAGCTAAGAGTTTGCCTTCAGCCTCAGAAGAGGCTTTGGACTTGGACTCTTAAGTAGTGCTGAAACCTTTTAGATTGTTTGAACTCCTGAGGATGAACTAAATGACATGGTCATGAGACTTTGGGGGTTCTAGGTAGAATGTTATGCTTTGAATAAGAAATATTACCCACAAGCTCATATGTTAACTGCTTGGTTCAGCTGATGGTGCTAGTTTGGGAAGTGACAGAAACATTAGAAGATGGAGGCCCACCTTAGCAAATAACTCGCTGAGACATATGTTTAAGAATGTCTTGTCTCTACTTCCTGTAGTCTATGAGGTAAGCTGCTGGGTTCTACTACACGCTACTGCTACCCTATCTAGGCTCCTGATGGACTTAGCTTAGGGTTAGAGTGCCAGACACTCAACAGTCCCAAAACTCCCTAAGCCAGTGTTCTTGAGTTCTTGTCTGGCCTGTGAAGAATGATGAGCGCAGACACAGGAGAAGGGCAAGTAAACAAGAGTTTGCTACAAGCAAAGCAGAAGGTGAAAATGAAAGTAAGCAAGCCAGAGACTCTCCCAAGCTGGACGGGATCCAGAGCCGGTGATCAGCTAGGTATTTGGATCTGGGGTTTTTACACCTTTGGGAATGTAAATTAAGTAGCAATTTGAGGCTGAAAGGGTGCTTGGAATGCCTGTGGGGCTTCTGTTAGGCTGATGATTTGATACCCTTGGGAATGTAGATTAGGAATCAAGTTGGGGTGAGTTGGAGTTACTCTGTATGAACATGAGGGGCTTCTGGTAGGCTGAGAAATTAGACAGGTTTGATTACTTTGTATAGGCCAACTGACATCCCAGGGAGCCAGCATAAGTCAGGGAAGTCTGGAAGTCAGGACTTTTTTGGATTTTAGTTTCCAGATTCCGCTTTATGGACACATTATATAACCTGTGGCATGTTGGTTCTGTGAGGCTATAAAAAATATCTGTTTATTTATTTTGGGCTTGTAACCCTCACTAACTGCCTGCAAAGTGGGGCTACCCTACTCCCAATTCCTATCCTTACTTGCTATGATACCATAGTCAGCCTCAGCCTTACCTCAGACCCATAGAAATGCAATTAGGTGATCATGGACTGCAACCTATAGAACCCTGATCCAGAATAAATCCTTCTTCCTTTGTTTTTCTCAAGTATTTGGCCATAGTGGTAAAAATAACACATTATTCCACACAATATTTGAATATTTGTGTTTTGCGTGGGTCACATCAATATAAATCTACTAAAGAGGCAATTAAATGAGCAGGTTTGTGACATAGAAAGAAAATCAATACTGACTTTACTAAAATGCATCACTTATTCCTAAAAATAGGGATGGAAATAATATAGAAGGGAATCTATTCAGAAGTTTTTACTTTTTAAGGTCTAAGAGGTTCAAACATTTAGTAACATGTTTATTTCATTAGTCATCTCACCACAAGCCTTAATACAATTCTGAAAGATCTAGTGTGAGAACATCCAAAGATCTTAAAAGACTGGATGTCTCTCTTTAAATAGTCATGTAGAATCTTACTCATATTTCACACAAAAAGCCCATAAATGATGCCTAATCTTTCTGGAATTAATGTGTGGGTGACTTATGAAGGATGGTTTGCTTTGGACTCAGGAAGTTTATACTGGCACTTTCTACAGATCTCTGTAGTATACTCTAAGTTGCCAATCTGGAACCAGACCAGGGAAAACTATTTTCATGGTAAGGAGCCACTTCCTCACCCCGTGATGAACCTATGCCCAGGATTACTACTGTACTCCTCTTGTGTGTTAAGAGACAAATGTTCTGTCACCTTCCTCTTCCTCTCAGAGAAGAGGGAACAAATGGCACCTAACCTAACCCCACTCCAATGTCCCTTTCTATAGAACTAGTGAGCTGCTTATTTCCTTTTCTAAACACCAGGGTGATGCAGATCATAAATGAACTGGGATGTATGGGAATTATTTGGTGCATAAAAATGGACACTTGGTAGCAAATGCTCTCCCTTATAATTAACTGACAGCTTCTTTCAAAGTGAACATTGTTTAGCAGAACCAGATGGTGCAGAAACCATCTTAGCTATTCTCTTTAGACAATCCTGGCTGAAGAAGCCTAGTCTGAACAAGGATACAAATAGCTGCAAGTTCCTTATCTACTGCACCTGGTATAGTCTATCTCTTAGGATCCTCCTTATAAGTTTGAACCCCATCCTGGCTCAGTGCTTCAGCCTTCATCCCACAGAAAGGCTGCTGCTCCTCGCTGTACCTCTCAATAAGCGGCCTATCTGTAGAGATCAAGTCCCATGTTCTCTTTTGCTTTTCTCTTACATTTTCCTTACAGTCATTTTGTGTCTGGGACAGTACATTGTAAGGAGCCCTACTCTTCCTTTGACTCTTACATTATTTCCACCACTTCTTCCTCAACGGACCTTGAGACTTGGAAGATGTGATAGAGGTGTTTCAGTGCTGAGCATTCCTCTCTCACTTCTTCTCAGCACTATGACGCCTCTTGAGTCATCCCAGAGATCACCACCATCTGAAAAGAGAAGTTTCTCTAACAAAAAGTGAGAGTAATATTAATATGTGGGTATTAACACTAAGAAATGTATTTACCGGGCAGTTTGGTGAGTATAATATATACATTCAGCTAGACACCAGCAGGTGTTACACCTCTAGGGCTCATGAGTTCCCCCATCGTAGGTTTTTAGTATCATACATGTATTCTGTCCCATGGAGCAGACCTGCAGTCCAATTAGAGAGTGGCTAGTATCCCCCATAACAAACATGCCACTATTGCACCCATTAGCTCCTTTGGTTTGGCTGGCCCAACTTAAGGATTGCAGTTTCCACTATTGTTTATCTCCATTGGTGACCTCTCTCTCTCATGGAGCTGCATGCAGCATAGTTTTTATCCAGCTTTCTCTCAGCTGGTCTACAGGGAAGACATTTTCAGCTCAGCTCCAGCAAGATTTCTCAGTGACCTTACAGCCCAAGCATGTGGAGTTTCCAGCAATAGGGTCTTAACATCTATTCCTGGTGGGAAACCAAGAGCCTTGGCAATGGCCTGTAATGTGTTGAGGGCATTATGGACCTCCCTGGCAATAAGTTATTGGATGGTATCCCATCCCTGCAAAATGCCATTGATTTTAAGACACAATAAAACCTTATGTTCCACCAGAAAAGAAAAATATTTTTATTTAACTGTGACACAATGTTTTCTTGTGACAATTTTTATTTATACTTATTGAAAGATTTACTATGTACTTCTGTATACACATACATTTGTAATCATTCATTATTCTTGGGCATATACAGAAAGAAAAATAAGTAAAATAATTTGGTTAAGGGCCTCCTAAATATTTTTGTGGTGTGTTGTGTGTGTGTGTGTGTGTGTGTGTGTGTGTGTGCATTATATGAAGTATGTGTGTGGGCATTTGTTTGCATATGGTATATTTATGTGTGCTTGCATATGAGTATGTCTACAGACACAAGTGCAGATATCAAAGGAGGACATAGGGTGTCCTCTTCTACCACACATCCATCTCATTTCCCTGAGATAAGGTCTCTCACTGAACCTGGAGCTCACCACTTTCTGACTATACTAGATGACCAGGGTTCTCCAGTGATACTCCTATCTCTGGCCCCACAATACCGGTATTATAGGCATGTGTGAGCAAGCCAGCTTTTTAACATGGGTGCTGGGGATCACACTTAACTCCTCCTGCTTCTGCACCAAGTGCTCTCGCCACCAAGCCATTTCTGAAGCATATATATATATATATATATATACATGTAATCTTTTGGTGTCTTTTTTGGTTTTTGTTGTTGTTGTTTTACTATTCAGAGCTCTACTTTGACCAACTGCTTGGGTAAAATTGAGAGGGCCTAAGAAAAAGCAAAAATAGAGAACTACATGGCATATTTCTAGATAATTGGACATTTTCTAAGTTAAGGTAGGACAGAAGCTAGTAAGTGATGACCACATTTACCCGAACCAGATAGTATGTGCGTGTGTGTGCCTGCATGTGAGCGCATGCATGTGTACACACACACACACACACAAGCATCCAGGAGAAAGGAATAACATTATTTTTTAAACTTGCTAGCCTGAATCAAAATTTCTAGCTATGGGCCGGAGAGGGAGGTCAGCAGTTAATGGCACTTGCATGCAAAACCTCACATCCCAGGCTGGATTCCCCAGTACACACTTAAAGGTAAAGCAGATGCACAAAGTGGTGCATGTGTTTGGAGTTTGCTTAGAAAGGCAGGAAACCCTGGCATGCTTAGTCTTTCTATCTATCTGTCTGTCTGCTTCTCTCATAAATAAATAAATATTTAAAAACATATCTAGCTACTTCTCAGCAGCTCGCAAAGTAGCCATAGCACTCACCTGGAGAGGAGTGTGGGCACCCTATTACTGTGGGACTCCGCTCAATCTAGACACTTACTTTCTGATGAATGAGCTGACTTGAAAGAAAGCAGCTGCTTTCTCTGTTATCCTAGAGCAGAACCTGATTCCTCCTCCTCTAAAATGGATGTGGCCACCTCTACTACTCCTGTGCTTATTATCAATCTTTACAAGAATGCTTTTATGAACTGGAAAGGAAATGGAACATTGTGTTTGGGTATATAAGCATGAAGGCCTCTGAGGACAGGACCTGGAATGTAGCCCTCTCTATGAGTTGAGGTCAAGCTTGTTTCTGCATCACATTTCTATTTCAAACCAAAGTTTTTCTTGTTTTCAACCAAATACAGTGTTCTGTGCTACCAGAAGTACTAATGGTGAGTTCTTCAAAAAGCACTCTGGGGCTGGAGAGATGGCTTAGCGGTTAAGCGCTTGCCTGTGAAGCTTAAGGACCCTGGTTTGAGGCTCCATTCCCCAGGACCCACATTCCAGGACCCAGATGCACAAGGGGCGCAGGCATCTGGAGTTTGTTTGCAGTGGCTGGAAGCCCTGGCATGCCCATTCTCTCTCTCTCTCTCTCTCTCTCTCTCTCTCTCTCTCTCTCTCCCCCTTTCTCTCTCTGTCACTCTTAAATAAATAAGTAAATAAATAAATAAATAAATAAAAATAAAACAAAAAAAAGCACTCTGCCAATTTTCCACAGTTTTGTCCAAGATGCCAATTGGTAAGAAGTGTTTTCAGAAATAAAATATTGGTGCATTATTTTTAGTATATGTGTCCATGTTCAAGCTGGTCAGTACATGCATGTGATTTAATTTCAATAGTTTTGTTGGCACTTATGGATAAATGCCTTAAATCCTTATAAGAGAAGCACAGTTCTTAATGTTTGCACATATTCTACTTAGATATTTTTTCTTTGTTTTATATTCTTCATTTCCAAAACATCCTAAAACTTTTTATTATTTTTAAAATTAGCTTACAAAGCAATAGGTCTTCCTAGATCATTTTCATCTATACTTAGTAGTTGATTCTCCAACCACATCTCCCTTTACCATACTGTACTCCTCTGCTTCCAGTATTCCCCCTTCCACTTCTATATCCATTGTCTGATCCACTCCCCTTCATTTGAAGCCTACTTTTCCCATCTCATAAGCCCCTTTCTAGTTTCTTGGCCTTTACCCACACTAACTCCCACCAAAATTCACATATTTTAGAGGCTGTGGTCTGCAGATGGGTGTGAACATGCAGCTTTGCCTCTCTGAGCCTGGCTCAGCTACACTATTAGCATAAACTTCTTGAGCAAAAACAAGTAAAATATTCCTGCCATCTAATTTCCCCAACCTCACTTGGATACTTGTATAGCTTAAATGTCTTGGGGTAGAAACTAATAGGGGCAAAAAATTTGTGGCTTTTGGTAAAAAGTCTTTCCCTTAAATATATGATATTAAGCAAGAATGGTTCACTACCTGTCACTATTTGAAGTTGTTGGATTGTTAAGATGTTTCAGCTTTACTTTTGAAAGTATTCTTGTTTTTTTCTACTTTTCTTATATGTGGGGTACAAGGTAAATGATGCTTTCAAAATACAAATAGCTTTGCTTGCAGTATATAGCACAAAGTTACTGTTAGTGATATAGGTATCTGTTAAAAATAACTAAATGCTGGTGAGTTGCCTTGAGTATTATAGTATACAGCTCATAAAGTCACAATTATTTTCTAGTGGTAATGAATGATACAACCACACAAAATTCTGCATATATCTGGAATGGCTGTTCCTTTATCAAAAATAATGAGACAAGAAACTATTCTGTTTTACTCATTTAACCATAGATTATAAAATGGCAGGTGGGGAAACAAGATCCTTGATTAAATCTCAATTACTATAGAAGTTTTTTTTATAAATGCATCCTAAATATTGCATGAGATATTTTAAAGATTATAGTGACTCAAGCTGTATGAAAAAAAATCCTATTGTATTATACATCCTATGTTCTATCTGGAAACTGCTCATATAAACTGTGTGTGATCAGTTTTTTCATCCCCCATTTTCAAATGAGGAAAATGGGGTCCCAGAGAATTTAAGTAGATTAAGACCACACAGATGAGAGGTAACAGAACCTGCATTAGCATCTAAAACCCATCATTCAAGCCTACATTCTGTCTATATACTACATAAACTGTACTTTATTTAACAAACACATAGGCAGTGTCCCATGTGCTTTGTTAAAATCCAGCTTAAGTCCCATCACAAGCCTATGAAACAAATTCTATTAGTCCCTTTTTATAAGATAGGAAAAATGAGGTATGTTGAGATTAAACAACCCTCACAAACTTATATAACCAGCAAGTGGTTACAAACTCAGCCTATGGGGCGCCCCAACCTGTCCTTTTCTCTCCACTCATCCATGTGCAGTGTTATCTTTAATAATACCACCTCATTTTAGACTTTTGATTGAAGATAGAAAAACATGGACCCTGTAACAAGCTTTATGTAATGGTTTATGGTTACAATGAAAAAGACCTGTTGCAAGACGGATTCCAGACGACAGAAGTTATCAATGATATCAGTAGCAGAGGAACACTAGGAATTTGAACTTTAAATTTTGTACTACCAAGGAATGTTAAATTTAACCATATTAATTATTAAGTTAAAAATTTTTCTTCAGCAGGGCGCGGTGGTACATGCCTTTAGTCCCAGCACTTGGGAGGCAGAAGGAGGAGGATGGCTTATGAGTTCAAGACCACTCAGAGAATACATAGTGAATTCCAGGTCAGCCTGGGCTACAGTGAGACCCTACCTCAAAAAAAATTTTTTTTTCACAGACTTTGAAGATTATTTCCTTATTTTGGGGGGGTCGGGGTATGTATGTGTGTGCGTGCTTCTGCGTGCATGCATGTGTTCATGTATGTGAGCCACAGTGCTCTTGTCGAGATCAGATGGCAGCTATGCATATCTGCCTTCACTCTCCACCTTGTTTGAGACAGATCTCTTGTTGTTCACCACTGCGTTTGCCAGACTAGCTAACCCATGAGCTTTGAGCAATTTTTCTGCCACCAACTCCCTTCTTGCCATTGGTGTGCTGAGACAATAGACACTGGCTCTACAGGGTCCAACTTTATGTGGGTTTGAGAGATCTGAATTAGGTATGCATGCTTACAAGGGTAAGCACATTGTCTACTAAGATTTTTAAACCAAACATACCATACATTTCTTTGAGGTCAGATTTCTGATTTCAGATGAAGAGAGCATGTCTGCAGTGCCAGGTCTCTTTCCTTTCTCAACCCTGACACAATCCCAGTTGCCCAAAATATGGTTGTTCCTGCTCATCATTCCTACCACTCTCAGAGATCTACTCTTCAGGTTTTACTAAATAAATATTGTCTATCTTTTTTGTTGTTGTTGTTGTTGTTTTTTGTTTTTTGGAGGTAGGTCTCACTCTAGCCGAGGCTGACCTGGAATTCACTATGTAATCTCAGGGTGGCCTTGAACTCACTGCGATCCTCCTACCTCTGCCTCCCGAGTGCTGGAATTAAAGGCTTGTGCCACCACACCGGCTACATTGTTTATCTTATATGGAACATAGGTATCTTACCAGAAGTATTTAAAAATAATGAGTTAATTCCCCAAAGAACTCAGTTATAATGTTAACAATTTTAGGCATAAAGGAAAGTTGATAGACAAGAAAGCCACATTGTGATATGTCAGTTAAAATTAGATTTAGTGAGGCTGGAGAGATTGCTCAATGGTTCAAGGCACTTGCAAGTTCTTGGCCCAGGTTAAATTCCCTACTGCCCACATAAAGCCAGATGCAGAAAGTGGTGCATGTGTCTAGGGTTCCTTTGCAGTAGCAGGAGGTCCTGGTGTGCCCGTGCTCACTCTCATGGTCATTTTCTCTGTCTGTCTCTCTCTCAAATAAATGAAATATTTTTTAAATTAGATTCATTTAAATTAGATTACATACAACTGAAAGGGAAATATAGTAGTAGCTTAAACAACGAGGAAGTTAAGTTGGCTGTCATTTGAACAAAATTCAGAGATAGAAAGTCCAGAACTGGTTTGCAGCTTGGCTATGTCACTAGGAGCCCAGGCCCAAGTCTATCAGTGCTATCTCTAATGTGTGGTTTCCACATTCATATTCATTTTAACACCATTTCACTTGAAGGTCATTCCTTCATTTCATTTCATATTTATTTCAAGGTCACTTCAAGGACCAAGGTAGCTACTAGAGCTCCAGTCTTTACATTCCAGGCTAGTGTCTATCATTTCATGGACCCTTCTATGATCACATGAAGCTGAAAGAAAATTCGAGATCTACAGCCTTTACAACACATTCTTCACATTTCAGTCAGAAAACAGAATGGGAGAGAATTGCATCTTAGGAGGCTGCTACTGTTCCATGAAGTGGGACTAGCTATTTGGCTTCGTGGTGGAGACTATTTTAATGTAGAATCTGAAGTCTAGGATTCTCTGGATATTTCAGATGTCCTTTGGAAACCAAAGAGCGCCTGGACTTTGAAGTGCTAAAGTCATCAGCTTTTAAACAAACTGCGAAGTGGTTATTGAGTAAAAAACACACAGCTTTAGACTTTGGGGAGTGTGCGAGTGTGTGTGTGTGTGTGTGTGTGAGTTGGATGTATAACAGAAAGTGATTTTTACTGCTATTACATATAGAAATATTGATGACAATAGCTAACAGATGAAATTTCTCAGAGATCACTAAGGTGCCATTTTTGAGAGATGTTAAAACATCCCAAACATTTCTTATGCTGGAAAGACATGGGGGAGGAATATGGGACTGGCTGAAACAGAGAGATGGCTTGGCAAAGGTTTTTTTTTTTTTTTTTTTTTTTTTTTACTTTTGCCATGTTACATGTAGATTGCAAGTAAATAACTGACATATTTATAAAAACATTCTCTTTAAAATATTGGATCATCTGGGTTCAACATGACATTAAAACGCTTCATATAGCTAGTAACTGTATTTTAAAATCTATGGCCTTTGGAATAGCTTTGTCTGAGCTTGAGAGACCTCTATTCTCACTTCTATATTCCAGAATCTCATTACAACTCTACATGCTTAACATGTTTGATATAGAATGATCATGGGACTCACCGGTAACATGGCAATGTGATAGCTATGCAAAAGTAGCCTGGAAGCAGAGGCTAAGCAGACAACTTGCAAAGTACACTGTTCTACCAAAAAGCTAAGGTATGTAAGGAATTATCAAGCACAGCACAGAACACAGAAGCCCAGAGCTTCTAGCAAGAAGGAAACCAGCCATAATCCTCCCCCCCACCATGATGTTACCACATGCCCTCCAGGCACAGCACAGAGCCTCAGGAGGAGAAGCCAGGTGAAGGGATTTTCCACTCATATCAGCGCCTTTTAACAAAGTCAAGAAACATGAAAGGGAAGGCAGCAGGGATCAGCTGAGCAGCTGCTGAAGGAGATCACAAACAGGACCAAATGAGCAGCTTTGGTATAGGTCCAGGCACCCTGCACAGACTCATTTCCCCAACCAACAGTGCCATGAACCACCGGGGAACCCATATACCTTCCAGCCATACAGCATCCAGTAAACCAAGCAGATCACCAGATCAGGGGCCCAAGCAGCCTAACTGAGTCCACAGCACAACCGAGAGGGACTGAGGTGGACCCTCCACATAGGTAAGATTAGAAGTCATCCCAAAGGTAACAGGGACTGCTTACACAAAGCCAGGTACATAGACCTGCCCTGGAATTGCTAATCTCACCTGCCATGTCAGGGCAGGTTATGTGTTGAATTTTATTGATGTATTCTTGGTAGGCTTTACCATTCTCAAACAAGCTATATTTTGTGTTGGTTATTATTGCCTTTGACATTTCTTGATTTATAGAACCTTTGTATTTTTCTTCTGCCATTATTGGGGACAGGGTTTCACTCAGCCCCAGGGTAACCTGGAGCCCATTTCAGACCAGAAATCTCAGTCCCCCAGTTCACAGAATTAAGGGTGTGGGGAACACACACTCTTAGGTACTTTGACTTTATCAGATTATCTGCTTGTTTTAATCCCCACTCTTGCATAAATCTTTGTGCTGGTTTTGATTAAATGTGTATATTGCTCAGTTGAATTTCAGAATTTGCCAGTAATTTGATGACCCAACCTCCTAGAATACTTACATAGCAGTAAAATTCAACAACTAGGGTCACTTCTGCTGTTACACTTGGAGTAATATAAGAGCTACACCTGGCACCTAAAACTCCTATGCTGAATATATAGAGTCAGATTTGTGTGTTTAAGAATACTTCAGATAGGGCTAGAGAGATGGTCTAGCAGTTAAGGCACTTGCCTGTAAAGCAAAAGGACCTCAGTTCACTTCCCCAGGACCCATGTAAGCCAGATGCACAAGATGGCACATGAATCTGGAGTATTCGCAGTGGCTGGAGGCCCTGGTGCACCTATTCTGTCTCTCTCTTTCTCTCTGTCTCTTAAATAAATACATGAATAAATAAAATTGTGTTTTTTAAAAGAATACTGCAGATAGTTAGAAAACACAAGCATTAAACTAACTCAAGATTCAAAAACCTCTACATTATAATATAAGAAAAACTAAACAATTAAGGCAATACAATTTTGCCCAAAATTATAAATCCATCAGAAATGACCTCTAGTGAGACTGATTTAGATAAAATGCCTGACAAAGAATTTTAAAAAATGATGATATCTATGTTAAAAGGAATCAAAGAAGAAAACAAACTCCTGAAGGAATCACAAGAGAACACAGGAAACCAACATAGAGAAATAAGGAGGTCAATACAAGACATGAGTAAGGAAATAGAAACCATGAAAAAATACCAATCAGAAATACTAAAAATGCAAAACAGAGTAAGTCAAAGAGAAAACTCTAAAAAGTCTCACCAAGAGATCAAGGAGAAGACAGAATATCTAAACTAAAAGGCCATGTGGCAGATCAGATACAGTGCAACAAAGAGAAAGACAAACTGATATGAAGGCATGAATGGGAATTTCAAGACATTTGGGACACTGAACAGACCAAACAGAATTAGGGGTATAGTTGAAGGAGAAGAATTTCACTCCAAAGGCATAGTAGGTATTTTTAACAAAATCATAGAAGAAAGTTTCACCTAAGTAGGGGCAGAGGTACAAATACAGAAATAGCAAGCCTTTTGAATGCCAAGCAGACAAAATCAGGAAAGAATCTCTCTCACTACTTTATCATAACTAAACTACTAAACACAAACACCAAAGAAAATATGTTGAAAGCAGTTAGAGAGAAAAGCCAAGTCACATACAAAGGCAATCCCATCAGAATAACAGCAGAGTACTCAGCACAAACTGTAAAAGCCTCAAGGGCTTGTAATGATATACTCTAATTTCTGAAACATAACAATTGTCAACCAAGATTGCTTTATCCACCAAAGCTACCTATCCAAATTGATGGAGAAATAAGGACATTCCCCAATAAAAAGGCTAAAGGAATATATCACCACGAAACCAGCTCTACAGAAAATGCTTGAAGGGATCCTCATGATAAAGAGAAAGAAAAGCATACACGTAGGAACCAGAAAAAAAAAAAAAAACATACTCAAAAGAATAAAGGAAAAACAGTAAGAACTACAAAACAAGAAGAATGGTAAGAATAAATGCACATCTTTCAATAATAACTCAATATTAACAGCTTCAATGCCCCAACCAAAATAAACATGCTTGCAGACTGGTTAAAAGACAGGATATCCCTATTTGTTACCTTAAAGAAACTCACCTTTCCATAAAAAAACAGACACCATCTGAAGGTGAAAGGATGGAAAATTGTATTTCAAGTAAATGGGTCTAGAAAACAAGATGTTGCTATCCTAATATCTGACAGGATAGACTTCAAGCCAACATTAGTCAAGAAAGATAAAGAAGATCACTTTATGTTGTTTAAAGGAAGATTTCAAAGAACATTATTATTCTAAACATATATGCACCAAACATGGAGGCTCTCAATTTAATCAAACAAACATTATTATTCTTAGGGCTCACAGATAGCACCAAACATAATTGTACTGGATGACTTCAATACACACTCTCATCAATTTAAAGGTCATCCCAGAAAAAAATAAACAGAGAAGTATCTAGATTAAATGAGCTCATACAACAAATGGACCTAGCTGATATCTACAGAACATTCCACCCAAATGCTACAGAATACACATTCTTTTCAGCAGCACATGGAACATTCTCTAAAATAGACCATATGTTAGGACACAAAGCAAATCTTAACAAATACAGAACAATTGAAATAAGTCCTTGCATTCTATCTGATCACAATGGGATTAAACTACAAATCAACAACAAGAAAAGCTATAGAGCATACACAAAATCATGGAAACTAAACAATATACTACTAAACAATGAATAGGTCAAGAAGGAAATCAAAGAATTCATAGAATCAAATGATAATGATAATACAACATACCAAACTTTTGGGATATAATGAAGGTAGTCCTAAGAGGGAAATTTATAGCTTTAAGTGCCTTTATTAAGAAATTAGAAAGATTTCAAGTAAACAACATAATACTTCATCTTAAGGTATTGGAAAAAGAAGAACAAGGCAAACCAAAATTCAGTAGATGGGAAGAAATAATAAAGACTAGGGCAAAAATTAATGAAATAGGAACATACAAAGAATCAATGAAACAGAGTTGGATCTTTGGAAGCATAAACAAGACTGATAGAAATTACATTCAGAAAATTATGAGGCCATATTTTAAGAATATATACTCCACTAAGTTTGATATCTGAAAGAAATTGATGATTTTCTTGATTTATATGACCTACCAAAATTAAATCAAGATGAGATAAATCATTTAAACAGACCTATAAAATGTATGTAGATTAAAACAGTTATAAAAAAAAAAAACTCCCAGCTGGGCGTGGTGGCACACGCCTTTAATCCCAGCACTTGGGAGGCAGAAGTAGGAGCATCATCATGAGTTCGAGGCCACCCTGAGACTACATAGTTAATTCCAGGTCAGCCTGGGCCAGAGTGAAACCCTACCTCAAAAAAACAAACAAAAGAAACCTCCCAACTAAAAAAGTCAAGGCCCAGATGGATTCACAGGTGAATTTTATCAGACCTTCATGGAATAACTAACACAAATCTTCTCAAACTTTTCCATAAAATAGAAAAGGAAGGAATACTACCAAATTTCTCCTCTGAAACCAGCATTATGCTGATACTCAAACTAGTCAAAGACAGAACAACAACAACAACAAAAAAAAATTACACACCAATCTCCCTCGTGAACATAGATGCAACAATTCTCAACAAAATACTAGCAAACATAATACAAGATTTTATGAAAAAGGTCATTCACCCCAACTAAGTTGGATTTATACCAGAAATGGAGAGATGGTTCAACATATGCAAATCAATACACCATATAAATGAACTGAAAGATGAAAATCACACGATCATCTCAATAGATGCAAAAAAAAAGGCATTAGAAAAATTCTAACATCCCTTCATGGCAAAAGTCCTACTGAAACTGGGAATAGAACATATCGCAATATAATAAAGGTTATTTATGACAAACCTACATGCTACATAATACTAAATGGGGAAATACTTGAAGCTTTCGCTAAAATCAGGAACAAGATAAGGGTGTCCACTGTCCCGACTTTTATTTAATTTAGTACTGGAAGTCCTAGTTACAGCAATAAGGCAAGAGACACACATAAAAGGGATTCAAATTAGAAAGGAAGAGATAAAATTATCATTATTTGCAGATGATATTATTCTATAAATAAAGGACCCTAAGGACTCTATCAGCAAATTGTTGATAAACACTTTTAGCAACATAGTAGGATATAAAATAAAAACAGACAAATCAGTAGCCTTCCTACATATGAACAACCAACATGCTGAGGATGAAATCAGAGCATGACTCCTATTCACAATTGCCTCAAAAAAGTAAAGTACCTTGGAATAAACATAACCAAGGAAGTGAAGGATCTCTACAATGAAAACTTTAAAACACTCATCAGAAATTAAAGAAGGCAGTAGGAAATGGAAAGGCATCCCATGTTCTTGGATAAGAAAAATCAATATTATAAAAATGTCAATCTCACCAAAAGCAATCTATGTATATAATACAATCCTCATCAAAATTCCAATGGCATTCTTCACAGAAATAGAAAAAAATCTATCCTAAAATTCATTTTGAAGCACAAAATTCTGGAATATCCAAAACAATTTTGAGCCACAAAAATAAGGGCTGGTGGTATCACCATACCTGATTTTAACCTATATTACAGAGCCATAGTAATAAAAAGCAGCATGGTGCTGGCACAAAAACAGACCTATAGATCAATGGAACAAAAAAGAAAACTCTGATGTAAGTCTAGATGTTGCCTCTTCAACAAATGGTACTGGGAAAACTGGATATGTATACGTAAAAGAATGAAAATAGATCCTTATCTCTCTTCATGCACAAGAATTAAGTCCAAATGGATCAAAGACCTTAATATGAAGGGAAATTATGTATTTGGAAAGGATTATACTAAATCAGGTAACTCAGGCCCAGAGAGTCAAACATTGCATGTTCTCTCCCACATGTAAATCCAGCTACAAATGCTTAGACTTGTATGGGAACTGGAGTAAAAATTTGTAGCAAAAGGCGGTAAGCTAGAAAGGAGCTGTAAGAGAGGGAGGAGAGGGGAAGGCTTAAGGGGATGGTACTGTAGAAATGTAAGTAGATGACAGATTAGTGGGGGTATAATGGCCTAAGTGAGGTCAGGGGAATGGATTGAGTAAAGAAGGGTGGGGGAGGGTTAATCAAAATTTAAGATGTTATGAGTAAGCCATATGGAAACCTACTTTTTTAGACAATAGTGCACCCAGAAGCCAAAGATTGTTATTAAAAAAAACATTTCAGTGCTAGGGATCTGATACCTTCCAGTGAGTTGTTGGCCAGAGAGGTTTCTTATGTCTCCCAAACATTACAGCCCATCGCCATTGCTCTTGGTTTCCCAGCAGGAACAGATGGTAATACCCTGTTGCTGAAGACTCCATATGCTTGGGCTGCAGGTCACTGAGAAATCAAGCTGGAACTGAGCTGAAAACCTCTTCCCTGTAGACCAGCTGACAGAAAGTTGGAAAAAGCTACATTGCATGCAGCCCTATTGGAGAGAGAAGTCATTGGTGGAGATAAACAACAGTGGATACTGTAAGCCTTAAGTTTGGTCATCCAGGCCACATGAGCCAATGGGTGCAATAGTGGCATGTCTGTTATAGGGGAATCCAGCCACTCACTAATTGGACCAGAGGCCCGCTCCACAGGAGAGAATGCATGTCTGGTACTGAAAACCTAGTTGGAAGCCTATGAGGAGAGAGGTCATGAGCCTAGGGGTGTAATGCCTGCTGGTGTCTGGCTAAATGCATATATTATGCTCACCAAACTGCCTGGTAAGCAATTCTCTTACTGTCCATACCCATATATTAATGATACTCTCACTTTTGGTTAGAGAAGCTTCTCTTTTCTGATAGCAGTGAGCTCTGGATTGACTCAAAAGGAACCATAGCGCTGAGAAAAAGTTACAGAGGAGTGCTCAGCACTGAAACACCTCTATCACAGCTTCCAAGGCTCAGGGTCCATTGCAGAAGAGGTGGTGGGATGAATGCAAGAACCAAAGGAAGGGTAGGACTGCTTACAAGGCAATCTTCTGGAAATGAATGGCCTGGATATCTATGACCTCACAATGCTTGGTACTACCTACACAAGACCCTCATAATAGGAAGAAATGATGTTGACATCAAAATAAATGGGATAAATAAATAAATAAAATTTCAATAAATTGAAAGCTGGGCATGGTGGCACATGGCTTTAATCCCAGCAATTGGGAGGCAGAAGTAGGAGGATCACCATGAGTTTGAGGCCACCCTGAGACTACATAATGAATTCCAGGTCAACCTGAGCTACAGTGAAACTGTACCTCAAAAAGCAAACAAACAGAAAAAGAAATGACTGGTGGGAGCAGGGCCTACACCTATTAAATTCTCTCTAAAATAATAATGGTTATTCCACTTATCCAGTGCTGACTTCACTCTCCATTGGAGAATCTGCTTCTTTTTCAGATGGACTCAGAACCTGAGGAGAGAATCAGCCCATCGTACCTCACCAGGGCCGCAGCTGAAGCTAGAGTAATTTGGAAATAGAGCAAGAGTGTTGCTTTCTTGGTAAACCTGGTACCAGCACAAAGGTAAAGCAGATAGACAGAACACTCAACTCCTACTAAACCAGATATCCAGAGACACAGAGGCTCCCAAGACCTCATCACTGAAGTAGACTTAAAATGAACCCAATATGGCTCGGGAAAATTTGCAGAAGAAGGGGTAGAAAGATTGTTAGAGCCACAAGTTGGGACATTATGTACAGAGACATTGCCTCTTCCCCATAACTGATGGCTACCTGTACAATGCATGACCCATATTTCCCAATGAGGAGGATCCCTTTGGAGGGGGGAGGACAGGGAGGAGGCTAACAATGGTACCAACATGGCTGTTTGCACACTGAGTATGTACGTAACTAATAAAGAGAAAATAGAAGGGTAGGGGATGGTGAGGTGGGATATAAGAGAAGGCTAAGGGAATTATTATGATTAAAATACATTATAAACATAAATAAAATAAAATTTAAAAACTTGACAGTTTTATTTACCCCCCCCCCAACAAAACAAAATAAAATAAAATAAAAAGAGAGACTAATTGAGAGGGGGAGGGGATATGACGGAGAGTAAATTTGTGAGGGGGATGGTGGTGGAGGGGAGGGAATTATCATGGTTTGTTGTCTATGATTATGGAATTTGTCAATAAAAAAAATTTAAAAAAAGAATGGTTCAATAATTATATGTCACCCACTTGTTTTAGTTTCCTGTCAATCACTCCTATCTCTAAGTGTCATCTGCTAGTGTTTGACATCTGTGAATAGAGCTTTAAATAATGCCTTCATTTAATCATGCATAAAACTCAAAATAGTTCTGGCAATAAAATACCAGTAACTGACTACTATGCTGCAACAGAATTTTTTTGTATAGTAGTCAGTTACTGGCATTTTATTGCCAACAGTGAATTGAGACATGCATACTTAAATTTGTATAATCTATGCTAAATGTATAAGTTCATAAAATGGTAATATATGGATGTCAAGTCAGCTGCATGTACAGAAATGGCTCTTTATAGCCGGGCGTGGTGGTGCACGCCTTTAATCCCAGCACTCGGGAGGCAGAGGTAGGAGGATCACCGAGAGTTCGAGGCCACCCTGAGACTACATAGTGAATTCCAGGTCAGCCTGAACCAAAGTGAGACCCTACCTTGAAAAACCAAAAAAAAAAAAAAAAAAAAAAGAAAAGAAATGGCTCTTTATACACAGGAAGAGAGTTTTTGAGCAATTATATCCCTCCAACACATTGTTCTAATTAATTCAAACTATACACTTCTGAGAAAATGTAACTTCACTAAAAAGTAACAGTCCTTGTTACTTGGAGTACTATGGTGTGCTGATCAAGAAACCACAAATATTAAGAGAAGAAAAGATGCAAACTATAGTACTTAACTAAGATGCAAATCACTTGTGTTTTAAGGTAATCTAGATACAACAAAATTTTAAATAATACCTTCACTTGGATGTCTATCTTTATATATCACCTTTTTAAATGTTATTATAAACTACTTTATCATATATGTTGAAATTGATCATTGAATTTTATTTTAGCTTAAGATAGGCCTCTTATTTCAAATCAAATAATTGGTAGTTATACTTTACGTGGCCTTAAACATGTTAGTTACTTTAGATGTTCATGTTTATTTGGCATATATTTATGACACTTTCTGTGTGTGTTACTGTGAAAACAATAAAAACAAAGATTAATTTTGTTTTATTTATTTAGTGTGTGTGTGTGTGTAGGCCAGAGGACAACCTTTCTTGTTGGTCCTTAGATGCTGTGCACCATTCTTTTTTCACATTCCACATTTTGCTTACATTTTAAAATGAACTATAGTCTCAAAATCACATATCTATACACCTAGTTCCTTTTCATTGACTTCACTTAAAACTTAAATGTATGGTTTATTAAACAAAGACTGTAAACAAATATTTATCATGTCTGTCACATGTACCAAACAAGAAAATTTTTTAACAGAAATGCATCAGTTCACCCCTGCAAAATCTTTTTATTAAGTAAAGGAATCAAAACAATCCTGAACTTATTTTTGATACTACTAGTAGTCAGCACCCACACCGCTTCAAAAATTAGCACAGCTTGTGACAATATGCATTGTGCCTGCTACCTTAAACAGTTTCAACTGCAGGTCTCTAAACAAGATGGATAAGGCTGCCACTTGTTTTTCCTTCTTGATATTTTCCTTTTTAGAAACACACAGGATTCCATTGCCATCTCACACCTCTTGCAATGCTTTCTTTCATCTTGTAAACCTGAATTCAGTATTTTGAGTATGCCAAGTTGATGTTTAAATGACAGTGCCTTAACAAGAGAAAGAAAAATTGTGCTGTGTTTTCCCTCCTGTTATGCGAAAACAGAATGGGTATACATACATTAAATACATTATTATAAATGTCCAGGTCATGTTTACTAGCTAGCATTCTTTTACTTAATTTGTGAGTATTTTTGCATTGTGATATTTAATGAAGACATTAACATGAGTAGAAAGTTGTTGATTTACGACAAGTTTGAGATCCACTAAAATTAATTATTGTGTGTATGTTCTTCTGGTGGCTGTGGAAGCTTCATATTTTCTTTGTGCATCATTAGACATCTTAGCTCTTGAAGTACAAATTTAATGCCATATGAATTTTGCCATTTTGCTAACACTGGTATGCTCTGTGCACCTACCATTCCACTGGAATTATCTATTCTATTCATATTAATTTTTGTTACAAATCTAACTGATGGAGGAGCTTCTGGATATTTAGGTCCACATTCTACTTTCAGGCTATATATTCTGTTTTCATAGTCTGTCCTTGGTGGCCCAATAATCATGCCTGTCCACCTTGTAAAGGTCATGGCTTCATCATCTTCCAGGCCCCAGCTAACTGTACCTACTCCTTTATGTCCTTCTTCCAATTCTTCCAACAAGTGAAAATTTCTAGGAACTTTAACTCCTGTGGAGACCACCATCTTGCCCAACAGCCCTATGCAGACACTGGTGCCTGTGCACCACTTTTTGAGACAGGGTCTCTTGCTACCCTGGAACTTCAGGAATCTTCCTATCCCTCCATTTTCACTCTGTGATTTCAACTGCATATCATCACAAGTGGAATTTTTTACATTTATTTATTTAGTTAGTTATGAAAGAGAGAGACAGAGAATGGGCACACCATGGCAAGTGCCTTTAGCTGCTCTCCAGCCCACATTTGGTTTTTTAAGCATGGAGTCTGGGGATTGGACTCGGGTCCTCATGCTTACAAAGCAAGAACTTTACTGATTAAGCTCTCTCCCCAACTCAGATATTTTTCCTGCTCCATCCAGTTATTGAATCATTATTGAAATCTCCAAGAAGTTTTTGAGGCATTTAATTATCTACTTCTCTACATTCCTCATTCCAAAAAGCCCTGGCTCATGTTAACTCACCAGGAGCCCAAATAGAACACACATAAAAATTAACCAATCCTTTAGCTGACCTATCAACTTATCAGGAGACCCCTCCCCATTCAAATCCAGGTGTGGTTATGCACATCTTTAATCCCAGCACTTGGAAGGTAGGAGGATCACCATGAGTTTGAGGCTACCCTGAGACTACATAGTGAATTCCAGGTCAGCCTGAGTTAGAGTGAGACCCCACCTCTAAAAAACAAAAACAAAGAAAACATATATTGAAAATAACCAAATCCAGTTCTCCTTAACTTGATGCCTAATGTACACCCACAAGTTATGAGGCTACTTGTTTGGGAGCCCTCTCAACTCAAGAAGTCATCTGTTTCACTTTCCCTTTCTTTTCTAATAAATATTTGCTTACCTTGATATTCTGTTATGTCTTCACTCATCATTCTTTGTAGGACAGTTCTCAAGAAAAACTTGAGAGCCACTGGCTTGGAGAGTTTTAGTGACAGTTGAGTATCTAGGACTTAATCCATAAACTAAGCCCACCCAGAGCCAAAAAAGGTTCCATTTCTCTCTAAACTCACAACACAATGGTCATAATAAATTAATAACTTATACAATTTATTAAAAGGCAACTACTTTATGAACAAAAAAGAATAGAGCAGGACAAGCTTGAGCAGAAGCCATTACAATCTTAAATATGATGGTTGGATGATCCTCACCAGGAAGGGGATGTTAAAACAAAGCCATAAAGGAGAGGAAAGAGTTAATCCTGTGGCTGTCTGGTTCAGGAGCCTATGAAAAGATCCTAAAGGGACGATATGTATTCTAGGAACATGTTCTGGCATGTTTCAGGAGCAGCATGGTATCTCATGTGCTTGCAGTAGAGTTCGTAAAGTTCATGGGTAGGTATCAAGGGAACTTTTTGGTCCTTTTTCATTTGGACTCTGAAAGTAATAGCCAACCTTGGAAAGGCTTGGGCAAAATTTTTAAAACATTACTCTAGCCTCAGTGCTGGTAAGGGAGAAAAAGAAAGAACAATTATTTAAAAAAAAAAGAGGAACCTATTATAATATCCAAGAGGCAATGATAAATGCTGCATGAGGGTAAAGGGGAGATTTTACAGGATGAAGAAAATAGAGATCATTTATCTCCCAGATGGGCTCTAGAAGCTGAATTCTTAAACAAATGTCTGTTGCCACCCATTGAGACTGGTTTAAGTTCAAAAAGTATCCACAGAAAGAAATATCCTGAGGCATTGTCCCAACCCCACATACAGAGAAGCTGATTGATGCTTCCATGGCTCTACCCCTACAGTGAACACCGATAACTCCACTGAGGACTGGGGGGCAGGGAAGAGAGGATGTAAGGGTATAACCTGGTGGGAATATGACCAGCACCTGATGGGTTCACACAGTAAAGTTCATAATGAAAAAAATAGAGGAGAGACTAGTTGGAAAGAAGAAGGGATTTAGTGGAGGTGATATTTGGGAGGAGGAAAGGGGGGACTATAACCATGGCATATTGTCTATATGTATGGAAGTTATTTATAAAATGTTTTTAAAAATCTACAGAAGTACTAAGTATAAGCTGCCTTGAAAAATTGATCAAATGCTAGGAAGATTCCTTATTGGTTAGAGATGTTTGCTTGCAAAGCCTGCCGGTATGGGTTCACTTTCCAAGCCACCTATGGAAGCTGGACATAAACAGTAGCACAAGCATCTGACATTTATTTGCAGTGGCAAGATGCATTGACACACCCACATATGCACACTTACACACCCACACGCAAATGCAAATAAATAAAAAACTTCATCTTCAAGAAAGCATGGTGGCACCCATCTATAATCTCAGCACTAGGGAGGCAGAAAAAGGAGGACCTGTGACTTTTGGCCAGCCTGACTATGTAGTGAGACCCTGTCTTCAAACACAAGCTGTTTAAGAGAAAACTATTTATATCCAAGTTCAAGTCCCAGCTATACTTCAAGGTCCATACCAAGCTTAAAGAATTTCTCTGACCCATCCTTGAAATTCTGTTCCACATCTGAGGCTGCATAGCTCCTAGCTCCTCTAATGTCTTTGCATAACCTTTTATGATTCCTCTAACTATACTGTGAGTCTTCTAAGACAGGAAACAAGATTGCATCTGCCTCCAACATTATTTGGGATAAAATAAAATATGGAAATGGAGCAATGAATGATACCTTCCTAAAAGTCATGTGATATAAGTTAAATAAGTTGCTATAATGTGTATTAAAATGTCCACAGCAATATTTGAATATCCAGAAGATTGTTCTCTGATGTAATAGAGTATAGTAGGAATTTGTTAAAGGGAAATATGAAAATATTAATTGATGAATTGACTAATTGCTTGGCATTTTTCTTTAAAGATTATCTCCAAGGTCCTGGTGAGAGCTCAGTAGGTAAAGTGCATTTCTTGCAAGCATGGGAACCTGAGTTCAATGCAGTGCACTGTATCTAAATTTAACTTTGGATTTATTTTTCCACAGAACCAACAAAATGCCAGATGTGATAGTTTGTGCCTATAATCCCAGTGCTGGGGAAATAAACATAGGAGGATCTCCAGGGCTGAATGGCTAGCCAGTCTACCTAATTGGTAAATTCCAGGTCAGTGAGAGGCCCTGTCTCAAAGAGAGGTGGGCATCATTCCTGAAGATAACACCTATGATTGTCCTCTGTTTTCCAAATGCACATGAACACATACACATATAAAATTCATACACACACCACACATACACACATCATAAGAAAGTGGTATCCAAGTAATAAAAATTGAAATTGCAATACAAAATTGTAAGCTAGCTTACAATTTTGATACAGAAAGGGGAAAAATAAAATGTCTGTGTTATACATATAAACCCTGACAATAGCAACATGTGACACTTTTATTATAATAGGAAAATTTCTCATCTTTACATACCTCATTACTGTTTACTCAGGCTTTTCATGGGACCTACTTACGATGATCAGTAAAGTGCCTTATGGTTTTAGAAAAGATCAAAATGATCAAATAATATCTGATGAAAGATGTATAATGTATCAAGGGAAAAATAAATCCAAAGTTAAACTTACATACAATGCACTGGACCTTTAGGAGTTATATTTGATAAGAACCAGCAAAAAGCAAAATAATACAACATTCTCTTGTAAATTCTACTATAAATATTCTTACTTTCTTCAAATATATTCTATTTACACATGCACACGCACTGCTTCTCGCAGATGACTTAAACACGTCTTAAAGCCACTCCCTCTGTCCTCTTTTAGCACCTCACCATTTGATGTGGGCTTTAAATGTCATATACTTGTACATCTTTTTCCTCAACCACACAAAGACCATTAATCATGTTCATCTGTGTGCAACACTGCATAGTCCTGTGAACTCCTGTGTGCCTGTAGCTCCCATCACTCCCAGATAGAATTATCCACATCTAGGTTCCCAACTCTTCTTCAGATTTTCATCATGCATTCTTTCCATCAGTCTTTAAATTCCTTAATGCAGCTCCCTCTCCATTATCTGTGCTAATAATACAGGGGGGATAAGTGAGAGCCACACAAAGCTTGTGACCTCCATTTAGCCTTTGATCTTCCCACTTACTGCCCTTCACATGAGTTGCTAATGAGCAGTAAGGTTGACAGATTGAAATGTCAGCTCTTTCTGCCCTCTGATATAAGTGTTAATGAACATGAATATGACAAGGGGCTGACAGAAGATTAGGAAAGGGCCTGGCTGACCTGTGTGACTATCAGCTCTCCTTCGTGATTGAGTTCATTTCAGTTACTTCTTATACATTATCCCATAAGTTGGGATTGAATATTGTATTGCTTTTATTCCTAGCTTTATGAACAAGTAAGTCACTGAATACTTCCAAATCTAATTTGACCTATCCAGATAAGTCAACTATTACAGGCATGGTGTCACACACGTGTAATCCCAGCACAGGGAAGGTAGAGGCCGGAAATGTCAGAAGCTCAAAGTCATACTTGGATACATATTAATCAGGGCCAGCCTAGGATACATAAGACCTTGTCTGGAAAACATTAAACATACTGGAAGATATGACAGTGAAATGTAAAAAACCAGAAGTATTAATTCCATAATACTAAAAATATAAAGAGATAATTAAACTAGATTCCATAAAACATCAGTTTTACATATTTTAAATCCAACATTTCTATGATAGTATTTTTTGTTTGTTTGTTTGTTTGTATGTTTGTTATTTGAGGTAGGGTTTCACTCTAGTCCAGGCCGATCTGGAATTCACTATGTAGTCCCAGGTTGGCCTCAAACTCATAGTGATCCTCCTACCTCTGCCTCCCAAGTGCTGGGATTAAAGGCATGCGCCACCATGCCTGGCAAGATAGTATTTTTTTTAAAAAATTATTTATTTGTTTGCAAGAAGAGAGAAAGAGAGAGGAGAGAGAAAATGAGAATGGGCATGCCAGGGCTCTAGCTGCTGCAAACAAACTCACTATGCATACACCACTTTGTGCATCTGACTTACATGGGCACTGAGGAACTTAGCCCATGTCATTAGACTTTGTAGGCAAATGTCTTAATCACTGAGCCATCTCTCCAGCCCTAAAATAGGATTTTGATGAATTGTTTGGTAAATTTAAACATCAAGACAATTAGATTGTGCAGAAATAGTAAAAACAAAAAGAAAAGAAAAAGTAAAATTGGGTAAATTGAATTTTCACTGTGATTAGTTATTGAGTCCTTGAGCTATTTTGGTCTTATAGATAGAAAAATATTGGCATGGAGGGCATGTAAGTCTGCTAGTGTGTTAGCTATATTACTTTTGCAAAAGGTGGGACCTCATTGTTACTTTCTTAGGCACAATGATTTTTGTTGATTTATTGGTTCACTAAATAAGAGAATATAGAGCTTCTTTGAAGAATGTAAAATTCTTGCTAAAGACAGAACAATTGGTGTGAAAACTCAAGTAGAATACAGCATGGAAAAGAGAATCAGCTTTTTTCCTTTTATGGAATTCTTACTGGTCCTTCCATTCTGTATGAAAATCTATTCATGAATCTTGTCAATACAAAGATGTGCTCATACTCAGTAATGGGCATAGTCAAGTTGTTTAGTATTATAAATAATAGTAACTGAGCTTCTGATCCATTTTGAGAGATATGATCAAATGCATGCAATGCTGAAAAGAATGTTATAGGTGTGCCCAACCTGTGGTTCCTTGGGCCACACGCATCTCGGGATAGCTATACATGCAGTGCAACAAACTCTAGATGGCAGTGTTTGTCACTGTGCCAAAATGTTCGTCACCCTGGAAAAGAAAGAAATGAGAGTGTAAAGGCAAAAAAAGTAGTTTGTGATGCCAGAGAAAGTAAGCTAGTGACAGGTTCCTGGGACCTTTAAGAATAGGGATAATTTTGTAACGAAAAAAAATCTTTTATTTATAAAATTATCAATTCTTGGCATTCTGGCATAGCAGTACAATGTAGATTTAAATTCCTTTGGCCTGACAAAGGACAACCTTCAGAAGAAGTTGAGTGGGACAAAATAATGTAGATAGATATTCCATAAGAAGGAATACAGGGAAATGGGAGAAATTTCTCTAACTCTCATTCCAATGCATTTCTTTTATTTTCTAAATCAAAAGCTCACAAAATCCAATACCAAATGAAGTTGTTGAATATGATAGACCTCCTTACCTACAGTTTGCTTTCAGTGTTTCCAGATATACTTATTTAATCATGGTACAAAATACTAGAGTACACTGAGTCATTTTGAGACAGAGATAACATTCACATAACTTCAGTTAGTGTGTGTTGTTAATATTACTGTTTCATTGCTAGCTATTGGAGTTAACTCCTTACTGTGCCTAATTACACATTAAATTGAGTCATAGATATATGTATAAAAACCTAGTATATATCATTTTCCAAATTGTCTATGGTTTAGGACATCCACTGGGGGTCTTGGAACTCACTTATCACAGATAAAGAGAGCATCTTGTGTACAAATTTATATGTTCAAAGAAAATAAATAAAATGTGTTAGTGGAATCATGAAAAATTAGGATTTTTAGATTTCTGTTTAATAAAATAGAGACAAAGAAACAATTTTCCACTTCAAGTCTTTAAAGAGCATGTCATAGAATTCACTCACCGAAAAAGGCAGTCACAAGAAAATGCCAAAAATAAGCGAGGCTGTTTCCTAAACTAGAGAAGCCTGTGAGTCAAACAAGGCTCTAAAATGAGTCAGCATCTAGGGAGAACAATTACTGAAGAAAAGCATGCGTCTGTCCAGAGGAAAGAGAACAAAAGCACTCCACCCCCCACCAACTATCATTTCCTTTCCCATACCATCAAATTGCACCTTATTGAACAGAACTATACTTTATCTTTTTAAATATCATATATATAATTAGAAACACCATATGTATTATAGTGAATAAAGAACTAGATGAAAAATCCTCTGATTTAATCAAATTGATTGCACATTAATGTTCTTTTAAAGGCACAAAGACATTATTTAGGCTAAGATCTGACTTTTGGTGGTCCTTTATTATCCAATGAGATAACTGATATTTTAAGAAACATGGAAAATACTCAGATACTGAAGTGCTCTACGTTCATCACTGCATCTATTAGACTCCTCTTTGTATTGCACAATGCTCAGAATGATGACCTATGAAAATGCGTTACCCTGCCCAGTAAAATATTCTATCCTATTCTTTCCTTCTTTTATAAAAAATATTTTATTTATTTGAGAGAGAGAGAAAGAGAAAGTGGCAGATAGAGAAAGAGAATGGGTACACCATGGCGTCCAGCCACTATAAACAAACTCCAGATACATGCATCACCTTGTGCATCTGGCTTATATGAGTATTGGGGAATTGAACTTGGGTACTTAGGCCTCAATCAGTCACTGTGGGGTAGGGAGGAAACTGACATAATCAGGATATTCCTACTCTGTGGCTCTTACAGTCTTTCCATCCCATCTTTCACAATGTTCCCTGAGCCATGGAAGGCCTATTGGCAGTCCAGTTTAGTGTTGGGTTCTATGTAGCCTCTGGATTTAAACTTTTCTTAATATTATTTTAGTAAAATGTGTGCCTGAGCTGTATTAAGTAAGGCCCAGTCTTAAAAAATAAATAAAAAAATAAACTAATGGGCTGGAGAGATGGCTTAGCAGTTAAGTGCTTGCCTGTGAAGCCTAAGGACCACGGTTCGAGGCTCCATTCCCCAGGACCCACATTAGCCAGATGCGCAAGGTGGCGCATGCATCTGGAGTTCGTTTTCAGTGGCTGGAGGCCCTGGTGTACCCATTCTCTCTTTATATCCTCCTCTTTCTCTGTCTGTCTGTTGCTCTCAAATAAATAAATAAAAATAAAACAAAAAATTAATAAAAAAAACTAAAACATCACTGGCCTAAATTGAAAATATGATATCACTAAAAGGTTTCTTCATGTGTCTAGTTATACAGAGTGGACAACCTGTGAATCTCTTTCCTACTAAAGTTTGTCATACTCTTTTAGTTTGAGTAGGCAGGTGGTGGTACCAAACTCTGAACATGCACAGATGCAATGTGTTTTGAGTTAGTATACAAACAAAATTTTTATTATTTCTCACATAAAAATATATTTTAGACTGAGTACAATGTGCAAACAAGTGCCTGAGATAATCAATTGAAAGTTTATTTTTTCTCTCAGTGTCAGAGTCCAGGGAGAGTTGGCTTAACTAATCTGGGGTCTATAGCAAGTTGTAAATATTGAGTGAGTAATAGCTACTGAGGAGAAAGATTTTAACTAAGTTAAAATGCGTTCTAGGAATGATACCTAAGTCACTGTCAACAAATGAAATGAAATTAAACTTTGGAAGAAAAATAAAGTCTTATTTGAAAACTGTATTCAATATTCAATGGCTATAAAAATTTCATATTTTAAACAAAAGATGTCAGTTCATTTTTTTGTTGTTGTTCACTTGTATTTTGTAAGCTCTATTTTCCTTTACTAGTAAACATCTGAAAAGCAATATCAAACCATAACCTGCGGAGGGCATGCCAGTGATGATCCTGCTCACATCCACTTCTGGCCCGTTCATGTAAAAATAATTGGATGGCCTTCCAAGGTTCATTGTTCTACATGTGTCAGTGTGTGAGTGCGTGCAATATACACATGTATATGCATGACTAAATGTGTGTACTGCATGTGTGTGTGCAAGAATGTGGAGGTCAAAGGTTGATGCTGGATTTCTTCTTCTGTAGTTTTCCACCTTAGTTATTGAGATATAGTCTCTCAGTGAATGTGGAGTTTCCAGCTAGGCTATGTGGGCTAGCCAAGTTGCCCAGAGGAATCCAAATATCTCCACCTCCTAAATCATGGGATCACAGGGCATTTGCATGGGTGCTGGGCATCCCAGCTCAGGCTATCATGTTTGTGTTACAAACACTTTAACCACTGAGGGATTGCTTCAGCCCAGGTCTTGACAGTTTTGAGGTGAGCCTCTCTTATTGATTGTTATTAATAATCTATTTTGATTTATTGGTGAACAATAAGATGTATTAACTCTTTGTATATAGTAGTTTTATTGTAGGAAATATAATTTTCATCTCTAGATATTTGAGTAGGGTCTCTTATGTGTTCTTTTTTTTTTAAATAAATGTCCCACTGACATGTTTATTTATTTGCTTTTATTTTTGTACTCAGTGAATACAATCAAGTTGTACCATTGTTAGCCTCCTCCCTGTCCTCTCCTCTCCAAAGGGACTGTCCTTGTTGGCGTATATGTGTCATGCATTTTGGGGTTAGCCTTCAGTTTTGGGTAGGAGGAAATGTCTCTGCGTATCATGACCCAATGTGTGGCTCTGACATTCTTTCTGTCCCCTCTTCTGCAAATTTCCCTGAGCCATGTTGGGTTCATTTTAGGTCTGCTTCAGTGTTGAGATCTTGGGAGCCTCTGTGTCTCTATATATCTAGTTTGGTAGGAGTTGATTGTTCTCTGTGTCTATCTCCTTCACCATTATAATGGTTCCTGGTTGGCCAAGAAAACAACATTCTTGTATGTTTCCCTAATTATACTTAGTTTCCACTGGTGCCCTTTTGAGGTGTGACGGGATGGTTCTCTCCTTAGGATCTGCATCTTTCTGAAAAAGAGAAGCAGATTCTCTGATGAAGAGTAAAGTTAGCACCAAATAAATGTGATAACCATTATTTTTTAGAGAGAGTTTAATAGGTATAGGCCCACTTGTAGCCCACTATTGGTGGGAGCTTGATAATGGATAGCAGGCTCATGTTTTGGATATGGTTCTGACTTGTTTCCCTGCTTCAGCTATGGGTTCTGTTCCACTAAGCAGATCTGTTAGCCAAATTGAGAGCAGTAGGTTTCCTGCCATGGCTGTGCACCACTATTGTACTTGTGTGAGAATCATGACAGATTATTTGCTGCTAAGTAGGTTAGACCATGAGTTGCTTGGACAGATATTGGTCACTTTCCCCTAGTCGCCCATGTAGCACCTTCTGGCAGTAGACATGCTAACTATCTGGGGACTGACTCTCTTCCAGCTTCCAGCCATGTCATTTCATGTTACCTGCCAACAGCATATGGTGTCTTCAGCAGTAAGATCTTACCACTAACCTATGGTGGGTCATCAAGAGCTCTGACAGAAATCTGTCTTCTTTTGGGACACCTTGTAGGTCTCTCTGATCAAAAGCTCGTTGTGGATAATATCCACTTGCTGGTACGGGGAGTTACAGATCAGCACCCAAAAAGAGAAGGAAGAAAAAGATAAGTGATATAAAAGAGATAGAGAGATGAAAGAGAAGAGGGAGAGAGAAAGAGAGAGAGAGAGAGAAACAGGAGGAGATAAAGGTCAGTTTTTGTCATATCCACTCCAGGGCCTTGTGAATCAGGTGTTCCCTCTAAGGGCCTGGTGAAGGTTCAACGATTTGGTCTGTCTTTTAGGATGTAGAGTTTTATGGTATCATTGTAGTTTGGGTCCAGATTTGTATCCTCCACACCCTCCCTTCCTTATCCTCCCCTCCCTCCCCACCCTCCCCACTGTCTGGTCCTCAAGATGCTTGCTGGGTATGTCAGCAACTTGGGTAGATTCAGGTTAGGAACTCTAGATGAGTGAGACTATGTGGCAATTATCTTTTTGTGATTTGGTGGGTCACTAAGAATGATCTGTTCCAGACTTGAACATTTTTCTTCAAATTTCATTTGTTGTTTTTCCTTACTGCCATGTAGAATTCCATAGTGTAGATATGCCACATCTTAGTTATCCATTCATCTAATGGTGGACATCTGGGTTGATTCCAGCTCTTAGCTATTACAAATTGAGCAGCTATAAACATGGTTGAGCAAATCTCTCTGAACTGAGGCATGGAGCATTTAGGGTACATGCCTGGTAAGGAAATAACTGGGTCTGTTTGTAACTCTATAGCCAGCTTTTTAAGAGTCTCCATATTGCTTTCCAAAGTGGTGGTACCATCTTACATTTCCACCAACAGTGAATGAAGGTTCTTATTTCTCCATGTCCTCGCCAGCTTTTTTTTTCATTTGATTTTTAGATTTTGCTATCCTTACTGGGGTAAGGTGGAATCTCATAGTTATTTTAATTTGAATTTCCCTGATGATTAGGGATGATGAACATTTTCTTAAGTGTGTGTTTGTCATTTGTATTTCTTCTCTGTGAACTGCCTGCCCAGCTCTTTGCCCCATTTTGTGAGTGGATTGTTTGACTTTTTCTTATTTAGGTTTTTGAGTTCTTTGTAGATTCTAGAGATTAGGCCTCTGCCAGTTGGATATTCAGCAAATATTTTTTCCCATTCTGTGGGTAATCTATTGGCTCTGCTTGTTGTATGTTTGTCTGTGAAGAAACATTTTAGCTTCATGTGATCCCATTGGTTGAGTGATTGTTTAAGATCTTATGCTACTGGAGTTTTGTTCAGGAAGTCTTTTCCCATTCCTATATCATGGAATGTGCCTCCTATATTTTCTTCCAGTAGTAGCTGAGTTTCCTGTCTTATATTGAGGTCTTTGATCCATTTGGACTTGAGTGTCCTGCATGGTGAGATATGTGGATCAAGTTTCAGTTTCCTGCATATGGTTATCCTGTTTGTCCAGAACCATTTGTTGAAGATGCTGTCCTTTTTACCAGCCTATATTGTTAGGGCCTTTGTCAAATATCAAGTAGATGCAGTTGCTTGACCCAAAGTCCAGGTCCTCGATTCTATTCTATTGGTATATACTCCTGTTTTTGTGCCAGTGCAATGCTGTTTTTATTACTATGGCTTTGTAATATAGTTTTAGATCAGGTACAGTGATTCCTCCAGAGATGTTTGTTTAGATGAGGATATGCTTGGATATCTGAGGCCTTCTGCTTTTCCATATGAATTTTGAGATCATTTTTTTTCTATCTTTGTGAAGAATGATGTCGGGATTTTGGAATTGCATTAAATATGTAGATTGCCTTTGGTAGGATTGCCATTTTCACAATGTCAATTCTGCCTACTCAGGAACATGGGAGAGCTTTCCATTTTCTCAAGTCCTCCTCAATTTCTTTTTGAGTTTTTTATGTTTTCATTGTATAGATCTTTCACTTCTGCTAATGTTATACCAAGGTATTGTTTTGTTGTTGTTGCTATTGAAAATGGGACAATGTCACTTATTTCTTTCTCTGTATCTTTGTCATTTGAATATACAAAGGCTACTGATTTTTGTGCATTGAATTTGTATCCTGCTATTTTGCTGAAGGAGTTTATCAACTTTAAGAGTTTTGGGATGGAGGCTATCGGGTCTCTTATGTATAGTGTCATGTTGCCTGTGAATAGTGCTAACTTAACTTCTTCCTTTCTAAATTGTATCCCTTTTATTTCTTTCTCCTCTCTTATTGTTTGTGCTAGGACTTCCAGTACTATTGAAGAGCAAAGGTGATAATGGACACCCCTGTCTTGTTCCTGATCTCAATGGGAATTCCTTCAGTCTCTCTCCATTAAGTATTATTTGGGTTTTAGGAGCTTTGTATATAACCTTCATTGTGTTAAGATATAAACTGACCATGCTGATTCTCTCCAATGTTTTGATCATGATGTGATGCTGTATTTTATCAAAGGCTTCTTTTGAATCTTTTGAAATTATCTGTGGTTTTTGTGTTTAACCTTGTTTATGTGGTATATTAAATTGACAGATTTCCATATGTTGAACCACCCCTGCGTTCCTGGGATGAATCCCACTTAATCAAGGTGGATAATGCTTTTGATGTGTTGTTGGGTCCAGTTTGTGAGGATTTTGTTCAGGATCTTTGAGTCTAAGTTCATCAGGGAAATAGGCCTGTATGTTTTTTTTCTTTTGTCATCTCTGCCTGGGTTTGGTATTAGAGTTATAGTGGCTTCATAAAAGGAGTTGGGGAGCTTTCCATATTCTCAAATTGTGTGGCACAGTTTGATAAAGATTGGTTTCAGTTCTTCCATAAAGTTTTGATAGAATTCAGCTGAGAAGCCATCTGGTTCTTGACTCTTCTTTTTAGGGAGGTTTTATTTATTATTACATTTTCAATCTCACTGGGCATGATAGGATTGTTTAGGAGATTAATCTGCTCTGAGTTTAGCTTTGGTACATGGTATGTGTCTAGGAATTTATTCATTTCCTCCATATTTTCCAGTTTTGTGGAGTAGAGGTTTTTGAAGTAAGACCTGATGATTGTCCCAATTTCACTTATGTCTGATGTTATCTCTCCATTTTCATTTCTAATTTTGTTAATTTGAAGCAACTCTTTTTTGCACTTGATCAAATTGGCCAGGGCTTTGTCATTCTTGCTTATTTTTCAAAGAACCAACTCTTTGTTTCATCAATTTTCTTAATTGTTTTCTTAGTTTCCAATTCATTAATTTCTGGTCTGGTCTTAATTCTTTCTTTCCATCTGGAGCTTTTGGGGTTGGATTATTCGTGGCTTTTCCAGTGCCTTTAGGTGGTTGGTTAGGTTATTGATTTGCGATCTCTCTGTCTTTGTTATGAAGTCATTTAATGCTAAGAATTTTCCCCTGAGGCCCTTCTTCATTGTGTCCTATAAGTTTTGGTACAATGTGTTTTCATTGTCATTCATTTCTAGAAATTTGGCAATTTCAGTTTTTATTTTGTCCACTATCCATTCATTGTTTAAAAGTGTGCTGTTCAGTTTCCAGGAGCCGATGGGATTCCTGGTGGGTGTTTTGTTGTTAATTTCTAGAAATATAGCATTGTGACCTGATATCATGCAGGGGATTGTGTCAATCTTCTTAAATATATGGAGTCAGGCTTTGTGACCCACCATATGTTCTATTTTAGAGAAGGTTCCATGGGCTGCTGAGAAGAATGTGTAGTCCATGGATTTGGTGTGGAATGTTCTGTAGATGTCCATTAGGTCTAAATGTTCTTTGGTTTTATTGAGCTCTCTAACTTCCCTGTCGAGTTTCTGTTTGGATGACCTATCTTTTGCTGACAATGGTGTATTGAAGTCCCCAACTATCATGGTGTTGGTGATTATTTCTGTGTTATTGTTGAGTAGGTTTTGTTTTATGAATTGTGGTGCACCTGTGTTTGGTGCATAAAGATTGATGATTGTGATATCCTTTTGATGGATTGTTCCCTTGGTCAGTAGGAAGTGGTCTTTTTTGGTTATTTTTGATTTGAAGTCTATTTTATCTGACACCAGTATGGCTACACCTGCTTGTTTCTTATTCCCACTTGCTAAGATTATCATTTTCCACCCTTTCACCCTGAGTAGGTGTCTGCCTTTAGTGGTGAGGTGGGTTTCTTGAAGACAACAGATTGAGGGGTCTAATCATCCACTCTGTTAGTTTGTGTCTCTTGATGGGTGAATTAAGGCAATTAATATTTAAGGTAATGCCTGTGATGTTTGTTTTGAACCCTGCCATTTTATGTTGGTTTGTGTGGTTTGGTGTTTTCAGGACTTTGAAGATTTTTGTGCCTTATCTCAGTTTGGTTATTGTGATCTGCTTCTTGTATGCACTTGGGTTGATTATTGGATTCTTATGTATGGAGAATTTTCTGAAATACTTTCTGTAGGTTGGGTTTTGTGTTCATATAGTTGTAAATCTGAGTTTTGTCATGAAAATTTATTCTTTCACCATCTATTATGAGGGGTACTTTTGCTGGATACAGTAGTTTGGGTTGGAAGCCATAGGTTCTTAGCATTTTCAGTATTCCATTACAGGCCCTTCTGGCCTTCAGGGTTTCCATTGAGAAGTCTGAAGTAATTCTGATGGGGTTACTTTTAAATGTGATGTTTTGTTTTTCTTTTTATGTCAATGTTTAGAGTCTTAATGACAATATGTTTTGGAGAGTATCTCCTTTGGTCCAATTTGTTTGGAGTTCTGTTAGCTTCTTGTATCTTGATTGGCCTTTATTTTGAGAGAGTGGGTACGTTTTCTTTGATAATTTTGTTAAATAACTTCTCCAAGCCTTTGGTCTGAATTTCTTCCCCTTCTGCTATTCCCATGATCTGAATATTAGGATGTTTAAGGGTATCCCACAATTCCCTCATGTTCTGTTCACAGAAATTTTTGAACTTATTGAAACTTTTGAACTCTTGAACTGTTTCTTCTGTTTTTTTCTTCTAGATCTGAGTTTCAATCCTCCACATTGCTGACTTTATTCTTTTTCTTCTTTCCTTTTATTTTATTTTTTCTCAATTTTTAAAAACATTTTCCATGATTAAAAAAATTTTCCCATGGTAATACCCTCCTTCCCCTCCCTCCCCCCTTTGAAATTCCATTCTCCATCATATCCCCTCCCCATCTCAATCAGTTTCTCTTTTATTTTGATGTCATGATCTTTCCCTCCTCTTATGATGGTCTTGTGTAGGTAGTGTCAGGCACTATGAGGTCATGGATATCCAGGCCATTTTATGTCCGGAGGGAGCACGTTGTAAGGAGTCCTACCCTTCCTTTGGCTCTTAAATTTTTTCCACCACCTCTTCTGCATTAGACCCTGAGCCTTGGAAGGTGTGACAGTGATGTTACTCTGTACACTAGTCACTTCTTTCCAGCACCATGATACCTTCTGAGTCGTCCCAAGGTCACTGCCATATGAAAAGAGAAGATTCTCTACCCAAAGTGAGAGTAGCATTAATATAAGGGTATGAATATTAAGAGAAGTGCTTACTGGGCAGTTTGAAAAGCATAGTATATAAACTTATCCAGACATCAGCAGATGTTACACCCCTAGGGCTCATGACTACCCCTGTTTTAAGTTTTCAGTATCAGGGATGTATTCCCCGCCCCCCCCCATGGAGCTGGCCTCCAGTCCAATTGGAGGGCAGTTGGTTTCCACCATGATAGACGTGCCACTATTTCACCCATTGTCTCATTTGGCCTCGCTGGCCAATTATAAGGCTTGCAGTGTCCACTGTTGAGTATCTTCGCTGGTGGCATTTCTTTCTCCCATTGAACTGCATGTAGAATGGCTTCTTCTAGCTTTCTGTGCTGACTCTATTCTTGAGAGTTTCTAAAGAGTTTTGGGCTTGTTTAATTAGGTTTGCATATTCTACTACTTTTTATGTATGCTTTCTATCCCTCTGTCAAGTTCCCTTTTGCCATTATTTTCTGATTTTCTTGATGCTTCTTGGAATTCATCCTTGCATTTCTTTATGTCTTCATTTAGTATAGCCAGCTGGTTTTTTAGGTCCTCTTTTTTTCATTTTCCTTCATATCCTTTAACTGTCTTTGGACCCCTTACATTTTCTTATCTATTAGGTCTAGTCTAGTGATGGCAGCATACACATGATTATCAGTCCTTTGTTCTTTTCTGCAAGTTCTACCAGTAGTTTGGTCATGGTTGCATTGCTCATAACTTCATTTTGGGGTACTGATCCTAATGTCTCTGCTATGTTTTGATTAGAGACATCCATTGTAGGACTGGGAAACCTTACTGGATTTACTTTCATTTAATTTCTTATGTAATTCCTTTTGCATTGTGGTCTCCCCATCACAGTGTGGGGGCAGGGAGAATGGGACTGTCATCCGGATGGGTGGAGGAAGTGGTGCTGCTTCATGGGGGTGGGGCCAAGCACGGGGGTGTGGCCGAGTGGATCCCAATTCGGACAGGGGTGGGTCACACAAAGGCAGGACAGGATGAAGTGGAGAGGGTTGGAAGTTACAAAGTCACCTGGGGGCAGGGCAGAGCAGAGAGGATTGGAAGACACACAGGGGTGGGGCACAGTGTAGCAGAGAGGGTCCAATGTGGGGGGGGCAGGGTGGATCCAAGAGGGTCCAAAGTCATGGGGAGTGAGAGGACCAAAGCCGAGAGTCATGGTGGGGAGGAGCAGAGAAGGAATGAGGAATCGCAGGCAGGCAGGGGTCCTGTGCCTGGTGGCACAGGTGGAACTACTGGCCTGGGTCCCCTTGCCTGCAGTTATTGTGGGAGTAGCCTTAGGCTGGGATGGCTGCTTGGGGGGGGGCTGGGGGATGGGTGGGTTCCCTGAGGGTGGGAATCAACCATTTCCCTTTTTTGCCCCTCCGCACCCTCTGACTGGTGATCTATTAGAGATTGCTCTCCTCTAAAAGACTCAATGATCCCTTAATGCCTTCCCTCTCCTTCCCTGGGAGTTCCAGTGCAATTAACTGGATGCCATCTTGACAGGAAGTCCTCACTCTTTTATGTCTTCTTAATGTTTTTGATGGTTCATTGTAATATCTGTATCAGGTCTGACTAGCTATAACTAGCCAGTCCTTCTCAATATGGGTCAAATATTCAAATCTGTATATCATGGCTTTGTTGAATACTGGTAACTTTTTGCTGAATATCAGGAATTGCAGATTTTAGTTTGTAGGGCACTGGTTTTTCTTATATTTATGTATATATTCTTGAGTTTATTTAAAGATGCTATTAATTACTTGGAAACAGTTTTATCCTTTCATAACTTGTTTCTTGCCTTTGTTAGGTGGGACCATAGGAGTCTTTAACTTAGGTGTGATTTTTACATCACACTGAGGAACTGTTCTGAATACCCTATACAATATCCTTAAATTCACAAGGTTTTCAACTCTGGCTGGTTGAAAAAGAACTATTCTTGATTATGTAAAATCCTTAAAAATATGATTCTCATTGGTGGTTCTTCACCAGCATGAATGTTTTCCTCACAGCATGAGTCCTCAGGTGAGGATTCTCAGAAGACCCCCTGTGGCTCCTCAGGTAGCTCTGCTGTGAACCCTCTCCTCTGCAGCATTCTGCAAAGTCTAGCCATCTCAGCCTGCCCAGACTTCACCTTCTTAAAGCAATGACATTGTTGGTCCCACATGGGCCCCATCTTCCTAAATTATGGCTTGAAAACTCCTAGAGATAGCAATATACTTGGAGCAATTATGCCTCACTCATTTCCTCTTCTTGAGATCACTCTTCATTGTCTGCTGTCCAGCATTCTCAAAGCCATGACTAGAGGATTTTCCCAATTTCCTGGTTATTTTAAGTATGGGAGTATGAGTGCGTGCTGCCTGCTACTTCACCTAAGCTGGAGGTGAAGGCTCTTGCTACTGTCAATTACTACTTTTAAAGAAACTTCCTCTTTTGTTAAAACAGTTTGCTCTTAGCCAGATGTGGTGATGCACTCCTGTAATCTTAGCACTCAGGAGGTAAAGGCAGGGGGATTGTCAGTTCTAGACCAGCTTGGGCTACATAGAGAGTTCCAGGCCAGCCTGGGCTACATAGTGAGATGCTCTTTCAAAAACAAAATTACACAAATATATTTTTCTTTAATAATTATCAATATTCCTCCAGGTTTCCTATTATTAAGTAATACAAATTACTTTTCCCATTTGACTCAAATTGAAGAAAATATGTACCAGTAGATATTATTACTTTTTGTCTTTTATTTTTCAATATTTTTAGATAAGATCTTCTACGTAGTCCAATCTGGCCTTGAGCATGTGAGATCCTTTTGGCTTAACTTCCCAAGCACTGGGACTACCAGAGTGCAGCACAACCAGCTCCATTATTATTTGATTTCAAGTTGTTTTATGTAAACATTTACCTGAGGTCATTAACTTCATCCTTCTCAATACAGGAAAATCAGACTCATTCCATTTCTAATATCTTTAAATGTTCCAGTCAAGTAGTGTTTCTTAACCCAAAGAAAAGTCTGAAGAATAGTGTCAAGATTTTGAACAAATGCTTCTGCAACTTGTTTCTTGACTGCAGACTTCATTGAAATACATCACTTTCATTTCTCTTAAGAACAAACTGCCATTGGGTTTTGCATGCCTGCAGCTACTAAGGGTATAAGTTAGAACTCCCACAGCCATTGACAGACTGTCAGATAAAACCGTAAGCCATTGAGAAACTATCAGGTATAACTGCAACTAAAGTGACAGCTTAAGACTCCAAAGAAATGGCAAACTTAGGAATATACCAATGTCAAATATCCCATGTGCCTCCTTTTCTTTAAGTGCCCAGTACTAGTCACTTGGTACCTGCTGGAAGTTAATCCTTCTAAAATGTCTCCCACTGTTCAGTCATACTCAAGACATGCAGACTTTTCCCTTCAGATGTATCTCACTCAGTCTACCACTGCAGTTGCAATAAGTTCAACAGGATACAAGAGAGACCAGAACTCACAATACAGGACGCTGATTTATGCAAGCCATCAAACTCTTAAAGATAGGAGCCAGCTCTTGCTGAGTTATGCAGTTAGTGCCAGTAGCATAATGCTCTGGTTTTATCTTTATACTGGTGTCACATAGGCATTGAATTTAATTGATGTAATGAAATTTTGTAAAGTTCTTGTTGAAATCTAGTCCCTAAAATAGCATAAGCTAATTAAAGCTTAACAAGTTTTCAAGCCTCCAAACACATCTGTGCATTGTAGGAAATGACTGGAACAACACTGTACATGGTTAGGACTGTAATTATGCCAAACATCAATTTGTAGTCACTAAATATGGCATTTTTCCAAGTAATGCAGAGAACATGTTTTCAAAAGAAGTTAATGTTGTCTAACTTATTGCTAGCATTTTAATCATATGTATTTCAAGGGTTCAGATGGTGATTCTATAAAGCACCTTATATTCTTGGTTATTTTTGTACAAGTATTTTTTTATTCATCAAAATTAATGTTTTGTGGGCTGGAGAGATGGCTTAGCAGTTAAGCTCTTGCCTGTGAAGCCCAAGGATCCTGGTTTGAGGCTTGATTCCCCAGGACCCACGTTAGCCAGATGCACAAAGGGGCACATGCATCTAGCGTTCATTTGCAGTGGCTGGAGGCCCTGGCACACCCACTGTCTCTCTCTCTCTCTTCTTCCCTCCTTCTCTCTCTGTCACTCTCAAATAAATAAAAATAAACAAAAAATTTTTTTTAAATTAATATTTTGCAAAACTCACAGTCAATAAATGGGCTAATGAAATGAACAGACAGTTCTCAAATGAAGAAATAAAAGGCTGAAGAGATGGCTTGGTGGTTAAAGGCACTTGCTTGCAAAGCCTGGTGGTCCAGGTTCAATTCCCCAGTACCCATGTAAAGCCAGATGCAGTAAGTAGTATACACATCTGGCGTTTGTTTGTAGCAGTGGGCTTTGGCATGCCCATTCTCTCTCAGTATGTCCCTCCTCCTCCTTCTCCTCCTCTTCTTTTCTCCCTCTTCTTCTCTCACTTTCAATAAATAAATAAAAACATCAATGGCCAGACTAAAGAGATTTGCTCAACCATGTTTATAGCGGCTCAATTTGTAATAGCTAAGAGCTGGAATCAACCCAGATGTCCATCACTAGAAGAATGGATGACTAATATGTGGTATATCTACACAATGGAATTCTATACAGCAGTAAGAAAAAATGACACAATGAAATTTGAGGAAAAATGGTTGAACCTGGAACAGATCATTCTCAGTGAACTCACCCAATCACAGAAAAAAAATCGCCACATAGTCTCACTCATCTACAGCACCTAACCTGAATCTACCGAAGATACCTTACATACCCAGCAAGCATCTCCTAGATTAGACACTAGGATGGAAGGGGAGGGAGGGGAGGGCATCAAAGGGGTGGGAAACACAAATCTAGACCCAAACGGCAATGGTACCATAATCTTCTACTTACTAAAAGATAGACCAAATGGCTGATCCTTCACCAGGCCCTTACAGGGAACACCTGAACCACAAGACACTGGAGAGGGTAAGATTAAGACTAACCTTAATCTCCTACATCTTCCCTCCCTCACTTCCCCTCTCCCTGTCTCTCTCTCTCTCTTATCTCTAACTCTTGTATATTAGTTCTCTTTTTCCTCATTTTCTTAGTGGGCACTGACCTGTAACTCCCAGAACCAGCATGGGGCTATCATCCACAATGAGCTTTTGATCAGAGAGACCTACAAGGTTTCCTAAAAGACAGACAGATTTCTGTCAGAGTACTTGATGACCCACCAAAGGTTAGTGGTAAGACCCTACTGCTGAAGATACCTTATGTGATTGACATGCAAATTAGAATGGCATGGCTGGAAGTTGGATGAGAGTCAGTCCCCAGACAGTCAGCGCGTCTAGTGCCAGAAGGTGCTACATGGGCGACTGGGGGAAATTGACCAATATCTATCGAAGCAACGCATGGTCTAACCTACTTAGCAGCAAATAACTTATTGTGATGCCCACACAAGTGCAGTGGTGGCACACAGCCATGGTGGGGAACCAACTGCTCTCAATTTGGCTAACTGATCCCCTCACTGGTATGGGACCCATAGCTGGAGCTGGGAAACAAGTCAGAACCATATCCAAACATAAGCCCACTCTCCAGTATCAAGCTACTATCAATTGTGGGCTACAAGAGGGCCTACACCTATTAAATTCTCTATAAAAAAAAAGTAAGGGTTATCTCATTTGTCCTGGTGCTAACTTACTCTCCATTGGAGAATCTGCTTCTCTTTTTCAGATAGATGTAGACCCTAAGGAGAGAGCCACCCCATCATACCTCAAAAGGGCCCCGGCTGAAACTAAGAAAACTTGGAGAAACAAGCAAGGGGGCTGTTTTCCTGATGAACCGGACACCAGCACAAGGGGGAAGGAGATCAGCATAGAGAAAAATCAACTCCTACCAAATCAGAGAGCCAGAGCCTCAGAGGCCCTCAACACCTCATCACTGAAGCAGACCAAAAATGAACCCAACATGGCTCAGGGAAATTTTGCGGAAGAGGGGGCGGAAAGAATGTCAGAGTCACATGTTGGGTCATGATATGCAGAGACATTTAGCTTAGCCATAACTGTGGGCTAACTCCACAATGCATGACCCGTATACCTCAACAAGGAGGGGCCAAGGGGAGGGGGTAGGTCACAGATGAGCCTAATAATGGTACCAAACTGACTGTATTTGCTGAATACAGAACTGACTAATTAAAAAAAAAAATGTTCAACATCCCTTAACCATCAGAGAAACACAAATTCAAATCACTTTGAGATTCCATCTTACCTCAATCAGAATGGCTATTGTCAAGAAAACTAATGACAAACAATCTGGTGAGGTTGTGGAGAAAGGAATTCTTATTCACTGTTGGTGGGAGTGTAAACTGTTGCAGCCACTATGGAAATTAGTGTGAAGGTTTCCCAAAAACCTGAAAATTGGAAAAGAGGATGGCACAGCGGTTAAAGGTACTTGCTTGCAGAAACTGCTGACCAGGATTTGATTCTCCCATGCCCACATAAGCCAGATATACAAAGTGTTGCATACATTTGGAGTTCCTTTGAAGTGGCAACAGACCCTGACATCTCTCTCTCTATTTCTCTCTCTCTCACTCCCTCACTCTCTCTTTCCTGCCCCCCCTCTCTCTCTCTTGCAAATAAATAAAAAATATTTTCAAAGCAAAAAAAATTTAAAGCTAAAAATTGAACTATCATATGACCCAGTTATACCACTTCTGGGCATATACACTAAGGATTCTATATCATACCACAAAGACACTTGCACATTCATGTTCATTGGTGCTCTATTCACAAAATCGAGAAAATGAGTCACATCAAATGCCCATCACCTGACTGTATAATGAAAATGTGTTATGTGTACACAGTGGAGTTTTACTCAGTTATAAAGAAAAACGAAGCTATAAAATGGGTTAGAAAATTGATAGTAATGGAAAAATTATACTCAGTAATATAACCCCAACTCAGAAAGACAAAAACACATGTTCTCTTTCACATGTGCATCCTAACTTTTAATGTTTGCATGTATGTAAGTAAGGGGATGTGGGACTGAGTACAAGCTATGAGTGGAATAGGACACCATAAGAGGGGAAAAAGAGGTGATAAGACAGGGTGAAAGGACAAAAGGAAATGTAGAGTGAAAGCAGGAGGCTAAGTTTGGTGGGGGCAGAGGGGGAGGATGAAAATGAGAAGGGAATCAAAAAATGCTTAAAAACAGCACAGTGAAACCTAATTCTTTATATGCTAATACAGTAAATTTTGAAAAGTTGAGGTGTATAGACCAAAGTAATGACAATAAAACTATCCTCAGAAAAACAAAACCATTTTTTTCAATCAAGTTAGCAGTTCCAATTTAAATTGACCCTACCTGACATTTGAAGATGATGCAAGCTGTTCAGTTCTTATTAAGCATCATAAAAGTTGCATAAACTTCCATGTGGGTTAGCTTTCAGGTTCAGCAAGAATATAGCATATATCTCACTCCAGCCTCATTTGCCTCTTAGTTTACAAATAATTCACAAGTAAAGCCAAAATCACATTAGGGCACGTTGGACTTAGAGCTTCATCCTGAGGCCCTTCTGCTAAACAGTACTTTTAAATTTGTCTGCTGACTAAAGTGAAAGATTTAACAAAGTTTTTCATAAAATTTACATACAATTAGGCAATGTGCAAAACTTTGTAAAATTTATAAAAGCAACATGCTAACATATACACTTATAGTGTGTCTATTTTAGGGTACTAGAGACTATATTATATATACACATTATTAATGGAGGGGAATTTGAAACTATAATTTTTATTTTGATAATTTTTAAATTCAATATACTTCCAGAGAAAAATATAATAAGATAATAAGTTTATCAATAGTGAGCCTTCTACTTTGTGCTTTCTTGATGCTGTGACTCAACAACAAAGTATTGTGAATATAAAATTGTATGCTCATATTATATACGAAGGGCTTTCAAATGTACATAACTCCACTCAAATGGTTCAGGTGCTATGTTTCTTAAATTTTTATTTTAAATTATTATTATTGGGCTGGTGAGATTGCTTAGTGGTTAAGTACTTGCCTGTGAAGCCTAAGGACCCCGGTTCGAGGCTCGATTCCCCAGGACCCACGTTAGCCAGATGCAAAAGGGGGCACATGCGTCTGGAGTTCGTTTGCAGTGGCTGGAAGCCCTAGAGTGCCCATTCTCTCTCTCTCTTTCTCTCTCTCTCTCTCCTTTTCTCTGTCTGTCACTCTCAAATAAATAAATAAAAATTAAAAAATTTTAAAAATTATTATTATTATTATACACATATTTTGTATGGATACATCATGTGTTGGTACCCTCTTTTCCCTTGTTTCTGCCCCAACTCTGCTGGGGACACTCCTCACTGGGGTTGTAGGTATTCCCTATGCAGTTGTGGGTTATGTGTTGTGGGAGCAGCAGATAGTTATTTTGGTGGGCGAGGAAATGCCTCTGGATATGATATCTCAAGTTGTGGGGTCTTATGTTCTTTCTACCCCTCTTCCACAAAGTTCTCTGAGCCATGGAGGGTGAGTTTTGAGTCTACCTCAGTGATGAGCTCTTAAGAACCTCTGGATCTCTGCTTTGGTAAGTGTTGAGTATCCTCAGGGTTTGCCTGTTTCACCTTGGTGCTGATTATCAGGTTCCCCATGGAAGTTGCACTCTTTCTACTCTCCCCAATTCCTCTGTGGTTTCAGCTGTGGCTTGACTGAAGTGTGAGGCATAGTTAATCTCCTCCAGTCTCACTACTTTCTAAAAAAGAAGAACAGATTCTCAAACAAAGTGAAGTCAGCATAGTTTAAATGGGATATTCATTACTCTTTTCTCCATTCTTTTGCCAGGAATATACTTTAACTTCCTGTTCATCAATTAGTGGAATATTCCTTTCTTATAAAAATAGGTAATTAAGTTATTTAATCACTATTTCATAATCTATTATAAAAAGCTGGGAATGTCCTTTTCTTGGAGACTAATTAAATATGACAGATGATGTTACCATAATATTAAAAATCCTGTTGACAGGGCTGGGGAGATGACTCAGTAGTGAAAGGTGCTTGCTTGCAAAGTCTGTTGACCCAAGTTCAATTCCCCAGTACCCATGTAGTCAGATGCATAATGTGGTACATTCATCTGGAGTTGGTTTTAGCAGCAAAAGGTCCTAAGGCACCCATTTACTCTCCCTCCCATTCTCATTCTATCTCTCTCTTCTTGCAAAACAAATAAATAAAAATATTTTTTAAAATTCATTGACAATTTTTCAGATATTGTCACAAGATTTTTTGGTATCTAGGTCTAACTTAAACACTTTCAAGTGTCATGAATCTGAGAGAACCCTGAACTGGAACCAGATATTTATGAGCAAGTTAAGTTTTAAAGGTATGTCCTAAGTCTGTATATTCAAAAGTATACAAGTACCCAAACCACCACACCTTCTGGGTAAAGCTGACTCACTTCAGCTATGTCAGGCAGTTTTGTCTACATTGGTGAAAGCTCCTGATTATAAGTTTATATGTCTGGGAGAATTCTTCTTAAAAAGAAAAACACTTTTTCTTATCTACTGCAGTACCCCAAACTCTAACCTCATTGGAGAAGAATGCTCTAAGTATTATCAAGACTAACCTGGCTTTCAAACTCCAGTAGTAACTCAGTGTTTACTCCAATACAGAGGCCACGTTTCAGGCTAAATGTCCATTCACACATGACCTTTTGGGTAAAGAATAAACAGAAAGGCACAAGCATCACCCTGGTTCTGAATTTACTCCAAATCTGTTAGAATCATAGGAAGTGATTATTGTTGAGTTTCATTTCACAGAGGTATGAAGTGAGGCTCAGAGAAACAGGATTCAGTGCCTCCCAAGATGGAGGAGACAGAAGCCACAGACAACACCTCCTATGATCAGTTGTTTCTAGCCTAACAGAGTGACAGGAAGAGCCGGGAGATTTAAGGTGATACCACTTTCTTTTACCAACCTGTTCAATATCAAATATAAATTTTCCCATTCCTACGATTCACAGAAGCTCAAAGATTTGGACTCATTCAGGATAGTTGGAAGAAAAAACTATCTCTAGTCTAAGGGCACGAGTTAATCAATTAATAGATGGGGAAAGACTTAACTGGTGTCTTGAAAAACCTCCAAAGATGACATTTCAAAGAGCACTGTGTGCAACTGTATCCCATCAACCAAACTGAGACTGAAGAATGAATGTAATAAAGAAAAGAAGTCCAAGGGACTGAACATAAACACATAAATTATGTCCTATTTCTAGCATTCTGTCACTCAGAAATATAGGAAGCCAGGTTTATGACTATTTCTTGAGACCATTTAATCATTAGTTGATTTAGAAAATTGAACTCAATATAAGTGCCTATCAAAAGTTAAAAATAGGGCTGAAGAGATGGCTCAGAAATTAAGTGTGCTTACTGCACAAGCATGAGGGCCTTTTCGATGCTACATAAAAAACCTGACCAAAAGCTGCTGAGGAAGGAAAGTTTTATTTTAGCTTACAGTCTCAAGGGGAAGCTGCATGACGGCAGGGATGAACAGAGGCTGGACACCACCTCTACCACAGCAGATAGAAACAAAAACAAGAGAGCTAGCTAAACTAGCACTGGGAAGCTAGGGTCTAATAAACTTCAGGGTCCATCCCCAAAGGCACACTGCCTCCAGCAAGGCTGCACGTCCCCAGTTGAAATCAGCTAGGGATCAAACATCAAAACACATGGGTTTATGGGTACATCTGATTCAATCTACCACAGGGGTCTTAGCCAGCCAGAGTTCAAATTTCCAGATCCCATATAAAACAGCTAAGTGTGACCTTGCACACCTGTAACCTCAGTGTCAGAGGGAATCAGAGACCTGAGAATTGGCAGAAGCCTTCAAGCTATAGAAACAGTACAAAGATACACTGGCTCAAAAAACAAGACCAGGGTTGGAAAGACAGCTTAGCAATTAAGGGGCTTGCCAGCAAAGCCAAATGACCCAGGTTTGATTCTCCAGCCAAATCCACAAGGTGGCACACACATCTGGAGTTGGTTTGCAGTGCAAGAGACCATGGTATACCCATTTTCTCTCTCTCTCTCTCTCTCTCTCTCTTCTCTCTCTCAACTTCAAATAAGTAAATAAAATAAATTGAAAAATTTTTAAAAGGCCAGGTCAAAGAGTAACATAGCAGCTCCACCTTGATCACCACAGGTAAGTGACCCTTGTATCAGTAAGTGTATGGGGAGCACAAAGGCACATACATGAACATATACCACACATGTACCAGCAAAATAAATAATTTCTTAAAAGTTAAAAATAAATACAATGCTCACATAGTAGAATGTTTTGAAGTTGTTAAAAGTGTATCAACCTGTATGAGTGACTTTCATTAATAGAGTACTTATTTAACATCTATGTTTCTAGACGCTGCTATAGATTATGGGATATATCATGGCAATGACAGTGGCATTTATCATCTGAAGCTTATATTTTTGTGGGGAAGCGCCACAAAGGGAAATGAGATGATGTCAACATATACTGCTAACAAAACTAGAGTTTACATTTCTTGTAATATAGGAGATAACATTTCTTGGGACAAAGTCAGACCAAATGATTAGGGAAAATCCTGAAGAAATAATATTTGGTGTTAGCCTGAAAGAAAAGAGTGTTAATGCAAAATAGAATGGCATGGCTGGAAGTTGGAAGAGAGTCAGTCCCCAGACAGTCAGCGCGTCTAGTGCCAGAAGGTGCTACGTGGGCGACTGGGGGAAAATGACCAATATCTGTCAAAGCAATGCATGGTCTAACCTACTTAGCAGCAAATAACTTGTTGTGATGCCCACACAAGTGCAGTGGTGGCACACAGCCATGGTGGGGAACCAACTGCTCTCAATTTGGCTAACTGATCCCCTCAGTGGTATTGGACCCATAGCTGGAGCTGGGAAACAAGTCAGAACCATATCCAAGCATAAGCCCGCTCTCCATTATCAAGCTACCATCAATTGTGGGCTACAAGAGGGCCTAGACCTATTAAATTCTCTATAAAAAAAAAAGTAAGGGTTATCTCATTTGTCCTGGTGCTAACTTACTCTCCATTGGAGAATCTGCTTCTCTTTTTCAGATAGATGTAGATCCTAAGGAGAGAGCCACCCCATCATACCTCAACAGGGCCCCGGCTGAAACTAAGAAAAATTGGAGAAACAAGCAAGGGTGCTGTTTTCCTGATGAACCGGATACCAGCACAAGGGGGAAGGAGATCAGCACAGAGAAAAATCAACTCCTACCAAATCAGAGAGCCAGAGCCTCAGAGGCCTCCAACACCTCATCACTGAAGCAGACCAAAAATGAACCCAACATGGCTCAGGGAAATTTTGCGGAAGAGGGGGCGGAAAGAATGTCAGAACCACATGTTGGGTCATGATATGCAGAGGCATTTAGCTTACTCATAACTGTGGGCTAACTCCACAATGCATGACCCGTATACCTCAACAAGGAGGGGCCAAGGGGAGGGGGTAGGTCACAGATGAGCCTAATAATGGTACCAAACTGACTGTATTTGCTGAATACAAAACTAACTAATAAAGAAAAAAAAAGAAAAAAGAAAAGAGTGTTAGTAACTTGAAGATCTGAAGGAAGATTCTTGAGGGCAGGAAGAATAGAAGGTGAAAATCTGAGATTGGAATAAACTTGAGGAATTTGAGCAATGGAAGAATTCTAGGGCAGGTGAAGCATAGAGGATAGTGCAGCCAACTAGGTCAAGAAGGTTAGCATCTCATCCTGTGTGGTTATGTCCAACTGAGTTAGGGATTTGTGTTTTTAGGTTATGAAATGATCTTATTTCTGTTTTGAACAGATCACTTTCTTTGTTAGGAACCATTGTACTCACCCAAAAATGGCTATGGCCCATATGACTGAAATATGCAGAGGAAGGAAAGACTTTGGGCACAGTTTAGTTTCAGGTTTGTTCCATTTCTCTGAGGTTTTGATGGATTTGCCTCCTAATGTGGTGACTTTATTCCCACACTGGCTATGCAAAATGGCCACTAGACCACACACCATCTATTGTAGTTACATTCTCATTGCTTGGATAAAGCACCCAAAGAAAAGCAACTGATGGGAACAAAGGGTTTATTTTGGCTTATAGTCTTACAATGAAGCTCCATAATGACAGGGGACAGCATAACATAATCAGAGGCTGAACATCACCTCCTTGCCAACATCAGTGAATGATAGCAACAGGAGAGTGAGGCAAACTAACATTGGTAAGATAAAGCTAATAAACCCTAAGGTCCACCCCCACAAACACACCTGAAGCAAGGCACTAACTCCCAAATTTCTACCAGCTGGGGTGCAAGCATTCAGAACACATGAGTTTATGAGGGACATCTGATCTAAACCACCACATTCCACCCCTGGCCCCCACAGACCATCCATGAGGTAAAATGCAATGAATTCAGTCCAGCTTTAAAAGTGCCTATAGATTTTTCCAAACCCAGTACTAGTAAAACCTTCCCATATTCAAAGTCTCTTAAGTATGAGCTGTAAAACTAAAACTAAAACCATTCTAAAACTAAAAGCATTCACACTGCAAAAGATGATTGAACAGGATGTTAGTGGTTCAGGAAGTTCTTGAACCCTAAACCCTAGTTTTGCTTTTGCATTTAACCAAAGAATTGGGTATACCAAACTGAGAAAGATAATTATTAAATTATTATATTTATTGAGGGAAGTACAAAACCAAGGGAAGAAAACTAAATATACCCACGTGGTCTGAGAGCCCACATCATGGGCCCTCAAAAACTATAAAAAGAGAGTTAGAGAGGAAAGAGAAAAAGTACAAAGAGCTCCTGCCATGTGGAGGGCAGGAGGGGGTAAAGAGCCCATGTGAGAAGTAGGGGTCAGGGGTCTCACCCTTCATTTCAGTCCAGTGGGGCCAAGATGAGGGGACACTTACCAGAACTTGGAGGATCACCAGAGGTCAAGCAACTCAGGAGCTTGCTCTCCCCTCATAAATGCATTTATAACCCAATGGTGATGGGATTGTTCTGGGCTAAGAACCCTCTCAGGAAAAGGCTAGCCATGACACCAAGTTCTGGGGGCTGAACTTGACCAAATACAATGTTAGGATTAGATTCAAATCTTAGGAAAGACCTCCCTCTCAGAAGGGGTTCAGGTTGTTTGTGGAAAAATAGATATCCTTTAGGTAAGAGATAAGGATTCAGATCATACTTTGATCTCTAGCAAAGTGGACACTGTAAGAATAGCCCAAAGACATTCCTGCTTCTTACTTTCAGAGGTCCAGTCACACTAACTGCCTAACAAAGCTACCTGACTCCTTCTCAATGGCACTAGACATAGCAAAGAAAGATGGAACAAATGTAAGACCTAAAACAGACAGGGAAAACATCAAATTCTCTAGCTCCAAGTTCCACATCTGTAACCAGGGATGAAGTCTCTGGAGTTCCGATTCTGCCTCACACCCTGCCCAGCAAGGATCTTACAGCCCAAGGAACAACCCATTCCAAGATGGCAGCTCTCTTTGGAAGCCATTCCATACTCTTGTCATCTCAATAAAATCCTAGGGTCCCTCCATGCAAGGAATCCAACAACCCTGCCTCACATCATCCAGTGGCCATTTCTAAACAAACAAACCATGTTTCAAATCCAAAGACCCTATCTCTCCTGCATTTGTTATACTCCCATAATACCAGGTTTAACCCAGGAGAATAAATCTGATTTTGAAGAGCAGCACATTCCTTCAGCATTTAGGCCCCTTACTTTCAAGAGTCTTTCTGCTGTACCAATATAGAACAGCTGGCCAAATCTCAATGGTTGTAATCTCTCAAACAATTGAAGCTAAATGGACACTGTCTCCAGTCTGAAACTCATTCCTTTCTGTGCCATATCCTTCTGCTCCCACCAATCTATTTCTACTCAATATAATCCTGCAAAAATACTCAGGAAACTGACAGAACAGCAAGCCTCTCACAAAACTGCTGCTAGCCTAGTCTGGACAAAGATCTTTTTTCTGCTCATAAACAAAACCTCACAGTCTATAGTTCTTACTGCATTCAATTCTTTCAACTTTGACCTGAGTGGACCATCAAACTCTCCCTTTAGCTGAAAGCCACACAGTCGGGTTTCTAACATTGCTGGCACAAAACACCCAATCAAAAGCAGCTCATGGGAGGAAAGAATTTATTCTGTCTTACAGTCTGAAGGGGAGCTTCATGATGGCATGGGAAAGGATGACATCAGCAGACAGCGAACACTACTGCCTTGCCAAAATCAGGTGGACAACAGCAGCAATCCTTCATTGGAAATGCTTTGCATAGCTCATTAATAAACATTCGTTCTTTTATTTGATGCTTCAACAAGAGCAAGAAATAGACATAGTGGATATTTTTATTCCCCGTTATTTCTGAGGAAACTAATTCATAGAAAGGTGAAGGAACTGATCCAGTGCCATTTGGTGACAGGTGGAATACATTGTATGTAAATACATGCAAATATATGCTACAGGGAAAGACTTATATGCAAACAAAGAAATTTAGTGAGTTGAATTTTTTTGCATCTCTGAACATACAATGTGTTAGGTAGTTACTTTGCAAGCAGTATTTTAGAGAGGAATGGACATATAAGTGGCATTATGATTACCATAAAACCATCTGAAGATCCCCAGAATTCCCATGTGCTGACAGATTTGGAAGAGGCAGCATTTGGATGTGGCTGGTTCTGAATGCTAATGCAGTTATTGTTTTCTACACATGCACACCCCGAGACCCACTGCTCCAGTGAGGAGGTGCTGTGGAGCTGTGTGCACACACTCCTGCTGTATTACAAGGGCAGCCTTATGGTCACCTCATTTTATACCAGGCTGGCAGGGCTTCTCTTCTCACCCTGCAGGGTCCCCACTATCATCTGTCAAGAGCTTCCTGTAAATTTCCATGCAGATGAAGTCCACCCCGACCATGTGTGACAATGATGTGAAAATAGCAATATGCATAGAACAAATTTGTGTTCATTTGCACAAAAGGCATTTACTAAACACCTACCACTTTCTGCAGAAGATGTTAAAAGATAGGTGGTAACATGCATTGATAATAAAGCATTTAAAACAAAATTAAATATCCCCAAAGTACATATGTGCATCCATGTAGACAGGTAAATTAATAGAAAGAATAAAACAAAATACAATTAGTGCATTTCTCTTTTATATGGAATAAAACCAGATAAATGCTATTTACTGATTTAATGGAACAAATTATTCCATTTCAATGAAAGGAGAATTGATTGGGACTAATGCCTATACCTATTTTATTCACTGCCAAAAAAGGCATAGTTAATTTCCTATGAAAAGTAACCAAAAAAGATTTTTTATGTAGAAAAATTTAATAAAGTTTTATTTTAAAAGTCTCTATATAATCCTATTTGACTATTTCTTAGCACAAGTAATTGTTAGTATGTAATGATGGACCATCTTGTCTTAAGTATTATCACATCTAATGTTTGTTAAAAGCCTATTCTGAAATCATGCTTTAAATGTGTAACATATTTCCTATCAAATATGTTTATTATGCTTCAGGAATTAATTAATGAAAATTTTACCTATTATCCTTGAAAAGGATAAATTACCAACAAATACAAAATGATTACTTCTTCATTGAGATAGGTGCTTTTCCCCTTCACCACATGGAATGAATCACTCTATCTTGTATGTTAAATAAAATTTCTCTTCTTTCTCTATGACTGACATTTTCACCAAAAATCTCAGTTCTACAAAAAAATCCTTGTCTATTAAAAGGGGCCTTGGCCACATGTTCTTAATTTACTTTATAACATTTCGGAAACTAAAGTAGATAGTTCAAGAATGTTCAGCATTCTGAAAGACTCTACAAAAAAGTCAATGATGTAAAAATTAAATGAATAAAAGCAGTTGACTGTTCTGAATTAAAAGAGAAAAGAGACAGACAAATGCAACATATGAAAACTTCATTAGATTCAGAATTTTTGGAAGGGCTTAAAGAAAACACAGTTATAGGGCAGTTGGGAAATTCTAAGTCGTTTATGTCAATATGGAATTATTCATTTACTTAAGTGAAAGAAACATGAATGTCAATTGTGTTGTCCTTTCAACTCTTATGGATTCAATTTTAAAAATCAGAAAGGCAGGAGTAGCTGCAGAGGACACAGTACCTCCCTAAGAAGCTCTGGCCAGACAGAGCCAACCCTGACCCCAGCGCTCACTGTCCACATCCTGCAAACAGGGTCAGCATCAATGTTAAGTTTTCTTATTGTTTACTTCTTACCAGGGACAGTTTATTGAATACTTAACAGTCCAGGATACATCTTTATTCAATTACCTCTTCTACTTGACCCATTTTGGATGCTGAAGGTGCAGCAATGAGTAAGAGACTGTTGTTTGCTGGCAAGCTGCTCAAGGAGACATGTGTTGATTGATTATCATATACATTATCTACCCAGGAGCATGTCTGAGAGTAAAAGGGACAATTTCAAGTATGTGCTTTAAAAATATTTATTGGATATTAATTTGTCTATATTAAATTGTGAATTCTACTCTATTACATTGATATTCTTCTCAAAACTTGACAAAACCCCACTGTGCAGTGTAGGTCCAGCTAGAAATCTCATATTGGTATGCTTTGGAAATAATTAGTACACATTATTCATATCAAGAAACATGGGGAGGTAGGTTGATCTGGAGATGGAGCATGTCCAGATGAGGCATTCTTTGCTTCTGTGATAAAAAGAGGTTATGTGATGACTTACATGTAACAGCAGATTATTTCTCTCTTTTATAAAAGTTATAAGATAAAATCTCCTGGTTGATCGGGAGGCTTAGCAGAGGGTGGTAGGGTAAATTCTCTACTGTTAGAAATGAGTGCAGGAGTCTGAGAATAACCACACAAAGCAAAATATATGGGCAAGTCAGTGTTTACTCCCATAAATGGGTGAATATCCACAGAGTTCAGGAAAGCAAAGAACACCAGCATGTTTTTGGGGCGCGGGGGGTTATTCCCAGTTACAGAAGCAAGAATAGCATTAGTCACATGTATGTCCTTATTTTGTAATAAATTTACTTGTGTCTATAAAAATAGAATGCACAGGTATAGAGATGGAAAATTCTCACTGTCAGTCTGACCCTGGCATCCATCTTCTCTGCTTTAAAACATCAGAATTGCTGGTACTAGGACTTTAGGTCTCAGAGTGGGATTCACACTGCCAGTCCTCCTGGCTCTCCAGCTTATAGACTCCACACTTTGGGCCTTGGGTGCCTCCACAAACGTGAGCCAATTATTAAAGAAATACACGCACACACACACACACACACACACAAGCATGCACGTGTTTGGTTCATTTTCTTAAGAGAATCCTGATAACACAGAGGGGTTGTGTAATGGACCATGGAGCCTAAACTAAACCAAGGGGTAAAATGAGAAATGACTGATGAGACTGACACCTCTGACACTCTAAACCCTGGCAGTAATGGTGAAAAGGGCCAGGGATGATTAGAATGGTAGCCAGTACTCGAATTTGGCCTTGAGAGTGCAACTGATACTTGAAATGGAGGCAGAGATGATTAGACGCTAAAAAAAAATTTTAATTAGCCATCTCTTGTTGTCATCTAACTATATGTGGCTCTAATGTTATAGACTAGAGGAAGGATTTTTCATAAAACTGCAATAAAGCCTCTTTATAAGTTATCAAAGTTTAACTCAGCCCATGCAATTAACAACTCCTTCATCAAAGTCTAGTGGCTAAAGAGAATTTAGGGGTGGTACACTTGCGCTCTGACCATTTGTGTTGACCAGTTAGTTGTCACTACCACCACGTGGTCAGTCCTGAGAACTGCATTTGGTTCTAGAATCATTGCCAATAAGGCACTTGTCTTCTCAGGATCCAATTCTCAAGCTGTGCACACTTACTAACTCTCTAGCATATTATTTGTGCTACAGCTTCCAAGAGAAATATACAATATGTCAATCTAATAAAGTGAGAAATTGCATAAAATGTGCTGCTTGATAGGTGATCTACTCTGATATATTTGAAATTTCCAATTCAACAGTCCTTATATTTTTTTTTCAGCTTTAAAGGTATTTTAAGGTTTTCCGAATAATTATACAGCTATGAAAAGAGATCACACTGAAAGCATAAAAACTGAGGATGTTTAATAAAGCCTTCTCTATAGACATACCTGAGTCTTCAGATCCTTGGTAAATTCTCACGATTGATGGCCTTTTCAATTTGGTAACTAAACAACATAAGGGAAGCATGTGACAATGCCATTTTCCTCTTACCTATAGAAATAGAGCAATTTTTACTCAGTATGTAGGGATAACATTTTTCTTTGAAATGTCCATTTGGAAGATGAGTGAGTGAAATTGATCAGTATACAGTAGCAAATGACAAACCAGTATGTCCTCCCTAATTTCTGAGCTTATTATAGCTTTTCACACACACACACACACACAAAAAAAAAAAAAAAAGAAAAAGAAAAAAGGGCTGGAGAACTGGCTTAGTGGTTCAGCGCTTGCCTGTGAAGCCTAAGGACCCCGATTCCAGGCTTGATTCCCCAGGACCCACATTAGCCAGATGCACAAGGGGGCGCATGCATCTGGAGTTTGTTTGCAGTGGCTAGAGGCCCTGGCGCGCCCATTCTCTCTCTTTCTCTGCCTCTCTCTCTCTGTCTGTCGCTCTAAAATAAATAAATAAAAATAAACAAAAAAAAAATTAAAAAAAATAAGACTAGAAGCTGAGTAACTCCATTCATTTGTTCAAAAAATACATAGGAAGCATTGGTTATCACCCAGGTGTGTACTGTGTAAGGTAAGGGTGACCATTTACCATGTCCATCCTCTTTGTATTTGAGGTTAGACAAAACCTGGAAACAGCAGAAATGTCGGTAACATGATACTCCTCATGAGATATCATTGCTATCTTTCTAGTCAGACAGTACTTATGAATTCTAATGTTTTACTACTTCAAGTCCCCACTTACGCTAGTTGTAGTGAAGAGTCATCATTGAGAAGAATTTATGATTTGTTGTTTTTCATTCATGACTAATCTCTTCTACTTATTTCAAAGATACATGTGTATTTCCATACTGAATAAACATGGACAGTGGGTAGTAAAAAACAGAGATAGGCACAAGGTATTTGGCACATTCTAGATTACTAAACATACTTAGAGAAGAATTAACATCAAAATTCAGCACAGAAGCATGGTAAAGAAAACTGTTCTATGCTCAACTCTAGCGATAAATTAGAATCAGATATAAAGATAACTTTTGGAATTTGTGCTGTTTGGAAAGTTATTTACTGTCTCTATTATATTTATCTCTATTATATTAATCTCACTTATTGCTGTGATAAAGCACCTAGCCAGAAGTAGCAGATGGGAGAAAGGGATTTATTCTGGTTTACAGTCTTGAAGGGAAGCTTCACAATGGCAGAGGAAAAGAATGGCATGAGCTGGACATTACCTCCTTGCCAATATCAGGTGAATAACAGCATCAAGAGAGTGAGCTGATGTTTGAGGAATGAGATATATTTAATATGATCTGAACATTATAAAACATATACATGTATATGGTATACCGTTGAGACATACAACTTTAATATTTTATGTATAAACTAAAATTAATATACAAATGAATAAATAAAATTTTTCTATAGTCAAAAACACAAATAAATCAATGATGATCAGCTACTAACATTTTCCAACACCTTCCATAGACCAGCCACCTAGTGACGTATATAACAAAGATGTCTGCCCTTGAGAAGCAAGAGGTATGAAAGGGAAATTGACTTATCTTGTTTTCTAACACTCCACGTATGAGAAATTTTACATAATAATCTAAGATGGTTCTTCATAAATCTGGAAAGAAAGTGTACATTATTATTCAGATACAACTGTCAGTGTTAGATTTTAAACATAAGCACCTATAAGTGTTTGAAATGAATGATATGCCACACCCCCTTGGAAAATACAAGCACATATCAACAATGACTCATAGCTATCCCAATTAAAGCTTCAAAAAAAGGTCTTTTACTAAATGTTTTTAAAACCCTAGTGTTTTCTATGGTGTTTGGGGAAATAGCCCCAGACCTTGGCATAGGGACTAAATCTGGAAAAAAGATTTCCCTGTATGTGTTCCACATTTTTTAAACCTGAAGAGACAAAGGTATTGTGCAGTATTTCAGGTTATTCATTATCATTTTTAACACCATCATGGTTTCCAAAACATTTTAATAGTAAATATTAGGAATGTGATTTTGTTAAAACCAATGCAGCTAATTAAAACTCGTTTATTTAATTTCTTGGTCATTTATTTAAAATAAAATGTTCTTATACAGAATTATAAAATCATTCTGAAATATGGCTGGCATCAGGAATGGAAAATAACTCATAACCATTTAGAGAGTTGGAGCCAAATGAGATATGTCATTATTGCAAGTTTCAGCAGTCTTAGAAGTTAAATGGGACTTATTAATAATAAAATTATTTTATAGAGTCTAATTGATTGGTCATGCTTATAAATCATTGTCAGTTGTTCTAGGAGTTCATCTCAGGTTTCCTGATAGCAAGTCTGGGGTTTAGAAAAACTGTCTTAAATAAGTTTGACACTTCAAAGTATGTATTTTATAAAATATTATTGTAATCTAAATGAAATGAGATAGCAGATGGTACAGCTTGTTGGTTGGCTGGCTGGTTTGTTGGCATACTGGCTCATCATTGTTTTCTTGCCTGCCTGTTCCAGTAGGCTAGCCAGATAATGCCGAAAGTACAAAAGAGGTTCCTTGAAAATGCAGTGACTCTCATGTCCTAGTCCTAAAATCATCATATGCTCTCCCCCCAACAAGCAACCAGACAGAGCAAGTTTCACATCCAAGCCAAAGTGAAGGAGTGATGAACTCTGCTCTGTTCATGATGAAGCCATTGCAAATAAATGGACCCAAAGAAGAGTAAGAAAAAAAATCTGGACCAGTATTTCTCTCAGAACCAAAAAGCCCTGTAATTATAGGTCATTCTGTGGGATGGTGTTCCTCTAATATACTTTGTGAAATATGTAGTATCATATTGCTGTTGCGACAATGTTTATGTTATGGGCACAGCATGTGTCCAAATAGTAGCATCCTAGAATGCTACAGCCTAAGATATGTTTTAAATATCAGGTATAAATGGGCACCCACCAAATTCCTAGCAGAGAAAGTCTACACAGTAATAAAGTGTTAAAATTCCTCCTGTTGCCACAGCTCACCAAGAATTCAACCCCTACCTAAAGTAGATAAAATTCTTCAGCTTGGAGAGTATTTCTGGAGAGCCTCACCCATAAATATGTAAAGCATTTTGGAGAGAGGCAGATCCTTTTTATAAAAATGAGAGATTTAGATTAATTCTCAAAGACTATGTTCCAAGAAGTGTAGGCTAAAGATCAACCTAGGCAGTAGGTAGATTGTAGAGAGAAAAACCTCCCAGCCCAGCCCAGGCCAGTAGCACAAGAACAACCTAGGGCTTCAGAAAAGAGCCTGTTATGCCAGCCCAGAAATGCTTTGAATGGTTCCTTAATAAGCAAAAATAGACCTGAAGACACTAGTGCTCCCTCTGGGGCCCATGCTATATGCATGTGCATATATGTGCATATATGCATGTGTGGAGTACAACGAACCTCATTCATATCCATATGTAGAGCTGGCCATAGCAGTAGTCCATTCTGTTATCTTTATAAAACCAGCCCAAAGGTCCACCAAGAATCCTTGAACTAGATGAATGTTTCTTTAATAATCATAATCAGAAGTCGGCATCCAAAATGGACAAAACTAGGTCAGCAACAGCTCCTCCCATAAATCACCAGTAACAATGAAGTGATTTGTTAGTTATTAAATGAGATAACACCCATCCAGTTACTATAAGAGTAAACAGTTTAAGCAACCATATATAATGACACCAAAACATCAAAGCATATATCCTCCATTCACATCTATGGAAATAGTCAAATATAAGTTATTGCATAAGTGATGCAATTAAACCTCATATAAGGACTGGAGAGATGGCTTAGTGGTTAAGCGCTTGCCTGTGAAGCCTAAGGACCCTGGTTCAAGGCTCGATTCCCCAGGACCCACGTTAGCCAGATGCACAAGGGGGCGCACGCATCTGGAGTTCATTTGCAGTGGCTGGAGGCCCTGGCGCGCCCATTCTCTCTGTCTCTATCTGCCTCTTTCTCTGTCTGTCACTTTCGAATAAATAAATAAAAATAATTTAAAAAAAAAAACCTCATATAATGGTGCAGCCTTCTTAGCTATTAGTAAAACAGAGTGCAACATGTTGGGCTCAAGGAAAATATACAGTACCCACAACAAAAAGAGATTTACCCATCTCTCCAGCCTCCCCACTCCATTGCCTTTCATTTCTTTTTTTTTTTTTTCTTTTTTTTTTTTTTTCTTTTTTTGGTTTGGTTTTAAGCTAGAATGCTCACTTGTTAGGACTGCAATGCTAACTAGCCTGAGTACCTTGAAAATGACAAATTTTAGTGAGTGTTGAATGGGAAAGTAAATTGTAAGAATTTTACTTGGGCTGTGCTTTTATATCCTGAGCAAGAGAGAAAATGTTTCCCACAATGGTACTGCAGAGGTTTAGACAAGGGGTTCATCAGCCCATGATGAATCAAGTGTGCTCATCCTCAGAAATGCCTTGAAATCCCCCACTTTGAACTCCAGATTTTCTTTAAAGATCATCTACTGCATTTATGTTCTAAAATTTTCTTCATGTATGTGTTCATCTAGAGATGCCATTTAGCATAGACACTAACTCAAATGTGTCTTCCAGTTCAGAAATGTACAATGACTCCACATTTGCTATTAAAAATTCTGATCTGAAGCTGGAGAGATGGCTTAGTAGTTAAAACGCTTGCCTGTGAGGCCTAAGGACCCAGGTTCGATTCCCCAGTACCCATGTAAGCCAGATGCACAAGGTAGCACATGCCTCTAGAGTTCATTTGCAGTGGCTGGAGGCCCTGGAGTGCCCATTCTCTGTCTCTGTCTCTTTCTCTCTGTCTCTCTCCCAAGTAAATAAATAAAATGCTTTTAAAAAATTCTGATCTGTTGAATTTTGAAACCAATTTCTCCAATGTACCAAGTGAAAAAATCCAATTTAGTGTATAATGCATGACATTTTGCAATACCTTTTACAGAAAAAAGAAGGATTCTGAAAGGTTCCCACGATGAGCATAATTATTTTAGGGACAGACTGCTCACTGGGCACTTTCTACAGGCCAGGCCTGACTTACATACTTTTGTGTATGTCACGTTATCTCAACCTCCTGGCCTGGCTAGGAGAGAAACTTACAAATCTGGTTTTATAAAAGGCACGAGACTACATATATTAAAGCATCTGCCCAAAGTTGCACACCTAAGCTGACATTGGGATGCACATCTCATGTGTAGGAAGCTATCCCAACTCCAGCTTCAGGGTGTCATGCTATTTGCTATGTAGTAATTAAGACTCCAGATCAAGGAACCAGCACGAGGCTCAAGGTCATTATCCTGGTTTTGCCAAGTTAATAACATTGAGGGACCAGAGATTTAACCGGGCTAACAAAGCTGCTTAAAACAAACCAGTTCCTTGGCGCATTATAGGTTTCTTCTTTCTTCTCCCTCCCCTTTCTTTTGACCTTGGAAAATCAATATAAACATTTGCTGGTGTTGAAAAAAAGAATACACGTCGGATTTCTGTTTCTTAATGGCCTAGCTGAAAACACCTGTGAGTGGTCATGGACGCCTGTACGACTTGAGAAGACGCACTGCAGAAAAAGAAGAATATAATAATAATTACAACAATAACAACGACCATTTCCCTGGCGAGGGCATCCCAACTCCCAGAAAGGAGCAGGCGCTCCATCATCAAGGGCTGACCAGAAAGAAAAGGTAACCCCTGTATCCGGGCTTGGGGCTTGCGGCCCTTTGGAGCTGGAGACGGGATGGGCGACCTGCTTGAGCCTCGCGGGTCGCGCATCCAGACCCTCCTGGGCTGCAGCTTGCGGCCATGGGGAGCAGATAGGAGGGCTGTGCTAGGAGGGCTGGCTGGGAGCTGCAGCTTGGAGACCCGGCGCGCTAGGAGCGCTGCACAGCGGGCTCGGGAGCGACCACCGCGCTGCACCGCTGCAGCTCCCACGGGAGCCCGGGTGTCCTTCCGGCCGTAGAAGGTACGAGGCCCGCCTCGGCGACCGCACGGGGCTGGGGGGAGCGGCTGGTTTGAGCATCGCTCCAGGAAAACAATGGAAGCAGGTGGGAAAAGAAAAGGGGGTGGCTTCAGGGGAAACAGCCGCACAGCCCAGAACGCTGGACTGGGGTTCTTATGTCCCACCTCTTTCTGGCAGGAAAATATGCTGAAATAAAGTGGTGTGTACTGGTGAGGCTTGATATTTCCCTGACCAAGCTAAAAAAGCCAAATACAGTTCCACCCCTTGTGGTTTCTCAGTGCCGGCTCCCCCTTCTGCTTGGTTAACTTTGGGTTATTCCCTGTTACTTGGCCTGTGCAGGGTCAGCTGGACTCCCCAGGCGCCTGACTCCGCTGGTGGCTGTCAGGGAACTGCAGAGTGGTCAGGAGGGAGGCCAACAAGTCTGCCTCTTCTTAGAGCCTTCTTAGAGCACAGTGTGCTTCCCGTACTTCCTAGCTTTGGCCCAAAGCCGAATCTCTTTATCCAGGTGGAATATTCTTATGAAAATGCACCTGGTGCTCCTGCAAAAGAATCAGACTTACACATGAAATTGTTTCCTTTTGGGGGCACATATCTTACCGTACTTGCTGCAGCTGAGTTTCCAATGAGTGTTTTCTCTCTCTCTAATTCTACTAAATGATAACCTGTCAGTACACTTTATTGGGTCGTGATGTTAGGGGGTTGCTGATTGGCTGGCTATAACGGGTGAGTTGGTAGCCTGCAATTTGTGTTTGACTTGTATCATGACATTTGTTTAATGTCACAATTGAATTGGGTTTTTGCAGAACAGTCATGCCCTCATCTTTCCTCTTGTGGCTGTGACAACATAATTGTGAGGGTAAGATTGCTTGACGCTTAGCTCAACACAGGTTGTTAAACTGCACAAAGCAATCCTATTCCAAGGAAAGAGCCTTGGAATATTCCTGTCTTGGGAATCAAGTTCCATCAATGCACAGGCCACCTCATGTTTCTGAAATATTAACATAGATTGTTAGACAGAGATTGTATAAGGTATGAAAAACCACCAGGTGTTTTATGGAGGAGTCAGCAACAGTCCTTGGGGGTGCAAGATGCTAGAAGAGAACCAAGATGCTGGAAGAGGGCCAGTATCAGGTAGGACCCCTTAAATACCAGAAATGTATCTAAGGGGCAAGGGTACTGCTGGGCAGTGACAAATTCAGTATCTCTTTTGAGAAACAAGCCTTTACTACATCACACATGGGGTAGGATGTGTCTAAAGGGCAGTCACTGTCCTGTCCGTCCACAGCCCAAACTCCCAGCTTGCTATTTTAGTCCTGGAGCAGTGGGCTGGGGCTTCTTTTTTCACTGAATCCTCAGGAATATACTAGATCTGAATGTCAGAGGCAATGTCTGCTCAGAGGCCCTATGTGTTCTACAAAAACAGTCATTCACATCTCCCACTCCAGAAAGAATAAGAAACACTGCAGTTTCCCAAAGAGACCAGATAACTGTCCTTCTGAACTCAAACTTTCACCAGTATGGACAGTTAAACTCTGCTTACAGCATTATAAAACTTCTCTTAGTGAAGTTACAAATCCTTCCAAAAGACAAAAAAGAAGAAGAAGAAGAAGAAGAAGAAGAAGAAGAAGAAGAAGAAGAAGAAGAAGAAGAAGAAGAAGAAGAAGAAGAAGAAGAAAACAGAGTCAGTGGGCTGGAGAGATGGCTTAGCAGTTAAGCGCTTGCCTGTGAAGCCTAAGGACCCCGGTTCCAGGCTTGATTCCCCAGGATCCACGTTAGCCAGATGCACAAGGGGGCGCACGCATCTGGAGTTCGTTTGCAGTGGCTGGAAGCCCTGGCGTGCCCATTCTCCCTCCCTCTCTCTCTCTACCTCTCCCTCTCTGTCTGTCGCTCTCAAAATAAAATAAGTAAAAATAAACAAAACAAAAGAAAAACAGAGTCAGGCTTATTGCAGCAACAACCCCACTCTTGGTTCCAATTTTCTGTAACAGCTAGTTTCTCATTGCTGGGAAAAAACATTAACCCAGAAGTACATGATTGGTAGGAAGAGTATATTTTTGGCTTATAGTCTTGAGAAGTTTCATCATGGTATGGCAGAGCAGAAGCTGGCTCAAAGCTAGTCATACATCTGGGGGGAAGTAGCCTAAGTACCAGGTTTGGAGCTGAGCTACTAAACCTCAAGGTCTTCCCCTATTGACACACCTCCGGTAAGCTCCACCTCCCGAACTGCCATGAGCTGGGAGGCTTAACCACAGTGAGCCTGTGGGACACATTTCACAAACCACTATAGGAATTGTGCTATGAAAACTTTTAATTGTATATATATCAAATATTAGAAAAAGAAGAAGAAAAATGTAAGAGAGAGTAAATTCAACTGGGATTTCATGTGTAATAAATAGGAACCAACAGATTTGTTATATAAGTTGGCAGACAAGTATTTAGAGTACAGGGACATTAAAGTACATAGAGCTAAAAACTAAAACTGCAATATGTTGACCAAATTTATTGCAGAGCCAGAGGGAAAAAGGGGGAAAAAGGAAATGTGCTAATGATGTATTATCTGATCTCACTGAAACAAAATTAGTGAAAACTTAAGAAAAACAGATGTCTCGTCTGTGTGTGTGTGTGTGTGTGTGTGTACAGGAGACAAAATATAAGAGACTTATTTGTTGCAAGAAAATAAATCCCCTCTGGTGCTGGGATTTTTGGAACTAGCAATGAAAGGTATCCTGAATGATTAACCTTAAAACTAAAGAATACCTAAGTAGAAGTCCCTTCAAGGAACTCAACCTTTCTTTTCTTCACAAAACTAGACACAAAACTAAACATGTCTGTCATCATAACAGATGAAAAGCATTAAATTTCATCTCTATTTCAAGAAAAGAATTTCAAATTGACTTACAAAGCAATAAGAAAACTATGCTATAGGCAAAAGACATACTTTTAAAAATGTAGTTCAAAAGAGTTGAAGATAGGGAATATAGGCAAAGATGTATCAGATGGAAACAAATCCAAGTGACAAGAAAGTCAAGAGAAAGGCATATTTTAAGAAGATATCCAATAATGTTAGATGTTGTCAGGAAATGGGCCAAAATAAACATAGGAAAAATTACTGTATTTAGCCAATGAGATTGTATAATCAGGATAGTTTCATTCAAGTAATAAGACAATAGCTAGAGTGTAATGATCTCAATTGAATGGGACAGTTAGGATCAAGCTTGATTCTGAAAACTCAGAAAGTGGTAGAATCATGTAAAAATAAAAAAAAGTATAGGACCCTCCTGACAGGAAAGATAGCTGTCATGCTATTAATGTTCTATCACTTAAACTATTCTGCTATTTAGATGGCTGTTTGTAGCCCAGTTTGCTCATGACATCCACCATACACCTTAATATGAGGCTATCACAGCTGGAAACAGCCACGAACTCATGTACACCTTGAGAAAGATGGCCTTTACCAAGGATGCCCCACCTAGAATCCTGAGGGGAGAAAGACACGATGAGCTCCTACAGCCACTTTCTTCTTGTCTCTAGACCTGACCAATGGGCATCTTTCCCTGAAAGTGTGCGAACACTCACTTTGATCAACCTGCATTAGTAGTTTAGGGAGGAATGGTCAAAGCCTGTTGAGACCTCACCCAGTGAGCTCAAGCAGAAGACATAATCAGGTCCCTCTGAGACTGTTTTCATGCTATCCTGGTGGAGCTAGAGAAATTTGTTGATGTGTATCCTTTTTTTATTTTTTGAGAGAGAAAGACAGAGAGAGAGAAAGAGAGAATGGGAGCGCCAGGACCTTCAGCCTGCTGCAAACGAACTCCAGATGCATCTAGCTACATGGGACCTAGAGACTTGAGCATAAGTTCTTAGGTTTCACAGGCAAGCACCTTAACCGCTACACCATCTCTCTGGCCCTAATGTGTATCTTTTATTTTAATCTTTTTTTTAGAGAGAGTGAGAGACAAAGAGAGAGAGAAAATTGGTGCGCCAGGGCCTCAGCCACTGCAATTGATCTCCAGACACTTGAACCACCTAGTGGGAATGTGCAACCTTGTGCTTGCCTCACCTTTGTGTGTCTGGCTTACATGGGATCTGGAGAGTAGAACATGGATTCTCTGGCTTCACAGGCAAGCACCTTAACTGCTAAGCCACTTTTCCAGTCTCTGATGTGTATCTTTAATTGAGAGCTTGAGTAGGAGGTAGTTTTGAAAGCATTGTGACATTGAGAATTTTGCTGAGGATGAAGTAGAGGCTTCCATGAGTACAGGGAATGTGAACTGTGGGGAGAAAATCCCAGAGCAGATTCATCTGAGTGGGATCCAAAGGCAGGTAGAAAGTCAGGGATTTAGTGAAGCTTTGATATCAGTCTCAAGTGTGGAATTAGATGCAAGAAACACGGGGAGTTATCGGGAAGAGAGGGCTGGAGAGAGAAACTGGAAACAGACTGTGTGTGTTGAGCTTATGCCATGTGTTTATAGTAGTTCACAGCTTGGAGAATGTGGCATGAAAGACACACAGAAGTAGAAGTCATAAGGCATGTATAAGACCTGGGGCTATGCAGGAAAGAGAGATGTGTGACACTGAAAATAATCAGGGCCTATTTGTAAGCCATTTCTGGGAAGATGTGTACTCACATCAAGAGAAGATGAAAGTGAACTTTCCTGACAAGCAAAAACACAGATTCGAAATCCATAGCAATAGTAATAAACATATGCATAACTTCTAATCTTATTCATTTCCTTTTGCAGTGGATTACATTATTCTCATTGAACAGATTAGGAAAGTGAAGTAGAACTAAATTTATGGATTTGGCCTCATTCACACTCCCAGGAGACTGGGTCCTGGACTCACCCCCAACATCTCCACACCTTAGCCACACAGACCACTGGCCAATACCCATAGAGGACCAGGGTTTACCAGAGACAATGCTTCAGTTTTGGGGGAACAGCTTACTACAAGCAGCTTCCCAGTAGTGGAATGTGTTTTCTTATAGTCACCCTCTTTTGATTATTGTGAAACCCTTAAACTTGAAGGAAAGTGTTTAACAGAGAAGTCCTTACTGATTTATCTCAACTCTCTTAAACACTCTTTGTCTTCACTGTGGAATATTAAGTGATAGAAATAGGAATTACTAAATTTTTATTTGGACCTCAGCTTAGGCTGTTATTTTAAAGTTAAAAAGTAATATTAAAAATAATAAGTAAAAAACTATATTGTTGATGAACAAGCTAGAAAAATAGCAGCCCAGAAGACTCCAAACACTTGCTTTTACTCTAGTAGTTTTCTGATTATGAAACCAAAATGTTTCTTGGTTTATGAGCATTTGGCCTATTTGAATTATCCAAGGGTTATTCCTTTGTTAAATTCATACCCCTATTTTGACATCTACTCAAATATGTAATAACTTTTTATCATAAAACCTGCAGTAGAAATGAATGCTGAATTTTTTAATGCAACTCTTCTGGGATTATACTGTCAGAATGGATATATCTTTTCTTTGATGTTTTTGAAATTAGTTTTATGCAACTAGTACCTGTCTGTAGGAAATATTAACAAAATAAAGAATTCTTCTACTTTCTCATTGCTATTAAATATCTCATTTTCAGTTCTTAGGAAATGAAGGGTTTGATTCAGCCTTGAAAATTCCAACACAGTTGCTATTTTATATTCACGACAACATGTTGAGTCCTTGGAAAGGCTATATCTAGAAAAGTTCTCTCTCTCTCTCTCTCTCTCTCTCTCACACACACACACACACACACACACATGGTATGTGCATTCCATATAAAGTGTTTGTTTATCCCACAAACCATCTGGACAGCTCTTCCCTGTCTGTCTGACAGGGCCAGCAGGAGACCTGTAGTTCAGGTGCCAACACCTCCTACAGCCTCTCAGATGCTTTCACACCTGAGCCTGACCAAGGTGTTAGTAGTAGCAGGTTTAGTCCCAGTCTGCCCTGACCTGGCCACCAGATGCTCCCAAATAAGGTAATCTCTGCTCATGGTGACAGTAGTTCAGAGTCAGCAGAGTATGCAGACCTGCCTTTAACCCATCTTATTTTCCTCACAGATGAGTCTATGGTGCTCAGAAAATTCATATGCCTGGAACTACCAAGTACTATCAGTAAAATGAATGACAACAAAGCAGTCCAGCCTGTTAAAGTCTTCTGGTGAGGTTTTGCAATCTCACCTTCTCATTAATTCATCAATAATTTATAAAACAGAGCAGTTAGTTATAAGATGAAATAATCAAATTAAATTCAAACCTATAACAACAGGAGACTATCTGAGTTCAAATCTCTAGATCCCAAGTAAAATAGCTGGGTATGGCCACACTTGCCTATAACCTCAGTCCTGTGGGGTAGGAGAGACCTGAAAATCTTCAGAGCCTCCCAAGCCCAAATATTATAAAGGAGATTCTGGCCCACCAGCAAGAGCAGATGGAAGAGAGTTCAGAGCAAAACACCTGCTGTTCCACTCCGGCCACCACATGTGAGCATATGGGGCACCTCAAGGACACATACATGTGCACACACTACACACACCACACATCACATTGCATACACACACATTTAAAAAAAGGCAACATATAAAATTAATTTTAATTTTTTTTACCTAATTTAATCCATTATTTTCAAATATTACTCCCACATGTAATCAATACAAACTAATTACTAAGGATTCATTTTGCATTTTTGCACATGGAACACAAAGTTTAACACATTCAGACAAGCCACATTCTGGCACTCAATAGCCACATGTGACTGATGGCTCCTGTGGCTGTATGGGAAGTTCAGTGTGGTGGTGATAGAAACATGACTTAGCCCTCAGTAAGAGCTGTATGCAGGGATTCCTTCCTTTTGGACTTTTGGGTATTCAGTGCTGCTTATATGCATATACACAGAGATGCTTTCTGTTCCCAGGTCACATGGCTCCCACCTTCCAGACAAGGATCAGGCATTTAAAAATCCACATCTGAAAAGCCAAGCCCCCTACATCTGTACCTTAGAGCAATACAAAACTTGCATAATTGTACCAGGAGCCTTACTGGTTCCCTTGGCCTGGTCTTGGTCATGGCTATCATCTCTTTTCCCTAGTTCCTTCCCTGCCACATGCAGCCAATATCAGAACAAGAGTTTCAGTTTAGAGCTCTGCTTCTGAAAATCCACTACTTCCACCTTGACTGCAGAGCAATGATGAAGATGCATTTTTCTTGCCTTCTTCATATGTTCTCCCTCAACCTCTACATGCCATTGTCCTCCCTCTTGCAGTGCCAGTGTGTGACCTCTCCATAAACTGTCTTGAATTTCTGTAGTATCTTCGAGATACTTAAAAGCTAGGCAAGACTGTGAGATACCTTCTGATCATAGTCTGCTTCCAGAGAGGACTCAGAGGTAGTCTTGATTCCATTTATACAATATATTTTCCTGGGGGTTTTCACATGGAAAGCATTGCAAGCACTACAGAGAAGAAAACCCACATTCTGCTAAGCCATTTGAAGCATTAGTAGACAAGAGCCAGGGTATCTTCCTGCTGTGGAGCATGTTGCTGCTGAAGTGCAAACTTGCTGGCCTAGCTAAGTATGGTGGTGCATGCCTGAAATACCACACTTGGGAGGTAGAGGCAAATTGATCATTTAAGGCTAGCTTTGTCAATAAGAGAGACTTGGTCTCAAAATTCAACAAATAATAAAACATACAAAATATTTCCCAAACTCCAATAATGCAGTTTCTTAAAATAGTTTCTCTCACTACTTATCAAAACTTTCCTGCACATACGTGGTAGTACATGCCTGTCGTCCCAGCACTTGAGAGGAAGAGGAAAGAGAATTGTGAATTCAAGACCAGCCTGGGTTACATAGTAAGATCCTGTGTCAAAAATCAAAATGAAACAAAATGAAGAACTTCTCTAGCAAAATAATAGTGCTGAGAGATGAGCTGATATTTGCCTAAAAATGTAAGGCTTCTTACAAAAAGAAGAGCTAGAATATGATCCTGTCTGGGCTCTCTAATCTGTTTTCAAGTCTCCCTTGAGCAACAGTTCAGGGACAAAAGGATATTTTTGAGAATGTTAATTAAGAGTGATATATTGCTCAAGCAGAATAAAGTTAACTTTTATTCACACCTTTGAAAGTGATTCATGAATGAGTGGGAAAACATGTCACACTAATATCTCAGATCATAACTGCTTATCAAAAGTTAAGCGCTTACATGAGGACAAATTCAGTAAGACATAACTTCATTATAAATGTGAAATAAAAGCTGAAAGAAAAAAAAATCTCTGGGTCAAGCCTAAGGTTGCTATGTTGTTATGGAATGTGTGAGTTGCTTCTGACAAAGAAATATCTGTGGCAAGAGGCTAGAAAGTGGCTGAGGCAAGAATTTTAGCTACAACTCTTAAATGAAAGGCAAAAGTGGACTTTGAATAGCAATTTCTAGACCCTGGCCAGTAAACCTAGTGCCAAGCTTAGACAGTCCATGTGTAAAATCTGGAAGGGGTCAGTAGAAAGAGGTTTTTGGAAGGTGTGCTGATGTGGAAAACAGGATTTTTAAGATCTCTGGAAGCCAGGTGGGTGTGCTGGCAAACTTGAGCACTGTCTAGGAGCCACAAAAGCTGACCTGTGAAAGCTGACAGGCTGGAGTAGCTTACAGCAGCCACACGTGGGGTAGCTGCTTGACCAAGGACAGGTCATCAGTGGTTTGAGGGATGGAGTGATGAGAATAGTTGTGCAAGACAGACTGCACTGCCACCCTGCTTGACAGTCACCGCATCTCAGGCACTTACACTAAGTGCAAATGTCCCAAAGTCCTGTTTGGTTAGTTCCTACCAGTTGATAGCTGGTTTTTATGTAAACTGAAAATACTCAAATATAAAAAGACTGAGTGCAAGATCACATGGTGTCCCAACAGTGTGAGACAGATGAGAATATGTGGTCATTGTCGTTAAATAGATAAGTACAGATTATGCAGCCAACATATAGGAGAAAGGTGTTATAGTCACTTGTTAGGCAAATTTTTAAAAAGTTACTTTTCCCCTCAGTTTTGTATTTCTGGTATTTTTTAGCCTTTTAAAAGTTATAATATGGTATCATGATTTTTTTCATTTCTAAAAAAATTCACCCATACTTTTTGTTGACAAGTATATTTTTTCTCAAAGACACCCTAATTGAATAAGCTGAAGGCCCCACAAATCCTGTATGTATCTGCTCCTGAATGCCTGCTCACACCCAACTGTGAGACCCAATTCCTGTAGGGAGAATTTCTTAAGTAATGTAGAAAAAATTAAAGTGAAGAAGTTACAAAAACTACAAAAGTTTATACACAACGAATTGCCCTTCTGTCAAGTAGGGTGAAGCTAAAGTACAGCTCTTTAGGCTACATTAATTAGTGTTTTCCCTCTAAGTATAACTAGGAGATTGGTAAGAGACAGAAATGAAGTGGCAGGTATGTTTCAAAGAGACTCTAATGCAGTTTGACCACACTTTTGCATCATTATGACCAACTTGTAATGTATTCACGATTGGAATAAGCTCTATTAGTCTCTTCTGGCCAGTCTCTCCTTGTCACTTGGAGGTAATGTGGGAGGTTGTTTGGAAAAGTGGGAGGTGGATTAACTGCTGAAGATTTTCTTTCTATTACAAGTGGCAAAGCCTAGTGTCCCTATGTGTTGATCCAGTCACATTAGCTGTCATCTAAACCATCAGGAGGTAGAGATGGAGTCATGGGAGTGAGCCACTTTCCTCTGGCTTTTTCACTGTCTGAGGTGCTGGCCCTGTGTTTCTAAGCATATTCCCTGGAAATGAAAGGATTAAAAATGAGCCTTGAGCCAGGCAAGGTGGTGCACACTTTTAATCCCAGCACTCAGGAGACAGAGGTAGGAGGATCACTGTGAGTTCAAGGCCACCCTGAGACTACCTAGTGAATTCTAGGTCAGCCTGAGATTGAGTGAGACCCTACCTTCAAAAACAAAAACAAAAACAAACAAAAAAACAATGAGAGTTTTAGCAAGTCAAACCTTTCTTAGTTCAAACTCCATCTAGTGGCTCATACCAGAAAAACACTCTAAACTCTAATACATAGAGAGATCATGATGATAACTAGAAGTGTTTGAACACTTACTAGGACACATTGTCCTTTTTAGTATTGTATTCATCATTACAACTGTATTATGAGCTAGGGACTTAGTTTTTGGTGGTGTTGAGGAATCAAATCCAAGGCCTTGTGTGTGATAGGCAGGGGCTCTGTACCACTGAGTTATATCCCTAGCTCTTGGCTTTTTAAGATAGGTTCTCAATATATAGCTCAGGTTAACCTTGAACTCACTATATAGCACATGATGACCTTCAACTTATCTCAGTTTCCCAAATGCTGGTATTGCAAGTAATATGACACCATGCTTGTCTCAGTTGCTTTTATTAGGTAACCTTTGGGGAAACTGAGATATGTAGATACTACTTAATCAAAGTGTGTCAAATGGCATAACCATACCCTCATATAACCACAAAGTATTATGTAGTAAAATATAACCCTAGGATTCATTAACCAATATTTTATGGTCAAAGTATACTATAGTATATAAGAAAATATCATTATGATGCCTATTATTTTGTACATGAATAAAAAACAGAAGAAAGGAAACCAGGCTTGGTGGCAAATACCTGTAATCTAGCACTTGTGTGGTAGAAGTAAGAGAATCAGGAGTTCAAGGTCATCCTTGGCTACATAGGGAATTTGAAGCCAGTCTGAGCACTATATGCCCTATCTCATTTTTTTAAAAAAGGAGAAAGGAAAAAATGATTTTGTTGATCTTATTATTTGCTTATAGACACTGTACTGTTTGTTGAATGAAGGAATAAATGAATAGTATGATGTCACTAAAGTAATATTCCTCAAGTAGATGGAGTGAGAGAGATGGATTGGGTGAAACCCGCAGTGCTCCCTGGGGTATGGGTGGGCAGGAGTTCTGCAGGTACATGCAGTTCTGAACTCTGTGGCTACTGAAACATCTTCAGTGACTTCTTGGAGTATCAATAGCAGGATTCTTTGAAGATCTTAAATAAATTTTACTTGGAAATAGTCAGAAAGCAAGCAGCTCATAAATGGGCTTTTTGTTCACCTAATCTTATCTTGATAATGTTTACTGAAAAAAAAGTTTAGAACAATTATTTTAGACTTTATATTTAGAGATAATTAAAACTGTGAAATGATCACTGTGATGTCCACAGACACATCATCTGCTAGAGTTTTAATGTATTCCCTACTGCATGCTCCTCTTTGCCACAGACATCTTCTTATCACTTTTAAGACTTCTTAACACACTTTTTCTTCAAAATGGTCTAATTTCCTTGAAATGCATCCCCATTTTGCTTATCCTAGTCATTGTGAATAAATTGTGTATGCATGAAGATGAATGATGTGAATCAGAATTCATTAAACTGACACTGTCAATCTTCTTTCAACACCAGCCTCACAAGCATAAATTTTCTTTTTCTTTCTTTCTTCTTCTTTTTTTTTTACTAAAAAAATGTCTTGGCCATTAAAAAAAAAAAGCATCCTCAACTTCTTAAGATCAGTTTGCTTGGGTCAGGGTCCAAATAAGTGTCAAAACTTGAAATTTAAGAAATAATAAAAAAGTTTGCACATAAAGTTTTAAACAGGAAGTACTTTTTTCTTTAGTAAAGAAAAAATATGGTGAGTTCGCCCCAGAGGTACCACATGACTGCAGACAGAGAGATTGACTTTCATTATAAAATTTGATGTAGTTCTATTGAAATAAAATGAAAACAACTAGAGAATGGCTTCAGCTTTCTGGGTAAATATTAACAATAATTAAAATTGAAATATAATTTAAGTACAAATGCTTAACATTTTTAAAAGTTCATGTGTAACAGCCCTCACTGAGTTAGTATTTTGTTTCTGTATATTTAATAAAGAGTCTCTTAAGAAAAGAAAGACAAGAATATGGTGCATGTCAGGCTATAGGAAGTACCAATATTGGTGACATGAGCTCCTCAAGGTTACCCGGCACACACCTGGAGGCAGAGCAGAGAGACACAACTAACAGCCAGCACTAATAGCCAGAGCTCAATCTGGTTCTCTACATCTAGTAGGGCTGGACTAAAGATCTGCCTCTAGTGACACACCTCCAATAAGGCTCTGCCTACTAGAGACTTAAGTAGGAAATTTAATCTTAATCAAAAATACCTCAGGCTGCCGGGCATGGTGGCGCACTCGGGAGGCAGAGGAAGCAGGCAGAGGGAAGAGGATCGCCGTGAGTTTAAGGCCACCTTGAGACTACATAGTGAATTCCAGATCAGCCTGAGCTACAGTGAGACCCTACGTCAAGAAACAAACAAAACAACAACAACAAAAATCTCAGGCTATGGGGGACATACATTCACATTCAAACCACTACAGGGAGAAAAGGGTTATTTTGGTTCACTGTTTCAGAGGGATTTCAGCCCATCATTGTAGGGAAGGAATGACCATAGAAGGGGCTTTTTCTGTGGTTCTGGGAGTCACGTGGTGGTAGACTAGGAAGCAGACCTACTGAGTGATCTACTTCACCAGCCAGACCTCAAATCCTGAAGGCTACATAACCTTCAAAAGGAAACAGCTTTTGTAGAAGCTGGGGTTTAATATTCAAAGCATGAGCATGTGGGGGGGCATTTAATATTCAAAATATAATGGACATTTTTATTAAATATTAAGGCTAATTAACATGCAGCAAGATTATGCTCCCAAATCTTAAATGTGAAACCCTTAGTCTTAGAAATACATATTAGCATGTATGTTGACTAAAACTTGGAGAGCCATATTCATGTAGATCATATTTGTAAAAGAGATATTAAAATTCATAAATTACTTGGCAAAATTGATATGCATACTTCACTGAAAAAAGTTTGCATATGTACATACAGAAATCATGATTGTCATGCATGTCACTGCAGGTGCCCCAAACCTATTCATTTGAACATATAATTCATATAATTCATATTTTCACTTCAGACTTACAGAAATATTTTAAGAGCAGCTGTCTGGGCAAGCGAGATAATTCAGTGGGTAAAATGCTTACCTTATAGCATGGAGAACTGAGATGGATGCTTAAAATCCATGTAAAAATATGGGGCATGTTAATCCCAGTGCTGGGGAGTCAGAGATGGGATGATCTCTGGCTGGGTCTTGCTAGCAGCCAGTCTAGCCTAATTGGTGAGCTCTAGTAATGATAAACCCTGTCTCAAGGAAAAAAATGAACATATTTCTGAGAAGCAACATCTCAGGCTGTTCTGTGGCCCCCATGTAGGCATACATATACGTGTGCCTATGCAAACACATATATAAATGTGAATAAAAACTACCTGTCATGTTCTCTCCTGTACCTTAAATTATTGCAACTAGAAAATATTAGATTTTTATATCCCTACAAGTCTTTTTTCACACAGGTTTTAGTGATTGAAATAAAGTATCCTCTTCACTTTTTTTCAAGCAGCCATATTTGTGGTTTTAAAACAATATGAAGTGATTACTTATAAATACTTCCCTGTATGAAACTCTTGAGCCATTTAACTTTGAAGCAACAAATTTCTGCATAATAGAAACACAGAGCTAACATTTATTTATATTAGCTGAGTTTCAGTTTTAAATAACTGAATTAAATGATTAGAGATAAAGTTAAAAAGTTAAGAAAAGTATTTTTTTAAAAAAGAAGAGATTTTGACCATTGCCTTGAAGTCAAGTAATCACATGTACACTGATTTTTAAAAATATTTTCACTGTTACAAAAACTTATAGAGCCACACATAAACATTGGCCATCAAAGATAATCATCAAAGACAACCCCTGCTGGCTGCCTCATCATGATCCCTCTGGAATCTCTCACTAGTCACAACTCATTGTATCTTCAGAAGTAGCCAGAAATCTATGACTTTAGCAATTATTACCACTTTCTGTATTCATAATTTTAATATTATATGTATCTCTCTAATAGTATAGATTAGCTTTTCCTATTTTTAAATTCACTATGGATAGGATTATAATATATAAAGTTTTGCTTTCTTTCCCATGATTAAACTTTAGATCAGCCATGTTATCTTTGCACCTGGTTCTGTTCTGATACCATGTGCTATTTCATTATGTGAATTTATAAATATGTTATTCATTCCTTTGTTAATGGTAGTAGAGAGATTGCTCAATACTTAAGGTGCTTTCCTGAAAAGCCAAATGATCTGGGTTTAGTTCCCTAGTACCCATGTAAGCCACATGCACAAGGTGTCACATGTGTCTGGAATTCATTTGCAGGAGTAGAGGCCCTTGTACACCTATTCTTTCTCCCTCCATTTGCCTCTTTCCCTCTCTTTCTCTCTCTCTCAAATAAATTAAAATATTTCAAAAAATTTTTAAGTTTATAATTTTTCACATAGAGTTTTTTCCTATCCTTTGATAGGATAAGAATTAGGATTACATATATAATACATGTGCACATTTATACATAAATTTATGCATCATAATTAATATTATTTTTTAAATTTCTTTTTCTGCTGGTTCCTACAGGATAAATGGGAATACAATTAAATTTTTGCTTGTTTATTTATATAGCAACCTCTTATAGGTATATAATGTCATCTTCTAATATTGAAATGTTTTAGCAATCTTCACATATTCTTTTTCTTTTCTTTCCCCCATTGTACAAGAAAGCTATGATATTGAAGAGAAGTGGTGATAGTGTCATTCTTTCATAATCTGAAGGGCAAATGTTCATTTTACCAGTGAGTATATTATACTTTATGTGGTTAAATAAGTTCCCATCTACTGTTAGTTCACTAAGCATTTTTAGCATAAGTGTATTTTTATTTAAGATTTAAGATTTGTTCATCAACTGAGATACTGACTGAATTTTTCCTTTTATTTTTCATTTCTTTTTTATTTTTCATTGCTTTATGTTTTCATTTGGCTGCATGCCATACCTTGTCGTGTTGCTTTTCATAATTGGATGGATCTCCATTGCTGACAACTCGTTTTTCTAGTTCCTTAAATTTTAAACTCAGCTGTCCAATAACCCCAATATCTAAAAGCTGTCGAGTTCAGTGTATTCTTAATTCAACTTGACTAGTTTTTTACATAATCAGCAGTCAGTTTGTAGGCCATTTCCCTTGAAACTTATTGCAGGGTATAAAAAGGGTTTCTGGATTCCTTCCTTCGTAGTCCTGGACCATCTCAGATTAAGCTCAAGTCTTGAGAGGCCCTGGTTCAAGTAGGCTTGCCTTCTCAGGGTGTAAATCAAGAAAGTGCTTCTTCTGGGTCCCCAGGAGAGGATCTTTAGGAGCCACAACCTCAGGGGAAGCCATGTTTTTTTTTCCCCCTTATCCTTTATATTCTTAAGGTACAAAGGCAGTTCTCTGCAGTTCCTAGTGGCTTTGGAGGTAGGAGAAATAAGATCTAGATCTGGTTTGTCCTTATCTAAGGATGGAACTTCTTCCAGCTCCAAGCAGAAGCTATCCTGGATTCTACAGACATGAGGCCAGAGCTTAAATGGAATGGCACCAAAACTTATCTTCTGGATAAACATACCCCTGATGCTCTGATATGCTGCCTATCCAAGATCTCACCCAGAACACAGTCCACTAACTTTTCAGCTCTTGAATATTTTGAAGTTGCTGTATATACACACATATATGTAATTACGTATGTGTGCCACTGTTGGAGACCACTGTCATCCCTGGATGTGCTGAGAGCATGCTTGACATGTGTTGCAGTCAGGTTCACATTGCTGGTAGAAATCATCCAACCAAGAGCAGCTTGTGGGGGAAAAAGGAGGTTTATTTTGGCTTACAGGCATGAGGGGGAAGACCCATGATGTCAGGGAAAATGATGGCATGAGCAGAGGGTGGACATCACGCCCTGGCCAACATAAGGTAGACCATAGCAACAGGAGGGTATGCCAAACACTAGCAAGGGGGAGCTGGCTATAATACCCAGAAGTCCACCCCCAACAATACACCACTTCCTGGAGGTGTTAATTCCCAAATCTCCATCAGCTGGGAACCTGGCATTCAGAACACCTAAGTTTATGGGGGACACCTGAATCAAACCACCACAACATATAAAAGCACCTTAAGTCAAGGGTGTTTATGATGGCAAAGACAAATAAACATGTGTGCAGATGCAAGTCAGGAATGAAGCTGACCCAAATTAGGCAAAATAAGTTAAATTCTAGCCACAGGACCCCTTCCTCTGTTTACCATAACCAGATTCAATCCTTTGAACTTAAAAATCACATGCCATAAAATCAAGGAAGTTCTCTCAAGATAGTATTATGTCAAAGTTGTTATTTATGATGCATATGTAAGCCAATTGTTATGTATGTGTAAGCCTAAGAAACAAATCATGGGTGGGCTAAGATTCTGCACCTCTTTGATCCTTTGAGACAGATAGAGCCCACCCCCCTGAATTAGCCAAATTATCTTGTTGTGTTTTTTGTTTGTTTGTTCGTTTTTTGTTTTTGCAAGCCTCTACAAGATTTCTAGTACCCTATTGTGTGGGACCATAGCATGTCACTAGCATATATTGTTGTTTTCACTAGAAAGGTTAAACTAAGCATTCTGATTTGTCTCGACCAGAAACTAGAGTTTAATACCATCTTAAGAATATCTTTTATTAAGATGGTGATTATAGGAATAATTTGGTTGCTTGGTTTCATTTATTTATGTGCTTATTTTTAGGATGATTGATGGCCATTTCTCCCTATATACTTCTTTACACATGGTTTCTCCTCTGGTCACAACACTTCCTGTCCTACAGCTGTCATTTTCTGAGATGACTCTTGCTTAAGCTTCATGATAGATTAAGAATCATCTATCCATTCAGTTACTATGCAATCATGTGTGAGTGTACCCCATGTGCTAGGCAACAGACAAAGATGCATGTCAAAGAACCTCAGTGCTGCAACATACTAGCCACAGATTATAAGAACAGACTCATTTGTAATCAACTAGTCCCAGTGTGTACTCAATGGATATCAGCTCTGCTCAAAGTATGGATAAAGTAAGCTGTCATATGATATGAGTACTATTGTGGTATTTCTCATACTGTTCTGTGATTTTCTGTTAACCAATCTTTTATTAATATCTGTGATATATGTTCAGGGACTAAATCATATATACCCTAGAATTCTAAGTTGGAAATCTTGGTACAAAAATGGCTCAAATAAATATGTTTTTGAATTAGACAAAGGAAATTCATATTGAGGAAACTCATTAAATAAACTATTTCCAATTTCTTCACAGCTTTTAAGGCTGGAAACTGAAGAGCAATGACTTCATTTTACTCATCATATTGGAATACCTCTACAGAACATTTAAACAAATCCTGCCATAAAGAGTTTGCTAATCAATCCCCCGGAATTGTGGATGCAATCATCCTCCCCTCCATGATCGGGGTTATCTGTGTAACAGGGTTGATTGGCAACATCGTCATTGTATTCACTATAATAATGTAAGTACTTCCTTTTTTGTTTCTTCCATGATTTAAGGGACACTTAAAACTCTAAATAAATGAATGAGTTCTTCCTCCTCTAAATATTGCTCATCAGGTTTAGAAAATATTTGTGAAAAACAATGAAAGATTATTCTACAGATACTTTTATTTCACATTCAGTAACATCTGAGGTGCAACTCTCAGAATGCTAAGATTTAGGCCAGTTCTTACTATTGGGTAGCATTTGCAGGGGCTTGTAATGTGTGTGTGTGTACATGTTCATATTGTAAGGATTGGGAGTCACCGGACCATACAAAGCTTTTGTTCTGGAAAAGCACGAGCTGTCGGGCTGACTCTCAAGAGAAGAGCACAGCCCACCTGAGTTTTCAGGTAGTGGGCTTTATAGGGCTTTTTCAGTTGGGGGAAGGTGAGAAAGGAAAAAGAACTCATTTGTTAAGTTAAATAGAAAAGTTCCTTTAGGGGAAATCATTACATTAACCATTTAAAATAGGTAGGGTGTGACATTAGAGCAGTGACCATGTTACTTATGAGATAAGGGGGCAGGAAGACATGTCCTGGGACATTTTTAAGCAAGGAGAGGATAATGATCTGGTGGTTTCTTGAAGAATGTGGATAATCCACTTTCCAATGCCTTTGTCACCATTCTGCTAACCTTGGTGACTCCATCTTGGCATCCGGTCCCAATCTAACATTCCAGCCCTTTGTTAATGATAAGAGACAGTGATATTGTCTTCTGTAATGTCTTTATGCTGACCAAAGGGGCAATGAGGTTTTATGGGAGAGGCTGGATAATGTGACCGATGGGTCTCCCTTCAGGACAGGCAATGATGAAGCAGTTTAATGGTGGCTAGAGGTGGCAGAGTGGTGAGATCAATAGTGAGAACCTTCTGTCAGTGCCAACGTAGCATGCCGTTATAACTTGCTCCTGAGTGAAACAGCCTTTTTTGCACCATTCCTGTATTGAGCTGGCTTTGGGGCAGAAGGTGGTGACATCTGTTATAGACAAGGTAAGGTAGATGAGCTCCACACACCCCATAGGAGGACAGAAGGAGGAGCTTGTTATCCTTGTCAATAGTTATGACATCAAAAGGCCAGGCATAAGGAGGGGATTGAGCACTCAGAGGTGAGGCATAGAGAGCTTGGAGCAAGAGAGAGGAAAGCAGAGGGACATCAGTGTATTCAAGAGGAACATTTTTGGATCAAGGGACAAGTAGGAACACGAGAGAGTTGAAGTTTGAGAGGGCCTGTTGTGGTAGCAGTGTACTTATCCCTGGATAGAGTAGGATGGAGGTGACTTTCCTCTCTTGAGGTATGATAGGTGGATCTAATTGGGTATGTCCTGAAGCCTTCCAGCCACGGGAATGGTTAGGATCACCAGATGAGGTTTGGTCCAGAGTAGCTTGAGTTTCTGTGGGCAGGACTGTTTAAGGTAGACTTGTTCTCCAGTGTTAAGTGATGGAGTTGTGGCTCCCTCTGATAGTTCGGGAAGCAGGTGGTCAGCATGTTTCTGGAGAAGCTTTCTGATAAAAGTAAAAGTTGGTAAGTACCCATGGAGAGGAGTTTCTGGTAGTGGGGGAAGGTTGTTTAATAGGAAGGGGCGCCCATACATGAATTCAAAAGGGCTAAGGAATGTGGGGCCCTGGTAGTAGCTCTGATTAGGGCTAAGGCAAATGGAAGGAGCTGGGGCCAGGATAGTCACTGTTTAGAAGTTAGTTCAGACAGGTGAGTTTTGAGAATGGCATTTGTTTTTCTACCTTGCCTGAGGACTGAGGCCTATATGGAATATGAACTTTCCAATCTATTTTCAGGGCTCTGGATACCTCTTGGGTTACCTTGGAAATGAAGGCTGGTTCATTGTCTGGTTGAATGGCATGGGGAAGGCCAAAGTGGGGCAGAATGGACTCGAGAATGTGAGAGGCAACTATACTTGTAGTTTTTCCTGTAGTAGGAAAAGCTTTAACCCACCCTGAGAATGTATCCACCATAGTGAGAAAGTATTTAGTATTTTTGTGAGGAGGCATGTGAGTAAAATCTATCTGCCAGTCCACTCTGAGAAGTGAGCCCCTGTGTTGGTGGGGTCTGAAAGAGGGAGGGGGATGGACTCCACCTTGTGGAGAGGCCTTGGCACAGAGTGAGCAAGCCTGTGTGGGCAAGAGTTGGAGAGGAGATCTTTAAGCCTGTGGGGAAAGAGGGCGGTGAGTTGTCCAAAAGTGAATTTTTGTGTCTCTTGGGCCAGAAGAGCAGCTGTAGCAGGAGCATGTAGGCACAGTTGCAAACTCAGACAGAGGTTTTTAGTTGTTTAGAAAGATAAGTTACAGGGGCAAAGGATGGACCCTTTATTTGGCCCAGAACTCCCAATGCCATACCCCTTTTTTGTGTGGACTAAAGAAGAGAAGGCTGCTGAAGGTCTGGAAGTGCAAGGGCTGGAGCTTCCAAGAGGGCATCGTGCAGGTGGGAGGAGGCAGCATCTCTCTCTGACTTAGGATCTAGGGGTTCATGAAGGTTTTCTTTAGCTTTGTTGTAAAGGGACTTTGCCTGGAGGGAAAAGTTTGGAATCCACATTATAGGAAATCCATCAAAGCCAGGAAAAGAGAGGATTTTTTTTCTTGGAGGTAGGTGGGAAGAGGGAGTGAAGATGTTGTCTGTAGTCCAGGGTCAGTTGTCATGAGGTGGGGTAAGGAGAAAACCCAGGTACCTAACTTGCGTAAAAGAAAGTTAAGCTTTTGGGGGAAGGGGGAACTCAATATCTCTTAGATTTGAGAAAGTTAAGAAGTTTTTTGGCATGTAATTTAGATAAAGAGAGGGTGAGAAAAGCAAAAGATCATCTACATATTGTAAAAGTGTGCTGGGCAACAGATCTAGAGACAAAAGGTCAGTGGAGAGAGCTTGACCAAATAAGTAGGGGCTGTATCTAAAACCCTGGGGGAGGATAGTCCAGGTGAGTTGAGAGGCAGTATAAGTATCAGGGTCCTTCCAGGTGAAAGGAAAGAGATCATAGGAATTGGGGTAGAAGGGAATGGAGAAGAAGACATCTTTGAGGCCAAGAACTGAAAAATGAGTAGTGGAGGAGGGGATGTGAGAGAAAAGAGTATAGGGGTTGGGGACTACTGGATGAATGGGCATAGCTGAGACATTGACTAGGCACAAATCTTGGAATAAGCGGCAGGTTGCATCAGGTTTGATAATAGGCAAAATTGGAGTATTGTAAGTGGTGAAGGAGGCCGACTAGGAACAAGCAAGAAATTAAGTGAGATTGGATATTAAGAATGACAGGGAAAGAATGTGGGGTCTTTCAGACTGATGAGGACAGTCATGTGGTGAGAGGCTAGTGCCAGCAAGGAAGTGTCCCTGGGATCAACTTCAGAGACAGGGAGGGGGAAACTTGGATTTTTTGTAAGGAAGAGGGCTGGCATGAGGAGGAAGATAAAGTGTGAGCATAAGTCAGCAAGAGAGAGAAAGTTTTGCATAAGATCTCCCCACCCAGGAGGGGAACAGGAAAAGAGGGTATTATGAGAAATGAATGGGAAAGGGAAGTGTCCCAGTCTACACAGGGTAAGGGGGGTGATGCATGGGGAGTGGGATAGGCTATACCCAACACAGAGATCTGTGAGGAAAAAGTCTTACCAGAGTAGGATGGCAGGACTGACCAACTGGCCCTCATAACAAATCAGATAGGCCTTCCTGCCAGCTGGACTGTGACCCTGGGCTCCTCCACTGTGATATGGAGAGTGTTGGTGGGGGTCAAAGTTCCAGGGAACCATCAATATTCAGCCACCAGGCCCAGAAGGTCAGTTATTGGCTCTTGTGGGGGACAAGAGGAAGAGGCTAGCCTACCTTGTTGAGGCAAAGAAGTACAGTTGACCTTTCAGTGTCCAGCAAATCTGCAGTGGGGACAGGGTCCTGCCAGCAGGTTCGGGTTAGAGCAAGTTTTTGCCTAGTGGCCAGTGTAGCCACATTTGAAGCATGGTTGTGGTGGTGAGCACTGGGGACCCATAATCTTCTTTGGAGGAAGCCTCGGGGCCATAACCAGGAACTTGAACTGCTGTTCGTCTCTGACCACCCTCTCAGTCTGTTCCTGGTCCTTTCTCCTATTAAAAACTTTAAATGCCAGGTCAAGCAGATCTCCCTGAAGGGTTTTAGGGCCCTTTTTTAGGTGTTTAAGTTTTTTCTGATGTGAGGGGAAGATTGGGGCAGGAAATTGGTGTTGAGAACTATCATGTCCTCTTGGGAAGCAGGGTCAAGGGGAGTGTATTGGGTGAGAGCCTCAGTTAGGCATCCTATAAACTCAGCTGGATTTTCATTAGGCCTCTAAGTGTCCAGAGTTTGTCAAAATTGACAAACTTATGGGATGTCTTTTGGAGGCCAGTCAGGAGGCAAAGAACCATCCTATCATGGGCCACCCATATAAGGGAGTTAGTGGGAGCATGGTATTTTCAGTCAGGGTCCTCTCTGGGGATAGCAAGTGTCCCCACTGGGAAAGTATTATAGTGAGCCTCAGGTTATATCATAGGCCTGGGTAAGGTAGTAAAATTCTTCAGTATAGCATGTTGAATCAGTGGAGAAAGACCCTAGACATTTCTCAATCTGGGATAAATCAGACATGGAAAAAGGAACATGAATGTGAATTATTCCTTCGGCGCCTGTGACCTCACATAAAGGGTACATTTTGCCCCTGTAAGAATGAGTACATTGGGCAGGAGGGGAATGAGGAAAGGAGATGGGAAAAGGGAGACTGTAGTGTCAAGGGGCACAGAGTCAGAACAGGAGACAGATGAAGACAAATGAAGCTGTTGGGGCGAGGTCATCTATGGCATCCAGGTCAAAAGCAGAGGGTGAGGACAAGTATGGGGAGCGGTTGAATTAGAGTGCATTCCTGAGACCTTGGCTAGAAGGACCTGGTGAGAACAGCAGATAGAGCAGAGAGAAGGCTGTGCAGGCAGAGTGAAAATGTCTGAATATAGGATATTTCAGACCACCTGACTGTACATTGGCAGAAGTTTTCTAAATCAATGAGAATTTGGAAATCAAAAAACCATTTGGACCCATTGTCCAGCTTATATGTGTCCAGGAAGTGTTGCAGAGAAAGATCAGACAATGTTTGATGTCATCCAAGAGTCATAATAGAAATTGGTTTAGCCCATGGAAGCATGAGAGTATAGCAAAAGGGCTAGTGAGAGGAGACAGAGAAAGAGTAAAACAAGGGTGATAGAAAGGAACCAAGGCTTAAACTGGGTTTACACAGAACAACAATATGACCTCCTGGCCCATTAGGGTGAATGGGGTCTGCACCTCCCACATGAGCAGAGGCGGTACAGGTTTCAACTGTCAGTTGTTTAGTCTGTTAGAGGACAAGGCAGGTGTCTGTGCTCCCAATGGAGTAAGCAACTGGAAATGAAAGATGAGACCTCAGAAGGTGGAGGGAGAGGAGAGAGGGGGAGGAAGTGTCCCAAGACCAGAGGAAGCAAACCAAAAGGTACCCTTTAGGGTAAATAGACTGGAGAGTGAAAGAGCCATGGTGTCAAGAGTGTGTCTTTCTTGAGACCTGAGAGTGGGGCCCAAAAGTGGGTGAGGGGTGTAGCCTGACATGCTGGCATGGCTTCCACAAGGAGGGATTAAACCCAAGAGCACACCAACCCAAGAGGGACACTTATCAAAGAAGAGAGAGGAGAAGAATGTGGGCAAATCATGATGAGTGGAGGAGCTTGTTCCTGGTAGATAGTCTAAGGGTCAATGGTAGCTTGGTGGTCTGGTCAAGGGGAAAGGAGGTCTAGCCACCCAAGAAGGCAACTGGGAGCCTCCTATCTGAGTCACGGCACCAGCTATAACGTTTGGGAGTGACCAAGGCCACACAAACCACTCTGAGGCAAAGAGGAAAGCTTTTATTCAGGAAAAGCATGACCTGGAAGGACCTACTCATAAGAGAGGAGCACAGCCATCCTGAGTTTTCAGGTAGTGGGTTTTATAGGGCTTTTTCGGTTGGGGGAAGGTTAGGAAGGAAAAAGAACTCATTTGCTAAGTTGAATAGAAAAATTCCTTTAGGGAAGATCATTACATTAACCACTTAAAAAAGGTAGGGTGTGACATTAGAACAGTGACTATGTAACTTATGAAATAAGGGAGCAGAAAACCATGACCTGGGACATTGTTAAGCAAGGAGGGGATAATGATCAGGTGGTTTCTTGAAGAATGTGGATAGTCCACTTTCCTATGCCTCTATCACCATTCTGCTGACTTTGGTGACTCCATCTTGGAATCTCATCCCAACCTAACATATATGCCTTCCTCAATCAGTGTCAACCTTAGTTTTGAGACAGGATTTCTCACTGAGCCTGGAGCTCGCTGATTCACCTAGCTAGCAAGCCTCAGGGATCTCCTGTCTCCACCTCCCCACTACTGAGATTATAGTCAACCACAGTCATGTCTGGCTTTTACATGGGTTCTGAAGATCCAAACTTAGGTCTTCAGGTTGTGTGGCAAGCACTTTACCAACTATGCTACCTCCTCAACAAGATTAGTACATTTTGTTTTATTATTTTAATTATAAACTTTGTATGGATATATCATATGTTGGCACCATAATTTCCCTTCTCCCTGTCCCCACTATACTGAAGGCCCTCCTTAGTGGGATTGCTGGTATTTACCATGGAATTGTGGGTTATGAGCTGTGACAGCAGCAGTCAGTCATTGTTGGGGAGGAGGGTCAATGCCTCTGGATATTCCCTCCCACCATGTGGCTCTCAGATTATTTCTAGCCCCTCTTCCACAAAATTCCCTGAGCTTTTGTGTGTGTGCTTTAACTCTATATTAGTGTTGAGCTCTCGGGAGCTTCTGGATTTCTGCTTTGGTGCATTTTGAGTATCCTCAGTGTCTGTCTGCATCACCCTGGACCAGGTTGTCAAGCCTTGGAAGCACCACTCTTGTTCATTTTGCAGTTCTCTGTAGTTTCACCTAGGCCCTAGCTGCTAAGCAAGGAGTGGTTCATCTCCTGCCACAGAGTCAGCTATCCTTGTCCTATTGATAGATTTTTTTTTATTGTCCTTGGTTCTTTGCTGCTTTCTGAACCAGAAAAATGAAAACATATTCTCCAATAGTGAGTGAAGATCACAATAGGTTAAAGGGGATAGGCATTGGTAATTGAGAGAGATTTTGATGGGTGTAGCCTCATGTTTGGACAAAGATTGGTGGGATCTTCTCATCTGAGTTCATGATCTTGGTCTCCATAGGATTCTGACTTGGTTCCTAGTTCCAGGTATGGGTTTCTTCCACTGAGCAGATCTCTTTGCCAGTCAGAGCCATTGGTTACCCACCCAGACTCTGTGAAACAGTTGCACACGTGTGTTCATCTTGTCAGGCTGGTTGCTTCCATATAATAGTGGCCCCTGCTTGCTCACAACATTGTTGGCCATTTTTACCCAGCAGCTTAGTTAGTGCTTTTCAGAACTATATGGGCTAACTACCTGGGGATTGGCTTCCTTCCAGGTTCAGCTGAATCTCTTGATATTCTGCATTAGCAGCATGTGGATTCTTCAGCAAGTGTCTTACCTTTTACTTCAGGCAGTAATCAAGTGCTTTAACAGAACCCTGTTTTGTTTGGGGGACCTTATAGGTCTCTCCAGTCAACAGGTCAACATGGATTATAACCAATGTCTGGTACTACGAGTTACAAGACAGAGCCAAATGTTTCAGGGATAGGCTTCATCACACACTCTCCTGGATCTTCCTTACCAGATGATACCTCCATGCTTCTATGAAGGGTAATATCTTTTAGTCTGCTATTTTCAATTCATTTTGGATTTGATTTTGTGTGTATCTCTTCCCTTCCTCCTATTTCCCTCCCCCAAAACTCTTCTAACCCTCTTTTTGTCTGTCAGGTATGCCTTCAACTCAAAGTGTTTCAGTTTAGGAAGTAAATGAGGGAGAACATGTGGCATTTGTCTTTCTGTGCTTGTGTAAATTCATTTAGTATAATCTGTTCCAAGTCTGCCAGTTTTTTTCTGCAAATTTCATATCATTTTTTTTCTTACTGATGAATAAAATTACATTGTGTATCTGTACCATGTCTTCATTATGCATTCATCCAACATTGGGAATCTGGTATGATTTCAGATCTTAGCTATTGTGAATTAAGCAGCTATAAACATGGTTGAGCAAATATCTCTGCAGTGAAGAGTGGAGCCCAGTAGAGGAATGGCTGCATCATCTGGTAGCTCTATTTAATCTTTTTCAGGCATCTCCATATTGATTTCCATAGTGGTTGTACAAGTTTTCACTCCCACCAACAGTGAATGGAGGTTCCTCTTTCTGCATCCTCACCAACATTTATTATCATTTGATTTTTTTTTAAAGATTGCCATATTTTCTGGAGTAAGGTGGAATCTCATAGTTGTTTTAATTTGTATTTCTCTGATGGTTAAGGATATTGAACATGTTCTTAGGTGGGCATTAGCCACTTATATTTCTTCCTTTGAGAATTCCCTATTCAGTTTTCTGCCCATTTTTTGAGTAGATTGTTTGAGTTTTTTATTGCTTAGTTTTTTATAGTTTTTTGTAGATTCTAGATATTTAGCCTCTGTCAGTGGAATAGCTGGCAAAGATTTTCTCCCATTCTGTGGGTAGTCTGTTGGCTCTACCTATGGTGTATTTGTCTGTACAAATGTTTTTTAGCTTCATGAGATCCCATTGATTGAGTGATTGTTTAATTGCCTGGGCTACTGGGATATTATTCCTGAAGTTTTTCCACACTCCTTTATTGTGGAGAGTTCTGCCTATTTTTTTCACCCAGTAGTTTGAGAGTTTCAGGTCTTATATTAAGGTCTTTAATCCATTTTTAGATGATTTCTGTGCATGGTGAGAGGAGTGAGTGTAGTTTCATTTTTCTAAATGTGGTTATCCAATTTTTCCAACACTGTTTGTTGAAGATGCTCTTTTATTCAGTGTACTTTGCTGGGAGCTTTTCAAAGATCAAGTAGCTGTGGTTACTTGAACTAAAGGTTGGGCCTTCTTTTCTATTGGTCTATATGGCTGTTTTTATGCCAGTACCATACTGTTTTTGTTACTGTGGCTTTGTAGTGTATGTTTAGGTCTGGTATGGTGATACCTCTAGAGGTGCTTCTTTTGCTGAGGATATTTTTGGATATCTAAGATCTTCAGCCATTTCAAATGAATTTTGACATTATTTTTTCTATCTGTGTGAAGAATGATGCTGGGATTTTTATTGGTATTGCATTGAATTTGTATAATGCTTTTGGTACAATTGTTATTTTTACAATATTAATTCTACCTATCCAGGAGCATAGGTCTTTCTATCCTCCTCTGTTTCTTTCTTGGGTGTTTGTTTGGTTTTATGAGGTAGGATCTCACTAGTCCAGGCTGACCTGGAGCTAACTCTGTAATCCTAGACTGGTCTCAAACTCACAGTGATCCTCCTACGTGTACCTCCCAGTGCTGGGAATAAAGCTGTGCACCACCATACCCAGTAACACAGGGATTCCTTTTGTAAATATTTTATTTTTTATTTATTTGACAGAGATAAAGAGGGAGAAAGAGAGAGAGAAAAAAATGGGTGCACCAGGACCTCCAGCTACAGCAAATGAAGTCCAGATGCATGTGCCACCTTGTGCATCTGGCTAACTTGGTTTCTGGGGAATCAAATCTGGGTCCTTTGGCTTTGCAGGCAAGTGCCTTAATCACTAAGCCATCCCTCCAGCCCAATGCAGGGATTCTTTTTCTTTTTTTTATTAATTAGTTTTGTACTCAGTGAATACAATCAAGTTGATACCAGTGTTAGCCTCCTCCAAGTCCTACCCCCTCCCTCTGGCCCCTCCTTGTTGAGGTATATGGGTCATGCATTGTGGAGTTAGTGCACAGTGCAGGGATTCTTATTAGCTACATATTAGAATCACCTGGGGAACGTTTAAAAATCCCTATAGGGGGATGGAGAGATGGCTTAGCAGGTACGACACTTGCCTGCAAAGCCAAACCAACCAGGTTTGATTCCCCAGGACCCCTGTAAGACAGATGCGCAAGGTGGTACATGCATCTGGAGTTCATTTGCAATGGCTAGAGGGCCTGGCATGACCATTCTCTCTCTCTCTCTCTCTCTCTCTCTCTCTTGTAAATAAATAAATAAATTTAAAAAGTGGATCTTTAAAAAGTATCCCTTTAGGAGGCTTTTCCTTAGACAATTAACTCATCCCCTCATAACGGCTGAAACTTCTTAGTCATTTCATTCTCCAGCAGTAGAATAACCTCAGGAAGCTAATCCACTTGTGCTGGAAGACAAAAACAAAGGCCTTTTTCACTTGCTTGGGCAAAGTTGAGCACCTACCTGATACCTCAAGATGTAGGAATCATAGTGAGCTGTTCCCTCCATGTAGACCATCCTCAAAGGGACCAAACAGAGAGATATCCACTTTGAAGGACTTCCTGCCTTTGTTCCATATCTTTTTGCTAATTCAGATAATTTCTTCTGTCTTTAGTACAGCAAAAGTTTAGGCTGATAAATAAGAACAGGCATGTTTTCTCTAAATTTAACAGAGTGCATTTAGGATCTCATTGCTACTCAATACCTTTGCTATCCTCCCATTATCTTCATGGCTAAGTTTCACTACTTTTAATAAATACAGGATGATAAATTTTTTTCCTGATCTCTCATGATACTTTTAATTTCCACATTTAAAATGTTTCCCTCTAGTTATATGTTGCAAAACTAACCAATATGTGTTTTCAAGCATTATATTAACACAATTGCAATAAACTTATTGGGAACATATTACACTGAAATGCGTAGTTGTACACTCATTTAAAACATCAGCACTCTTACTGTACTCATTTTAAAACATGTAAATAATGCATCCAGTATCATTTAGCTAATAAGTAGTGGTCATGAAAATTACTTCCAGATGTTATGATTCCAAATTCCAGGCTTTTTCCTCCTCCACCATAAAAAATGAAATCATCAGAATTATACAGATCACTGTTGTATTAACCATGTGGATAGAAGAATCCTTTAGGACCAAGGAAGAGCAAGAAAGAGCAGCCCTCAGCCTGGCAGCATAGAAGATGCTCAGCATTGCAGAGAAGCCCACAACTGTCACCCACCCAAGGGGCTTCTCATCAGTCAACCTCTTTCAGATTATTGTTGTCACTCTCTCTCTCTGTATAGATAGTGAATTGTGGTATTCTATGCTATTCATAGTAAACAATTAGATTTACATGATACATTAGGATTTTCCTCTTAATGATTTCAGGAATTTCCTACTGTATCCTGCTATGCCATTTGTAAATATCAAGCATTTTAAATTTTATAAATTATATACATATATATATAATTGAATCCAGGGACTTTCACAGGCTATGCAAGTGCTCTGCACTGTGTTAAATCCCTGGCCTTAGATTAACTTTTTAAAGTGATTGAAACATTGCTATTGAGTCAGTAAGTATTACTAAAGGTTAGCGCATGCCCAGCACTCCCTTGGGGGTTGTGAAAATACCAAAGAAAACTCAAGCAGTGTCTGACTCTAAAATGTTTATAAATTAGTAAGGAAGGTAAGATCTGAACACTTATAATAATTTAAGAAACAACATAAGATATTAAAATAATCAATTAAAAAGATAGCTCAAGTAATAAATTTTAGGAAAGGAAATAGAAATAAACAAATAGCCTCAGGAAGCCTAAAGGAGGCCACAGCACTGGGTAGAACTCAAATAACCAGGCGTGGCCATGTTTAAGCTCCTCCCTGTTTGCCCCTTGCACTTGCCAGCTTCCTCTTGGAGGTGAAGCTAAGAAGCACAGGTGGTTTCATAGAGCACAGGAGTCTATGCTGGTGGGAGGTAGGTGTAGCCACTGTGGAATCACAGGCTGTGGGCTTGCAGGGAGAAACCTGAGCCATTGAAGGACACAACTGTCAAAGATGCCAGCAACAAGAACTACTCTGCCTTCTCTTATGCTCCTACCTTCTAGTTTCCAACCTGTCTCCTATTGGCCAAATTTCATCAGCAGTCAGTTGGGAAGAAAACTCTCATAAATGATGGATAATGGTCTGAGAACAAGTATGATCAGAACAGGGCTCTGCGTGTGTGATGTTATGTTTTGTGAGTTTGATATAAGCCATGACAAGTATTATTTCTGAATGCATAAGTTAAACCTGTTTTAATAGAAATTTTGAAAAAAAGTGATTAGAAAACACAGAGATCAGTAAAAATTAGTTATATGCTAAATAATCACAGTGATTGTTTGACATATTCCTTCATACTTTTTATTTTATTTATGTTTTTATTATTGTTATTATTATTAACAACATATTTCATATGTTATTTTCCCTTGCCTCTCCCCCATTCTGCTGGGGATGTTCCAAAGTAGGGTTGCAGGTATTCCCCGTGGGGTTGTGGTTTATGCATTGTGAGAGCAGCAGTCAGTTATTTTTAAACAAATTTAAGCAATATTTAAATAAATACAAATACAAATAAAAACAAATATTTAAATAAATCTGCCATTATGCTACACATATAGTTAATGTTCTTTCTGAAGCCATAAGCTTTTCCCATTTGGCTATATATTATTGCACACTATAAATTTTAACAGCTGTGTAATATCTTGTATGGTATTATGGATACTAAAATTTATTTTATCATTCCTGAAATTAGTGAGCATTGATATGACTGTGTTAACCATGTGGAAAACACGCTGGACAAAATCACCACAAGTCTGTTTCATAAAATGTTTGGGTCATAACAGACAGAAATCTAAAGAAGACTGACAAGGAGAAATCTGAAGAATATACTAAAAAGAGAATATGAATCATATTGTTAGAAAAGTTTATGATCTATTTAAATAGTTTTGATTTATTTTCTGAGTGTAATGAGTATAGTATATTATTTATATTACATCCAATTTCTTTGTGCAAAACAGAATATTGTCTAGAAAATTTTCTATTTATCTGTGGTTGCCAGTCCTTCACTGTCCTCAACAGTTGAATCACCATAGATGACTATCAATAAATGGTGGGTCCCTGTCTAAAGGAGAGGAAAGCCCATGGGTCTCATTGCTGCAATTAGGACTTAAACACTTATATTTATACTCCATACAAATATAAATGACTTCTTTTCATATGTTAGGATTTATGAGAGCTTTATCATTTCTGTTTTTGTTTGTTGTGGAATTCTTTCTACCTGACCCCCTGTACTTCTCCTCTTTCCTGTCCCCTCTGCATCTTCCTCCCAAATTACTTGGAAAAGACAAGGGATGAGAAGTCTGGGACAGTCACTTGACTGTGTTTTTGGATGACATAATCATTTTCTCAAGTCTATTTGCCCTCTTAGTCATTCTGATGAGAACCACCAACCTCTTGGGGCAAGAAATCAATGAATGTCCTTTGTGTCATCAAGAATGACTAGCATGTGTGGGTGCTAAGGATTCTATAACAGTAACCGCCTCAAGCAATATATATTGCCAAGCCTGGGGCAAAATATGGCTTCTGCCTAAAAATAAAATTTACAGGCGTTGTAGCCTGTGAATTTGCAGCCAAGGAATAATGCAGACAAACCCTAGCTTCCAACAGAGCCATAGTCCTGTATCTGAAGTGAACTAGCAAAAGAGGCGTAACCCTAAGGAGTAGGTGTTCTCAGCTGTGACTCCACCTCTGCTAAGAAATCCATCTTGTCGTGGGCTTGTGGTGGTTTGATTCAGGTGTTCCCCCATAAACTTATGTGTTCTCAATTCTGGGTCCCCAGTTGGTTGCAATTTGGGAATTGGAGACTCCTGGAGTTGATGTATTTTGGGGGGCAGGCTTATGAGTATTATAACCAGCTTCCCCCTGCCAGTGTTTGACACACTCTGCTTGTTGCTGTTGCCCATCTGATGTTGGCCAGGAGGTGATGTCCAGCTTCTGCTCATGCCATTATTTTCCTCTGCCATCATGGAGCTTCCCTTAGTCTTGAAGCCAAAATGAACCCTTTTCTCCCAAAGCTGTTCTTGGTTGGGTGCTTTCACCAGCAACAAGAAGCTGACAGCAACAGGGCCTCATGGAGATAGGTCTCATCCTTCTGCTCCTGGGTTTCTCTTTAGCTTTGTACCATTAAATTGTAATCCAATCATTTATTGTTACACTTCTAGACTATAGCTCCATAATGACAGAGTTTATTGATCACCAAACTTTGCAGACCCAGAACACTGTAATATGCTTGGTATATGTAGTTGTGCTCAATGAAGTGCCTGTTGAATTAATGAACATAATCTCAGAGATACCTATTTATTATTGAATGAGTCATCTCCTAAAGAGCTGTTATTTTTTTTCTTTTTTTTTTTTCAAAGCAGGGTGTCAGTCTTCCCAGGATGACTGGAACTCATTCTGTAATACCAGTCTGGCCTCAAATTCACAGCTATCCTCTTAACTTAGCCTTCTGAGTTCTGGGACTAAAGGTGTGTGCCACCACACCTGGTAAAGCAGTTATTTTTAATTTTTTTAAATTTCTGTTCAAAAAACTCAACACCAATAGGTAAGAATACTATATCTAGATAGTGTTGCATTCATGGCCACAGGAGATATGAGATCATTCTCAGCACTATGTGTCACATTACATATTTCAGGTTTCTGTCTGGATTCCAAGCTCGTCATTAGTGCTCTTTATTCTTGGGTTAGGCTTTATGAGAATGTTTCTAATTAGTGGTTGAAATTTTATAGTAGTCTCAGCTCTGGTAGGAAAATTTGCATTGCACAATAGAAACCATTTGTTTGTTTGTTTGTTTAAAGCATTTATTTGTTTATTATTTCAAGGGTGGAAAGGAGTATAGTCTAAGTTATATGTCTGAATGTGCTTTGAGTTTGTGTAATTTATGACTGCACGGAAAATTATCCCCAAGTCTAGTGAAACAATAAACATTTATTATCTCACATAGTTTCCAAGTATCAGGAATCCAAGGGCAGCTTGGCTGGGTGGTTCTAGCTCAGTGTCTCTCTTAAAGCTGTAATCATTTTCCTTCCAGGTTTTGACTCACCTAAAGGCATGACAGGGGCTTGAGGAAGGATCTGTTCAGGGCAGTTCACTCATGAACCTGACATGCTTGTGCTTAGCTGGTTTAGCAAAAGGTTTTGGTTCCTGTTGCAGTTAGCTTCACATTGCTGGAATAAAGCACCCAACCAAAAGCAGCTTATGGGAGAAAGGGGTATATTTTGTCTTACAGACTCAAAGGGAAACTCCATGATGGCAGGGGAAACCATGACACAAACAGAAGCTGAACATCACCCTCATCATCAGGTGGACAACAGCAGCAGAACAGTATACCAAACACTGGCAAGGGGAAGCTGGCTATAACACCCATTATCCCATGCCCAGTAACACACTTCCTCCAACAAGGCTCCAATTCCCAAATTGCCATCAGCTGGGGATCTAGCATCCAGAACACAGAAGTTTATGAGGGATACCTGAATCAAATCACCATAGTTCCTCTGTGTATGACCATCTGTATAGACCTGAGTATACTCACAAGATGGCAGCTAGCTTCACCAGAGACATTGCTCCAAAAGAAAAAAAGAAAGCCCCACTGAGCCTTTGTGTCACACTTTAAAATGTTACACACATGGTCACTTCTACCATATTCTAACAATAGAAGCAATTTATTAAGTTTAACACTCAGAGGCAATTCAACTGTACCTCTTGAAAGGTATATCAAAGAATTTACTGGGAGACTTTTAAAAAATGTCAGTTATTCAACTATTAGTTCAAAATGTTTAAATGTGCATACGATTAGGCATCCCTTATGCATCTGTGTCTACTTCCTTTTAACTTTTGAAATTAAGGCAGTGAAAATTTTAAAACATATGATATATATTGAAGATGTGTTCTTTGAATGTTATAATATTCAATTTCTCTCTGTCTTTCAGGTCCAGGAAGAAAACAATCCCTGACATTTATATCTGCAACCTGGCTCTGGCTGATTTGGTTCATATCATTGGAATGCCCTTTCTTATTCACCAGTGGGCCAGGGGAGGAGAGTGGGTGTTTGGGGGTGCCCTCTGCACCATCATCACATCCCTGGATACCTGCAACCAGTTTGCCTGCAGCGCCATCATGACTGTAATGAGTGTGGACAGGTAAGTGAAGAGACTGGCAGAGCATAACTTCATCCTGAACCTCCCCTGCCTCCCCACAGTCATTCTGATTTCAGTCATATCAGTGTTGGTTTATAACAGCAAACATCTTCTTCCTTTGTTTCATTTTAAAGCTGATTACTTGTTTATGTTCTTCAACACTCATAAAGGATAACTTTTTAATCAGAAATATAAGCCACTAAAATCTCTCTTTTCCTGATCTTCCCATTGGACCTAGGTTCTATTTACATTTCACTTTAAGAGATAACAAAATCACAAAATATTAGAAACCAAACCAAATTCCCCCATTGTCCTTATAGCCTTCAAGAAAGGTGAGTCAAATAGAGATGAGGGGCACAGAGAGTTAGCAGAGTCAGCGGCAAAGCTGAAAATAAAGTAGGACTCTGATAGTTTGAATGTATGTCCCCCAATAGACACAGATGTTTTATTAAAGGTTGTAACTTGATTCCTAGCCTCTTGGCTGGAAGAGGTGTCACTGTGGGAAGATTCTGGGGTTCATCACTCAGGTATGTGTGGCAGTAAGGTTCACATTGCTGGTAAAAATCACTCAATCAAGAGGAGCTTCTAGGAAAAAGAGGTTTATTTTGGCTTACAGGCTCAAGGGGGAAGCTCCACAATGGCAGGGGAAAACGATCACATGAGCAGAGGGTGGACATCACCCCCTGGCCAACATAAGGTAGACAATAGCAACAGGAGCATGTGCCAAACACTGGCATGGGGAAACTGGCTATAACACCCATAAGCCTGCTCCCAACTATACACTCCCTCCGGGAGGCATTAATTCCCCAATCTCCAATAGCTGGGAACCTAGCATTCAGAACACCTAAGTTTATGGGGAACACCTTAATCAAACCACCACATTCAGCCCTTGGCCCCCATAAACTGATAACCATACATGATGTAAAATTCATTGCATTCATCTAACTTTAAAAGTCCTCATAGTCCAAGATCTTTTAACTTAGCCATAATACCAAAAAAATAACCTCAAAAAACCCATAATGGCACAGAATAAGCATTCACACTGCAGAAAATGGCATGGGGCATACCAAAGAAACATTCAGCCAATACAAGATTTAAAACAACCAGGGCAAACATCAAACTCTGTAGCTTCAAGTCCAACAACTCTAGTTATACTAGTGACAAATCTCCAAGTCCAATAATTCTAACCAGCAACAAGTCTCTGGAGTTCCAATTCCGACCCTCCAGCTAGTCTACTCACAGTTCTGGAAAACTTCATTGGGGTTGGCAACTTTCCTTAGCAGCCAACTCGTGGTCCTGGCATCTCCACTGGGTCTCCACTGCAATCCACGGTTCATCCTCATGGCCCCATGGGGTCTCCATGCAGGCAATAAGCAAACCTGCTTCATATTGCCCATGGCCATTTCCAAAACACAAGACTGTGTTGCAAACTCAATGACCCTGTCTTTCCTGCATTTCTTATACTCCACAATACCAAGTAGGGTGCCAATTTGTTAATCCAGGGGGGAATAAGGCAAACTTTGAAGAACAGGACACTTGTTGAGCACTCAGGCCCCTTCAAAAGAGTCTACATTCTTCCTGTTGCCCCAGTACAGGTCAGATGGCCTAATCTGAAAGGTTGTAATCTCTCAAACAATTTGCAGGTGGACGGGCAGCAGTTTAGGCCCGAAGGTTTCACTGTTTTTCTGTGCTGTATCTCCCTGCTCATACCAATTCATTTCAATGCAGAGTAGCCCTGCACAACTTCTCAGAACATAGGCATAACAGCAAGCTTTTCACACAAACTGCTAGCCCAGTCCAGGCAAAGCTCTTTCTCATCCTCATAAGCCAAACCTCACAGTCCATAGTTCTTACTACATTCAGGTCTTTCAACTCTGACCAGAATAGTCCATCAAGCTATACTTATAGCACTGCAAGGCATCTCTTAGGTCAAGGTTTCAAATCCTTCCACATTCCTCTTGAAAATCAGCTCCAAAAGGCCAAAGCCACATAGTCAGGTGTCTAGCAGCAATCCCACTCCTTGGTACCACTTTACTGTTGCAGTCAGGTTTGCATTGCTGGTAGAAATCACTCAACCAAGGGCAGCTTCTAGGAAAAAGAGGTTTATTTTGGCTTACAGGCTCGAGGGGAACCTCCATGATGGCAGGGGGAAATGATGGCATGAGCAGAGGGTGGACATCACCCCCTGGCCAACATAAGGTGGACAATAGCAACAGGAGAGTGTGTCAAACACTGGCATGGGGAAACTGGCTATAATACCCATAAGCCTGCTCCCAACAATAAACTCCCTCCCTGAGGCAATAATTCCCCAATGTCCATCATCTGGTAACCTAGCATTCAGAACACCTAAGTTTATGGGGGGGGCACCTGAATGAAACCACCACAGTATGTTTGGGGGTGTATCTGATTTACAGCCCAGAGGTATGTAGAGAATTCTTAGTTCTGCCTGGGTGACTGTTGCTTGTAAGGATGTCCTGCTGTTTTCTTGCTTGCTTGCTTGCTTGTGGTGCTGGCTATATAGTTGTGTCTCTCTGCTTGGATCTGTGAAAGCAAGCCAGTTTATTCCACCATTGATGGAACTTCCCTTTGGATCTGAAATAAACCCTTCCTCCTATAAACTGTGTCTGTTTGGAAGTTTGTCCCAGCATTGTAAAGCTGACTACAACAGCCTCCTAACTCCCTATCCAGGGCTGTTTCTCAAATGTTTTCTGTCTTAGTTACTTATCATCACCTCACCACTCTAAAGAATTAGTGACATGAATATGGTAGATATATGAAGCTATTTCTCAGTACAAGGAAGAATTTTGTCCACACATGATTACATTTAGTTAACAGAAGGCTACCATTTCACACCATTAAAAATTTATTCCACTGCGTTCTTGTTATAGTTTAAATATCAAATGTCTTGCATAGGCTCGTGTGTTCAAACATTTGGTTTCCAGTAGGTGATGCTGTTTAGAGAGGTTGTGGTACCTTTAGGAAATGGGACCTACTTGTAGGGAGCAAGTCATTTGGAGTAACAGGCCTTGAGGCTTACCATGATGGACTGTATATCTTCAAACCATGAGCCAAAACAAATTCATTCCCCAAATATGCTTGTTGGTCACAGAGAAGAGGATAACAATTAATATGGTCCTAGTAAGTGCCATAGCCCTTTCTACCAACCATGTAAGGTACATCATTTCAGGACATTGTGATAATGGTATTTACATAACCAGTGAGTGGTGGAGGCTCAGGCCCAGGCCATCAAATTTCAGAGATGTCAGGTAGTTGTAACCACCCTGCTATCTGGCCTGCCTGCTAAGCATGCAAGCAGCAATTGCCCAGCATCGTTCATATGCAATGACCACAATGTCCAAGTTGTTCTCCCCACATGGAAACACAAAGAGAATGAAAATAATGTACAACCAAAATATGCTTTCTCCAAGAGTAACCTACTTAAAATCTCCATCATCTTCCTCTTCCCACTTGTGGTCATTTGAATATCAAAATGTCCCCATGTGTTTGGATCCTTAATTCACAGCTAGTGATGTTATTTGTGGAGGTCTTGAAAGCTTTAGGAGGTAGAATTGTGCAGAATGTGCATGTCCCTGGGGGAGAGCCATGAGAACTACTTGGACTAGTGGTCATTGCATATGAACGATGCTGGGCAATTGCTGCTTGCATGCTTACCAGGCAGGCCAGACAGTGTGAGGTTGTACAGCCCAGTCTGGCTTCCATGCTCATTCTCTACTTCCTCCTGCTGCTATGATGATGTGATGTCAGCTGTGTGCTCCTGCTATGCTTTCCCCCCCATGATATGTCTTCTCTCAGAACTATAAACCAAAAGTAAACTCTTTCCTTCCTTAAGCTGATTTTGGTTGAGTATTTTGTCCCAAAAATGAAAAAGTAACTGACACACCACACCAATCCAGCATACTTGAACCCCTGGCTCTGTTACACTTTTTTTTTTTTTGGTTTTTCAAGGTAGGGTCTCACTCTAGCTCAGGCTGACCTGGAATTCACTATGTAGTCTCAGAGTGGCCTCGAACTCATGGTGACCCTCCTACCTCTGCCTCCTGAGTGCTGGGATTAAAGGTGTGCGCCACCACACCCAGCTTTCTGTTCCACTTTTTCTTTTACTTTGCTCCAAATACATCACATACTGTTTGATTTACTTTCTACATCTCTTCATGCTGCACTGCTCATTGTCCAGCTTCTCCTGTCTTTCAACAGTACATTCTACAAAGGCAAAGTTTTACCCACTTATACATCACACATGTCTGCATGACAATGCCTGGCGAATAGCTGCTCAAAAAGTATTGATGAATTATGAATCAATAAATGAATGTCAGATTTGAAAGGGTCTGGCAGGTCATAAGTTTCCCTGAATCTATCCAGACTTCTTCTTGAATCTCATATCTTTCACCCTTCTAAATGGGCCTTTGAGAATAGAGAATAGAGAAAGGTCTCAAGGTGGATTAGACAGAGGAATGGGAAAGTACAAATAAATCATTCATTATGACAAAATGATTAATGATGGTAACATTTTACACATTTTTATGTCTTGTTTTTTTTCTGTAAAAGTTCTGAATGTATAGAATGTATTTCTCAATTTATTTATAATTAATACCACATTTCAAAAACAATGCATTGTGTAACTCTAGTGAGTTCAGTGAACGTCAGCCAGTGCTATCTGTGTCTTGAGGAAAGCCATAGCTTTCCATTGTCCCACAACCAGGGATAACACCCTTCCAGGCCATGCCCACATAGAAAAACAGCTGTAAGTACAGGCCTTAATGGTAATCCCATTATTGGGTATTTTAAAAATCCTTTTAATACTTTGTGCCATGGAAACAGGAGAATATTAGCTGTATTTTTAAGACAGATATCCTACAAATCTTCTACAACAAATAAAATCAATGTGTACTTTCTGCCTTAGCAGACCCATCATACTTGTTCCTAGTATTGGCCAGTATGTGTGTGTGTATGTGTATGTATGTTTGTGTTTTCTATGGCTAACAGCATATACTTTTATTTTGTTTTAATCTATAGGCACAGGATGCTAAAATTTCATTTCATAATTATTACATTCAGGTCTTTTCCTTCTGGCCCTGTCTCCACCAGAGGATCATATGACAAAGGACAAATGTCCCTTGGCATTTCTTATAATTCTAACTCTGACAAACTTAGTTCAATCAAATCTGCAACTTTCTAAGAGAAATGGAGATTTTGTATGGCCATAAACAAATGTCAGTGCCATAATTATGCCTTGTTCTTTACATAGATATTTTTTTATTAATTAGTTTTGTACTCAGTGAATACAGTCAGGTTGGTACCAATGTTAGGCTCGTCCATGTCCTACCACCTCCCCTTGACCCCTCCTTGTTGAGGTATATGGGTCATGCATTGTGGAGTTAACCCACAGTTATGGGTAGGAGAAATGTCTCTGTGTATCATAACCCAATGTGTGGCTCTGACATTCTTTCTGCCCCCTCTTGTGCAAAATTTCCCTGAGCCATGTTGGGTTCATTTTGGGTCTGCTTCAGTGATGAGGTGTTGGGAGCCTCTGTGTCTCTGGATATCTGATTTGGTAGGAGTTGATTGTTCTCTGTGTCTATATCCTTCAGCCTTGTGCTGGTACCCAGTTCACCAAGAAAACAACACCCTTGCTTGTTTTGCCAATTATTCTTATGGGGCCCTTTTGAGGTATTATGGGGTGGTTTTCTCCTTAGGGTCTGCATCTATCTGAAAAAGAGAAGCAGATTCTCCAATGGAGAATAAAGTTTTGCGCCAGACAAATGGAATAACCCTTATTTTTTATAGAGAATTTAATAGGTATAGCCCCACTTGTAGCCCACCATTGGTGGTAGCTTGGTAATGGAGAGTGGGCTAATGTTTGGATATGGTTCTGACTTGTTTCCCAGCTCCAGCTATGGGTCACATTCCACTGAGTGGATCAGTTATCCAAATCAAGAGCAGTTGGTTTCCCACCATGGCTATGCACCACTATTGCACTTATGTGAGCATCACGACAGGTTATTTTAATTTCTAATTTAATGGATCATACATTGAGTATTTCTGATCTCTCATTTTTCTGACTTGTAATAATTGACAAGTCTACAGAATAGTTAATAGTGACTTTCTACCTCCAAAAAATACAAAAATTTAAAAAAATACAGCTAAAAGATATCTAGGCATTTATTATTGGCTACTTTGGTTAAAAAACACTGTTTAAAAAATAATTTATTTGAGAGAGAGACAAAGAATGGGCCTCTTGCCACTGCAAAGGAACCCCAGACACATGTGCCCCTTGTACATCTGGCTTATGTGGGTAGGTACTGGAGAATCAAACCTGAGTCCTTAGGCTTCACAGGTAAGTGCCTTAACCACTAAGCTATCTCTCAAGCCCATAAATAACTTCTTTAAAATATCCAAAATCTACATGTATAAGTGAGAATTCATCCAGAAAATGTGTTGAACATGGGCATCATGAACTTCTGGCTGCAGGAGATGGTATAGCCTTAGTCAGGGACCCTGCCCTCATGAGAGCCCCTGCTTTCCAGTGCTCTAGCACAGACATCAAGTGGAGAATCTTATGAAGGAATGTTTATCCCCTTACAGTGAAGCAACCAAGAAAGAAAAGGGGGGTTCTTTGATGATCTACATTGGCAGCCATTGGTGCTCATATGGAGTGTGTGGTTGGAAAAGGAGGAGAGTTAAGTAGACACTCAAAGGAAGAGTGGAGAGAAGTAAAAGCAGACTTACCAGATCTTGTGTGGCCCTGAGGGGGAGGAAATCCTGGAAGAAAGTTGTGTAGTTTGGTCTGGAATGTCCCTAAAGGTGCTTATGCTATAGGCTTGGTCCTCAATGTGGTGTTATTTGGAAACAGGGGAACCTCTTACGAAGTGGGATCTAATGGAAGGTCCTCAGCTCATTGAGCACATGCTTTTCAAGAGGGTTGTGGGACTTTGACCCATTCCTCCTTCTTTCACCCCCAGGCCATGAGGGGAACAATTTTGCTCTGCTAGGTGCTACTCTGCCATGGGCCCAAAGCAACAAGGTCAATTGATCATGGGCCAAGGCCTCTGAGATGATAAGCTAACATAATTCTTTTCTCTTCTTAAGTCAGTTGCATCAGGTATTTGTCATAGTAATGGAAAGCTGTCTAACAGAAAAGTCAGGGGAGAATCTGAAACAAATTCCAGCCCAAGTTACAAACAGGTAGGACTAAGGGAAAAAGACCCCTTTGGGTCATGATGAGGTTCTGAATTTTATCTGAATGGTTTGAAAACCCATCCTTCCTGGGATAAAGATGCTATCAGAAAAGATTGTCGAATGGATTCATGCCTTGATTCCTTCATTCTTCCATTTCAGCCAGAATGATGGCTGGCTACAGTGCAATGACTGTCTCTACCTCCACAGCAATGGGAAGGAGTCTTCGGTCCTTAGCTACTTGGAAGACGTGTCAGCAGATAGAGAGGGCTGAGACTTGCCCCTTAATTGAGTGCAAAATGTCCTGCTTCTTGAGAAAAATTAAAAGAGCAAGGAGGCAGGGATTGTCATTCAATTAATATTCAGCAACAGTTCTACAAAAGAAATACTTGGAAAAATATCTGTGAGAAACAAAATGATTTTTTTTACATTTGTTTGATTTCTACTACTGTTATCTTCACCCACTCTGCATTCAAGCAAAACTGTGACTTCCAACAACCTACCTTCTGGACCATGGTTATTTCATCCTTTAACATTTTCAGTCTCTCCGAAAAATTCTTCTAAGATTTGCTACAAGACCAAATATATCTGATATGTCAGGACTTTAGGTTTGATTGATGATTATGCTTTATTTCTGGGTCTAAAAATAAAGACAAGGAAGAAGAAAATCCTTCTCTAGCCTCTAGCCTAAATTTCCTGAGGAATTTTCATTGTCTCTACTGGTCATGCTTGTCTATTTCCCTGTGATTTCTATAAAGCAAATTTCCAGGAGTCTGGAGACCTAATTGTAAAGCCACCTGAACAAAGTATCTCTGGGGTGTGACTTCATCTTACTAGGAGATTTCCCCACAAACCTCTATCAGGAGAGTGTTTTCCTCCTGCCTGTCTCCTGTCAGCTAATCCCACTGGGAAGATAATCACTTGATCCTGGAGAAAAAATTCTTTGGAGACAAAGTTTTCCAGTGCCTCCTGTATGAAAAAAGTATCTTTGTAAAGAAAGAAGTTTATACCACAGAATTTTACCATTCTCAGTGTGTTCCTGAAGCTGACAGCTATTTCAGTGAGTGTTTTATTCAGAGTTACAGGGTCAAGAGTTGTTTTCTCTACAGGTATCAGCAATCTCTTAAAAAATATAACTTTCTCTTGCTATGATGGAGGTGTGCTTCAGAGAGGATAATAATACTAATAATTTACTCTTGTCATGAACCTTTATCCTGGAGCTCAGTGCTTTTATTGATTGTTCCCAAACCCTTCTTAACTGGCTTTACAGGTACTTGGCCCTAGTCCAACCATTTCGACTGACGAGCTGGAGAACGAGATACAGGACCATCCGCATCAATTTGGGCCTTTGGGCAGCTTCCTTTATTCTGGCGTTGCCTGTCTGGGTCTATTCAAAGGTCATCAAATTTAAAGATGGCGTGGAGAGTTGTGCTTTTGATCTAACATCCCCTGATGATGTACTCTGGTAAGTTGTTAACACGTAAGAAAAATAGAGCAGAATTAAGTTGTGAAGTACTTCATCCTTCTTGTCAACACATGAGCAGCCTAGAGAGTGTCCTTGAGGATCCTTCTCTTCCCAGTCTTCCCTCTTGAGTTTGTCCTCTACACAATCCAGGTGATAGTTTAATTTGAAGGAGAAGGTAACCTTAAGAAAAAAAAGATTTTGAATTTAATCATGTTACCTCAGAGGGCACAAATGCATTTAAATATGAATGTGACGGGCCACAGCAGATGTGCCAGAAACACAGCAATGAAGGGAAGGGAACTTTCAGAAATGGTCTAAGAATTAGCCACCTTCACAGTTTATTAATATGCTATTATAGTGTGCTTGAATTGTGACACCCATAAAGATATTCAAATCCTAACCTGGCCATATCAGGAAATGGGGTCCTTACAAATATAATCCAATTAGGGTTAGGTCAAACTGGATTAAGGTTTCCTCTAAACCCAATGGCTGCAGGTCCTGATGGGAAAAGAGAAATTTGAAGAGACTTTGAGGTACACACAGAAGAATTCAATGTGAAGCAACACAGGCAGAAATAAACTGAAATGAAATGAACTGCTTGTGACCGAGAAACAGCAATGATTGATAGGAATGACTAGAAGCTTAAAGAAAGAGAGAGAGAGAGAGAGATTATCCTTCGGTTCTCCAAAAGGCACCAGCTGTGCCAAAACTTCATTTCAGACTCCTCCCATTCAGAACTATGAGAGAACAGAGAGTGTTTTAAGCTGTCCAAATGTGGTAATTTGTTATGAATCCCTAGAACATTTAATACAGCAATTACCACAGCCATTTCTTACATTTATTTTAACTTGAAGAGAAAAAAATTAAACCATAAGTTTTCCATTTTCTATTTAGAAGTTTGACCATTACATCAGAGTCTGTGACCAACACTCTTTGAGGCCTCCTTAAGAGCCAGATGCTGTGTCTGGTGCTTTTTCTATTCATTATTTTAAGTCAGTCTGAAAGACATACTGTTTGAACTCTATCATTTGTCAAGTAGATAAATGATTTCTACATTATGTAGACATAGCCTGGAAGAGATGGCAGTAGGAACCACAAATCTGGTGGTTTTTTTTTTAAGTAAAAAACTTATTCATTTGGACATAGAGAAAGCAGCACATAGAGAGAAAAAGAAAGCGAGCATGGGCACACCAGGGCCTCCTGCCACTGTAAATTAACTCCAGATGCATGTCCCACTTTGTGCATCTGGCTCTGTGTGGATCCTAGGAAATTGAACCTGGGTCATCAGGGTTTGCAAACAAGTGCCTTTAACTGCTGAGTCATCTCTCCAGCCCCCAAAATTTCATTTTTATAAAAAGCTACAGATGCACACATATCTTAGTTTAGACTGCTAAAACAAAGTACCATAGACAGACCAGCTAATCTATAAATAAATGTGACTAGGAAGATGGCTCAGTGGCTAAAGGTGCTTGCTTGCAAAACCTGCCAGCCCAGGTTCAATTCCCAAGCAGCCCAAATACAAGAAATGGCATATGTGTCGGGTATTCATTTGCAGAAGCAAGACTCTAGTGTACACACACACACACACACACGCAAGTGCAAATAAATAAAAATTTTAAAAATAGATATCGATTTCCCACTATTCTGGAGGCTAAAGTCCAAGATCAAGGCAACAGTGTGGTCAGTGTCTAGCTCTATTCTGCCAGCCTCTCCTGGTATCTTCACGACAGGAGAGGGAAAAATACAGGAGGCAGTTTGTTATGTCACTTCTTATAAGTGCACTAATTGGAGACCAAAGACCATTCACTTCTAACACAATCACATAGAGGGTTATGATTTCAACACACAAATTGTAGGAGAATACATTCTGTCCATAATAACATGACATACATAGCATTGATTACAAGTTTACTGTTTCTCCTACCAGCATCAACTGCAGTCACAGTCAAAGGCCATCAGCCAATGGAAAGGTGAAATGATATTCTCACTAAGGCTGATGGATTAACCAGAATTCAGCCCACCCAAAAGGACAGCATATTCATAGAACATGCCTTGGGTTGTGCTCCCTTGAGTTTGGCCTATGTTACAGGAATAAATACTGAAAAAGGTTAGCTATTTGTAGCAATGTCTACTTCCACCACTATTTCTTGGTGGCTGACACAGGATAAGCACTACCAAAGGCAGTTCTGAGGATGCAGCCTCTGTCAGAAGAATCAAGTCCTTAAAGAGAACTGAGATTTATACCACTGTACTGCATTCAGGGTGCCTCTGGCCCTGGGTTCTCATTCTGCCACTCTGTTCACCCACCTTTTTGGATCTGCCTCCTTTTACCAAGGCCAAGGTTCTTCCTGGAAGGATGTTTGGCATCTATGAAAGAAAGGAGTTCTTGCTGAAAGAGCAACAAAGGAAGAAATGCTTACTTACCACAGAACTCCTCCATGCCCATCGAGTGCCCAACTGGGAACTTGATCACAAATATGGAGACCAACTAACTACTTGCCTAAGTTCAAATGACAACTCTGTCATTACAAGCTGTATAAACTTGGGCAAGCTTCCATTTTGTTCTTGTATCACATGCAGATACTGAGCATGTTGTATGAACAGAGTTGCCCAGATTCGGGTGGGATAAAATATACAAAATACTTAGCCCAGTGCCTATTAAATAAAACATGCTACTCAATATGATCATTACTGTTAGTCACACTAGATATAGTGATCATATAAGTAACCTCTGTTTGGCACTCTGTATAGATGGGCTTTGCTAGAGAAGAGAAACCCCTTGTCAGTGAGCACTTAAGCAGGACTTCTCTATAAAAGGGGTTCCAAGGGATCTTAGGCCTTCCATTGGCTTTTATCCTGGACCTTGGAAAACTTAGTGAATGAAACTTCAGAAACTGTAAAACCTATTACACTGAATGTAATGGTGATATATCTCTCTCTTTTCTCTCTTTCTCTCCCTACTTCTCTCTTGCTTCACAGGTATACACTTTACTTGACAATAACAACTTTCTTTTTCCCTTTACCCTTGATCTTGGTCTGCTATATTTTAATTTTATGCTATTCTTGGGAGATGTATCAAGAGAATAAGGATGCCAGGTGGTAAGTGTTTGATTTACTCTGCTTTATTTGCTAAAAGGACAATTCAGACATTCTGAGATCTGCAACAGAATCTTAAGTATCAATTATCTAAAACTCACCATACTTAAACATAAGGGTATTAATACAAGACTAAGGAAGACATGTTATCAAAATATGACATATTATAAAGCAGCTATTTGAGAATCTTTCAGTAACAAACTCTAAAATCAATAATGGTTAAACAGAAAATGGAAATTTCAATATCCTATATAGAGACTAAGATCAAGTTAGTCATAAACAATCTTATTTAACTGTTTCAGTTATATATTTTTCAGAGTTTCATACATTTGTAAATGTCTGATATGTTACATAGCACCCTTTCAATTTTTGTCTTTTAATGTTTAATTTAATTCCATTAATATTTGAATTATAGTAGTATCTCATTCAGACTAGAAGGAAATCAATTGTAAATGAAACCAAAACTTGCCTAATGATAATAAATCTGGGAAGGACTTTTAAAGACACTAGGCTCTGAAGTTGTATGACTGGTTCTAAATTATATTTAACTTGAAAGTTGGTCTGCCAGATAAATGCTAGTAATTACATAACATACTGGGTAAATGATTATTATTAAATTTTGTCTTTGGGGTAGATTTTGAGTTCTTTCTTTTGGAAATGCAATGTTTTTGCATTTACTTGTATACCAAATGTAACACTGTAATATTCTTAAAGTTTATGTGAACAATTTAACCAAATTTGTAACAAACCTTGGAACCAAAGGCTTAAGAAGTCCATTGGCTTATAAGATTTTTTTTAAACTTACCTTCTTTAACTTATTTAGAATGAGAAAGGCAGGTAGCAATTATAGAAAAATTAACTTCCAAATGTGTCATTGGGATTTGAGTTGGTAAGAAGGTTGAAATGAAATCATATGGAATATTGTGATAGCTACCTTCACATTGCTGGAACAAAACACCTGGCCAAAATCAGCTGATGGGAATAAGTGTTTATTTTGGCTTAGTCTTGAGAAGCTTCATTTTGGCATGGGAAGGCATGGCATAGCATGAGCAGAGGTTAGACATCACTTCTGCCACAGCAAGTAATAAATAACAACAAAAAAGTGAACCAAGCTCTGGCAAGGAAGAGCTGACTAGAACACTCCAAATCCTGTTGCCAGCAACATACCACCTCCAGCAAGACTCCACCTGCGATATTGTCACTAGCTAGGACCAAGTACTGCAAACACATGATTTTATAGGGGACAACTGATTCAAACCACCACAAATATTAGACATGAAGGTAGCCAGAGAGGATTCTTGAGTTATTTTAAACAATTGCCCAAATCAGATCATTTTGCTCATAACATTTTCCTTAGAACTGCTAAGTACATCTTATGAAGCAAAATTTATACTTCCTAACTATGCCTCAAAACATAAGAAGTTAAGAGAATGTCAGTACCTGTTCTGAACAGCTACAAAGGAGTCATTTATTTTAAATGATCTTTAACTCCTGGCTCTTTATTGCACATTGTTGTCAGAGTTTATTCAAGTCCTATACAACTTTTATTAAATACCTGAATAAGATATATGAAGATGAAATTGGGAAAATTTAAAATATTTTGTGTGCTAGAATAATTTTTAATTACAGAAAACTGGCAAATATAGTACAGAGAGTTCTCATACACCCCTCGTCTGGTTTCCCCATTGTTGATTCTTGCAGTGTCATGATTCATTTGTCAAACAGAAATAGTAACAAGATGTTACTATTAACTAAGCTCCACCCTGGTTGGACTCCTGGAGTTTTTCAATGTACTTCCTCTCTTTGTTTCAAGATTCAGTTCAGGATAACATCTTGCACTTTCTGTTTCAGTACTGAATCCAGAGTAACACATTGCCCTTACCTGTCATGTTGCCTCAGTCTCCTCTAGCCTGTGAGATTTTCTCACACTTCCCATGTTTTTCATGATCTCCACAATCTGAAGTAACACTGGCCAGGCACCCTTTAGTACCTTCATCCTAATATTTTCTAATATTATCATGATTAGATGTGTTTGGGGCAGGTGGTTGATTCTTTTCATTCCAGTATACTCAGTCACCTAATAGGTATATGATGTTAGCCTTGATCACCAGGTTAAGCTAGTGTACCAGATTTTGTCCCTGTTTACTCCTTTCTCTGTTCCAAGGAGTGAGTCACTAAATGTGATCCAACATCAACAGGGAATTAAGTTGTATCTTCTAGAAAGATTATCAACATATCTGTAAAAGACATTATTTCATTTTATCTGTTCAAATATTTATATTACTATGGTCTCCTTTATGCCTTTTTAAACCTTAAGTTATCATTCAATATTCTTTATTTTCCAAAACATTCAGCTTTGTAAACTTTGGTAATTTTTAACAAGAAATATAAAACCTTTTCTATGATTCTAAAGTAGGAATATAAAAATGAGCTTCATCAGACCTAAAATGAAACCAACATGGCTCAGGGAAATTTTGCAGAGGAGGGCGTGGAAAAAATATCAGAGCCACACACTGGGTCATGATACACAGAGACATTTCCTCCTACCCATAACTGATGGCTAACCCCACAATGCACAACCCATATACCCCCACAAGGAGGGGCCAGGTGGAGGGGGGAGGACAGGGAGGAGGTCAACAATGGTACCAACTTGACTGTATTCACTGAGTACAAAACTAATTAATAAAAAAATTTTTAATTAGCTTCATATTCACTACAAAGAATTATGAACTATCCAAAAAGTTCTATGAAATTATTGTACCATCATTTTTCATGCTTATCATCTTTCTCTCTTTCTCTCTCTCTCTCTCTCTCTCTCTGACTGTCTCCTTTGCAGTTTCAACCCCAGCATTCCAAGGCAGAGAGTGCTAAAGCTGACAAAAATGGTGCTGGTGCTGGTAGCAGTCTTTGTCCTGAGTGCTACTCCCTATCATGTGATACAGCTGGTGAACTTGCAGATGGAGCAGCCCACACTGGCCTTCTATGTGGGCTATTGTCTCTCCATCTGTCTCAGCTATGCCAACAGCAGCATCAACCCTTTCCTCTACATTCTACTGAGTGGAAATTTCCAGAAACGTCTGCCTCAAGTACAAAGGAGGGTAACCAAAAAGAAATCAACAATATGGAAAACACCTTGAAACACCTTAAGCTTTTTAGGAAAACTCATGGATCACCAAGGACTTGGACTATGTTATCTATGGTAGTGATATAATTTAAAGGGCGGGTGACCCAGTGTGCTTGAACCCATTGTGTATTTGTGACCCTCAGCAGCATGGAACAGCAGTATAATCACTGCTATGACTTTAATGTGTTAACTTTATTTAGCAAGATACATGTGTTGATCTATATTGAGGAGATAGTCCAAGATAGCTAAGGTCTATAGTTGTGTGTGTGTTATTTCAAATGTTATAAAGTGATCACTGATCAAAATGGTTATCCATGACCATTGGCTCCAAACTCACCAAGGACCCTGGCCTTGTCTTGCACACTTTAACAGTTCCCTCAAAGTACCTAAGAGGGGACAACTCACAGTGAGGTCTGATATCTGGTCATGTATATGTGTCCATTTTGTGTGGGCCAATCTAATAACAACCTCTGCCTTTTAGAATAACTTACCTAGTGCATGCACTGCAACATGTAGGATTGCATGTAACTAGCCTCTGAGGTGAATATTACTACCTCTGTTACTAAGGCTCAGAAAGATTAAGTGATAGGCCCACTACTGTACAGCTAGCTGAATACAGCTGTACCTGCTTGTCTTCTCTAGTACCACCTTGAAATCTTGAATTAGCTGGACAGAACCAGGAACTTTGAGGTTCTTTTACCTTCTCCTACAAACCCGGAGAACTAAAATCTGAAAGAAATGGGTTGAGAGTGTAAGTCCATTACGTTGAAGCTAGTTTTATTCACATACTTGCTCACTGTAGAGCTGGTGTCTATATTTTAATAATAGTGCTTCACCTAAACACATTAGCATCATGGAGAACTATTCACTTGAGGCTGTGTGGTTATTTAAGGGTGCAAAAAGGAATTATTCCTAAAACTCATAGATATCCTTTGTACCCATATTTTCCTCTTTTGGCTTGTGAAAAAACATTTTTGTGGTATGGTTAGGCAGGAAAAAAGTGTTTTTAAAGCTTATGTACTCAACAAAAAACAAACAGTATTTTTGGAGATGGAGTCTATAACCCATCTCGTGTGGTTTTCCTTATGGACAAATACATAAAATTATTTACTCTATGGACATCTGAAACTTAATTTTAGCCATTTTTAGAAAAAGACTCAAGGACACCAGTTCTTTAAAATGACCTGATTCCCATTTTTATACCTCAGTTCTATTTGAATTCATACAAATACATGAATTTTAACCCAGTGTATTTGTCTCAAGACCTGATAAACATCAATTTGGAACAAGAAAATGGATAAACATACACTGGAAAGATGGGTGTGTAAGCAAATGTGTCAACTACAAACTGAGCTGGATCACATCTGAGACATGTGTTCTGCAGCTAAAGTCTGAAGAGCTGCTTATGGATGCTGGCCACTCCTGGGTAAATCTGACTAAAAGCTGTGTCACTAATTTGATTTCAGGGGCCTTCCTACTCAGTTTTTCACAGATGCCACAGTGTGCTCAGTGAATGACTCTGACTTCCAGGAGCCCAGCAAAGTGGGTCAGAAGCAGATGTTATCATTTGATAGTTGTTAAATTCCATTGTCATTTTTAACTCTTGAAAATATTTCAGTGCTATAGATTTAAATGGTTTTAAACAAAGGGAGATTTTTTTTCTAGCAACATTTCCAATAACCCCGTATGATTCCAATATGGAATTGGTCAGTGCTTTGTTTTAATTTTATTTATTAAAAAGCTTTAACATTTAATCAAAGTAGAAAATGAAAAGGGTGGCTATTAAACTCTTTTTGTGCCTTTATACACTTTTATATGCATAAGCACATTTATATGCACATTTACAGAGGTGGTTTGAAGATTCCCTGTGTGTTTTATATTTTATGCACCATATATTTGCATGTTTAATTTGAACTAAAGCTGATAATAATCATTTCCATATGTACACTTAATTCTTAAGTATTCAACATGTGTAATATTATTATAATTGTATCCTCCTTTATCTCATTAAAATTTAGGTGCTTCATTTAAACTGTTTATCAATGAATATAAATCAACAAGTAAATTTGCTTTACTTCTGGCTTGTAGCTTCTACATCTTTATATAAATTATTTATTTCCTGTTTTCTTAAGATAAATAGTGTCTATTGAACAAATATTAATGACCTCAAAATTGCAAAACTTGTCCAGATATATCCAGTCATTCAGAGGTACATATTATCTTACCATGTTGCTAGGAATTTAATCTTCTGTATTGTTTTTGAAGTCCCAGAGATTACTGGTTTTCATAGAAATTATGTTGCATGGTGAAACCTTGCATCTGAAAAATGCTTTAGAGATGACCAAATGTAACATATAATAAAATTCACCCTAGTTTGATGAAATTACATTTAACACTGGCCAGTGTCATGGTAAATGACCAGTGAGAGGCCTGCCCTAAATGTCTCCTATCTCCCCACAGCCCCTCCCTTCTGAGCAGTGGGCAGCTACAGTACAGCAAAATAACAACTGACACTTCATGTTCATAATGAATTCTTGGGAATTAAGTGATCAAATCAAGATTGTATACTTGTTCTAAAAGTTACAGAAATAAAAGAATAATTAATTCATCATAATTTACTTGTATTTCTTGTCAGGAAGGCATTTTTTTCATTTATTTCACAAAGTTCTTTGGAATTAGCCAAAAGTAAAATGGAGAAAATGACAATGTTTCCCCTTATTGCCTATTTTTTTGTTAACACCCCTCTCCATGAAGAATTCAGTTCATAGCATTGGGGGCTGTTGGGTCACCTAAGGTTTAGAACAGTATTCTAGCTAGGACTTCTTTGTGACTTTACTCTAAGAGAAATAGCATCAAATTGTCTTGTTTGCCCTTGGCAATTAGCTTAGCTATAGCTGTGGTCCATTGAGGATAATACTCAATTACTATTCTGATTTTTGGTATTTGAAGATTCATCATTAATATATATTTATAGGACTCTAGTTTTATGGCACTGTGCTAGGCTCCTCTGAGAATTTAAAAAAGAAATTACCTGTTCTATGTAGGGAGGAGACTAATAATGATACCAACTTGACTGTATTCACTGAGTACAAAAATCAACAAAACAATTTAGGATCACACTAAATGTACAGAAAAACCAGAATGCTCTAATACTTCACATATTTTATGATAACTATTCAAATCCTAAAATATGAAATATATTGAAGTATAAAAATAAAACAAGACTAAAATATTTAAAACATACCTAAGACATTGCCCCTATCAAAAGACAAAATTAGTAGTTTTATGTAAAGTTGTTATGGGCTTTTATTTTCAGTTTTCAAGTTGAGCAGTACATCATCCCATAAAACTGAATGAGCATTATAATGGTCAATGTACAAAAGTTTGGATTTATAAGCAGAGAAGGCCAAAAAGCTCAGAAACTGGAAACAAACAGCACATTGGTCATTTCAATGCTATACTCCTTACAGGGTCCCACTCTATACCCTAGGATAGCCATAACTCACTAGAACCCTCGTGGGCCTCAAACTTGAAGTCATCCTCCTGCCTCAGCCTCTCAAGTGCTGTGATTTCAGATATGAGTCACAACACTCAACTGAATATAGGGTATAATGAAACTAAATATTATGAAAATGTCATAAGGAAACTTGCTACTTTGTATGCTGAAACCACAGAGGAACTGGGCAGACAAGCAAGAGTGCAGCTTCCATGGTGAGCCTGACAATCAGTGCCAAGGTGAAGGAGACAAACACTGAAGATACTCAACACTTACCAAAGCTGAGATCCAGAGGCTCCTCAGAACTCATCACTGAAGTAGATTTAAAACACACCCAACATGGCTCAGAGAATTTGGGGGAAGAGGAGACAGAAAGATTGTAAGAGTCACAGGTTGAAATATCATGCCCAGAGGCATTGCCTCTCCCCAATAACTGACTGCTACTCCCACAATACATAACCCACAAACCCATGGGGAATAACTACAACCCCACTGAGGAGCGTCCCCAATGGGATGGGGGCAGGGAGGAGGGAAAGAATGGTACCAACACATGATGTATCCATATTAAGTATGTCCATAATTAATAAATTTTAAAATACCAAATAATATTAATATTTAATATATAAATAATTATTAACAGAAATAAAATTGCAAATGCTGACACTTAGGTAAATTCATAATTATCAATTGCAATAGGTGTGATAAGGGAGGATAACTCAGTCATAAAAACTACACGGCACAGTCTTTCCTCAATATTTACACACAGAACAGCTATGAAATAATTTCTTTTCCAACAACTTTATTCTAAAAGTGGCTATTGGCTGGAGAGATGGCTTAGCAGTTAAGACACCTGCCTTCACAGCCTAAGGACCCAGGTTCAATTTCCCAGTACCCATGTAAACCAGATACACAGGGTGAAGCATGTGGCTGCAGAAGCTAGAGACCCTAGCATGCCCATTTTCTCCCTTTCTCTCTCTCTCTCTAATAAATAAATGATAAATAAATATTTAAAAACAAATAAAAGCAAAAAAATAAAGTGGCTATTGCACCAAAATGTTTAAAGTCTAAGGAAACTATTGTTCTAGCTCTTTTCTATGTAAAAGAGCAGATATAAATACACTGTCGATAGGGATGGAGAAAACAGATGGATTTGAAAATTCAAGCTCACACTGAATAATTAACTTGGAAAGGGAGGAAAACCAGTGGCATCTGAGACCATAGGTGCTAAGAGACAGGCAAAGGGCTAACTTATTTTTAACACCACAGTTGTCTCAGCACTAAAGGAAATTCAAACTTGATTAAAGTCTCTGAAGAGGTCAAAGAGCAAATGAAGAGAGAAAAATGTGTCTGCTGGAGAGTAATTAACATTTTGACCCACTGCCAGCCCAAGTAGGTGTTTGGTGCTTATTAGCAGAGTTTGGGTTTCCCCGGGTCATTGCAAATGCACTCTTATGAAAGCACTCTAAGCATTATTTACTATTTGAATTGAAAACAGGTACACCTGAAGAGCCAAATGAGTTTAGGCAAAACACTTCAGCAGGAATGGAGAACTGCCTGCTAAACAGAGGGAAGCTTATTTGCATATCTTCACAGCACTCTGGGATGATTGGACCAGATAACAAGGTGGCCCTTAGCCTTCAGACAAAAGGTAATTTGGGACATAATGATAATTATGGCATAAGTCACTAAGAATGAAACTTAAATATAGCCAGGGGTACAAAGGCTTCCACAACTGAATCCCAATGACCATTACCCTCTACATCCTACATATGGGACACACATTCACACATCCCTGACTTTTGTATGCCATTCCTTATACCTAGAATGCCTAATGCCATCTCTCCAAAAGAGGCCCCTGTTCTTCATTATCCCAAATCTAAATTATCTTGCCTTGCATTCCCACTGCCAAGTCGGTTGTCTAATCCCCTGTTAATATTTAAATAATCCTGTTGGCTCCCTCTATTATAACTAGTAATATCATGTGTATGCTTGTTTTGACTACTGCATTGTAATTTCATCTACCCACAATGTGCCTAACTCATCTTAGTATCAGTGATGCCTAAGTATCTGTCACAGAATGGACATTCAGGAATTACTGAACTGATGGAATGAATAAGTGAATTAATTGAAGAAAAAAGAGCAGATGAAGAATTAGGAAGGGATACTGGAATGCGTCTATGTTCATGTTTTATGAATACATTTATATTTTCATTTATGTCCAATATTCTTAGATGAATATAGGTATGGGAAGATATAACCTACATAGCAAAATAAAAAGATATGTAAATCATGAAATGATATGTATCAGTCATATGCGTTAAAATTTTGCCTCTTTTTAAAAATTTTTTTTAAGATTTACTTTATTTATTTATTAGAAACAAAAAAAGGGAGGGAAAGAGAAACAGAGAGACAGAGAGAGAGAATGGGTGTACCAGGGCCTCTGCCAGTGAAAACGAACTCTAGACCCATGTGCCACCATGTGCATCTGGTTTACATGGGACCTGGAGAATCAAACCTTGGTCCTTAGGCTTTGTAGGCATGTGCCTTAACCACTAAGCAATCTCTCCAGCCCAATTTTACGTCTTTTTGTTCCTTTATTCAGGCTACAGTACCAAATCATTGACATACCAATTGTATATTAAAATTTTAAAGGCATTTTTGCCTTTATTTGGGGTTTAGCTAAAAGACAACTGGTTTGTATCTTTAAGATTCAATGTGAAGACAGTTTTGTTACTTCCATGCCTGCTGCTTCCTTTGCAGGATATTTATTTTCCAGCTAAAAACAATTATAACTAGATGGATAGATAGATAGATAGATAGATAGATAGATAGATAGATAGATAGATGATAGATAATAGTTAGATGATTCAATAGGGAAAATAAATACATGAGATTAAAATTTTTTGTGTGGTTTCAAATGTCTTACATTGAATCTAGTAGGAAGATATTTGGACAGAGGAAGGTACCATAAAAACTCTGACACCAAGAATGGTACCTTTTACTACTGCAAACTAAAATCAGGGGCTGAACAGCCCCCATTTGATTATGGGTAAATGCCAGATGAGGGGTACAAAAGCTTGAAATTTAGAGATTTACCAACACCCACAGTCCTCCCCTGCCATGGTCTGAATAAAGCACCACAGAATCTACTGGCTGCAAAAGGAGATCAGAACTAGGCAGGAGCTGACCTCAACCCACAGGAACTCACCAACAGCAAAGGATCAGAGAAAGGAAAAGACTTTAATGTTGGGATTTTAAACTTAGTAACCTCAATTGACATCTCCATACCACCACTGCTAGGGCCCCATGGAGCAAGAGACCCTTCAGAACCACAAGCAGAATGGGGACTGTCAGACTGCATTTGGATCAAAGCAACAGACCCCAGATACAGAGAATGTGGAAATAACAGAAGCATGGTTAGAAAGCATGAACCTGAGGGACTCTCAACTCTCATCACCCCAGGACCAGGAGGGAGAAGCTAAATGGATCACAGGAATTGGTGATGTAACTTGTTGCAGGGACCTGATGGACAGGACTCAGATAAACTTGGGGGGTGGGGAGAGACCTAGGCCAGTGGGAGATACTTTCTCATAGAAAGTTGACAGAATTCCTGAGGATGAAATGTGAGATTATCCTCTGTCTTCCACACATACACACATGTTAACACACATGCAAGTGCACCAGCATGCAAAATATGCATATACACCACACACACACACACACACACATGCAAAAACATTCAGAGGGACCTCAAATCACCTAATGATGCTCCTCAAGTTTCTAGAAAAGCAAAAAGATGCCAAACCTGAATGCAAGATGGCAAGAAATAATAAAGTTCAGGGCAGAAATTAATAAAATAGAGACTAAAAGAACACTACTTAGAATTAATCAGGCAAAGAACTGGTTCTTAGAAAAACTAAACAGATGGAGAAAGCTCTACCCAAACTAGAAGAAAGAGAAGAAACACCAAAATTCATAAAATCAGAACAAAAGAAAGCTACTACAACAGACTCTAATGAAATCTTAAATATCACTATCTTATATTCCATCAAGTTAGAAACTGTAGAAGAAATGAATACATTTCTAAATGCATATAACCTATCAAAAAAAAAGCAACCTAAATGGACCTATAACAAACAATGAAATTGAAGAAGTAACTAACAGTCTCCCCACAAAAAGCCCAGGACAGGATAGATTTGTTGCTGAATTCTATCAGACTTTTAAGGAAGATCTAATATCAATACAAACTGTTTCACAAAATAGAAGGGAAAGGAACACCAGCAAACTCACTCCAAGAAGCCAGTATAACTATAATACCAAAACCAGACCAAGTAAGAACACAACAGGATAAAAAAAAAAAAGCTACAGACAAATCTCTTTAATAAACATGGATCATAAATTCTCAACAAAATACTTGCAAACTAAATTCAAGATCACATTAATATCATACATCATGACAAAGTTGGTTTCATCCTATGGATACAAGAATGGTTCGACATATACAAGTCAAAAAATGAATACATCACATTAACACACTCAAAGGCAAAAATCACATGATAGGTACAGAAAAAGCATTTGACAAAGTCAACACACATTCATGATAAAAGTCCTGAATAAACTAGGAATAGACAGAACATACCTTAACATAATAAAAGCTATCTACAGCTAGAATTACACTTAAGGAAGAAAAACAGACTATTTCCTCTAAAATCTGGAATGAAAAGAAATGTCCATTCTCTCCACTCTTACTCAATATAGTGCTCAAAATCTTAAATAGTACAAGAAGATAAAAAAAATTGTGAAAGGGAAAAACTTGAAAAGGAAAAAAGTTAAACTATCTCTATTTTCAGATGCCATGATTAAATACTAAAAAGATGCCATACTCTACACGACACACACAGAGAGAAAGGCAGAGAGAGAGAGAGAGAACTTTTTGGACCTATAAACATCTTCAATAAAGCTGCATTATACAAAATCAACATAGAAAAAATACTTTATGTATATTAATAATGAACCCTGAGAAAGAAATTGAAAATTATGTACCTTTCACAATAGCCTAAAAAACAAAGTAGGAATAAACCTAAAAATGGGGTTAAAGATCTCTATAAAGAAAAACTTAAGACCATAAAGAGAAATTGAACAGGATGTTAGATGATGGAAAGACCTTCCATGCTCCTGGATTGGCTTAATTGATACTGTGAAAATGGTTATAGTATCAAAATTTACAAATTCCATGTAAGTCCTATCACAATTCCAGTGATATTCTTCATAGAAATAGACAAAAATCTAAAATTCATGTGGAAACACAAAGGACCATAGATAGTCAAAGCAATTCTAAGTACAGGCAGAAGCATCATATTGCCTGACCTCAACCTATACTACAGAGCCACGGTGACAAAGACAGCATGGTACTGGCACAAAGCCAGGCATATAGATCAATCAAACATAACAGAAGATCCAGAGATAAACCCACACAGATATGGACAATAAGTTTTTGCCAAATTATCAAAAACATTCACTGGGGAAGAAAACACAGCTTATTCAATAAATGGTACTGGCAAAACTGGGTATCCACCTGCAGAGGCATGAATTTAGACCCCCATCCCTCATTCTGCACACAAAATAATCAATTTAAGCTGCATCAAAGACCTTAACTTATATCTGGAAGTGCTAAAACTGCTATAGGGATAACACCTCTGGATATATATAGGTAGAAATTGCTGAATAGATACCTAATAACATAAGAAATGGCCTCCAAAAAGTTGACAAATAGTAAAATGTAGGGAGATAGAAAATTTCCTTGGCTAGGAAGAAAGACAGAGAAAAGGATCCCATGGTAGGTAAGCCAAGATGATGACGGTAATGACTACACTTCCTTCTTCTTCCTGGCCTGGGAGAATTTTCCCATTGGGCAGGCTTTCTGAGACCTGCACAGCACTGGATGCACCATAAGCCAACCAGCATCTACACCTTCATTTAAACTGACCAATCATAGGCCATGGATGGACAGACTTCCCCCATTCAACAAAACTTCAGTTCCCATGAGAACTGTGGGTATTTCTGAAAATCCCCTCCTTACCAAGCAGCTTTCTTTCCCCCTTACTATGAAATAAACTATATTTGAAACACTTTCCTGTTTTGTTGTTGTTGTTATTGCTGTTTGTTGTTTTGTTTTTGAGGTAGGATCTCTCCCTAGCCCAGGCTGACCTGGAATTCACTATGTCATCTCAGGGTGGCCTCAAACTCACAGTGATCCACATACCTCTGCCTCCCAAGTGCTGGGATTAAAGGTGTATACCACCACATCCAGCACGACTTTTAATTTTTTAATTGGCAGAGAAAGCAAACTGAAGATCCCTAGACAGTATCAATAGGATTGCACAAAAGTGAAAGCTTCTGCACAGCAAAGAAAATAGCTACAGAGTGAGCAGACAGATGGAGAATGGGAGAAGACCTCTACCAGCTAGACTTCACACAAGGGGTTAACATCTAAATATGTTTAAAAGACTGCAAAAAAAATCATCAATCAATAAATGGGCCAATGAATTAAACAGACAATTCTGCAAAGAAATACAAGTGCCCAATAAATAATTGTTCAACATCTCTACCCACCATAGAAATGCACATTAAGATTACTTCTCATTTTTTTAAGTTTTATTTATTTATTTGAGAATGAAAGACAGAAAGAGAAAGAGGCAGAGAGAAAGAGAGAGAGAATGGGCGTGCCAGGGCTTCCAGCCACTGCAAACGAACTCCAGACGCGTGCGCCCCCTTGTGCATCTGGCTAACGTGGGTCCTGGGGAATCGAGCCTCTAACTGGGGTCCTTAGGCTTCATAGGCAAGCACTTAACCGCTAAGCCATCTCTCCAGCCCTAAAATTACTTTTTAGATTACATCTTCCCACAGTCAGAATGGATGCCATGGAGAAAATGAATGACAATAAATAGTGGTAAGGATGTGGGGAAAGTGGGTCCTTTAATCCCTGTTGGTGAGAGTATCAACTAGTCCAACTATTATAGAAATCACTGTGAAAGCTTCTCAAAAAAAAAAAAAAAGTAAAGTAAAGTAAAAATAGACCTACAATATGATTCAGCTGTTCCACCTCTGGGCATATACCTGGAGGACTGCACATCCTACTTCATGCCCCATGGAGAATGTTGTGCTTAAATAAGGTTAACTTAAAAGCAGTTTGTTCTAGATGTTCCCTTCCACCTCTACTTCCCTAAAGAAAAGAACTCCAATCAACACTTCTGAATCATGCTCTGGGTTACCATAATGAATAATCTTGCACAGAATTTGAGAATAAAGACTTTTAAGGCTTACCTGCTTATTTGGGCCTTTTTGTAATAGATTTTACTAATATTTCTTTTGTTGCAAAAAAAAAGAGGTAACTAGATCTATGTAGCCCTAAGGCTAATTTCAGCTTTAATGTGCTATCAAGTATTTTTGCACTCCAAACAACAACTAGAAAAACCACATAATCAGTTCAGTGGTTCCCAACTAGCTATTTTACTTCTTTTTTTCTTAATAGAATATAGCAGAATTTTGCTTTGTTTGTGTGTACAACATGTGCATACACAAAGACCAAGGTGCAATATAAATGTATTTCTAAGACTAGGTCAGTGTCAAAACACACTTCTAGAGAGAGATAGAGAAAAGGGATAAGTGATACATAATAGAAGATGGATACATGATAGATTACACACAGCTACATAGGTATTAGATCATAGCTTATTTTGAAGGATTATATTCTAATCACAAAAATGAGGAGATGATAATATTTTTCTTTAAAAAGTCTTTTCTACAACATGTTATCAAAGAATTTTTTAGATGGCTTCATTATTCTTCACAGCTCTCCTTTGTTGGGAGAATTGGACACAGACTAAATGATGGTGTCAACTTTACCTCCACGGAATATATTTTTACAAGAAAGTACCTGCAAATTTCTATTTGCCAAGAAAAAGATTTTTTTTCAAGAGCAAAGAATGAGATTTCAAAGTTGTGTCTAAAAATGGAATGCCAGTGGTGACTTATTTCTGATGAAAACAACTTGTCAGGTCAAAACACAAACTCGGCTTAAACATCACCAATGTTGCATACCTCTTTTAACTTTTTCCTCTCTCTAGCCAAGTGTCACTTGCTTTAAAATGGATTTATTGTATTAGGAACTATTTATATAAAACTAGATCATGTATTCCCTATTGCCATGTCTTTTGATTCTTTAGCTTATACATAGCTACCAAATGTTTGTTTAACCTGCAGATGAGAATCCAAACTCCTCAATCAGCAAGCTTACTTTTATTGAACCAGATATTTAAACCCCTTCAGACCCTATTGTGTTCCTGGTCACCTCATCTTTCTGCTGAAATCTGCACTTTCCTTCCTGTTTGGTTACATCATACCATCTCACCAATAAATTCCAATGTATCATTGTCAACATTTAATTGTTTCCATGGTAAGTTATGTACTTTATTCAATGACTGTGCGACTCATAAGCACAGCAAACTTCATTTGTGTCTTGTCAGAATGTAACCTGCCTTTTCTTTCAGAACATGCAGACACTAGCAGTTTTTGACTTATTTGAAGGCAAAGAGGTACTGTGAGCATTTGACTATGTGATTTCATAGTTAGGGAGCAGACTGAAATGTACCCAGATCTTTTCCATAATGTTTTATTATTCCTTCCATTGCAGTGGAAATCCTACCAATTGCACATACATGAAAGAGCCTCTTAGCAGTCTTCAGGCTGTGGTGATTCCTATTTTTTATACTGGTAAATCTAACATACTCTTCCTCCACCACCATTACTAAGAGAACTTAAGAAAGACTGCATAGTTGATGCAGTGAAAGATAAACAGCAGTTAAAAAAAGAATATAAAGAACAATTCTTGCCAAAACTTAAGTTTCAAACCAGTTCCTACGTCTTGAATCAAATCATCAGATTGTCACACAGAAAAATTGTTGCCCAACCAATTTTCAATAATTCACTTAAGGTAAAAAGATACTTTCCAAATGTGGAACCAAACTTTGGCCCAAAACAACCTCCATACTTAGTAAATTTGATCCAAAATAACCTCTGTACATAGTAAAGTGTATTCTCGCTTGTTGTGTAAACAGAATGTAACCAAACAAAAGTATACCCTGTTAGGCCAAGGAGATGTTTCAATGGTTAAGAGCACTTGCTGCTTAAGCATAAGGGCCTGTGTCTACCTAAGTTTAACTGGCCAGAACCCACATAAAAAACATCTATACCCTCAGTCTATGGAGGGCAGGTGGAAACAAGAAGATCATTGAGATTTGCTGACCAAAAAACAGCAGCTCTGGGTACAGGGAGAAATCTTGTCTCAAGAAAGTTGTGGATAAGCTGGGCATGGTGGCACACACCTTTAGTCCTAGCACTCAGGAGGCAGAGGTAGGAGGATTGCAGTGAGTTTGAGGCTGCCCAGAGACTACATAGTGAATTCCAGGTCAGCCTGGGCTAGAGTGAGACCCTACCTAGAAAAACTGAAAGAAAAAAAAAAGTTGTGGAGAAGCAACAAAGAAGGGCACCTGAAGCTTTCTTCTGACCTCCACATACATCTGCACACACATGCATACCACATAATACACTATACTACACATCATACTACACATAAGCATGCATGCACATGAGCACACGTGCACGCGCGCGCACACACACACACACACACACACACACACACACACACATCCTGAGCCTCACTCAGATTAGTTGATCTTCAGTCATCAGGTCCCAAAGGATCAGACCACGTCCATGTTAAGCAAACACTACCTGCAGCTTGTCTGTTGCTGTGTGTCACTTCCTTTCCTCTGTTCCTACGCTAGAATCTTGCACCTCATCTTACACCTGATGTTGTCACTAGCATCGTGGGCACAGTTTAGCAGCACGATTTTAGTAACAGTACCCACAGTGACAGAAGTAAGGGAAGAAGCTGATTGATGAATTACATGCTCTTTTCTAATTTGCTTTCCTAGCCTTACAGTTATTCTTTTAATTTATTTGCAAGCAGAGAGAGACAGAGAGGGAGAGACTAGGTGCACCAGGGCCTCCAGCTCCAGATGCATGCGTCACTTTGTGCATCTGGCTTTACGTGGGTACTGGAGAACTGAACTTAGATCATTAGGCTTTCCAGGCAAGTACCTTAACTACTGAGCCATTTCTCCAGCCTCAGTTAGTTTTCAACTAATTCTATGCATTATTTCCTTCTAGTTTAAGATATCTAACATGACTTCTGTTTTTCTTGTTTGACTCTGACTAATCCACACAGCATTTGTCCCCATTGCTCAGCTTTCCTTATTTGTTTCTTATATTTTATTACTTTATGAATTAAATGTTTATTTCAAATGTATATGAGTTTATGATAATTGTAGTACTAGGGTTAGTCACATTTCCTCCTTGGTGTCCTCATTATATCATTTCCCAACTTTTTTCAAAGAAGTTTTGGCATCTGGATACAATGTTCATACTTACCATTATGTATGTGATTTTATGACTAGAATAATTTACTGGAAGCAAGTTAATGACATATTCTCCTTTTTGACTTTATTAACTCAAAGAGAGAGAGAGAGAGAGACGGCCTGAGTCTCTTCAATGTGTCATTCAGCACACAATTAAGATCTTACACTTTTGTTCCACATGACAGCATGATAATTCTGACAAAAGCTGAATGCTTTGAGCTAAAAAATCTTTAATTCCTAATGATTTGAGAATATTCTTTCTCTGGAAGAAGCAAAACTTTAACTTTATAAACACATCTAAAAATATCTTCCTTAAAGACAAAGAAATATAAAAACATAAAACAAAGCCAAATCCTCTTGATTTTTTGAAACCTACTTCTTAAATACCATAATAAGAAACTGTCCACTTCTACAAGTATGAAGCTTTACCCAAATAAATTATTCCTTACTTGTATAACTCTCCAATGGCTATTATATGGCTCATATTTCCCATCTTGACCAAAGGCGATGCAATTGATTGGTCTGAAAATTGACTAGAGTCTCTCTTGATCTCCTTATGATGGAATAACCACTTAAGACCATTCTTTTTGCCAGTCCAATATCATCTAAACAACCTGCAAAGAGACCAGCTGGCAGAAGGAGGCAAGAGTGTTTGAAGATTAATTCCACTGAATCAATTTCCACACCAATGTGGAAGTCTGGCAAAATCAGAATGTGTAAGTAAACATTAAAAGAAATATGGTACTAAATTATCTCTGAGACATATGTAGGCCCTGAAACTATTAAAACCATGTCTATATGTGTGTAAATGTGTTGAAGTTTAGCATGAAAACTGTGATTTGACAAATATAAAACCAAAAACAAGTAACTTTTAGTTTGATAATGTGACAATACTACATTTTCCCAACATATTTTTTCTTTTTTCTTTCTTTATTAGTTAGTTTTGTATTCAGCAAATACAGTCAGTTTGGTACCATTATTAGGCTCCTCTGTGACCTACCCCCTCCCCTTGGCCCCTCCTTGTTGAGGTATGTGGGTCATGCATTGTGGAGTTAGCCCACAGTTATGGGTAAGATAAATGTCTCTGCATATCATGACCCAACATGTGGCTCTGACATTCTTTCCGCCCCCTCTTCCACAAAATTTCCCTGAGCCATGTTGGGTTCATTTTTGGTCTGCTTCAGTGATGAGGTGTTGGGGACCTGTGAGGCTCTGGCTCTCTGATTTGGTAGGAGTTGATTTTTCTCTGTGTTGATCTCCTTCCCCCTTCTGCTGGTATCCGGTTCATCAGGAAAACAGCACCCTTGCTTGTTTCGCCAATTTTCCTTAGTTTCAGCCAGCGCCCTTTTGAGGTATGATGGGGTGGCTTGCCCATGTTGGTTTAAAAGAACTAGTAACTAACAGCACTGCTGCCGGAAGAATCATATAGGCTATGCTGGGTGCTTAGAGCCAAGTACTTCCTTTCCTTGAACTGTGGGATATATTGAAAGGTAATCAGAATATAGCTACAGAATTGAGACAGAACAGTTAGTTCCACTCAGGTGCATGGCCGTAGCTCCTCTCAAAACTCAGAGAACCACCCTGTAAGAACACTCTACTGGTCCCAAAAAAGTCAAATAAAATTTCAAAGACTGGCACTTTTCATCCATACCTTTCAATTTCTTTCAAGAACCCCAAAATGTTGGCTCAGTTCATTTTGTGTTAGGCATGGAAGTGAAGAACTTAGGAACACTTGTCCCCATGTGCAGGAAGCTACTCTCAGGGCATGTCAGGATCTCAGACAGTCCATCATATTCATTTAGCCTTCCTAGGTCTTTGGAATCCATTGCACCCTGACAACAAAAATCTGGGTTGGGGATTTAATGTCAGTCATTATAAGACATTTTTGTGTTTTGTTTGTGAATTTATTTCAAAGTTAAAATTTGCTTTTTGCAATCAAACACCTTTCAAGAAAATTTTTATATTTAGGTTTATATGGCAAGTTTTATCCATTTAGAACAAAGAGAATTCTATTGATTGGTCTGAAAGTTGAAGAGTCTATTGAGTTTATAAATCTAGTATTTCTGTTGTAAGTAAATACTTACATTGATTTAGTGATCAATGATAATAGCTCTTACCATTAACAAAGCCACAAATGATAATAATTATGTGCTTATAAGGAACATGACTAATTCATTACTATTACAGGAAATCAAAGCTTATATTTTTCTAAATCTATTTCCACTGTCAATGCAAATCACACAGCTCTCACCTCAAAGTAAACAAAAAACAGTTTATTCTGGAGCCAAGAATGGCTGACCATGACCTGAGAACATAGATTCAGGTTACCCCAAATTCCATGTTTCCACATATTAACCATTTCATGAAGGTTTTATAGTTACAGAACAAAAGAATTTCATAAGCCAAAGCACTTTTCAAATACGATGGTGTAAACATCAATTAGACAGGTTACAGTAAAGTGGGGGAATCTCTGCTATAGGCTTCAAATGCTATTTTATGACATTCTTAGTTCTTGAGTTGATGGAAGCTGGTGGTCTGCTAGTACATTCCAAAAAGGCTTCCTCTGATCACCTGATAGTCACAAGGATATTAGGTCAGATACAGAAGTGAACAATAAATGGATATGGAGGGGCTAAAGGTAGCCCAGAGTAATAATCTGGTTTTGATCATACATCATCCCATCCTCCATTATTAAAGTAGCTCTAACAGTTCATTCAGTCTTGTTTGAATTTGATACAGACTTTTTGGAAACTTTAGTTCACAACATTATCTCATATTAATGTTATTATCAAACAAAGCATTAAACTTTTCTGTTGTGGCAAAACATGGAGAAATTAGAAACCTTGTGCATCATTGAGAAGAATTTAACATAGTGTGATCACAATAAAAAAATGTGATGGCAGTGAGCTATTGGTCAGAGAACCCTATAAGGTCCCCAAAACAAAGCAGGCTTCTTTTAAAGCAAGCTGCTAACAGGATCAAAAGATCATGCTAGAATTTGGAAGGAATCCAGCTCCCCTCATAGTGTTGGAAAGCACTACATGAGGAAAATGGCCACTAATGTTGTGAGCAAGCAGGATATCCTACTAGATACAAAATCAACCAACTAGACAAGATGTATACACCTGTGCACTCAGTGGCACTCAGGAAACTAATGGCTCTCTGATTAGATAAGAGACCTGCTCAATGGCAAGGAACTCATAGCTGGTACTAGGAACCAAGTCAGAATCCTATGAAGATGTGGTTATGGGTTCCAGAGAGAAGTTCTCACTAACCTTTAGCCAAAATAGAGGCTACATGTATCAAAATCTCTCTTAATGAACTATAATTAACCCCCCTTATCCCATTCTGCTCTTATTATCCATTGGAGAATCTGTTTTCTCTTTTTCAGAAGGCATAAAAATTGGGGAGAACCAAGATCCATTAACACGATAAGAAAAGATAGCTGACTCCTTATCATGATATGAGCTACCTCTTGCACATCATCCAGGGCCCAGGTAAAACCACAAAGGGACTGGCAACTTAAGCATGAGTGGTGCCATCACAGCGAGCCTGACAACTTGCACCAGGGAGATGGCAATGCACACTGAGGGCACTGAAAATTTATCAAGGCACAATTCCAGAAGTTGCTGAGAGCTTAACACTGACACACCTTCCAAGGCTCAAAGAACATTGCAGAAAAGAGGACAAAAAGATCATAAGAGCCACAGGGAAGGAAGGAATATCCAGAGGCACCCCCATCACAATGATTGACTGCTGCTCTCATAGTTCATAACTTATAACCCATGATCCCATAGTGAATATCAGGAACCTCACTGAGGATGGCCCTCAGAGGACTGGGGCAGGAAGGAGGGGAATGGAAACAACATATGACTTGTCCATATAACAAAGCTCCCAATTATTAAAAATTTAAAAAAACATGTGGTGGTGCCTTATGAAATTAAAAATAGAAATGTTATATGATATAATAATTACAGTTTTGGCATATAATCAAAAGAATTGACAATAGAGTCTCAAAGACATGTTTGTACACACATGTTCATTGCAGCATCATTCATAATATACCCCCAAAATTGAGCTCTGGATGGATAAAGGAGCAAATGAGATATATACATAAAATTAAACACTATTTTGCCTTAGAAAGAAATACTGATGCACCATGCTGTTATATGGGTGGATCTTGAGAACATTGCACTAAGTATAATAACCCAATCATAGAAAGACAAATATAACATGATCCCACTGGCATGAGACATTTAAAATCCTAGAGAAAGGAAGCGTTGTTGCTTAAAACTGGGAAAATGGGTCATGGGGAATTGTTGAATTGGTTCAGGTTTACAAGATGAAAGACTTATGGAGGTGGATAGTGGTAATGATTGTACAACTTTATGAAAGTGTTTAATACCTCTGGTAAAATGGTAAGGGTGACCAATTTTATGTCGTCTCTCTCTCTCTCTCTCTCTCTCTCTCTCTCTCTCTCTGTGTGTGTGTGTGTGTGTGTGTGTGTGTGTGTGTGAGAGAGAGAGAGTGTGTATGTAAGGAAAGTGTGGACTTACTCTGAAAGAATCAGAATAAGATGTTTCAGGAAGTTTGTCCATGGCAGGATGCCCCAAATGGTTTCTGCTCCTTCAAGGCCTTCTGAGTTAAGAGAAGTTTATCAATCAGGAGAGTTGTCAAGCTTGTCTGGGACTGAATGTCTCAGATGTTCCCAAGACCTTTAGTTTCAAGGGTAATCATTCCCTTCAATTTCCTCTAGTTTCGAGGAAAGTCATTAACTCTTCAGTTTGGACTCTGGAAGGATAAAAAAGATTGGGGAAAGTTGGGGAGTGAGCAAGGGGTAGGGGGGTATCTCAGTACTGGTTTATGTGGGGAGTGAGCAGGAGCATTGCAGAATCAAGCTGCTTCCTGCTGGATGGGGTTGTGGGGATGTTGATCTTTTAGGGGAGGGAGGTGTCCCATGTAGTTCTGTGGAGGTTGGATGTCATAGGGCTGATATCCAACAGCCAATGAAGAATTCAGTGACTCACTGTGAGGTGAAGGTTTGTATTCTTTCTTGGAGGAATTCAGTGAGGCATCTAAATACTTAAAGATTAAAAGCAAGTGTGAGTACTATCATAATCAGGAGAATAAATTTCATGTCAGACACAGGATAGATTTAACTTAATTTAATTTAGCTTAACTTAATTTAATTTAACTAGAGCTGTGAGATTTCTTAACTACAGCAATGCATATCTTAGCTGGTCACAAAGAGATGTCAGGTCACATACAGAAAAATATTATTGGCCATTAAAAGGGCTAATATAGCCCAAAATATTATTGGCTCTGAACTGGTAACATTTACTTCTCTACAATCATTGTAGTCCATCATTGAAGTTTTAGTCACACAGATGTGGCTTTTGGGAGTTTCAACTTTAGGTTCCCCATTTGCCAAACTTTGCTTTGCAATTTGTGTACATCTCACATGGATCTTATTAACAGGCATGAAGGCAGTTCTTCAGGAGACTGACATTTATCAAAGCCATTAGAAAAAGAAACTCACAGATCATGTCAAATCTATCAACCGTTATGATCTAATTACTATCTATGTATGAAGTTTTTGGAATTGACATGACATTTACAGGTGACACAAATATTATATCTAAGGTTGAAAATAATAATAATTATACATAATAGGTAAGGAAAAAGGAATTGTTAACTTGGACGAGAAGTTAATTGGAATTTTTGGATATATAAAGATTTGGTTTAGGTTAAGTAGGAAGTATAAGGTATTAGTATGGAAGAAATATTTGAAATATGTTAAACTGTTTAAACCTAAACATAATAGAGATTAAAAAGTTAACTAATTTTGAAGTTTAGGTTTAAAGGGTTTTTTGGAAAGGCTTTAATATAGAAGACTGATAGTATTTACTGACTTGGCACAAACATCAAAAAGGTCTTAGCTTTAGAAGAACTAGTGAAATTATGTTAGGCTGAAAAAGCTAAAAGCTTGATTAGTCTTGATAATTTGTTATTGTCAATTGTTTATTTTATAAACATAATGAAATTATGATTTACATAATTATATTGATTATATAATATAATTAAATATATGTTATATAATTAGGCCCAGTTTTATCTATTAGAATAAGTTTATAACAAGCAAAAGTTTTACCCAATAGGAAAACATGTAAGAGTAGAACATTTAAGAAACCTATTGTTGCAAACAGGTATTTTATGAAACAAAATAAAGGCTTTGTCAGGTGGAGAATGTATAAGCTTAATATTTGGATACAATTTAGCTTTTTAAAATCATAAATTAAACAATTTCATAGTCATTTTAATGTTATCAGGGAAAAGGGAAATTGGGCCTGCATTTTAATGACTTCCAAGACTGATGTCTGTCTTTCAAAAAAGGGAGTGAGAGGGACCCCAAGTTTTTGGAAGATGGGTGATGAGTTTGAGTCTGACCTTTTCAAGTTGAGGTGGGATGGTGGGGAAAAAATTGGGGAAAGTCTCTATTTTGTTGACTCTTAGGCCTTGGTAAACAATTAAACAGCATCCAGATAGATGGAGTCAATCTGTTACAAGACCCTTTGAGGTGAATTGGTGAAACTGGAGAGGTCCAGAAGTTTGTTTGCATTAATTTTGTAGTTTTGACTTATATGTCACAATTAGAGTTTAAATAAAGAGACAAAATTAGTTAAAATGTTTTGATTTTGTTAACTTTGATATTAATATAGGCAACTAAGGCTTACAGAATTAGCACCAGAGATGGAGTGGAGAATCAGTCTATTTTTATGTCAGCATGAGTTCAGGGGAATCTCTTTCAAAGACTGGGTCCTCATTCTTGGTGGTTTAGAACTTATATACTTTATTTTGGATTAGTATATTGTTAACCTTAAGTTTCAGACCTCAAAGTTTTGGCCTCATGTTAGAGACCTTGAGTATGAAATTAGCAAGTTTTACAGAAAACATAGAAAAGGGTTAATTAGCAGAGAGATGTTTGTTCTTATGTTATGGAGATAAGCAGAAACACAAGATGATTTTTAGTACAGGTCAGAAGCTATAACAGTACAAAAACTATAGTGTCAGCAAAATGGCCTGGATATCCATGACCTCACAGTGCCTGACACTACCTACACAAGACCATCATAATAGGAGGAAAAGATCTTGACACCAAAATAAAAAAGACTGATTGAGAGAGGGAGGGGATATGATGGAGAATGGAGTTTCAAAGGGGAGAGTGGGGCCAGGGAGGGCATTACCATGGGATATTTTTTATAATCATGGAAGTTGTTAATAAAAAAATTGAAAAGATGAAAATAATTGTTTAAAAATCAAAAAAACTATAGTGTGAGGATAAAAGACTACGTATTCTGGGACATAATCAACATAAAAGTCTATTAGAGTATAGGACATCATTTTGGGCCAGGGAACTCCAATTTTTTTTCTATCTTAATATGAGGTATGGCACTATAAATAAATTTACCATCATATAGAGAATTGTTTGAATTATTTAAACAATTAAGGCAGGAGAAATACATAGAAACAGCTTTTTAGAAGGTAGGTGCATCTTATTCTTTAAATATCTAATAGCTATAAATACAGACAGAACAGATTATCAGTCTTGAAAATAATATTTTTATCAATAAGTCTAAACCAATTACTTTAATTTAGAAATTTTCAGGAAAAGACAAGTGAGACAGCATAAAGCCTTGGCATCTGTATTTGAAAACAACTTTGATTAGTTTAGATTCCTGTGTTGGTACCAATTACCAAGGGAAGGTTGGAAACAGGGCCACAGAGCTTGAAATCATTTATTTTAGAAGAAGATCATTGTTTGAGGATGGGGCTGAACCCTGAAGTGAAGAATATGTCATAAGAGTTAATTTACTTAAGAGCAATGTATTTTAGATATCAGAAATGAGACAGATATTTAACTATTTGATGGCACATAAAAAGCAGAATCTGGTCATTGTTAAACTAAAGCAGATGCATTGTAATATAAACTCTGACAAATCTGTTTTTAAAGAGAAAACACTGTTGTAGTTGTATAACCAATGTTTGTAGCTTAAATAAAATAGGAGCTATTTTTAAAATATTAATGTTTTTAGTATGAGAACTTTATCTTGGGAAATTAAACACTAATAAGTGAACCTTTACCTTAAGACTTAGTTTCCCAATAGTTAGAATATTTGACTTGATCTGTCTCCCTGTCAGCTAGCAGTTCCTGGATACCATCAGAGACTATAGGGAAGCTGCTGCCTGATCTCTTGTCACCTCTTAGCCCTATCTGAAGACCATCTTTTATTTTTTAATTCTACCATTTAAATCCTCACATCTTTTTGCACTTGCATTGACCACTTAAACATCTTTCTTAATAATGTTCTTTGTATCTATTATTGAAAATCTCTTTCTATAATATCATTCAACAATCTTATCTCATCTTTTATAAAACGTTAATCATTTTTATAGGACAAATAGAAACTTTGCCCAATTGACTTATTACCAATTGACAGAAAAATAAACAGTACAGTATCACAAAGTTAAACATTATATTATTGGAAATCTAGAGAAAAACATCTTTAGCAGAAAAACTTAGAATTTAAAGTGAGAAACATATCATAAAACTGGTTTTAATAATTTAACATCATCTTAAAATATATCTATAAGCTTCAGAACCTTTAATGATCATAAGCATTGGAATAATTACCATGAATTTAGTCACAGATAAAGACAGACTACCTGAAACATAGAACACATGGCATGACATGGTTGGCCAGCATTAGACATGACAACATGAAACATGGAGAACCATCCCTTTTTAAGATTTTAGTTAAGTTTTAAATTGGTGAGGACTTAATCTTCACAAGGAAACAGCCAATGATTTGATTTAAAGCTGACAATTTTTGTTTGTGGCCACTAGCCATATGTAAGGGGGCTGGGATTACAAGACTTTCCCTTGGTATTTGTCTTTGTTTAGTCTAGCTGTGTGGCAGGCACTGATTTTTCTAGTTATTTAAGGGTTAAGTTTCTGTGTACTGTGATTGCCCTGCCTCCATTACCTTTTTTTTTTTTTTTTTTTTTTTTTTTTTTTTTTTGGTGACTTGTTATGAAATAGATGGGGATAAGAGAAAAGATAGAGAAAAAACCCTAGAAGTTGTATAATAATTTTAAATTTTAGCATGCACACAAGGTGGTGCATGTGTCTGGAGTTCAATTGCAGTGGCTAGAGGCCCTAGCATGCCAATTCTCTCTCTCTCTCTCACTCACTCTTTATCTCTCTTGTAAAACATTTAAAAATTGGCTGGAGAGATTGCTTAGTGGTTAAGGCACTTGCCTGCGAAGCCTAAGGAGCCAGGATCGATTCTCCAGGTCCCATGTAAGCCAAATGCACATGGTGGCACATGCATCTGGAGTTTGTTTGCAGTGGCTAGAGGCCCTGATGCACCCATTCTCCCTCCCTCTCTCTCTCTCTCTCTCTCTCTCTCTCTCTCTCTCTCCCTCCCTAGTAAATAAATAAATAAAAACAAATCAGAAAAAGGTATTTAAAAAAAGAATGAACAAAAATTTAAAAATTGCACCCAGACCTACAGAAATAAGATAATGAATATTGTCTTAACTCACTAAAATAAAAACCTAAATAAGCCAGGCGTGATGGTGCACACCTTTAATCCCAGCACTTGGGAGGCAGAGGTAGGAGGATAGCCATGAGTTCGAGGACACCCTGAGACTACATAGTGAATTGCAAGTCAGCCTGGGCTAGAGTGAGACCCTGCTTTGAAAAACAAAAAACAAAACAAAACCTAAATATTGAACTGTTCATACTTGATCAATGTCTATATTTATGAATACTATCTATAAGATTTATACTGGATTTCCAATATTTTAATTAATCTTACTACAATTTCTGATTCTCTATCCCATTTCCCATAGGCTTACTTTATTTACTGCATCACAGTGACATATAGCTATAGCTTGACAATTCTTTTACCTTTGATATGTCAACTTGTAGTAGGAGCATTTTTAATCTTTGCTTAACACCTGCATGACATTTCAACAAGACACAAAGAAAGCCATTGATTTTTTTTATAATGGAATTTTATTTTGCCTTCAGAAGGTGACAGATCAAATGATCTATTTCCAATGACCTTCAAAAATAAAAATTAAAAATTAGATAACTCTGAAATCTTTTGATTAAGGAAAATGGCAAGTAAATCTTCTGACAAGGCACTCAACAAGAATAGGTCTATCTGCACAAGGCTCCATTTCTCCCATTCCAAGTTATGTTTCCTGTAGAGACAAAACTGTTTTAGAGACAGTTGCATTCCTCAGGTTCCAAACATTTCCAGTCAGCTCCTCGGGCTGTTGTATAGCAATTTCCTCAGAATTGAAATATTCCTTTTTAAAGGGAATAACAAGGGTCAGGTCTGACACAGCTGAAACTTAAAAGGTCACAAGATCACTCCCCAAGGTCATATGAGTAGTATACAACTGTTCAAGGGTACACTCTGACCAATGCTGTGTAGCAATTTTCTCTGAACTGAAACATTCCCTACTTGGAGAAGTGAGTAGGCTGGGGAGACTCGTGAGGTCATCAAGTCTGGGAAAGCTGAAACTTAAAAGTTACATAAGTAATATAAAGGGTAAACAAACTGCTGGGGGAGACTTTCCCACCACCCCGATGCCTTCAAGTCCTGTACACTGAACTCCACAGATGCAGCTTCTGGAGTCAGCACCTCAACTGGGTGTGTTTTTCAGTGGTCAGAAGCCTATGACAACCCATGCCCCATTCAATAAGTCCTCGCCCTCCTCACTGTGTTTTGTAAGTGACCCAGTAAACTCACTGCTTAACCAAGTTGAGCTTTGATATAATTGTGCTTAGTTCTGTTGTCTATACCCTATCCAAGGTGAATAGACATGTACTCATGTCTCCCCAGTTTCGTGCAACAATCCCTAACCACTTTCTTCAATTACCTTCAAACTGTATGTTACAAGAAACCGAGGCACACAGAGCTGGCAGGAGAAACAGAATAACTGGCAGGAGAATCATGATCAATGCTTTTCACCGTACCGGCATGGGTCCAGGGGACTCTCTTCCAAAACCTGAGCACTGAGCTCTTATGGCTCAGAGTTTTTATAGGCAGTATGGCAGGCAGTTTGACATCACCTTGAGTGCTTCACTTTACTGGTGAGTTAAACTTCTGGGCTATGTGACTGGGGACTATAAGCAGAAAATTACATAAGCACAGGGGAGAAAACTCCCTATGGCTGCACTAAACAGCTAACATATTACAAGCAAGAAGCAGCTGCATAGATTGGAAGAAGACTCAGAGTCATACTGTGTCCCTCGTAAAGGCTTACACAATAAAAGCTGTAAAGCAGGATAAGAACCTTTGGGCTTTAGAGCATCATTTGGGTCTGGTTTCTTTGTCAGATTTCTTCTGCCACACATACACGACATCAGAATCTTCCCACTTAGGATTTCCTCTCTGACCTCACTGCCACCTCATAACACTCACCCCAGTGAACCCATCATTATTCCTCTCCAATCAGATGACTTTACATGTGGTTTAAGAGCTCAAGGTAACATTTTATTTCAGACTGTCCCCAAATTTTCTAGTTATGAGTGTCATCTTGGTAGTAGATAAATAAATCAGTAAAAAGCTGTTTAGTAAGCAATTTGGGACAGGACAATGCTAGACAGAGGGAGAGCACATTCATGGAAGCTTTGGAAAGTATGCTTCAGTCAAGTTCAGCCAGGACAGGATGGGTGGAGGGGGGTGTAGAGGACTTGAATAAGAAGCTGGACCAGTAAATAGTTACTAAGGGATAAAGTGTGCATAGGCTAAGCCTGCATCAGAACAGTGTTCCAAAAGGATAACTATTCAGGTATCAGGATTCTTCTATTATTTAAAAGTTATCATAAAAGTCAAAAAGAGGCATATCCTCAAGAATCCACTTTGAACACCAGAAATATATCTGGAGCAAAAAGTCTCATCTAAAATCAAAGCTAGTAACATAACTATTTAAAAAACATCTAGATAAATATTGTCAGTTAGGTGCACATTTCTAATGCCTCTTTCTTCTGACTACCCAATAAAATTCAGGATTTCTAAAATATAAATACACAAAGGCAAAGAGAACTAAACAGAGCCAGTATAAAATAAACAGTAATTTTTGTAACAAAGAATGTGGGCTGAAGGGATGGGATGGCTTAGCCGTTAAGGCACTAGCCTACAAAGCCAAAGCACCCAGGTTCGATTCCCCAGGACCCATGTAAGTCAGATGCACAAGATGGCGCATGCATCTGGAGGTCGTTTGTCGCAGCTAGGGACCCTGGCGTGCCCATTCTCCACCACTCCCACCCTCTCTGCCTGTCTCTCAAGTAAATAAATAAATAAAACTAACATATTTAAAAAAAAAAAACAAAGAAGTGGAAAACAGATAGAAGATTGGCAACTGATAGAGAAGAGTGGAAGAAATTGGAACGTAAATGCTTATAGAGAAAGATAACAAAGAGGAGAGACCCCTAGTGTTGAGGCTGACAGGGGCAAAGCATGCAACCAAATTGAGAAATGATGGATGTCATTGTGCTGAGCAATCACACACCTTTGCAGCCTGGAGACCACCTCTCTCCACCAGGGCCCCCAGACACTGAAATCGAACTCCAGATGTGCAGTATCTTGCACCCATGTGCAACCTTGTGCACTTGTGTCACCTTGTGCATCTGGCTTATGTTTTGCCTGGAGAGTAGAACATGAGCCTTAGGCTTCCCAGGAAAGTGCCTTAACTATTAAGACATCTCTCAAGCCCTATTAGTACTTATAAAAAGTGTACTCCTTACTCTTGTCAGCCTCATCCAGGGCAGATAAATTTCTCTATGTCTTAACTAAGCATCCAGTAATGTGGTACCTGAGGATGCCACAGATGGGCAAGAGTTTGAAAATCATGTGAAGTGAATACAAATGAATCAGTATCTGAGACCAGAATAAAGTTATATGGATTCACTCTGAAAAAAAGGGAAGAGAGAAATTTAGGTGAGCATGTGTATTTGGATGAGCAGTAAAAATCTGCCCTGCCATCTCAATGAAAATATCACGAGACCTCATATTTACTATTTCTTAACAACCACTAACGAAAAGCTCTTCTTATATAATCATGTTTGATGTGCCCTGATAAGTTAATTCAATCCATACACACAGAGATTCAATTTAGCTATGTAGTGCCAAAGAGTACTAGCTGTCCAAGAAAGCTGCACAGCATCAAAATGGGACCAACATCAATGAAAAAAGGAACTTATTAATAGCAGTAATAATAATAATACTGTGAATACAGGGGAAAAAAGAAAAATTTAAACTACAAATGACATACACAGACATAAAGTATTGCATCCTATAACAAGAGTGGTGTTTTACTTTTGTTTTGCTTTGTGTTGTGATGACATAGGGTCTCACCATGGAGCCCAGAGTATCCTGAAACTTGTTAGTCTTGAATGTGTTAGCCTGGAACTCATGATCCTTTTGGCACAGCCTGAGTGCTGGAAAGAAGAGATGATTATAATAAAAACACATCAAAAAAAATAATAAAAGCTCTTAGGGGCTAGAGAGATGGCTTAGCAGTTAAGGCACTTGCCTGAAAAGTCAAAGGACCCAAGTTTAACTCCCTAGGACTGATGTAAGCCAGATGCACAAGGTGGTGCATGCATCTGGAGTTCATTTGCAATGGCTGAAGGCCCTGGTGTGTCCATTCTCTCTCCATTTGCCCCCCCCCCTCCGCCTCTTTCTCAAAAAATAAAAATTAAATTAAATAAAGAAATAACTCTTTGAAATTAAAATAATTATATCCAAGCTAAAAACTGAAACAATAATGATGGAGAAATCTCTATCAGTGAATTTTTGGAAAAAATAAGAATGAGCAGTTCAGTCTAGAAAATATAGTATCTGAGAAATAACTCTTCTGGGAAAAAGAAGATGGAAAATATCAAAGGAGTTATATAGTATATTCTTTAAGATTCAAGTACATGATTTCTAGGTTGAAAGGAATTCAAGTACTCAGGAATTTTAAAAACCACAAATATTTTCTCCCATTCTGTGGGTAATCTATTGGCTTTGCTTATTGTATGCGTGTCTGTAAAGAAACTCTTCAGCTTCATGTGATCCCATTGGTTGAGTGATGGTTTAAGTTCGTGAGCTACTGGGGTTTTGTTCAGGAAGTCTTTTTCCATTCCTATATCATGGAAAGTACTTCCTAAATATTTTTCCAGTAGTATTCGAGTTTCTGGTCTTATATTGAGATCTTTGATCCATTTGGACTTGAGTGTAGTGCATGGTGAAATGTGTGGGTCTGTTATTAGCTCTATGTTCATCCATTTCAAGAATCTCCAAATTGATTTCCATAGTAGTTGTACAAGTTTACATTCCCACCAACATTGGATGAGGGTTCCTCTTTCCCCACATCATCGGCAACATTCGTCATTGTTAGATTTTTTAATGATTGCCATTCTTACTGGAGTAAGGTGGAATCTCATAGTTGCTTCAATTTGCATTTCCATGATGGTTAGGGAAATTGAACATTTTCTTAAATTTGTGTTAGCTATTTGTAATTAATTCTTCCTCTGAGAACTCCTTATTTAGTTCTGTGCCCCACGTTTGGAGTGGGTTGTTTGATTTTTTTTTATTGTGCATTATTTCCAGTTCTTTGTAGAGTCTAGATATTAGGCTTGTATCAGTGGTATAGCTGGTGAAGATTTTCTCCCACTCAGTGGGCAATTTATTGGCTCTGCTTATGGTGTGTTTGTCTTTGCAAAAGCTTTTGAGCTTCATGAGATCCCATTGGTTGAGTAATTGTTTAATTTCTGGGGCTATTGGGGTTTTGTTCAGGAAGTCTTTCTCCACTCCTGTAAGGTGGAGAGTGCCTCCTATTATTTTCCACTATGAGAAAAGTTTCAGGTCTTATATTGAGGTCTTTAATTCATTTGGACTTGATTTTTTTGTATGGAGAGATGAGTGGGTCTTGTTTCATTATTCTAGATGTGGTCATCCAATTCGTCCAGCACCATTTGTTGAAGATTCTTTCTTTTCTCCAGTCTACATTATTGGAACCTTTGTCAAAGATCAAGTAGCTGTAGTTACTTGACCTGAGGTCTGAGTCTTCATTTCTGTTCCATTGGTCTATGTTTCTATTCTTATGCTATATCATGCTGTTTTTATTAATATGACTTTGGAATGTAGTTTCAGATTGGGTATAGTGATACCACAGAGGTGTTTTTGTTTTTGCTGAGAATATGTTTGGATATCCAAGACCTTCTGCCATTCCATATGAATTTTGTCATCACTTTTTTCAATGCCTGTGAAGAATGACGGTATTTTTATTAGTACTGCATTAAATCTGTATGTTGCTTTTGGTAGAATTGCCAGTTTTACAATATTAATTCTACCTATCCAGGAGCATGTGAGATTTGCCATCTTCTCAAGTCCTCCTTGATTTCTTTCTTGATTTTTCTTTGTTGTTGTTGTTGTTTTCATTATATAGGTCTTTCACATCATTGGCTAGTGTTATTCCAAGGTATTTAGTTTTATTTTGTTTGTTTGTTTCTTCTTTTGTTTTTGTTGCTGCTATTGAAAATAGGACAGGTACAGTCAGTGTGTGGGCAGGCTCAGTGGTCCAGACCCATTTCTCCCTGCTCTCACAGCCTGGGTCTGAGTTCCCTGCTCAATGTGTGGGTGGGAGCAGCCTTCTGGAGTCATTGGCCTGATCCATTTCTCCTCCTTCCCACAGCATGGGTCTGAGTTCCCTGCATAGTCAGTGTGAGGGTGGGTGCAGCCGTCTGGAGAGAGTAGCCTTGACCCATTTCTTCCCCCTCCCACAGCCTGAGGTTGAGTTCCCTGCCCTGTCAGTGTGTGGGCAGTGCAGCCTTCTGGACTGAGTAGGCCTGACCCATTTCTAGTCACCTCCAATAGCCCAGGTCTGAGTTCCCTGCCCAGTCAGTGTGTGGGCTCCTCCCACCTCCCCAGTCTAGGTTTCCTGCACTGGACCATGTCCTGGAGGGCTCAGTACAAAGTAGGCCAGATCCCTGTTCCCTTCTCCTCCTAGTCCCCTGGTCCTGGTAGGTCCCATTGTGTCTTCCTCAGGGAGGCCTGACTCCTTTGTGAGCTGTGGAATCAGGCCTTTTGCTCTGGTATCTTGACTGAACACTAAGTACCTACATCCCTGTTCACCTGAGTCAGAGGGTAAACAGACCAAAGGATGCAAACTTGCTTCCTTCTCAATAAGAGAGTCTTCCTAAAATGGGCAGAAAACAACACAAAAAAGCCAACATATGTCAGAAAACTGAGAGATCTCCACCAAAGATACCTACTCCTACTACGGAAGCCTCCAATGAAATCATGGAGAAATCAACAGAAATTCATTCCCAAAATGAAAACACAACAACCAATGAGACCCTAATTAAAAAATAATCACTAATCTTAAAGCAAAATTTCAAAGAACCAACAACTATATCAATGAAGGTGAACAGATTTGTCTCCTAGAGCATTCAGCTTTTGACAGTAGGCCTAACTTGATGGAAGAAAATGTTAGAACTCTCCAAAGAGATATGAATAAATTGAAGGTAAGTCAAGAAATGGAACACCTCAATAACTGGTTGATTAAGCTTAATGAAGGCTTGATCAAATGCAAGAACAAACCACAAACAGCATCAAGAAAATCAGAATTCAAACTGAAATCATACCTCAAAAAAGAAATGGACACTATACAGAACATCACAACAGAAAACAAAATTCAAATAGAATTTATGAAAACCTCTCTAGAACCACTCACCAACAGAGTGACTCATGTGGAAGACAGAATCTCTGACCTGGAAAATAGGACAGAAGAAATTGATTGGGAGGCCAAAAACTTTGCTAAATTCAAAAAATCAAGTGAACACATATTAAATTCTCTATTTAAAAAAAAGTAAGGGTTATCTTATTTGTCCTGGTGCTAACTTACTCTCCGTTGGAGAATCTGCTTCTCTTTTTCAGATAGATGTAGACCCTAAGGAGAGAATCACCCCATCATACCTCAAAAGGACTCCAGCTGAAACTAAGAAAAATCAGAGAAACAAGCAAGGGGGCTGTTTTCCTGATGAACCGGAGCCAGAGCCTCAGAGGCCCCCAACACCTCATCACTGAAGCAGACCAAAAATCAACCCAACATGGCTCAGGGAAATTTTGCGGAAGAGGGGGTGGAAAGAATGTCAGAGTCACATGTTGGGTCATGATATGCAGAGACATTTAGCTTAGCCATAACTGTGGGCTAACTCCACAATGCATGACCCGTATACCTCAACAAGGAGGGGCCAAGGGGAGGGGGTTGGTCACGGATGAGCCTAATAATGGTACCAAACTGACTGTATTTGCTGAATACAGAACTGACTAATAAAGAAAAAAAAATCAAGTGAACAGAATATGAGGGAATTGTGAGACACTCCAAAATGACCAAATATCCAGATCATGGGTATACCAGAAGGAGGATATACACACAGGAGACACAGAAAACATACTCCACAAAATTATGGAAGAAAATTTTCCAAATCTTGCAAAACAGAGGCCCATCCAGATACAAGAAGCACACAGAACACCAAACAGGCAGAAACAAAGAAGAAACTCCAAGACTCATCATATTAAAACCCTTAACGATGAAAACAAAGAAAAAGTGTTAAAAGCAGCAAGAGAGAAGCAATTCACAACATACAAAGGCAATCCCATTAGAATAATAGATTTCTCAGTGGAAACCCTGAAAGCCAGAAAGGCCTGGAATGGAGCACTTCAAAGTCTGAAAAACTGTGGCTTCTAACCCAAGCTACTTCACCCAGCAAAAGTATCCCTCATAATAGATGGCAAAAGAAAAACTTTCCATGAAAATATTCAACTCTATAATTATATGAGCACAAACCCAAACCTACAGAGAATACTTGAGGGAATACTCCACACAAAACAGTCAAACAACCAATCTCAGGAGCCAAGAAGGAAAAGGTCACAATAGCCAAAATAACCAGGATCAAAACAGTACATACTACAAGTAAGCGTCCCAACCACATAAAAAACCTCATCATGGCAGGGATTCAAACCTCACAGTAACAACCTTAAATATTAATGATCTTAAATCACCCACCAAAAGACACAGGCTATCTCGATGGATCAAAAGACTGGACCTTTCTATCTGCTGTCTTCAAGAAACCCACCTCACCACTAAAGATAGACACCTCCTCAGGGTGAAAGATTGGAAAATGATACTCCAAGCAAATGGAAATAAAAAACAAGCAGGTGTTGTTACATTAATATCTGATAAAATAGACTTCAAATCAAATGTAATCAGAAAGGATGAAGAAGGTCACTTCTTACTCATTAGGGAATGATCCAACATGAGCACATCACAATCAAATATATATGCCCCAAACACGTGGGCACCACAGTTGATAAAATAAAATCTACTCGACAATAAAACATAAATAAACACCAACACCATCACTGTTGGAGACTTCATTACTCCACTATCATCAATAGACAGATCACCCAAGCAGAAAATCAACAGGGAAATAATAGAGCTCAACAACATCATAGATCAACAAGACCTAACAGATATCTACAGAACTTTCCACCACAACTCTACAGAATACACATTCTCTCAGCAGCCCACAGAACCTTCCCCCTTCATAAAGTCAGGAAAATTGAAGTAACTTCCTGCACTATGTCAGATCACAATGCTTTAAAGATAGAAATTAGCCACAAGAGATCCATCAAGAATGCCACCAACTCCTGAAGACTAAACAACACACTTTTAAACAATGAATGGGTCATGGAAGAAATTAAAAAAGAAATTGTAAAATTCCTAGATTTGAATGATAATGAAAACAAAACCTGCCAAAACTTATGGGACTCAATGAAGGCAGTCTTAAGGGGAAAATTCATAGCCCTAAATGCCTTCATTACAAAGACAGAGAGATCACAAATCAATAACCGGACTGTCCACCTACAGGCACTGGAAAAACAAGAAATATCCAACCCAAAGAGCTCCAGATGGAAAGAAATAATAAAGATTAGAGCAGAAATTAAATTAACTGAAAACTAGGAAAAAATAATTTTAAAAATCAATGAAACAAAGAGCTGGTTCTTTGAAAAAATAAACAAGATTGACAAACCTGCAACCAAAGGGATCAAACACAAAAAGAGAAGTCTCAAGTTAACAAAATCAGAAATGAAAAAGGAGAGATCAATACAGCCATCAATGAAATTGGAAGAATCATCAGGGCATAATTCTAAAACCTCTACTCCACAAAATTGGATAATCTGGAAGAAATGGATGAATTCCTAGACACATATCACCTACCAAAACTAAACTCAGAGCAGATTAATCTCCTAAACAAACCTGTCACATCCATGGAGATTGAAAAGGTAATCAAAAACCTCCCCCAAAATAAAAGTTCAGGACAGGATGGCTTCTCAGCTGAATTCTATAAAACCTTCATAGAAGAACTGAAACCAACTTTTCCCAAATGATTCTGCATAATTGGAGACCAAGGAATCCTCCCTGACTCCTTTTATGGAGCTAGCATCATCCTAATACCAAAACCAGATAGAGATGCAACAAGGAAAGAAAATTATACGCCTATATCCCTAATGAACTTATATGGGTTCCTGGATTCTTGCTCCTGGGGCCTGGCCACAGTTTCCCCCAAGAGCATCCAGGCAACTGGGGGTGGGTGAGCGCAATATGAGAGAAACACTCTCCGGAGAAAGTTGGACAGCTCTCTCTGTTTATTGTCAGTGAAATGGGTTTATAATCATCTCAGGGGTGAACAGGTAGGACCCTAAGGGGAATGGACATACCAAGTTCATTTCTGATGCCTAATTAGCATATGGGGACACTCATTCTAGCACATAGGCAATGGCAGGAGGGGAGGTCACATGATCTAGGGTCTCAGGAGGATGGACTGTGTGAATGCTGATAAGGAGTTTCCTAGGCAACTGGCCAAAGGTAACAGGGCTATGGGCACGGCCTAACTTCAGGTGTGCTGGGACTGGAGAAGGAGTGGCCTCCTGTAGCCTGGGGGTCCATACCTATGCCTGGAAGCTCAGGCCCCTCTCCTGAAGGCTCCAGCCTGTGCCTGGCAGTGCCCCACAACTCCCCCTTTGTTTTTATAATGGGGCAGTGTCATCCCAAACGAGTTCTTTAAAATTTACCATAGGTCCAGATAGAGTTAGGTGGTCTACAAGGACCTGATTAGTAGCAACCTTAGCAATATTAGTTATTTGTTATCTGAGAAATTTGATGAGACAGGGGGCTACAAGCAATAGGGTTACTATAGTAAAGAAGGGGCTAAGGAAAAGCCAAGTAACTGAAGGGTTAGAAAACCAGATGGTGGGGTCTTCATCTTCAGGCTTGTAGCAGTCAAACAGCTTAATAACATTTGATTCATTAGCAAAGAAAACAATATTTTTGTCCCAAGGCCATACATGCCCCCCCAAGTTCAGCAGTAATGAAGTCTAAAGCTAGATGGTTTTGAAGTACCACACTCACGAGAAAGTTCAATTGTCTCTGGACAGACTTGAGGCTGTTGGTCACCAGAGGTACCCAGAGATAGCGTTACACCAAGGCCCACCAGCAGAGGGAGGAAGATCTCTTTCAGTTGGTGCAGGCAGTTGGTGCAGGTGGAGTTTGTAGATTTTGGTAGAGATACACCAGTGAGGCAATCAAGACTGGGGAACAATAAATGGGAGAGGAAATATTTATGTATAAAGTGATTACTCCTATTCCACCAAAGGAGAGCCAGTGTCTTGACATGACTGGTCTTGATTATGGAAATATTGAGCAGAAATTCACCTCTGATTGGCTTAGAGCTGGACAGGCAGAGAGGCATAACTTGACCTGCATCACAGAGGGTGAGGCCTGTCCTTTGCAGAGCCAGGGACTCAGAGCACACATGGAAAAACAGTTCTTTGGAAATGGGCAAGAGATAAAAAATTTTTCTTGTCCTTTTTACCTTCAGGGGTCCAGTCACCCTAATTCTATCCCCCTTTATTTCTCCCTCTCATGAGAAGACACTCCAACTGCTTTTAGGGGCCTGGGATGAAAACATCAGATCATCTACTATTTCATGCTGAATGGGACATGAAGTGAGGACTTGTTGCAGTTAGAGTCTCTCCCAGACAGGGGAACTGTTCTAATGGACCCGAGTGTAGGAAGATAGTCTTGGAAGAGAACATTGGGGAGAAAGAATAAAAGTAAGGAGTTAATGAGAAGTGAGCACACAGCAAACTGGTCCTTTTTGAGGTCGAGAGGATTCAGGTAGACAGGCTTGTATTGTCTCAGGACCATGTGAGGATGAGCTGGCTGAGATTTTCTTTCGGAACAGTTGATTGAATGGCACAGTAGTATTTGACATGGCTTGTAAAACAGAAGAGACATTAGCAGAGTTATCAGAAACAAATACACAACATTTAACCTTGACAATAGACAGCTATTAGGTGACATTAAAGGCTGTGAAAATATATTATTTGGTCTCAGATCTTATTTATATGTTCTAGATTTGAAAATAACCCTTTTGACACCTATAGTTGTTTTTCTTTATTATAGAATAGAACTATGAGGAAAAGATGTGTTAATGTTTGTTTGTTTCCCCTCTTGGAAAGCTCTTGCTGAATTACTTAATAGTCCATTTATATACTTAATTCATTTTTATCTTTAGTTATACATTTCTCTCTGAGTGTTTAAGACCTGCAGACAGCCAAAATTTAATTAAGGATTAATTTTGGAGGCCACTAATGGCTCTCCAAAGAGACTTTATGGACCCATGAGTAGCCCTACAGCTTACTGTTGTTTTCTGTCTGTTAGGATGAGTCAGGTCCATGCTGGCCAAGTAGTTTTCCCTTCTTTGAGAATTCAGGAGGACTGATTGCTCCTCAATTGTGACTCTCCTATTTCAGACTGTACACCAATTTTGATTGGGTCTCCATATCCTCCCTGCTCATGAAGACAGGTGACTTATCAGTAGGCCAGTGTAGAAATGTCCCATCATCTCAAGTGGCCTCATGACCTGGGAGCACAGGCCAAAATATTGGCCCCTTCTGCTTCGATTATTCCAATTGGCTTTGGCTTCTATGTAAGTAATTTACACACTTAGAAAGGAAGTTACACCAACCTGAATGTATGTACATATAGAACACATTTGATTACTGAAATAGATTTAGTTAAAGAATGGCACAAGGGCTTCTAAAATCATTTTGTCCAATCTTTTAAATTTTTGTTGTACTGTGGCAGCATAAGCCATATACCTAAGGCATAGGAAGTAGGCACATCTCACAGTTTAAATATCTAACGTTCATAAATATAGGCAGAACCTGTTATCAGTCTTGAAAACAGTACCAATTGATTTACAAACCAACTAACTAATTTAGCCTAGAAATTGTTAGAAAAGGATGAATAAGACAGTATAAAGTCTTAGCACCTATGTTTGAAAACATCTTTGATTAGTTCAGATACCTGTGTGGGCACCAATTACCCAGAGAACATTGGAAATAGAACCAAAGAGCTTGAAATTATTTTTTTCAGATGAGGACCATTGTTTGAGCATGAGGCTGTACCCTAAAGTAGGGAATATGTCTTAAGAGTTAATTTTGTTATAAGCACTGGACCTTAAAATGCCAGAAATGAGACAGTTACTTTATATACAATAAAACAGAATCTGGTCTTATCTGAGCCAAAACAGCTAGCTAAATATTAATACAACCCTTGATAAATATTTTTGAAAGAAAAGACATTATTTGACAACCAATAATTTTGGCTTAAACTTGATACCTATTGATTTTATGTACCACAAAAATTTTTATTAACATAAAACCATTTTATGTTTTACCCATGACTTAAATTTGGTAAAGTCACGCAAGCTATCCCAACATATTTTAGCCTGAAAATTAGTTTTTTGTTCCTTAGGAGTTTGCAAACAGTTGAAAAATTTCTAACTTTAGGCATGGTGTTTAGTTTTAGCCTGAAAATTCTTTCCTACATATGCACATCTTTATCCACATACTTTAACATTGTGATCTAAGTATCACTCAAAAGCATTTTTAATGAGAATTCTATGTCCCAACATTGAAAAGTTCCTTTCCAGTTCCTTCAATCAACACATTTCACCCCATTATTAAACATTTTTTATGAGGCTATTAAGAGAAACTAGACCAAATTGATTAATCCTATTACTGACTAAAAGGCAAGTGGTCTAAAGACAATTTTATGTCATTAATACCAATAACACACTTGGAAAAGATTTTATTAGGAGTAACTAAGGCAAATTTTGTTTCTATCTTGAGGCAGGCTGGCCTAGAAGTCAGGTCAGTTGCCTCCTCCTTTTAAGTAACAGGACATTACAACCTTTTTTTTTTAAATACCTGACAAATTATAAATTACCACTTCAGAGAGAATTCTGTTGTTTTCAATAATCCTCTATGTAAGTTGAGATTGACCTAGAACATAAACTCAGTAATTATATTTATGATATCATGTAACAAAGTATGACATTGTTTATGTTAAACTTCAGTTCACCATAGGCTTTAGTTAAATGTGACCTTTTTTTCTTATTATTCTAACTTTTTGGTGTGCTGCAGTGGCTGGGTGGGGCTTGCATACATCTTAGATCAGCCCTGCCTGGCTTCAGCCCCACCCTATGCCCAGGCACTCACCTGGGGTCCAGTCTAGTACTTCTGGAGGTAATGGCCGGGACTGGCTGAGACGACTGCTAGAGTCCAAGGACTCTGGCTACCTGAAGGGGAAAGAAGGGGGGGTCCCAGGGACCATTAGGAAAATAGGGGGCCTCCAGGACCACCAGTAGGCCACTGAAGAAGGGGGTCCACTCAGGGGGGGGGCTGCTGGGAAAAGATTGAGCCTCCAGGACCACCTGGAGGCTGCTGAAGAAGTGGGCCCACTGGGGGGGCTGCTGGGAAAAGAGGGGTTCTCCAGGACTGCTGGGAGGCTGCTTGGGGAAAGAAAGGGCCTCCCAAACCATCCGGAGGATTGTGGAAAAAGAGGGGACCCACTCAAGGGATGCTGGCAGAGGAGGCAGAGACATGGCACCTGCATGGGCTGAGACGCCATTGTCTGTCTGCCATCTGACTCTGACTTGAGCCGCTTTGGAGCACTTGCAAAGCCGGCTTGTAGTTTTCGCTGCTTAAAAGGTGTGAGGGGAAATTTTCTTCCTGAACTTTACATTTCCTAGCCAGATGAGCTATGGGGGTCCACATGTCTGGTCCACGTGGATGCCCAGAAATCCAGGGAACAACCTGGAGGACTTCTTTTCAAAAGGAGGTAGCCTCCCTCTGGGAGAGCTTAATTCTGTAACTTTCAGAAGAGCTCTTATTCCATGAATCTGAGATTTCTTTTGGCAGTAGACAATGTTACCCATGATAGAGAAAGATAGAAACACCAAGACCAGAGGGCAACATTCCCGAGGGCTGATTATCATGGGGGATTCCCCAAAGATCCAGGCATGAGCCTGTCCACAAGTTTAAGAGGCCAGTGACTGCCCTACAGGCCTTTAAGAGGTCGATGTGTTACCGGTTCTTTTTCTGTCAGAGAGAAATAGGTAGAGGGTTTTTGCCAACACCCAATGGGCTGTTGGGGTCCAGGCAGAGGATAGCTGGCATTCAGTCAATATCGAAGAGTGGCCTCAGCCAAAAGACATCAGTTGCCAGTTCATGGTGTCAGGTCCCTCAGGATGGCGCAAACTGAAAATAAAGAAGGAAAAAGAGAAACATGACAGCTCTCAAAAGCATGGAGGCAAAGCCACATTGGCCTATGTCTCCCAGTCCCTCTGGGGGAGTGCTCACCTACTGTGTCCAATCTCATAATGTCCCTGTTTGGGTGCCAGCTGTGAGTTCATGGATTCTTGCTCCCGGTGCAGGCCATGTTTCTCCACCCGCCCCCAAAGGCATCCAGGAAACAGGGGATGGATGAATGCATGAGAAAAACACTCCAGGGAGAAAGTTGAATAGCTCTCTCCATTTATTGTCAGTGAAATGGGTTTATAAGCATCTGAGGGTGGGAGGAAAGGTCCTAAGGGGATTGAACGTAACAAGTTCATTTCTGATGCCCAATTAGCATATGGGGTCATTCATTCTAGCACATAGGCAATGCCAGGGGGTCAGGTGATCTAGTGTCTCAGGAGGGTGGGCTGTGTGAGGGCTGATAAGGAGTTTCCTAGGCAACTGGCCAAAGGTCACAGGGCTATGGGCACAGCCTAAATTCAGGTATGCTGGGATTGGAGAGGGTGTGGCCTCCTGTAGCCTGGGGGTCCATAGCCATGCCTGGAAGCTCAGGTCCCTCTTCTGAAGGCTCCAACCTCTGCCTGGCAGTGCCCCACAGAGATATGCCTCAGCAGTTAAAGGTAACATGCTGGCAAAAGTGATGACACAAGATTGAATTTCCAACTGCCCATGTAAAGCACAAAGTAGCATATGTGTGTGGAGTTTGTTTGCAATGTCAAGAGACCCTGGCATGCCCATTCTCCTCTCTCTCTCACTCTCTTTCTTTCTTTCTCTTTCTCTCTCTCTCTCTCTCTCACACACACACACTCACACACACACACATAATAATAAAATTAAATTGAATTAAAATAGAAAGACGACTTCCGGCCAAGATAGGGACGGGCTAGCTGCACTGCAAATCCCATGGAAAGAAAGGCAAGATATTAAGGGTTCATTGGGGCTTTTAGAGGAGAGAAACCTGGGAGGGCACAGAGGCAGTGGAAACAGGGAATCACGGATACCCTCGCAGGCAGGTAGCCCAACCCTCCACCCAAATAACCACTGTGTCCACAGCACAGCACCTGCCGCTGGCGCCACCACTGCTGCCTCTGTGAGCCAATTGATCCAGCGTGCGGAAGCTTAGACTGCTCTACACACTCATCCACTTGCCCACTTACTGAGTGAGCTCAGTCCCGCAGCAACTGCCACACAAGCCCAGACAGTGTCTCTCGCTTATGCCAGCTGAGGTGCCATCCCCTACCTGTCTGCCACACCGGCCGTCCACCATTGTCCTGTGGCAGGGGAGCGCAGACTGCTTCCGGGTCCCAGTGTTCCCAGCCAGAGTTTGGGCAGCATCAGTGCTTGGTGCCTCAGTGTCACTCCTAGCTTGAATGCAGGCAGCTTTGGCACATTACTGCTTGAGAATTCAGGCAACTTTGGCACCCCTGCCAGGCACTAGATAGGCAGCTATGGCAAGTGAGAGCCAAACCCCAGGCTGCTTGGCAACTTCCCCAGCCTTCCTCAGATTCCCATTGTGCTTGAGCCCAGGCTGCTACACCAACCTACATGCCCATGCACTGTCATAGGCAGACCACAGCAAAAAAGAAATAACATGAAAAATCAAATGCAAGAAAATCCAGGTAGATCACCCAGTCCTACAATGAATATATCTAACCAAAATATATAAGAACCATTAGGATCAGAACACCAAATTGAAGCTATGAGTAATGCAACCCTGAACAACCTACTGGTAGAACTTTCAGGAAAGCAACAAAGGACCGATAATCGTGTGGATACTGCCATCACTAAACTAGAACTAATAGATAAGAAATTGGAGGGAGTTCAAAGAGAGTTAAGAGATTTGAGGGAGAGTGAAAAAAAAGAAGACCTTAAAAATCAGCTGGCCATGCTAAATAAACACAAAAAGAAAGGCAAGGATGAATTCCAAGAATCATCAAGAAAATCAGAAAATGATGTGAAAAGGGAGCTTGACAGAGGGATGGAAATTATACATAGAAAAGTAGTAGAAAATGCAATCCTAATTGAACAAGTCCAAAACTCTCTAGAAGCTCTCAAGAATAGAACCAGCCAAGTGGAGGATAGAAACTGTGATCTCAAAGACAAGAAGTAAGAAACAGTTTGAGAGTTCAAAAATTTCAGTAAGTTCAAAAGTTTCTCTGAACAGAACATGAGGGAATTGTGGGATACACATAAACGTCCTACTATCAGGATCATTGGAATACCAGAAGGAGAAGAAATTCAGACCAAAGGCATGAAGAACTTATTCAACAAAATAATTGAAGAAAACTTCCCCAGTCTCTTAAAAGAAAGGCCCATCAAGATACAAGAAGCCAACAGAACTCCAAACAGACTGGACCAAAGGAGAAACTCTCCACAACATATTATCATTAAGTCTCTAAACATTGACACCAAAGAGAAAATCCTAAAAGCAGCTAGGGAAAAAGAGCACACCACCTTCAAAGGTAATCCCATCACAATGACTTCAGAATTCTCAATGGAAACCCTGAAAGCTAGAAGGGCCGGGAATGAAACACTGCAAAGTCTAAGAACCTATGGCTTCCAACCCAAACTACTCTACCCAGCAAAAGTATCCCTCAGAATAGATGGTGAAAGAAAAACATTCCACGACAAAACTCAGCTTTACAATTATATGAACACAAAACCAAACCTACAGAGAGTATTTCAGGAAATTCTCCACAGAGAAGAAAAAAATAATCAAACACAATTGCCTACAAGAAGCAGATCACAACAACCAAACTCAGAGTAGGCACAAAAAACTTCAATGTCCATGAAAACACCAACCCACATTTACCATCACAATATGGCAGGGATCAAATCAAATCTCACAGTCATTACCCTAAATATTAATGGCCTTAATTCACCCACCAAGAGGCACAAGTTAACAGAATGGATCAAAAAATTAGATCCCTCAATCTGTTGCTTTCAAGAAACCCACCTCACTGCTAAAGACACCTCCTCAGGGTGAAAGGGTGGAGTGCAATATTCCAAGCAAATGGGAATAAGAAATAAGCTGGCATAGCTATATTGATATCAGATAAAATAGTCCTCAAACCAAAAATAATCAAAAAAGACAAAGAAGGCCACTTCCTACTTATCAAGGTATTGATCCATCAAGAGGATATTACAATCATAAATCTGTATGCACTAAACACAGGGGCACCACAATTCATAAAACAAAACCTACTTGACAATAAATCAGAAATAACAACCAACACCACTATAGCTGTAGACTTCAATACACCATTATCAGTAATAGACAGACCATCCAAACAGAAACTCAACAGGGAAGTAAGAGAGCTCAACAAAACCATAGATCACTTAGACCTAACAGACATCTACAGAACTTTCCATTGCTTCACCCAAAGTCCGGATCCTCAAGTCTTTTCCATTGGTCTATACTCCTGTTTTTATGCCAGTACCATGCTGTTTTTATTACTATGGCTTTGTAATATAGCTTCAGATCAGATATGGTGATGCCTCCAGAGGTATTTCTTTTGCTGAGGATATGTTTGGAAATGCGAGGCCTTCTGATTTTCCATATGAAATTTGAGATCATTTTTTCTATCTCTGTGAAGAACACTGTAGGGATTTTAATTGGAATTGCATTAAATCTGTATATTGCCTTTGGTAGGATTGTCATCTTCACAATGTTAATTCTGCCTATCCAGGAACATGGGAGGTCTTTCCATTTTCTCAAGTCCTCCTCATTTTCTTTTTTGAGTGTTTTTATGTTTTCATTGTATAGATCTTTCACTTCCTTGGTTCATGTTATTCCAAGGTATTTTATTTTATTTTTTGCTATTGAAAATTGGACTATAACCCTTATTTCTTTCTCTATATCTTTGTCATCTGCATACAGGAAGGCTACTGATTTCTGTGCATTGATTTTGTATCCTGCTACTTTGCTATAAGAGTTAATCACCTTCAGGAGTTTTGGGATGGAGTCTCTTGGGTCTCTTACATATACAATCATGTCATCAGCGAATAAAGCTAACTTAACTTCTTCCTTTCCAAATTGTATCCCTTTTATTTCCTTCTCCTGCCTTATTGCTTGAGCTAGGACTTCCAGTACTGTATTGAAAAGCAGAGGTGAGAGTGGACAACCCTGTCTTGTTCATGATATTAATGGGAATTCCTCTAGTCTCTCTCCATTAAGTATTATTTGGGACTTTCGGTTTGCGAGGATTTTGTTTAGGATCTTTGCTTCTAAATTCATCAGGGAAATAGGACGGTAGTTTTCTTTTCTTGCGGCATCTCGGCCTGGTTTTGGAATTAGGGTAGTGCTAGCTTCATAAAAGGAGTTGGGTAGCTTTCCCTGTTCACCAACTGTGTGGCACAGTTTGAGGAAGATTGGTTTGAGTTCTTCCATGAAGGTTTGGTAGAATTCAGCTGAGAAGCCATCCGGTCCTGGACTCTTGATTTGCTCAACCATTTTTGTAGCGGCTCAATTTGTATTAGCTAAGAGCTGGAATCAACCAAGATGTCCATCAGTAGAAGAATGGATAACTGAGATGTGGTATATCTACACAATAGAATTCTATACAGCAGTAAGAAAAAATGACACAATGAAATTTGAGGAAAAATGGTTGAACCTGGAACAGATCATTCTCAGTGAACCTATCCAGTCACAGAAAAAAAAATCGCCACATAGTTTCACTCATCTACAGCACCTAACCTGAATCTACCCAAGATACCTTACATATCCAGCAACCATCTTGTGGACTAGACATTAGGATGGAAGGGGTGGGAGGGGATGGCATCAAAGGGGTGGGAAACATAAATCTAGACCCAAATGGCAATGGTAACATAAAATTCTATTTACTAAAAGACAGACCAAATGGCTGATCCTTCACCAGACCCTTACAGGGAACACCTGAACCACAAGACACTGGAGAGGGTAGGATCAAGACTAACCTTAATCTTCTACATCTTCCCTCCCTCCCTTTCTCTCTCCCTTGCACTCTCCCTCCCTCTCTCTCTCTCTCTCTTCTCTCTAACTCTTGTATATTAGTTATCTTTTTCCTCCTTTTCTTAGTGGGCACTGACCTATAACTCCCAGTACCAGCATGGGGCTATCATCCACAATGAGCTTTTGATCAGAGATTCCTACAAGTTTTCCTAAAAGACAGACAGATTTCTGTTAGAGTACTTGATGACCCACCAGTGGTTAGTGATATGACCCTACTGCTGAAGACAACTTATGTGGTTGACATGCAAAATAGAATGGCATGGCTGGAAGTTGGTAGACAGTCAGTCCCCAGACAGTCAGCGCGTCTAGTGCCAGAAGGTGCTACATGGGCGACTGGGGGAAAATGACCAATATCTGTCAAAGCAACGCATGGTCTAACCTACTTAGCAGCAAGTAACTTGTTGTGATGCCCACACAAGTGCAGTAGTGGCACACAGCCATGGTGGGGAACCAACTGCTCCTAATTTGGCTAACTGATCTCCTCAGTGGTATGGGACCCATAGCTGGAGCAGGGAAACAAGTCAGAACCATATCCAAACATAAGCCCACTTGCCAATATCAAGCTACTGTCAATCACTGGCTACAAGGGGGCCTACACCTATTAAATTCTCTATAAAAAAAAGTTAGGGTTATCTCTTTTGTCCTGGTGCTAACTTCCTCTCCATTGGAGAATCTGCTTCTCTTTTTCAGATAGATGTAGATCCTAAGGAGAGAGCCACCCCATCATGCCTCCAAAGGGCCCTGGCTGAAACTAAGAAAAATTGGCAAAACAAGCAAGGGGGCTGTTTTCCTGATGAACCGGATACCAGCAGAAAGGGGGAAGGAGATCAACATAGAGAAAAATCAACTCCTACCAAATCAGAGAGCCAGAGCCTCAGAGGCCCCCAACACCTCATCACTGAAGAAGACCAAAAATGAACCCAACATGGCTCAGGGATATTTTTCAGAAGAGGGAGCAGAAAGAATGTCACAGCCACATGCTGTGTCATGATATGCAGAGACATTTATCTTACACATAACTGGGGCCTAACTCCACAATGCATGACCCATATACTTCAACAAGGAGGGGCCAAGGGGTGGGGGTAGGTCACAGATGAGCCTAATAAGGGTACCAAACTGACTGTATTTGCTGAATACAAAACTAACTAATAAAGGGAAAAATAAATAAATAAATAAAAAGAAAATAGAAAGACTACAAATAGGATTAGTGTTACTGGAAGATGTTTTAGTTATCCTAGATTTCATGTCCAAAAAAGATATTAGGAATAAAATTGTAGATAATGTTTTGCCAAATAGCTACTTTGCCCTTTCTGACTCAAGGGTGAAGGATATCGACATAGAGAACAATCAACTCCTACCAAATATAGAACCCCTTTTGCTTTCCAGTTAAACTTGCTGACCAACAAGCCACAGTGATCCTCTTGTCTCTGCCCCCACCTCCTCCTCAGGTCAGCACTTAGGTTACATAAATGGGTAACCATGGCCAGTTTTTCTTTTTTAAAAAAATTAGTTTTGCACTCAGTAAATACAGTCAAGTTGGTACCATTGTTAGCCTCCTCCCTGTCATTCCCCCCCCCTCCACCTGGCCCCTCTGTTGGGGTACATGGGTCTTGCATTGTGGGGTTAGCCATCAGTTATGGGTAGGAGGAAATGTCTCTGTGTATCATGACCCAACATGTTGCTCTGACATTCTTTCTGCCCCCTCTTCTGCAAATTTCCCTGAGCCATGTTGCATTCATTTTAGGTCTGCTTCAGTGATGAGGTCTTGGGAGCCTTTGTGTCTCTTTATATCGTATTTGGTAGGAGTTGATTGTTCTCTGTGTTGATAACCTTCACCCTTGTGCTGGTACCAGGTTCACCAAGAAAACAGCACACTTACTTGTTTTGCCAATTATTATTAGTTTCAGCTGGGGCCCTTGTGAGGTGTGGTAGGGTGGTTATCTCCTTAGGATCTGTGTCTATCTGAAAAACAAAAGCAGATTCTCTGACAGAGAGTAAAGTTAGCAGCAGATAAATGGGATAACCATTATTTCTTTACAGAGAATTTAATAGGTGTAGGCCCTCTTGTAGCCCACAATTGGTGGTAGCTTGATAATGGAGAGTGGGCTCATTCTTGGATCTGGTTCTGACTTGTTTCCCAGCTCCAGCTATGGGTTCCATGCCATTGAGTGGATCAGTTATCCAAATCAAGAGCACTTGGTTTCCCACCATGGTTGTGTGCCACTATTGCACTTGTGTGAGCATCATGGCAGGTTATTTGCTGCTAAGTAGGTTAGACCATGAGTTGCTTGGACAGATATTGGTCATTTTTCCCTAGTCACCCATGTAGCACCTTCTGGCACTAGACACACTAACTGCCTGGGGACTGACTCTCTTCCAGATTCCAGCCATGTCACACCAAGTTATGTGTCAACCACATGTGGTGTCTTCAGCAATAGAGTCTTACCACTAACCTTTGGTTGGTCATCAAGTACTCTGACAGAAATCTGTCTTTCTTTTAGAAAACCTTGTAGGTCTCTGATCAAAAGCTCCGTATAGATGATAGCCACCTACTGGTACTTGGAGTTACAGGTCAGTGCCCATGAAGAGAAGGGGGAAAAAAAAAAAAAAAAGATATGTAATATAAAAGAGTTAGAGAGAAGAGGGAGAGAGAGAGAGAGAAGCAGTAGAAGATTAAGGTCAGTCTTCATCATACCCTCTCCAGGGCCTTGTGACCCAGGTGTTCCCTCTAAGGGCCTGGTGAAGGTTCAACCATTTGGTCTGTCTTTTAGGATATAGAATTTTATGGTACCATTCCTTTGGGTCCAGATTTGTGTCCCCCACCCCCTCCGTTGCCCTCCCCTCCCTTCTCACCCACCCTATTTTCCAGTGCTCGAGATGCTTGCTAAGTATGTTGGCTGTTTTGAGATAGGGTTTCACTCTAGCTCAGGCTGACCTGGAATTTCCTATTTAATGTCAGGGTGGCCTTGATCTCACGGCGATCCTTATACCTCTGCCTCCCGAGTGCTGGAATTAAAGGCATGTGCCACCAAGCCCGTCTAATGCCCAGGTTTTTTACTTGGGTGCTAGGGGTTGACCTCACGTCCTCATGCACTCCTACCCACTGAGCCATTTCCCTAGCCCCCCAGCTTTCTCCTCTTTATCCAGTCAAGGACTACAGACCATGCAATGGTGCTGCCCACAGTTAAGGTGCATCTTCCCACTTCAATTAACGTAACCAAGAACTCCTTCACAGGCATGCCCAGAGGATCCTTTCCTAGGTGATTCCAGATCCTGTCAAGTTGACAATCAAAATAAACAATCACAGTGGCTTACATTTTCTGATTGGACTTTTAATAGGATCAGGACTTAAGCACACTTTCCCTCTGACAAGAAAATGCAAAAAGAGAGGAATCAGCACAGACCACCTGGGAGTCCTTTGTACTCAAGAGGTACAAGAAGTCAAAACAAAGAAAACCAACTGTGATCGAGAGCTAGAAAAAAAAGGAAAAGTGCAAATTGTTTGTGGACAGAAGTCAGTTCCCATCCAGGTCCAGATGTGCAATGGTCATAGCCAGGAGAAGGGGAGTAAATATGACCAGAAACCAATGAAGTGCTCGAGAGGGTACAAGGAAGAGGAAGATGCTAACTTCTCGAAGGAATGTAAACAGGTATTGCAATTATTGGAATCAGTGTAGAGGTTTCTCAAAAAAAATTAAAAATACAAATGTTCCAACATTGATCAAAGATAAAATTGACTCTTCCTATGTTTACCTGTTCTAGGTGAGTTATATCACATTTAATATGAATTTTAAGCCAGAAACAGTGTCCTGAAGCAGGTTGCTGAATCTGTATGATCAAGACTGAATTATTTGGCATGCAGATCATGTGTGTGCTATTGTGCAGTTATTATAAAGCATCTTTCCACATATCAGGTCTGGAAAACTGAGGATGCAGTAAATCACCACCTTTGGGAATATCTGATGTGTCTCATGGGAATGCAACATACCAGAAATTGGTAAGGTACTCATTCCTGTATATAAAATGTTAAATTTGGTTGGATCCCACCAAAAAACAGTAATAACTGTTCAGCGCATACTCTGACTGGCTCAAGTTCCTATCTACTAATGTGAATCTTTCCTTATGGATAAACTGGAGAATAATAACTATGAGCTTCTTTAGAATGACCTTAAAGACTTAAAGATTACAGCACTAAGTAATTAGCAAGAGTTTCTATCACTTTCTGGTTTTATAGAATTTCCTGGTTAATTGCCAAATGAGGAATATCAGTGTAATAATCATCTAATTACTTTGACCCACTTGCATTTGAAACTATAGGTTAGAAATCTCCATAAGGCTATGAAGACTTTGCCATCTGTTCTCATCACACATGAAAAATAAAAACGTGCAAATGTGTTACCTTAATTAATAGTTCAAAATGAAGAACAGTTTTATAACAAATTGTTACTTCAGTTATGATACCAACTTTGTAACTTTCACAATTCCCTTACATTTGTCTGAGACTTTATGTGAGAATCAGGTTTTGATTTAGTAGGGAGCAGAAAATTTAGACTTCATTAGCTTATCTTTTAAAGTATTGATTTATTTTGAAGGCTTGAGAGAGGGAGGGATGGGAGCACCAGGGTTTCTTGACATTGCAAATGAACTTCAGACACATGTGCCACTTCACTTGTATATACATGGGTCATAGGGAATTGAACCCAAGCCATCAGGCTTTGGGTAATCAGTGCCTTTAGCCACTGAACCATCACTCCAGCCCTAGAATATTTTTTAAATGAACAATAAGTGCAATAAAAAATCCCATTGCATACTACAGATATTTCCTAGCCTGTTCCAACTATTCATCTAACCAAGCTTAGAATCTAGCAATTCAACCCAGAACCAGGCCCTTCACCCACACTCAGGAGGCCAACTCCAGCTCCATGAGGGGAAAGGGATCACTGGAGACAGAAAAAGAAAACTCTTTTCCCACATAGGTCTCCTCTTCTGTCATTCCTCTCCCAAAAGCTCTCCTAGGAGTGCTGCCAGGTGCAGTATTCTAAAATTTTTGAAATCTCACCCTGGCTCAGAAGGAAAGGGCTGTACTTAGTTCTTCTTTTCTCCCTTGGATGTTCTGCCGATTTTGTCATGTGTGATCTTTTCCTGGAATGCCTTTCCTCCCTTTGACGACTTTAGTAACAGAGATGGTACATTCCTGTCCTAGCTACTAAAATTACCTATGAAAGAAGTCTATTGCCCCTTGTTCTTTACTGCTAAAGGTTAAGGTTCATAAAGAAAGGAAAACTTCCCATTACTTGCTATGAGCTTTTAAAGTAATATAAAACTTAGTCATATATGCTAGTTAGGTGAAATTGTCACCCAGTAGATACTTTCTCCTGTCCTTGTTTTCACAAAGGAAAGAATTCACCTGAGACACAGTTTAAGCAGTTTATTTAGCAAAGCAAAAGACAGCACACTCCAGAAACAGACTAGAGTAGTTTGGTTCAAGGGTATGGGGAGTAACAGCACATTTAGTTCTGCAATGTGACTTTTTCGGACATCTTTATGAATATTTATGAGATGGGTGATACATTCATACCTACCGTAAGGTGGCCTTTTGTTCCCAAACCATGGTGAATTGGAGCTCCTTTGTTGACTCTCTCTACCATAATCTAGAAATGCTACAAGGAGGTCAAACATGAAAACATTAATGACATTACTCTAATGTCAGAGTGTTTCATTAGTGTGCATGTGTGACAACTGAAGAAGTGCCCAGAAGCTTTAGTTTCTGATACAGTAACAAGAACCGAACTGCAGTTTCAAGGCTGTTTGACCAGAAAGGGACAGACTGACTGTAAACAGAAACAGCTACTGGGACACAGCTGCAGTTTCCTTGGTTCCCTCACGTCCATCTCCCTACCTAAGCAGAAGATACAGCTACCAAGATACCACTGCATATTCTGTTGGTTACCTCATATCTAACTCCTTACCTACTAGGTCTCAAAATGTCATAAAAGCTAAGGGAGTCTATCAACTGTTCAAAGACAAGAATGAAGGAAACGATACAGGATACCCACATACTTTTATTCAAAATATGTATGGTGGCTAATTTTGAATATTAACGATTAGACTGAGAATCACTTAGAGCATCTTTTAAAGCACATCTCTGAGTACAGGTGTGCCCAGAGAGGAATCACAGAGCAGGGAATGCGGGCAGCACAGGCTGCAGGCTTCCAGTGGGATTAAAGGAAAACAAACACAAAGCACAGGCATGCTCTCTTGACTGCCTGTGCCACAGAAAGTCCCAGGCAATGTGCAGAGCCTGTCAGAGACAGAGACTAAAAGGGCTGCAAATGTCAAAGCCATCAGGGTTACCGCCACAACTTGTCTTAGATGTCACTCATGAAGCTTTATGATTTAATGTTTTGCCTACTGGATTTGGGTCCTGCTTTGCTCCAATCCTTATTCATTCTTCTATTCATCCCTTCTGGAACAGAAATATTTACTCTGTTTTAAAAAGGGAGAGTGTGTTGTGTTGTGTGCATGATGTATGTGTGCATGGATGTGTGCATGCCACTGAGTACATGTGAACTGAAGACAAACTCAGGTCTTTTTCCTTCCCCTCCACCCTGCTTGAGACCGAGGACCCCTTGGTTTTTTGTTTGTTTGTTTTGTTTTTTGCTTTTTACCATTTCACTTCCTGTGTGCCAGTCTAGCTGGCCCATAAATGTCCAGATTCTCTTCACTCCACCTGTCATTACCATAGGCTCATTAGGATTAGGGATGTATGCAGACTTTACATGCAGCTTTATATGGGTGCTGAAGAGATAAATTTGGGAGGGCAGGCTTGAAAGAAAACACCTTTATTATCCACTGATCCATCTCCCTAGCCCTGGTACAAGCCTTAGAACAATCCCTTATCTAGAGGAACTAAATATTTCATTGAGGTTTTTTTTCACAATCTTCTTTTTATTCTTTGCCTAGGCAATTTCTATGGACACCCTTTATGATTGAATTTAAACAGACCTTCCTCCAGAAAGTTATTCTCAAATTTCCAAGAATGTGCTTTGTAGAATTCAGTTGACATTTTAATCATTTCCATTGTTTGGATGGTTCCCCACAAACTTCTTCTTTTTTTTTTTTTAAGTTTCAGGTCTCTTAGATTTTTTATTATTATTATTTATTTATTTTTTCTTTATTAGTTTTGTATTCAGCAAATACAGTCAGTTTGGTACCATTACTAGGTTCATCCGTGACCTACCCCCACCCCTTGGCCCCTCCTTGTTGAGGTATATGGGTCATGCATTGTGGAGTCAGCCCACAGTTATGGGTAAGATAAATGTCTCTGCATACCATGACCCAACATGTGGCTCTGACATTCTTTCCGCCCCCTTTTCCACAAAATTTCCCTGAGCCATGTTGGGTTCATTTTTGGTCTGCTACAGTGATGAGGTGTTGGGGGCCTCTAAGGCTCTGGCTCTCTGATTTGGTAGGAGTTTATTTTTTTCTGTGCTGATCTCCTTCCCCCTTGTGTTGGTATCCGGTTCATCAGGAAAACAGCACCCTTGCTTGTTTCTCCAATTTTTCTTAGTTTCAGCCGGGCCCTTTTGAGGTATGATGGGGTGGCTCTGTCCTTAGGATCTACATCTATCTGAAAAAGAAAAGCAGATTCTCCAACGGAGAGTAAGTTAGCATCAGGAAAAATGAGATAACCCTTTTTTTTTTATACAGAACTTAATAGGTTTAGGCCCTCTTGTAGCCCACAATTGATGGTAGCTTGATATTAGAGAGCGGGCTTATGTTTGGATATGTTTCTGACTTGTTTCCCAGCTCCAGCTATGGGTCCCATAACAGTGAGGGGATCAGTTAGCCGAATTGAGAGCAGTTGGTTCCCCACCATGGCTGTGTGCCACCACTGCACTTGTGTGAGCATCACAACAAGTTACTTGCTGCTAAGTAGGTTAGACCATGCGTTGCTTTGACAGATATTGGTCATTTTCCCCCAGTCGCCCATGTAGCACCTTCTGGCACTAGACGCGCTGACTGTCTGGGGACTGTCTTCCAACTTCCAGCCATGCCATTCTAATTTGCATGTCAATCACATAAGGTGTCTTCAGCAGTAGGGTCTTACCACTAGCCTTTGGTGGGTCATCAAGTACTCTAACAGAAATCTGTCTGTCTTTTAGGAAACCTTGTAGGTCTCTCTGATCAAAAGCTCATTGTGGATGATAGCACATGCTGGTTCTGGGAGTTACAGGTCAGTGCCCACTAACAAAATGAGCAATAAGACAGGAGAAGGAAATAAAAGGGATACAATTTGTAAAGGAAGAAGTTAAGTTAGCTTTATTCACTGACGACATGATTATATATGTAAGAGACCTGAGAGACTCCATCCCAAAACTCCTGAAGGTGATCAACTCCTATAGTAAAGTAGCATGATACAAAATGAATACACAAAAATCAGTAGCCTTCCTTTATGCAAATGACAAAGATAGAGAGAAAGAAATAAGGGACATAGTCCCATTTTCAATTGCAACAAAAAAAAAAACCTTGGAATAACGTTAACCAAGGAAGTGAAAGATCGATAAAATGAACACATAAAAACACTCAAAAAAGAAAATGAGGCCGACTTGAGAAAATGGAAAGACCTCCCATGTTCCTGGATAGGCAGAATTAACATTGTGAAGATGACAATCCTACCAAAGGCAATATACAGATTTAATGCAACTCCAATTAAAATCCCTACAGTGTTCTTCACAGAGATGGGAAAAAAGTGATCTCAAATTTCATATGGAAAGGCAGAGGCCTCGCATTTCCAAACATATCCTCAGCAAAAGAAATACCTCTGGAGGCATCACCATACCTGATCTAAAGCTATATTACAAGGCCATAGTAATAAAAACAGCATGGTACTGGCATAAAAACAGGAGTATAGATCAATGGAATAGACTTGAGGACCCGGACTTTGGGTCAAGCAACTATAGCTACTTGATATTTGGTAAAGGCCCAAACAATATAGGCTGGAAAAAAGACAGCATCTTCAAGAAATGGTGCTGGACAAACTGGATAACCATATGCAGGAAACTGACACTTGATCCACACATTTCACCATGCACTACACTCAAGTCCAAATGGATCAAAGATCTCAATATAAAACAAGAAACTCGTATACTACTGGAAGAAATTTTAGGAAGTACTTTCCGTGATATAGGAATGGAAAAAGACTTCCTGAACAAAACCCCAGTAGCTCATGAAGTTAAACCATCACTCAACCAATGGGATCACATGAAGCTGAAGAGTTTCTTTACAGACAAGCATACAATAAGCAAAGCCAATAGATCACCCACAGAATGGGAGAAAATATTTACGGGTTGTCCAACTGATAGAGGCCTAATCTCTAGAATCTACAAAGAACTCAAAAATCTAAACAGTAAGAAGTCAAACACCCCACTCACAAAATGGAGCAAAGAGCTGAACAGGCAGTTTACAGAGGAAGAAATAGAAATGGCAAACATACACTTAAGAAAATGTTCATCATCCCTAATCATCAGAGAAATGCAAATTAAAACAACTATGAGATTCCACCTTACTCCAATAAGGATAGCAAACATCAAAAAGTCAAATAAAAATAAATGCTGGCGAGGATGTGGAGAAGTAGGAACACTCATCCACTGTTGGTGGGAATGTAGGATGGTACAACCACTTTGGAAAGAAATATGGAGACTTCTGAAAAAGCTGAGTATAGAGATACCAACAGACCCAGTTATTCCCCTACTGGGCATCTACCCTAAAACCTTCAAACCACAGGCTAGAGAGATTTGCTCAACCATGTTTATAGTGGCTCAGTTTGTAATAGCTAAGTGCTGGAATCAACCCAGATGTCCATCACTAGAAGAATGGATAACTAAGATGTGGTATATCTAAACAATGGAATTCTATACAGTAGTAAGAAAAAATTGACACAATGAAATTTGAGGAAAAATGGTTGAACCTGGAACAGATCATTCTCAGTGAACTTACCCAATCACAGAAAAAATCGCCACATAGTCTCACTCATCTACAGCACCTAACCTGAATCTACCCAAGATGCCTTACATACCCAGCAAGCATCTCCTAGACTAGACAGTAGGATGGAAGGGGAGGGAGGGGAGGGTATCAAAGGGGTGGGAAACACAAATCTAGACCCAAACGGCAATGGTACCAGAGTTTTCTACTTACTAAAAGACAGAACAAATGGCTGATCCTTCATCATACCCTTACAGGGAACACCTGAACCACAAGACACTGGAGAGGGTAAGATCAAGACCAACCTTAATCTTCTCCATCTTCCCTCCCTCACTTCCCCTCTCTCTCTCTCTCTCTCTCTCTCTCTTATCTCTAACTCTTGTATATTAGTTATCTTTTTCCCCACAAACTTCTTAAGGAAAGCTCTGTTGCCCCCACCATTGCATCTTCAATGATTAGCACAATGCCTCACTCAAAGTTGACATTAATATACGTTGGGGGAATTAAGCAGGTAAGGATATATTTTAACCTTAGTATCTCACTATATGAAATTGTTTTCCACTTTTGGCTACCTTTAAAAAGAAAGTGGTTGAAGAAGTTTCCACTAAAGTTGATACTACTGTTTAGTTAATAATTTAATGAATGTCCCAAAACACTTTTCAATATACAGGACCACTGGGGTGCTATGGTTATTTTAAAGACAAGAGTTTATTAAGTTCACTAATCCCTCTTGGAATCAGTTGGTACCACGAGCCCCATTACTCAATGGGAGTTAGGTCTATCATCTGTCTTACCCTAAAATGATGCTTTATGACTAAGTAAAGAAGCATAACCTCTTTTTGTTATATTTTTTGTTTAGTTTTAGTTTTTGTTTTTTGAGGTAAGATTTCGCTCTAGCCCAGGATGACCTGGAATGTATTATGTAGTCTCAGGGTGCCTTTGGACTCACAGTGATCTTCCTATCTCTGCATCCCAAGTGAGGGATTAAAGGTGTATGCCACCACGCCCAGCTTAAATCTTCTTTTTCTAGTGTGATATTTCAATTTTCTCTAGCTCTATTTTCCTCCAATGAAATATTCAAACCATTTCTCATTATGAGCAGTTGGAAGAAAGAAATGTAATTAGTCTATGAGGGCTGCGAATTCGCTCACTTACCAAAACCATGTTTGATGTGAGTGGTTTCTAACTTATATGATCGCTTCCATAAGACCATGTGTAGCAGAAATAGTCTAATCCCACTTACACATTATCTAAACTAACAAGAGATACAATTGTCTATGAAATATCATTCCTCTTTAGAGTGAAAACAGTCTATCTTCTGGTTGACAGGATCCATTAACAGACATTCTCTTGGTGTCCACTGCTAATATTCACAGCTGTACATGTATGAACTTTTTGTTGGTATGGCTAGACCTGATGGAATAGTATTGCTGACTTAATATATTAACCACATTTTTAATTTCTATAAACTTGATGATTTAACATCTGCTCTATATCCATGTTCCAGCCATATCTTATTCATACAAGTGTCAATATTCCTGTCACTTTGCCTTGGCCTCTTGCTTCCCTCATCATCTCCTTTCTGCTTAGGGATGTTTTTCTCCTAGGGTGGATGGAAGCAAGATTCAAATAGTAATCAATCTAGAGACCACAACCCTAGCTCTCACTCCAGGTCATGGTTATGATACACCTTCCCTAACCAACTGAGAACCAAATACAGGGAGTTTGCAGTTCTGATGCCTAAGACCCTGCTGAAATTAGTCAAAACAGTACATCCTAAGCTGTATACCCTTGCCTTGCACATTCCTTTTCCAGAAAAGACAATAAGGGTGTTTGCCCATAATTCTCTCTTCCTATGCATCTTAATCTAGCCTGGTGATTCGCTACATGCCATAGTGAGGCATACCCACCTCTCCTAGGAACTGTGAGTAACCAGTTATCTATTCAGTGGCAAACTTCATACTCACCAATCTTTCTTTGTATATTATATCATGGTAAAGAGTTAAAAATCTTGCCTGGGACATAGTGAATAGACTGTAAAATAGAACATATATGAGCAGACCTTCAACATGTTCATGGTTATTTGAATAAGGTGTCCCCCATAAAGTCAAGTGTTCTGAATGCTTGATCTCTAGCTGATAGGAATTTGGGAGGTGGAGCTTTACTAGAGGTGGTGTGTCATTGGGGGTGGATCTTGAAGTTTATTAATCCCCAGTTTGCCATGTTAGTTGGTTCACTCTCTTGCTGCAGTGTCGCACCTGCTGTAGCAGAGGTAATGCCCAGTCTGCTCATGCCATCCTTTTCCCTGCCATCATGGAGCTTCCCCTCGAATCTATAAGCCAAAATAAACACATTTTCACCTGTTAAAAAAAATAAAGGAAATTTCCTTATATATCACCTCTCTCTTCCTCTCCACCCCCCCCCCACCATTCATAATCATTTCCCCCTCTCCAGAGTTTTCTTGTCAATTGAATTCCCCTCCTGCCAAGTAGAGTAAGCTTCCTGGCTGAAGCTAAAATTAGACAGCAGAAGGAAATGCCGGGGAGATGGCTCAGTTGGTTGAGTGCTTGTCCTTCAAGCATGAGGACCAGATTTTGATCTCTGGAACCCATATGGAAAATATCAGGCCTGGTGGCATATGCCTGTCCCAAGGTTTGGGGAGGTAGAGACAGGAGGATCCTGAGGCTTGCTGACCAGCTAATCCAGCCTAATTGATACGCTCCAGGGTAACGAAAGACCCTGTCTCAAAGAAAAATATGGTTGGTGTTTCTGAGCTTTTTTAATTTCTATAAACTTGATGATTTAACATCTCCTCTATATCCATGTTTGTCCTCTGGCTTACACATGCACCTGCATATACACATGTGCCCTCACGCACACAAACATGCACATACATACATTTTTTAAAAGCAGACAAAATCTCATTTATGTAGTAAATTTACTAGATGTCTTAATACTTGCAAAAACATCTCTTTTATCAGCTTCTTATTACAACCTTCAATCTTAACTCAAAGAGGATATATCCTGGAATAAAACACGTCTTCCATGTCCAGCATAGTAACCAACAAAACAAATGACCCAACGTAACAAACATATATAAACGAAATAATTTTTTAAGTCCATTAATCCAGGCACGGTGGTGCACACCTTTAATCTCATCACTTGGGAGGCAGTGGTAGGGGGATCATTGTGTGTTCCAGGCCAGCCTGAGACTATATAGTGAAGTCCAGGTCAGCCTGGGCTAGAGTGAGACCCTACTTCAACCCCCCCCACCACCACCACCAAAAAAATATCATTATAAAGGAACTTAGGCTGGGGTAATGACTCAGCTGATAGGTGTCTTCCAGGCAGGTATAAGTACCTGAATTCGGATCTCCAGGTGCCACATGAAAAGCCAGACTCCATGACTGGCTTTTGGAATCCTAGCACCCCAATGGGGAGATGGGCAAATAGAGACAGGAGACTCTTACCCCTGTGCCAGAAGCTCAGGAGCTAGTGCTGTGTGAACCTGCCTCAGACCAGCTGGAAGATAAGAGCTACTAAAGAGAGTTGTCCTCTGACTTCCACATGTGCACCATGGTACACACTCACACACATGAACACATACACATACCCATACATAAACATCAAAAGTGAAAGTAATAAAATATAAGGGAATGTATCTCATTCATGAGTGGCTTTAGTTTGTTCACTAATGAATTCAAAATGCATAAGTAATTAGAATCCTAAAGTAGCTCCAATTCTTAGATAACACCTATAAAATTCTTCTAGTTGTGATATATGTCATTCTTTGAAATAACCAATTATTTTTTCACTTTATAGATGAGCCATTGTCATAGCTAATGAAGACAGTCTCAAAGGCTGGTGCGTGAAAATCATTAATAGGCATCTCTTAATTTTTTGACAATCTAGAATCCTCTTACTCCTCCCAAATGTATTCAGATCTGGGCTAAGAGCTTTTCACACATTATAACCCAGCTACCATTTTTGTGTTTTTGTCTGCCAAGAGCTGCCTAAGAAATGAATTAGCCAGACTACAAGTGAGAAAACATAAGAAATGTGAGAATAGTGAGATTTAATATTAAATTCAAGAAGTGAAATGTTCCTCCTCATTCTGTGAGTGTGATATGCAAGCATGCCCCCTGCCACACACAGTGATCTCTATGTGTGGGTTCTCATTCTTACTTGAAGTGTGAGGAAAAATAACAGGTCTTCCAATTTTTAAAAATCCACAAGTTAGCTTGGGTGTTCATGCTAAAAACTGCTGCCAGAACATACCATCTAACACCAGCTGAGTGTGTGGTAGGAGTAGGCTAAAAATGGTGATTCTATTGTCTCTATGCTCCAATTTTTGTGCCATGTTCTACCAAAATATGTATCCTTTATCAAATTCACTGGAGAAATTCCAGAATGAACCCCTTTCTCACTGTTGTTTTCAAATTCTTCCTTGAGATATTTATGGGGCCAGTTCTGGTAGAGCAGGTTAAAGTAAAGATTATGCTTAGAATTCATTTTTAAAGCAGAATAGGAAATTTTATTCCTACCAAATCATAGCATGAAAGCTGAAAATTTACAATGTTGCTGTGGAGATGCTTAAGAATACAAATTCCAGTTTTAAAGAACCAAGTATATCTGAAAGACTCATTAGGTATAACAAAATCAAGTTAAAGAGCCAGGTGTGGTGGCACACACCTTTAATCCCAGCACTTGGGAGGCAGGGGTAGGAGGATTTCTGTGAGTTCAAGTGACTACATAGTGAATTCCAGGTCATCCTGAGCTAGTGCAAGACCCTACCTCGAAAAAACAAAAACAAAAAATAAGTAAATAAATAAATAGATAAAAATCAAATTAAAGGGATAGGACTAGCATTTTAAAATAAAATATAAAATCAAATGGTATCCTTCTAGCAAAGGTTTTGTTTGTATAAAATATGTATACATCTATGTAAATACATACACATGTATTAATGTGTACATATTTAATTGTCTAGGAAGTAAAATACACTCTTTCCTATAGGTCCTTCAGTTCCCATATATTATTTTTATTTTTTTAATGTTTGGAAAATGCTACTAGCCAAAACTACTTCTACATCTTTACATGTGTGTTTAGAGAAGATGGCTTTTTATTTAACAAAGGCCTTCCTTCACCATTTGCTTTGAGGGGAAAGAAAAGTTTTCTGAGAAGTTGAAAACAGGGAGAATGAGCTTTCTCTGCATTTGCAAGAAGCAGTGAAGATTCAAAGACAATCTAGAAATGGAAGGAGAGGTTCTAAAGAACTGGAAAAGAGATGAGGGAACAAAAATATGGTAGCAGATAGAGGATCTGTGGAGAAAGGTGTCAAGGGAAAGCAAATGAGCAGTATACTTAAAGTTTATTTCCAAAATAACCCTTCTATGGCTACCTGCTGTAACATGTTCTAAGCCAAAAGCACCAGTGAAATCAGCTTCTGGCACAGCTCTGAGTGGGCAGGACTTGTATATTTAACAAAATGACTGAAGAACAACCATGACATGCCCTTCCCTGAAAGTGTTTAAGGAGCTTATTTTGGGAGTTCATATTCATGCAATATCTGTTGAGTAGAAGAGAAAATAAGACAGAGAGTATTTGCCCCTACATTCAGTGGTCTGGCCCCCTGCTGGCATAGACAGTGCTCATATTCCCCACCAATAATAAACCCAGGAGGTGTCTTTCCTGGCCTCTGACTGCTACTTGGTGGAAACCTTTTCAAAATAACTTGCTGCACAGATTGAAAACACAAAAACTGTAATCTAATACCAAACAAATTACTTCTTTCCAACCAACTTCCTCTTTTCCTCTCAGCCTTCTGAGCCATTGTGAACAGTGTCATCACCCACACACCCTACATGAAGATGTGCACTCCTGGAGGCAGTCTTCCAGAGGTACCACCCAGAGGTTTGCCTCTTGCTTCAGTGAAAAGTGGCAGCGAAATCAAGGTACTGTTACATGTATACATAGATACATGCTAATGTGTGGAAAACAAGAGACTCTCAACATCCAAAGTCCATTTTTAAAAAATCCTATTTAACCAGCATATGAAAGAACATGAAAAACAAAACCAAAATATTGCAGGCACCTTCACACTGCTGGAAGAAAGCACCTGGCTGAAAGCAGCTGATGGAAGGAAAGTTGTTCATTTTGGCTTACAGACTCAAAGGGAAGTTCCATGTTGGCAGGGGAAAATGTGGCATGAGCAGAAGCAGGACATCACCTCCTGGTTACTAGCAGGAGGAGAGTGTACCAAGCAGTGACAAGGGGAAGCTGGCTATAACACACATAAGCCTGCCCCCAACAATACATTACCTCCAAAAAGGCTCCAATTCCCAAATTGCCATCAGCTGAGCAATCAGACATTCAGGACACAAAAATTTATGGGGGACACCTAACTCAAATCAACACACTAAATTATTCATTTTTACCATGTATCACTTTTTCTCCAACTTTCTCTTCTCTTGAACTTGACAAATATGATCAGTGACAGACAACAAAATAGAAATGTACTAGTGTCATCTATTATGGCTAATTCTATTGCATGAAAAAGTAAGGGAAACTTGAAAATGACTGAAGGGCAAACAACAAAAATTATGGAGAAAGAGGCTGAAGGAATTGAATTATGAGATCAGTCTAGAATCATCAGGAATTTAAAATGAGTCTCATCGGTGGGGAAGCACATGAAAATAAATTTAAGGGCCAGTTAATGTTTGTGTTTTATGCTGTAAAGTGAAATAGTCTGTTGTTGTACAAAGATTGTATTAAATGGTTGTGTCACTATTTGCTCCAAATTGAAGCATTTGCTCTTGGAGGGATGAAACGGGCCCATGAAGACTCAGGAAGGTAAACAATTACTGGAGGAGACTCTGCAGCACGGCTGCCTGCAGGTTAGTCATGGAGTTCTAGGGATGCAGGTTTCATAAGTTGTCACCTATGCTGAGGTGGGCTGGGTGGGCTTTTCAATCAAGGTTTCAAAGGTCAGCTGCCTTTGGCACACCATTGTTCCTGTAAGTGCTCCAATAAACTCTTTGGTTCACCAAACTACACTTGGGTGGAATTATTTCTTTGATCTGTTGTCAATGCCCTATTTAGAAGAATAGACATTTTACACAACACAATAGAGACAAACAGAACCAAAGAAAAGTTGGGGAGGGGCAGCCTCATGGTTTCTCCAGTGGGTGATATAATGTGCAGCTGAGGTGGATAGACTGTGAGGGCCATCTTGTATGACCACCTATCCCCATGTAGTATGGGATAGTGTGCCTCCCTGCTATAGTAGTAGCTGAATGCTCTCTCAGCTTGTGACCATGAAACAAAAGCCAACCTGTGTGAATGTGAAGCATTTGGGGGATATCCATAGTCTTTTATGTGGCATAGGTAACATGCCTTTGTGATGAGCAGGGTCTGCCACACAATATAGGGATGCCCCTAAATTGCTGATGGACTGGAAAATATATTGCATTTCCTGAAAGTAGCCTGTGTGGAACAGGATCATAAGCAGAATGCATGTCATGTTGCCTTTGCTGTGGGCATCAAGACGTGAAACTGAGGCTCATCTATCTTCTCAGGAAAAACTTGCCAGTATGAGAGAGGAATTACAGTGAGAAAAATACAAGTGAGTGCTATTGTCCACAATAGCCTCTGTTTTGGTAGGAAAAGTAGAAACAATACAGGATAAGATAGAAGTGTTGGCTTTCCTTTTTTTTTTTTTTTCACAGCTGGTGGGGTGCAAAAAAAAAGAGTCTAAGTTAGACCTACATTAATGAACCTTTCTTCAATATAAAAACTTAAAACCTATGGAGAAAATTTGGACAGTTGGACAATGAGGAGGGAGAGAATGAGGTAAAAGTGACAGAAAATACTCCTCCAATCTAACTTTTAATATAGAAAAATTAATACTTCAGTATGCAGGTGGTAACTTTAATAATACTTTATTAGTCTGAATTGAACAGAATGAATATATTTTTTTTCTTCATGTTTAATATAGTATTGACTTAGAACTACTATTACTACTTCAAATATTGTTTCCTATGAATTCACAGTTTGTGTCAGTAAAATACAGTCATACACCACATAATAATGATTTGGTTATTGAGAGACCACATACACAATAGTGGTTCCATAAGATTTTATCACTTTGTGATTTCATAGCCACCTTAATTTGTGTAAGCACACTCAATGATCTTGTCATGATGGTGAAAATGCCTAGCAGCACATTTCTCAGAACTTAAAAGACTGACTATATATTACAAAGGAAATTTATTGAATTGGCTTACACGATACACTGGGCAGTCCTACAATGGTTGTCCGCAGGCTGGAGATGCTGAGAACCTAGCGGCTGCTCAGCCTATGAGGCGGGATGTCTCAGCTGCTGGCATTCAGTCCAGGCTGAAAGGCTGATGAAGCTGCATGCCCATGTCAGTGGGGGATGGCCCCAGTAGTAGATGTACTCACCAGCAAGGAATGAAGGTGGGTAGGCAGAAACATGGCCTTGCCTGTTTGCAAAGGCTGCTGGCCTGGTTTTGATTCCCCAGTACTCATGTAAAGTCAGGTGCACAAAGTGGTACCTGCATCTGGAGTTTGTTTCCAGAGTCAAAAGACCTTGGTGCACCCATTCTTCTCCCTCCTTCTCTCTTTTTCTCTCTCTCTTTATCTTGCTTTCTCTCTGTGATCACAAATAATTTGTTTTAAATCCAGTGTAACCAAACAGAAAAAAGAAACCAAACTTCCTTTTCCTTTGTATCTAGGTTGCCTCTAGAAGAGCTACTCACTAAGAAGGTCTTCCCTTCTCAGTTAATCTTTTCTGGATATGGCCTCACAGACATGCCTAGAAGTGTAGCTCTTAGTTGATTTTTGGTCCAATCAAGATTCCTATTATCACAGGACACTGTGACATTTAAGGAGTACTTTGCAACTGAACTAGTTGAACTGGGAAAAACAAAAAAGAAATGAAAGAGACCCTCACTGCCTGGCTCATGAGGCTGTGGGACACGGTGGCACAGGAATCAGTCTGAGCGCTGCGGGAGCAGAGACACTAAGTATTAGAATTATTCATCCTTCCTTGAGACAAAGATTATATAACCAGAGACAATTTCAGACAAATCGGTCTCTAATGAATCTGCTCATGTGAGGCATTAGGGTTACTTGGTTATCACCAGGCGAGTTTCCAATGAATATTAGAGACTGAAGAACAATAGAGGAAGGATGGGAATTACTGAGCAAACTGGACATTAAAAAGGCAATGTTCATTGTGCAGTTCACTGAGCCTGAATGCTCACAGGACAGCTAAGAAAGAAGTTAAGGGCTAGAGAAATTGCTTAGCAGTTAAGGTGCTTGCCTGCAGAGCCAAAGGACCCAGGTTTGATTCCCTAGTACCCATGTAAAGCCAGATACACAAGGTGGCACATGCGTCTGGAGTTTGTTTCAGTGGCTAGAGGCCCTGGATCACCTATTCTTTCTTTCTATCTATCGTCATCTATCTATCTATTTATATATTTATCATACTCTATCTGCCTTTCTCTCTCTCTTAAATAAATAAATAAAATTAATTAAATGTTTTTAAACAAATAAAGAAAGAAATTAATTCATCAGAGACCCAGGATTGACATGGGACTTTAGGGGCTATGTTGAGCCTGATGTTAGGATGTAATCATAGAAGATAGAAGAGGAAGGCTCTAGCACATTAGTGTGACAGACATGCATTTATAGTGCTATAGCAACCGAGAGGGGATGAGAGAAGGGCAAAGCAGACAGAGGGGTCTGTCTAGGTCACTTAAAGACAAATGTGTCAAGATTTGTGTTGATATAGAGTTCCTAGAGGGAAAAAAATGACAGAAAACAAAACTTTGTGCTAGTGAGTCTCTGGAAGGCTCTAAAGCTTGAGCTAAAGTTCACAGAAGACAAAAGGATGGGTATAGGTGAAAAGGATTAAGCTTGTTAAAGTCATCCCCCAAACTCCTGAAATGTGTTGTGAACATTTCTCCCCTGCAAGAAAGCATACTGAGAGTGGAAATAGTTTGCTCAGCCCAAAGCCATTTCAGCAACCAAATGTGGCTGATGGAAAAGTAAGGGCCACTTCACCCATACAGACAGCTCGTCACACCCAGGAGCTGGTTCCATTGGCTGGCATATCAGGCAAGTACATGACCCTGCTCTTCCTTGGCCTATACCCCTGCCAAAGAGTGTGATCCAGCCCCACCAAACCCATTGGAGTACGGAGGCCAATAACATTGCCACAGGATGGGAAAGCAGGATGGCTTATGGGGAATGACTGTGGATTAAAGAGAGATAAATAAGGCAGTACCTCCCATCCCTATTGCTATACCCAACATTGCTATTTGACAGAACAATTGATACACGTGATGGGATCTTTTTGTGCTGAATTGGCACTTGGAATGGATGATAGTGATCTTCAGAGATCCTGTCCATCCTCTATTAAAAAGGTTTCATTGTATAGCACTAACCCTTGAATGGTTAACAGTTTGGAGAAAGCATCTGGAAGTAAAAACAAAAGAAAGTTTAATGAAGGCATCCCACATCAGTAGACAAAAGCACTTCAAAGAAACATGACATTGTTGGCTGAAAATCTGTATAATAGTGGGCTACTACCCTATAAGTTGTTGACAAAGGAGGTCCCTGAATGCTCTCCCATGTTACTAGTTATTACCACTGCTGTTGGTTCCGTATCAGAACTAGACGGTAACGCCTTCTTCATGAAGACACGGCACACTATAGTGCATGACATAGAGAAATCAAGCTGGGGCTGACTGGAAGCTCCTTTCCTGATGGCTTGTTTTTGAAGTGCTGGTCAGTTGCTGGTGGAGCACTGTTACAAACAATTCTACTCATATATGAACCTTTCACACTATACTACCAACATGCCAGGCAATAGGTGTCTACTGGTGCAGTAGTGGCACGACTGTTATGGGTTCAACCAAATGCTTTCTGATTGAATGTAAGTCCTACTTTATCAAATAGAACTCATGTCTGGTACTATAAGCCAAAGCAAAAGTTTGTGACAGAGGAGGTCATAGACTCCAATAGGGAAGGAAACAACTGCTATTTTTGTCAAATACATGTGATATGCTGTCCAAATGCCTTTTAAACATGCATGTTTATGTACATAGGACACTGCTGCTGTGGGCCTCCATTATGGAGGGAAGTTGCTTATTTGCAGTGGACAGTGCTTTCTGCAGAGTTTGACTCATAACTGGTCCATCTACTGAGAATGAGTGACTCTTGTGCCATAGTGGTCCAATGCTCAGCCCTCCCAGAGGGAAGTATGCAGCTCATAAAACTCAGGAAGCTAACAAAATTTACAAGGTTCAGAAATCTTTTGAAACTTACAATACTCAGGAACTCAGAAAGTTACAAGTCTCATGAGGTCCCTTCCCAAAGATATGTATGTATACATATGTGTGTACACACACACACACACAGACACACACACACACACACACATATATATATATATATATACATATATATATATATATTACACATATGCAATAAATTACTATTTTTGTATGTTTGTTTTTTGGTTGTTTGTTTTGAGGTAGGGTCTCACTCTAGCCCAAGCTGACCTGGAACTCACTCTGTAGCCCCAGGCTATGGCAGCAGAAATTTAACAAAGAAACCAAACCCTGCTAATACTCTAAAACACAGTTTCTATTGTATAAGCCTTTACCAAGGAGACAACATGACCCTGAGTCTCCTCTCTATCTATGCAGCTGCACCCAGCTTGTGTGTTATCCTGTTAGTGCAGCCATAGGCACAACCACCCCTGAACAAACAGCTTTTTGTTCTACATTTGTACTTTCTTATCACTGACTTATTGTTAAAGAATTTTCTGTTTGTGCCCCCAAATTATGTAACCTTAGAAACATGTAACACACCAATAGTATAAAGAACTCAAGATTATGTCAAACTGCCTACCATACTGTCTATAAAAACTCTGAGCTACCAGAGGTCAGGACTCGGGCTTTGGAAGTTATTCTTCTGAGTCCATGTCAACATGAATACATTTTCTGATTCTCTACTCTATCTCTGGTACCGTCTCTGTGTGACTCAGTTTCCCATAGCAAGGTTAGCTTCAAACTTACAGCAATCCTCCTACCTCTGCTTCCCGAGTGCTGGAATTAAGGGTGTGTGACATCATGCCCACCTAAGGTGGGCTTTTAAAAATATATATATTTATTTATTATTTGAGACAAAGAGAGAGAAAGAGAGAGAGGCAGAGAGAGAGAGAGAGAATGGGTCCACCAGGTCCTTTAGACCAACTCTAGACATAAGTGCCACCTGCCTTGTGCAACTTATTTTATGTGGGTACTAGGGAATCAAACCTGGGTACTTAAGTTTTGCAGGTAAACATCTTAACCACTGTGCCATCTTTCCAGCCCCCTATGGTGGGTTTATGATGATCAGGTGTCTTTGAATCATTTATATTTCTGTGATTAATCCAAACAAAGTCACTGATTCATCAAGCTAGACTTGCATCAAATCATTTTTCTGGCCTATGTTTGGTCCCTTATCTGGGATAAAGACACATTTGTCCACATTTCCCTAGTAAAGTCACACTGAAATGGACTACTAGACAAAAATATGATGTTTTCACCACCAACTCATACTAGAGTAACATAGCATGAGACCTGAACATGAAAAGAGATAATAAATGATATTTAAAAAGACTTATTAAGTGTATATTTCAGAAAATAAGCATTGAAGTTCAGAGCAGATAGCTCCACATAGAAGCAGAAGCTAATCTGCTCATTGAAATGTAAATAAACATATTTTCAAAATTTTTCAAGATGCCATCTAGCTTTCTCTTGGACACCTGCTTCCAGAAGTGGGCACATGATCATTATGCCACTCTACTCACAACATACAGATCCCTTCACTGTGCTCAAATCCCCTCTTTTCTGTTTTCTTTTTTTTTATTAATTAGTTGTGTACTCAGCGAATACAGTCAATTTGGTACCATTGTTAGGCTCATCCATGTCCTACCCCCTCCCCCTGACCCCTCCTTATTGAGGTATATGGGTCATGCATTGTGGAGTTAGCCCACAGTAATGGGTGGAATAAATGTCTCTGCATATCATGACCCAACATGTGGCTCTGACATTCTTTCTGCCCCCTCTTCCACAAAATTTCCCTGAGCCATGTTGGGTTCATTTTTGGTCTGCTTCAGTGATAAGGGGGGCCTCTGGGTCTCTGGATATCTGAGATGGTAGGAGTTGATTGTTCTCTGTGTTGATCTCCTTCACCCTTGTGCTGGTACCTGGTTCACCAAGAAAACCGCACCTTTGCTTGTTTCACCAATTGTTCTTAGTTTCAGCCAGGGCCCTTTGGAGGTATGATGGGGTGGCTCTCTCCTTAGGATCTACATCTATCTAAAAAAGAGAAGCAGATTCTCTAATGGAGAGTAAGTTAGCACCAGACAAATGTGATAACCCTTACTTTTTTATAGAGAATTTAATAGGTGTAGGCCCTCTTGTAGCCCACAATTGGTGGTAGCTTGTTCATGGAGAGTGGGCTTATGTTTGGATATGGTTCTGACATGTTTCCCAGATCCAGCTATGGGTACCATACCACTGAGGGGATCAGTTAGCCAAATCAAGAGCAGTTGGTTTCCCACCATGGCTGTGCCCACTATTGCACTTGTGTGAGCATCATGACAGGTTATTTGCTGCTAAGTAGGTTAGACCATGAGTTGCTTGGACAGATATTGGTCATTTTCCCCCAGTCATCCATGTAGCACCTTCTGGCACTAGACGCACTGACTATCTGGGGACTGACTCTCTTTCAGCTTCCAGCCATGCCATTCCATTTTATGTGTCAACCACATAAGGTATCTTCAGCAATAGAATCTTACCACTAACCTTTGGTAGGTCCTCAAGTACTCTGACAGAAATCTGTCTTTCTTTTAGGAAAACTTGTAAGTCTCTCTGATCAAAAGCTCATTGTAGATGATAGCCACATGCTGGTACTCAGACTTACAGGTCAGTGCCCACTAAGAAAAGGAAGAAAAAGATAACTAATATAAAAGAGAAGAGAGAGAGAGAGAGAGAGAGAAGCTGTAGAAGATTAAGGTCAGTCTTCATCATACAATCTCCAGTGTCTTGTGGTTCAGGTGTTCCCTCTCAGGATCTGGTGAAGGTTCAGTTATTTGGTCTGCCTTTTAGGAGGTAGAATTTTATGGTACCATTGCCGATTCAGTCTAGATTTGTATTTCCCACCCCCTCCATTGCCCTCCCCTCCCTCCCCACCCATCCTATTGTCTACTCCACAAGATGCTTGCTGGGTCTGTACTGCATCTTGGGTGGATTCAGATTAGGTGCTGTAGATGAGTGAGACTATGTGGTGATTTTTTTTCTGTGATTGCGTAAGTTCACTGAGAATGATATGTTCCAGGTTCAACCATTTTTCCTCAGATTTCATTGTGTCATTTTTTTCTTACTGCCGTACAGAATTCCATTGTGTAGATACACCACATCTTAGTTATCCATCTTCCAGTGATGGATATCTGGATTGATTCCAGCTCTTAGCTATTACAAATTGAGCCGCTACAAACATGCTTGAGCAAATCGCTCTGGCCTGTGGCTTAAAGGTTTTAGGATAGATGCCCAGTAAGGGAATAACTGGGTCTCTTGGTATCTCTATACTCAGCTTTTCCAGGAGTCTCCATATTGCTTTCCAAAGTGGTTGTGCCATCCTACATTCCCACCAAGAGTGGATTAGTGTTCCTACTTCTCCACATCCTTGCCAGCATTTATTTTCATTTGATTTTTGATGTTTCCTATCCTTACTGGGGTAAGGTGGAATCTCATACTTGTTTTAAGTTGCATTTCCCTGATGATTAGGGATGATGAACATTTTCTTAAGTGTGTGTTTGCCATTTGTATTTCTTCCTCTGTGAACTGCCTGTTCAGCTCTTTGCCCCGTTTTGTGTGTAGGGTGTTTCACTTTTTACTGTTTATGTTTTTGAGTTCTTTGTAGATTACAGAGATTAGGCCTCTGTCAGTTAGGTAACCAGAAAATATTTTCTCCCATTCTGTGAGTAATCTATTGGCTTTGTTTATTTTATGCTTGTCTGTAAAGAAACTGTTCAGCTTCATGTGATCCCATTGGTTGAGTGACTGTTTAAGACCACGAGCTACTGGGGTATTGTTCAGGAGATCTTTTCCATTCCTATATCATTGAAAGTACTTACTATATTTTCTTCCAGTAGTAGTCGAGTTTCTGGTCTCACATTGAAGTCTTCAATCCATTTGGACTTGAGTGTAGTGCATGGCAAAATGTGTGGATCAAGTTTCAATTACCTGCATATGGTTATCCAGTTTGTCCAGCACCATTTGTTGAAGATGCTGTCTTTTTTCGAGCTTATATTGCTAGGGCCTTTGTCAAATATAAAGTAGCTTGACCCAAAGTCCAGGTCGTCAAGTCTATTCCATTGGTCTATACTCCTGTTTTTATACCAGTACCATGCTGTTTTTATTACTATGGCTTTGTAATATAGTTTCAGATCAGGTACGGTGATGCCTCCAGAGGTATTTCTTTTGCTGAGGATATGTTTGGATATGGGAGGTCTTCTGCCTTTCCATATGAAATTTGAGATCATTTTTTCTATCTCTGTGAAGAACACTGTAGGGATTTTAATTGGAATTGCATTAAATCTGTATATTGCCTTTGGTAGGATTGTCATCTTCACAATGTTAATTCTGCCTATCCATGAAGATGGGAGGTCTTTCCATTTTCTCAAGTCCTCCTCATTTTCTTTTTTGAGTGTTTTTATGTTTTCATTGCATAGATCTTTCCCTTCCTTGGTTAACGTTATTCCAAGGTATTTTATTTATTTATTTTTTTTTTTTTTTTTTGCTATTGAAAATCGGACTATGTCCCTTATTTCTTTCTCTGTATCTTTGTCATCTGCATATAGGAAGGCTACTGATTTTTGTGCATTGATTTTGTATCCTGCTACTTTGTTATAGGAGTTAATCACCTTCACGAGTTTTGGGATGGAGTCTCTTGGGTCTCTTACATATACAATCATGTCATCAGCGAATAAAGCTAACTGAACTTCTTCCTTTCCAAATTGTATCCCTTTTATTTCCTTCTCCTGTCTTATTGCTTGAGCTAGGACTTCCAGTACTATATTGAAAAGCAGAGGTGAGAGTGGACAACCCTGTCTTGTTCCTGATCTTAATAGGAATTCCTCCAGTCTCTCTCCATTAAGTATTATTTGGGCCTTTGGAGCTTTGTATATTACCTTTATTATGTTAAGATAGGAACCAACCATGCCAATTCTCTCTAATGTTTTGAACATGAAGTGATGTTGTATCTTGTCAAAGTCCTTTTCTGCATCTATCGAAATGATCATGTGGTTTTTGTGTTTAACCTTGCTTATGTGGTGTATTACATTAACAGATTTCCGTATGTTGAACCACCTGTGTTCCTGGGATGTTCCTGGGATGAATGCCACTTGGTCAAGGTGGATAACACTTTTGATGTGTTTTTGGATTTGGTTTGTGAGGATTTTGTTCAGGATCTTTGCACCAAGTTCATCAGGGAAATAGGCAGGTAGTTTTCTTTTCTTGTGGCATCTCTGCCTGGTTTTGGAATTAGGGTGATGACAGCTTCATAAAAGGAGTTGGGTAGCTTACCCTGTTCTCCAATTGTGTGGCACAGTTTAAGGAAGATTAGTTTGAGCTCTTCCATGAAAGTTTGATAGAATTCAGCTGAAAAGCCATCTGGTCCTGGCCTCTTCTTTTTAAGGAGGTTTTTTTATTACTTTTTCAATCTCAATAAGTGTGATAGGTTTGTTTAGGAGATTAACCTGCTATGAGTTTAGCTTTGATAGATGGTTTGCTTCCAAAAATTTATCCATCTCCTCCACATTATCCAGTTTTGTGGAGTAGAGGTTTTTGAAATAAGTCCTGATGATTCTCCCAATTTCACTTATGTCTGTTGTGATCTCTCCTTTTTCATTTTGAATTTTGTTAATTTGAAGCATCTCTTTTTTTTTGCTTGATCAAATTGGCCAGGGGTTTGTCAATCATGTTTATTTTTTGAAAGAACCAGCTCTTTGTTTTGTCAACTGTCTTAATTGTTTTCTAAGTTTCAAATTCATTAATTTCTGCACTGATTTTAATTATTTCTTTCCTTCTGGAGCTCTTTGGGTTTGATTTTTCTTGCTTTTCCAGTGACTTTAGGTGGATGGTTAGGTTGTTGATTTGGGATCTTTCTGTCTTTTTTATGAAGGCACTGAGTGCTATGAATTTTCCCCTCAGGACCACCTTCATTGTGTCCCATAAGTTTAGTATGATGTGTTCTCATCATCATTCATTTCTAGAAATTTTACAATTTCATTTTTTATTTCATTCACTAGCTACTTATTTTTTAAAAGTGTGCTGTTCAGTTTCCAGGTGCCATTGGAATTCTTGGTGGGTCTTTTGTTGTTAATTTCTAGCAATATAGCATTGTGATCTGATATCATGCAGGGAATTATGTCAATCTTCCTAAATATGTGGAGGCAGGCTTTGTGACCCAGTATATGGTCTATTTTAGATAATGTTCCATGGGCTGCTGAGAAGAATGTATAGTCTGTGGATTTGGGATGGAAAGTTCTGTAGATGTGTGTTAGGTCTAAGTGATCTATGGTTTTTTTGAGCTCTTTTACTTCCCTGTTGAGTTTCTGTTTGGATGATCTGTCTGTTACTGATAACGGCATATTGAAGTCTCCAACTATGATGGTGTTGGTGCTTATTTCTGTTTTATTGTCAAGTAGGTTTTGGTTTATGAATTGTACTCCTGTGTTTGGTGCATACAGATTTATGATTGTAAGATCCTCTTGATGGATCATTCCCTTGATAAGTAGGAAGTGGCCTTCTTTGTCTTTTTTGATTATTTTTGGTTTGAAGCCTATTTTATCCGATATTACTATAGCTACACGTGCTTGTTTCTCATTCCCATTTGCTTGGAATATTGTTTTACACCCTTTCACCCTGAGGAGGTGTCTGTCTTTAGTGGTGAGGTGGATTTCTTGAAGATAACAGATGGAGGTGTCTAATTTTTTGATCCATCCTGTTAGCTTGTGTCTCTTGATGTGTGAATTAAGGCCATTAATACTTAGGGTAATGACTGTGAGATTTAATTTGATCCCTGCCATATTGTTATGGTATATGTGGTTTGGTGTTTTCATGGACTTTGACATTTTTTGTGCCTACTCTGAGTTTGGTTATTGTGATCTGCTTCTTGTAGGCATTTGAAGTTGATTATTTGTTTATTCTCTGTGAAAGATTTCCTGAAATACTCTCTGTAGGTTTGGTTTTGTGTTCATATAAATGTAGAGCTGAGTTTTGTCCTGGAAAGTTTCTCTTTCACCATCCATTATGAGGGATACTTTTGCTGGGTAGAGTAGTTTGGTTGGAAGCCATAGGTTCTTAGGCATTGCAGTGTTTCATTCCAGGCCCTTCTAGCTTTCAGGGTTTCCATTGAGAAGTCTGGAGTAATTCTGATGGGGTTACCTTTAAAAGTTGTGTGCTGTTTTTCCCTAGCTGCTTTTAGGATTTTCTCTTTGGTTTCAATGTTTAGAGTCTTAATGACAATACGTCACGGGGAGTTTCTCCTTTAGTCCAGTCTTTTTGGAGTTCTGTTAGCTTCTTGTTTCTTGATGGGCCTTTCTTTTAAGAGACTGGGGAAGTTTTCTTCAATTATTTTGCTAAATAAGTTTTCCATGCCTTTGGTCTGAATTTCTTCTCCTTCTGGTATTCCAATGATCCTGATATTAGGACTTTTAAGTATATCCCTCAATTCCCTCATGTTCTGTTCAGAGAAACTTTTGAACTTACTGAAATTTTTGAACTCTCAAACTGTTTCTTCCATCTTGTCTTCCAGATCACAGTTTCTATCCTCCACATGGCTGACTGTTGAGAGCTTCTAGAGAGTTTTGGACTTGTTCAGTTAGGATTGCATTTTCTACTACTTTTCTATGTATAATTTCCATCCCTCTGTCAAGCTCCCTTTTCACATCATTTTCTGGTTTTCTTGATGCTTCTTGGAATTCATCCTTGCATTTCTTTATGTCTTCATTTAGCATCGCCAGCTGATTTTTGAGGTCCTTTTTTTTTTACTCTCCCTCGTATCTCTTAACTGTATTTGAACTCCTTACATTTTCTTATCTATTAGGTCTAGTCTAGTGATGGCAGCATCCACATGATTATCAATCCTGTGTTGCTTTTCTGCAAGTTCTACCTGTAGCTTGGTCAGGGTTGCATTGCTCATAGCTTCATTTTGGTGTTCTGATCCTAATGACTCTTCTATGTTTTGATTAGAGATGTTCATTGTAGGACTGGGTGATCTAACTGGATTTTCTTGCATTTGATTTTTCATGTTATTTCTTTTGTGCTGTGGTCTGCCCATCTCAGTGTATGGGCACATAGGTGGGCGGATCAGCCTGGGCTAAAGCACAATGGGAAGCTGTAGCAGCCTGAGGCAGTTGCCAAGCAGCCTGGGCTTTGGTTCTCACTTGCCAAAGCCACCTGAGCTCCTGCCTGGCAGGGTCACCAATGTTGCCTGTGCTCTCACGCAGTAATGTGCCAAAGCTGCCTGCACTCGTGGTAGGAGGGACACTGAGGCACCAAGCACTGAAGCACCCCAAACTCTGGTGTGGCAGAACACTGGGACCCAGAAGCAGTTCGGGCTCACCAGAAATAGGTCAATGGTGGTCTGCAGGCATTGCAGACAGGGAGCGGCTGGCACCTGAGCTAGCTCAAGGATAGACAGAGACAGCCTGAGCTCGCATGGGCAGTTGCAATTGGCCTGGGTTCCCATGTTAATTTGTGGTGGCCAGAGCAGTAAGTGAGCAGATGGGCAGAGCAGACTAAGCTTGCGCCAGCAGGGATAGGCCATGGTGCACGTTTTGTGGGTAAATTGATCAAAGGAGCCTGAGCTCCAATGGGCCAGCAGGCATAGCCTAGCCAAGGTCACTTGTGGGCAGGGGTAGCAGGAAGATCGCCCCTGTGCAGTGAGGCAAGTGGAACTATGTTGGCCTGGGACCCTTTTCCTACAGTAAGTGTGAGAGTTTCCTGAAGCTGGAACTGTGGGTAAGGCGGCTGCTGTTGTTTCCCCTCTGTGCCCTCCCACTGGCAATCTATTGGAGATTTCTCTCCCCTGAAAGTTCCAGTGAACCCTTAATGTCTTGCCTTTCTTTCCCAGGGATGTGCAGCGCAGTTAGGTGGTCGCCATCTTGGCCAGAAGTCCACCAATCCCCTCTTTTCTTAAATGGCACACACCAGTTTGATCTGTGTGGCTTTCCATATCAACAACGGCACAACTCAGTGAGTTAAAAATTAGAAGTGTGTGCACATTGAATGGAGGGTTGATGGTAGAAGAAAGAGCCTTTGAGAAAGTTGAAACTACACAACTGGGGCCTCCAAACAGTGCAGAGCTGTGGGCAGCTAGTGCTCTGTTAGCTTGCTTTATAAAGCCAGCAGTCTCTCAGGTGGAGGCTTTGTACTAACAGGAAAGGAAAAGGCCCCTGAGCAAGAAATGATCCAGTATCCCTCCTGGGCCAACTGCTAAATGAAGCCATGGCAAGCCTGGAGTTCACAGGGCCTTCTCCCTTTCCTGGTTTCTTCTTGCTTTCTCCCTCTGCTATCCAGTCACCCAGTCACCAGGCTCGCTATCCTTTCTAATCGAAGTCCCTTCTGAGGTGCCTGTACTTGTCCTTCCCCAGGGAACCATAGCCTGAGCACTGGAAGCAGTTGTGGAGGAGTGGATCTTGATAATCAGGTATAACAACCTCAGCTTACATGCAAGGAGGCCAAAGCTCTGAGAGTTGCTGAGAGTCACAGAAACACTGGTCAGCCACTTCCATTGCAGTGTGCTTCCACAGATCTCATCCTTTATGTCAGTTGAAGCATTACTGTGGAATCAGACCCGAGCCAGGAATGAGGAAGACAAGCCCAAACCAGGGTGGGCTGTAAGGATGTTTCTCAAGGAATAATGCTAATTATGGTAACTTTTTTTGACATTTGTTGTTGAGAGTTTTAACACTTGAACAGAATGCAACGTGATCGTATTCCTGTCCTATTACCCTTTTTTCTCCCTCCCCAACTCCTTGCTCCAACCTCTAGTCCCCTGAGTACCCTCCTATTTCCAAATAGTCCTTCTTCTATACTGATGGCACATTTTTTTTTGTCCTCCTCTTTCTTCTTATGTCAAAATGTTGATAAAGGTTTGCATCACACTAAATAGAATGGCTTCAGTGGTTTACCTGCATAAAATGAGCACAGAGCGCCATCTGCTGGATATCTTGACTTCAGACTATGCCATAATTCAGAACGCGGGGCGCTCTCTCTCTCTCTCTCTCTCTCTGTGTGTGTATTTATCTCTCTATAAGCATTAATTTTTAATAAAAAAGAAGGCCTATTTATATAAGAAATATACTTAATATTTGTATCAGGAATATAGATATGTATACATGCATTTTAGACCTCTATTTATGTGTGCTCCTTGATACTTATGTGAAAAAATTAAATAAATATACTGTTTGTTTGTATGAGAAAATGTATTTTTAAGATGTTTTCTAAATTCCTGTCTGTGGCTGATATAGTTGATAACCTTTTCTTATTAGTTATGTATATAGTGTGTATACAGCCATGGTGGTACCATTGTTAGCCTTCTCCTTGTCATCCCCTCCTGCAGATTGTGAGTGTTGCATTGTGGAGGTGGCTTTCAGTTATGGACAGAGGCAATGTCTCTGTGCATAATGACCCAACTTATGCCTCTAACAATCTTTCCATCCCCTCTTCTGCAAATTTCCCTGAGCCATGTTGGGTTCATTATAGGTTTATTTCAGTGACAGGAGGTCTTGGGAGTCTCTGTGTCTCTGGACATCTGATTTGGTAGGACTTGAGTGTTCTCTGTGTCTGTCTCCTTCACCCTTGTGCTGATACCAGGTTCATCGGGAAAGCATTTGTTAATCATTAGCCCACTAACTCTATGGCTTCAGCTGGTGCCCCGGTGGGGTGCAATAGGCTGATTCTCTCCTTGGGTTCAGCATCCATATGAAAAGGAGAAGCAAATTCTACAATGGAGAGGGAGGTCAGAGCAAAATACATGGATACCCATAATTATTTTACAGAAAATTTAATAGGTGTAGGCTCTCTTGTAGCTTACTATTGGTGGAAGCTTGATATTGGAGAGCAGGCTTGTTTTTGGATATGGTTCTGACTTGTTTTCCCATTCCAGATATGGGTTCCATTCCACTGAGTGGATCCGTTAGCCAAGTCAAGAGAAGTTGGTTACCCACCATGGCTGCATGCCACTATTGCACTTGTGTGAGCATCATGTCAGGTTGACTGCTGTTGAGTAGCTTAGACCACGAGTTGCTTGAACAGATGTTAGTCATTTTCCCCCAGTCACTCATGTAGCACCTTCTGGCACTAGACAAGCTAACTGTCTGGGGAATGACTCTCTTCCAGTTTCCAGCCAGGTTACTCCATGTTCTGTCCCAACAGCATATGGTGTCTTCAGCAGTAGGGTCTTACCATTAACCTTGGGTGAGTGACAAGTACTCTGACAGAATTCTGTCTTCTTTTCAGAAACCTTGTAGGTCTCTCTGATCAACAGCTCATTGTGGATGTTACCCACATGCTGGTACTGGGAGTTACAGGTCAGTGCCAAGGGAGAAGAAGGAAGAAAAATACAGGTAATATAAAATAGAAACAGAGAAATGGAAGAGACAGAAACAGGAGAAAGTTGAGGATATTCTTTATGATACCCTCTCCAGGCCCCTGTGACTCAGGTGTTCTGTCTAGGCACCTGATGAAGGTTCAACTTTTTAGTATGTCTTTTAGGATGTAGGATTTTATGGTACCATTTACATTTAGGTCCAGTTTTTTGTCCCCTTCCCACCCTCACCCTCCCCTCCCACCCCACCATCTCTATTGTCCAGTCCTCAGGATGTTTATTAGGTATGTCAGCATCACAGGCAGATTTAGGTGAGGAGCCACCAATGAATGAGACCAAATTATCTTTCTGTGATTGAGTGAGTTTACTGAGAATGATCTGTCCTAAGTTTGGCCATTTTTCTTCAAATTTCATTGTGTCATTTTTCCTTACTGCTGCATAGAATTCCATCATGTAGATATACCACATCTTAGTTATCCATTTGTCTAATGATGGACCTCTGGGTTGATTCCAGCTCTTAGCTTTTATGAATTGAGCAGCTATAAACATGATTGATCAAATATCTCTGAGCTGAGGTTTGGAGCTTTTAGGGTAAATGCCCAGTAAGGGAATAACTGGGTCCATATTGCTTTCCATAGTGGTTATACCAGCTTTCATTCCCACCAACTGTGAAAGAGGGCTCCTATTTCTCTACAACCTTGCCAGCATTTGTTGTCATTAGATTTTTTTTAATGTTTGCTATCCTTACTGGCGTAAGGTGGAATCTCACAATTGTTTTAATTTGCATTTCCCTGATGATTAGGGATGTTAAACATTTTCTTAAGTGTGTGTTTGCCATTTTTATTCCTTCATCTGAGAACTCCCTGTGCAATTCTCTGCCCCATTGTGTGAGTGGGTTGTTTGACTTTTTATTATTTAGGTTTCTGAATTCTTTGTAGATTCTAGAAATTAGGCCTCTGTCCTCTGTCCGATATGTATCCTGCAAACATTTTCTCCCATTCTGTGGGAAATCTATTGGCTCGGCTTATTGTTTGTTTGTCTGTCAGCTTCCTGAGATCCCAATAGATTAGTATTTAATTTCCTGAGCTACTGGGGTTTTGTTCAGGAAGTTTTTTTCCCACTCCTATATTTTTTTCTTTACTTTCTTTCTTTCTTCCTTCTTTTTCCTTTCTTTGTTTCTTCCAGTAGTAGCAGAATTTCCAGTCTTACATTGAGGTCTTTGATCCATGTGGACTTGATTTTTGTGCATGGTGAAACGTATGGATGGAGTTTCATTTTTCTGCTTAGGGTTATCCAGTTTGTCTAGCACCATTTGTTGAAGATGCTGTCTTTTTTCCAGTCTATATTGTTAGGGCCTTTGTCAAATATCAAGTAGCTGTAGTTACTTGACCCAAAGTCCGGGTCCTCTATTCTGTTCCACTGGTCTATGTTCCTGTTTTTATGGCAGTACCATGTTGTTTTTATTTATTTTTTTTTCTTTTTTCTTTATTAGTCAGTTCTGTATTCAGCAAATACAATCAGTTTGGTACCATTATTTGGCTCATCCGTGACCTACCCCCTCCCCTTGGCCCCTCCTTGTTGAGGTATAAGGGTCATGCATTGTGGAGTTAGCCCACAGTTATGGGTAAGCTAAGTGTCTCTGCATATCATGACCCAACATGTGACTCTAACATTCTTTCCGCCCTCTCTTCCGAAAAATTTCCCTGAGCCATATTGGGTTCATTTTTGGTCTGCTTCAGTGATGAGGTGTTGGGGGCCTCTGAGGCTCTGGCTCTCTGATTTGGTAGGAGTTGATTTTTGTCTGTGCTGATCTACTTCCCCCTTGTGTTGGTATCCGGTTCATCAGGAAAACAGCACCCTTGCTTGTTTCACCAATTTTTCTTAGTTTCAGCCGGGGCCCTTTTGAGGTATGATGGGGTGGCTCTCTCCTTAGGATCTACATCTATCTGAAAAAGAGAAGCAGATTCTCCAATGGAGAGTAAGTTAGCACCAGGACAAATGAGATACCCCTTACTTTTTTTTTTTAATAGAGAATTTAATACGTGTAGGCCCTCTTTTAGCCCACAGTTGATGGTAGCTTGATATTGGAGAGTGGGTCTACGTTTGGATCTGGTTCTGACTTGTTTCCCAGCTCCAGCTATGGGTCCCATACCAGTGAGGGGATCAGTTAGCCAAATTGAGAGCAGTTGGTTCCCCACCATGGCCATGTGCCACCACTGCACTTGTGTGGGCATCACAATAAGTTATTTGCTGCTAAGTAGGTTAGACCATGCGTTGCTTCGACAGATATTGGTCAATTTCCCCCAGTCGCCCATGTAGCACCTTCTGGCACTAGATGCGCTGACTGTCTGGGGACTGACTCTCTTCCAACTTCCAGCCATGCCATTCTAGTTTGCATGTCAATCACATAAGGTATCTTCAGCAGTAGGGTCTTACCACTAGCCTTTGGTGGGTCATCAAGTACTCTGACAGAAATCTGTCTGTCTTTTAGGAAACCTTGTAGGTCTCTCTGATCAAAAGCTCATTGTGGATGATAGCCCCATGCTGGATCTGGGAGTTATAGGTCAGTGCCCACTAAGAAAATGAGGAAAAAGATAACTAATATACAAGAGTTAGAGATAAAAGAGAGAGAGACAGGGAGACGGGAAGTGAAGGAGGGAAGATGTAGGAGATTAAGGTTAGTCTTAATCTTACCCTCTCCAGTGTCTTGTGGTTCAGGTGTTCCCTGTAAGAGCCTGGTGAAGGATCAGCCATTTGGTCTGTCTTTTAGTAAGTAGAAGATTATAGTACCATGTTGTTTTTATTACTGTGGCTTTGTAGTATAGCTTTAGATCAGGTATGGTGATGCCTTCAGAGGTGTTTCTTTTGCTGAGGATATGCTTGTATATCTGAGGCCTTTTGCCATTCCATATGAATTTTGAGATCACTTTCTCTATCTCTGTGAAGAAAGATGGGATTTTTATTGGTATTGCATTAAATCTATATATTGCTTTTGGTAAGATTGCCATTTTCACAATGTTAATTTTGCTTATCCAGGACCATGGGAGGTCTTTCCAAGGAGCATGGGAGGTCTTTCCAGGGGCTTTATTTTAAAAGGCCTATTTATTGTGGTCACATGCTAAATACACACACACATGAAAACTAGTTCCCTGTTTATTCACTTTTCTAATTCACAATTATCTTCCTTTTATTGACTTCATGATCATCTTTCTCTACTAATGTGTATAAGTTTTTGTGGGGAGTGGAACAGGTATATTTTGTTTGCTGTTTGGGGGCAAGGTATCACTCTTATCCCAGGATGATCTGGAACTCATGATGTAGCCCAGGCTCATGGCAATCACTCTACCTCAGTTTCCCCAGTATTGGTCTTAGAAGTGTGACCCACCACCCTCAGATATCTACTAATATGTATAGAGTTCATTCCTAGGTCTGCATACTAGGTCTGCAAACATCAAAGCCCAAGATAAAAACCTCATGTCTTCAAAAAGCAGAATCAGAACCAAAGTCAAACAAAGAAGTTAAAAAAAATCAGTGTGAGGGTAACATTAGAATACAGAAAAGATGGCACCTCCCCAATGTGAGAATATGAAAGATACTCTGTCTTTTTATCAAAGGGTTAGATGAGACAGGGAAATATCATTTGGTGGAAAAGCCCCTCCTGAGTCAACAGTCCTTGAAACCAAAGTTTAGCCAACCATATGAGGATGAGAGGCCAAGCTCTGATGAAGCAGCATCAAGCCCAGTGGACTGCCACTGAGTCTGCCTGCTTGCTCGACTCTCTATGGCTGTGTGCAGTTCTGCAGGAGCAAAACATGGCCTTGTGAATATCCTCAGACCCCAGACTCATTTCTAACAAACTCCAGTGGGAAAACTGCCCTATTTGATCAGGGAGGGATCTTTACACAACAGCTTTGTCTCACTAAGGTCAGCATATCCTGTGACTTCAAACAGATAGAGGTGCTCATCTGCAACAGACTTCACCAGTGCACAGCCAGGGGACTTCACAGGAGAGGTCACCAGGTGATTTACTGCAATGATTAGCTTGTTGGAAAAATTGTTGTGCAACTCAAGAGATTAAGTTCATTAGACCACACCTGGGCAACCAGTTACACTGCAAATGAGCCTACTACAGCAGAAATCCCTCTGTTCCACTATGAGTAACTCACAGAACTTCTACAGAGACACCAATGGTTGATCTCTGTTGTTTCCATGTAAGCTATTAGTGACCTTCCTTGTCCTTACCCTTAACTGTCATTAGCAGCATGGCATTCTGGTAAATGTAAGTTTTTAATTCACTCCTTCCAGGTAGACATTTTACAATCTGACAATCACAAGTGGTATGTGGGGGGGGGTGGTAGAGAGACAGCATGTTCAAACCATGTAAGACAGACACAAAGGGCAGGTATTGATACAGCTGCCCATTCAGCATGCACTTTCTACTTCCTACTTTCTTAAAGACTATGTTGTGTTCACTATTTGTTTCTCCTTATTCTGACTTCATAATAAAATGAGAACAGCCTTACCTAAAGCTCCAAGGATGGATTCCAATTCATCTAAGAAATCATAGTAATGTTGTTTTGGTAATTATTGCTAAAATGTCCATAATATTTTCCTGGGAACTGTTAGTCTTAGATTGGCTTTTCAAGAAAGCTGGCCCAGTTGGACATACCATAGATGGTGACTAGTTTCTTCTCTTTCCTGCTACGTGAAATGGAAACCCTTCCCACTAACAGACATTTTCCTGTTACAAAGAAAGCCACCCTAAGGACAAACCCAGAGGGGAAAGACTCACCATGACAGGCAAGGGCCTTATCAATCAGTTTGCCTAGACTGTCTCTGATTTCACTTTATGTAATATAAAAATTTCCTGGGCTGGAGAGATGGCTTAATGATTAAAGGCACTTGCTTGGGGGCTGGAAAGATGGCTTAGTTGTTCAGGCACTTGCGTGCAAAGCCAAAGGACTTAGGTTTGATTCCCCAGGACCCATGTAAGCCAGATGCACAAGGTGGCGCATGTGTGTGGAGTTTCTTTGCAGTGGGTCTGGTGTGCCCATTCTCTCTCTCTCTCTCTCTCTCTCTCTCTCTCTCTCTCTCTCTCTTCCTCTCTCACTCTTTCTGTACTTCTTTCTCTTTCTCTTCCCTCCCTGTCTTTATCTCTAAAATAAATAAATAAAAATAATTTTTAAAAAAATTTTCCTTGGTATTTAAACTTTACTGTTTTCTTCAGGGGAAACACCCTACCTGATACCATTCTTCATACACTTATCCCCAGAGTGTGATTTAGTGATATTTCCTCAGTAGGCCACTACCAGATACTCCACTAAAGTCAGTGCAGTCTGGAAAAGCCATTTTATGGGCTGCTCACAATCATAAGCAGCTTACACACAGCTCTCTATATTCCTCTCCACTTCTATTCTCCTAGGCAAGAGAACTAGTTAAGTCCATAGATCCCTGGAAGCTGCCTCAGCCCCATTGTCCTCTGCTTGGGCATAATTGTCCTGCATGGAAGGATGATAGTCCCATCTTGGAAAATGCTTCACCTTCAAATTCTAAACTGGATATGCCTAAGAGTCAAATTCCAATAGGTCAAGGAAAACTCGCAGCTAGACTGTCTCTGCTAAAACAGTCTCTGTAAGTACATTTCAGGTTTTGCAGCCACCCTACTTCTGCTGGCACTACTACTAATAAAAACCCCTGTACCACACAGAGCCCAGGACGATGTGCAAGAGGAGAACAACACAGAGTCACACAAATGACTTTGAGCCATGTTGTTGCAAGTTACCTTTTCATTGCTGGGACAAAACACCTGACGCAAAGCAGCATATGGAAGAAAAGGGTTTATTTCAGGCTTAGTCTTGAGGGTTAGTCTCATCATGGCAGGGAAAGCACAACAGAGCACAGGCTGGGGATCACATGATCACAACATGTCACAACAAGGAGGGTAATGGCTAGCTCTGAACATGCAGTAAGCTGGACTAATAAACTCCAAGGCCCTGCCTCAGTGACACACATCCTTCAGCAAGGCTCTATCATCCAAAGGCTCCACCTATGGGGGATCAAACATGAGGCTTAATCATATATACATGAGGCTATGGGTGACATTTCACATTCAAACTACCACACATATCAAAATCAAAAGTAAATGGTTTAACTAGAAGAAGACTAGATTGATGCCTTTCTCTGAATTGATGATCTAGCTGTCAGTCTCACTTATCTAGCTCTCAGCCTCATGTCTTACCCCAGACAACCTGAAGAGTCTCTTCTATTTTAGATGCATGGTATACTCATTCTAAACCTTATAGAGTCTAAAGGAATATCCTCATATTCTCCTCTCTCATCCGGGGTTCAGAGCAACACAAAACCTGATTCATAGTGTATTAACTGACCTACAGCTTTCTTATTATGTCCCTTGGCTCATGAACAGGTGGCCAGCACCTGAGCTAGCTGGAGAGTCACATTAATCTGCCTCTTACACCTTCCCTGACTGAAGAACCTGGCTTCCATTCACCCACTATGAAGATCTTGCTGATCAGTCACTCATCAGATGATTGAGCAATCCCTGCATGCCTGGCACTGGGTTATAATAGAAGACAGAGCACAGCCTCTGCCTGGTGGGCCTCATACCTTCTTGAGAATAAATTCAAAGAAAAGTTCAAGGTAAGATTTTTAAAAATCTAGTTTTGCTTAATAACATCTTTCAGTTGTTTCTATATTAAAAACAAAGAGACTAACCTAACCTATAATGATTCACTTGCGCCCCAATACTTACCTCACCAATTCCATCAGGTACTACAAGCACCCCTCCTGGGTTGCTCCATTTCAACCATGAGTGAACCTCACTTCAGTGTCCCCCTCCCTCAACCACAGGAACTTTGCCCATAAGCCTGAAACCCTCTCATATTTTCCATTGCCTAGCTAATGCCTATGCTGCCATTAAAAGCTCACATGGGTGTCTTCCTTAAAAAGGACTTCCTGACTTCCTTTTCATTTTACTTTAGTAAAATTTGCCTAAGTGGTTAGCTGTCTCCTCCATTAAACTATAAGTTTCACAGATAAAATTTGGATCTGTTGACATCCTATTTTCTCTATTTAACAATTTCCTGGCACAAAGAGGACAAGTGATAAATATGTATCAAGTGAGTCCGTGAATTAATGGAGGATAACAAGTGTCAAATTGAAATCTAAGCACAAGAAGATTGAGCACAGCAGTGGGAGACAGAGACAGAAAATCCTCCATTGTCACACTGGCTTTCATCTCTTTGTAGACTTTCTCAGTTTCAGCAGAATTTAAAGAGGTAACTTCCTTCAACCCAAGTTTACAGAAGCCATCTGGAGGGATATATGGAAGTTTTACTGTTATAGGACATGTAGAAAAACAGCTGCCAAGCCAAGGCTGGGGGTGGGTGAATCTTTGCTGATAGTTTAATATCTCCCCATTGTGCTATTAATAACTCAAGACATGTCAAATCATTCTGACTGTGCTCAGTTTGCATTTTATAAAGCAAAACATGATTGGCTGCTTCCTAAGGTTTTAATCTCCAGTCTCATTGAGAGTATAATTTGGTCCATAGACAGTATCAGGGATATGTTTTGTGTGGAAAGATGGCTTATGGACAAAGACTGCATGCTAATAGAAACTCAACAAGAAAAAGACAAAGCATGTCATCTTTCAGACAGCCGACCACTCCTTTAGTTATAGGGAAGGGGTTGCTCTCACAGGATGAAGCCTCCAATCATACTGATTCACCCTACCATATAAGGTGTGGCATAAAGCCACTTTTGTGTATCACATTATCTCCCCAAGGCTAGCAGGGCTGACTGTCTAAGTGCCATAGGGTGAATGGCTATTTTATGTCTATAAGCTTTAGGGTGGTTTGTTATATAGCAATGGATGCTGATACAAAGGGTTTTTCATTTTCACTTCATATTGGTTAGAACCCCAACAACAATGTGAATGGTGATATCAAATAACTGGGAATTTTCATCAAATTTTGAAAGTTGTTTACTTTTACACTCAGGAACCTGAAATCTGTTTTATAAATATGCTTGCACTATGTGTAAACATATAGTCTTTATTATTTATAATATTAAAATTAGAAGCAATGTAAATAACTAATATGGAGGAATGTCCAAATTATTAACACTGCAGACTTTGTACTTAGCAATGAAATGTTAAAAGTATTATAATTAGAGCTAGGCGTGGTGGCACACGTCTTTAATCCCAGCACTCGGGAGGCAGAGGTAGGAGGATCGCCATGAGTTCGAGGCCACCCTGAGACTACATAGTTAATTCCAGGTCAGCCTGAGCCAGAGCCAAACCCTACCTTGAAAAACCAAAAAATAATTTTAAAAAAGTATTATAATTAAATAGCTATGCATATCAATACTACAGATATGAATGCTGCACACTTTAAATTTGATGAAATGTTGGAAGACTCAATTAAGTTGAGGAGGAAAAGGTGCATGCTGTCATCATTCAATGTTACCTTTGAAGAGTCTAAAACTGTAGCAATAAAAGTAAATAGTATTTATAAATATTTAATGAATAGATGGGCAAATTTTTTATTCTTTGCAAATGATATAACTCTTACACTTAGGAAATCTAAGGTTATTAGAAATAATGACTTCATTTAGATGGTTGGAGTTAAGATACATCATCAAACACTTTCCCATATAATATTATAAATCACTAGACAATATTTTAAAGTTTCTATTTACTATAACAACAAAGCCAAATCGAAAAAGATTTCTCAAGCTAATCATATTGATAACATCTGAGAACAAGGAAGGACTTGTGCTGGGAAGAATTTAACTTTTGATTTAGATAGTGATTTATGTCATTAATAAACATGTATTTGTGAATTTAATGAATTTTCAGAAAAATAAATAAGATGAGAATTATTTCATAAAATCAAAGGTCTTTTATAACTCTTGGGGGAGATAAAATTTAGGAGAACTTCTAGTTAAATCCTTGCTGAAGGGCTTGACTTTTGCTAAGTGATTCCCCAACCTCCAAATGTGCTCTATAGGCACAACATCTGCCACACACAGCAATGGAGAGAAGTTACAGGCTCACACAGCTACCTTATACTGAGCTGAATCATGTTTTGTTCTAATATTCTTGGCAGAAAACATATAATTCATCTTCAGATGTCAACACATCATATTGGTGAAGGTATCCAAAATGTCCACTAAATGTCAAGCCAAACATCATTTAACTTTGGGTGACCTATTTGTGTATTTTTACCCTGCTGGTTCCTACTCTTCTGTCTCCTCTCCCTCTTCCATTCCACTCTTCCTTCACACATAGTCCATATATACACGATGCACTGTGCTGTGCTTAAAATGTTTTTGTTTCTTCTTGCTTAGTTTCAGCTTTTAGCATATTTCCTTCCTAAGCTACATTCCTAATTTAACTATTTAATTCATTCATTAAAAGCATATTGAAGCTGAGTGTGCTGGCTCACAGCTTTAATCCCAGCACTCAGGAGGCTAAGGTAGGAGAATCACCATGGGTTTGAGACCAGCCTTGACTATAACATGAATTTCAGGCCAGCTTGGGATAGATAGACTGAGACACTGCTTCAAAGAAACACACATATTGGTTGCTGAAGAGATGGCTCAGTGGTTAAAGGCATGTCTTGCAAAGTCAGTACCTATGAAAACCTGACACACAAAGTGGCACATGTGTCTGGATTTTGTACTTAGTGGCAGGAGGCCCTGATGTGCAATTCTCTCTCTATGTCTCCCTCTTTCTCTCTCTTTCTCATTCATACATGCCCATGCAAATTAAAAAGACACAAATATTGATCATTTACCATATGTTCAACAATGTGATATTTGATAAAATCTCAATGACTAAATAAAAGATATATTGTTGGGCTGGAGAGATGGCTCAATGGCTAAGATGCTTGCCTGCAGCCTAACAACCTGGGTTCAATTCCCCAATACACCTGTAAAGCCAGCAGCACAATGTAGTATATGCATCTGGAGTTTTGTTTGCAGTGACTAGAGGTGCTGGCACAACCATATTCTCCCTCCCTGTTTCTCTCTGTCTCTAAAATAAACAAATAAATGAATATAAAAAATGTATTTTCTATAATTTGTTGTCTAATGGGAAAATAGAGGCATAAATAATTAAAACACAATGAACTCTATCTAACAAACAGAAATATGGGAAGTTTCATAGAAGGGGACATGGCCAAGGAGACAATGATGCTAATAGTCTACTAAATATGAACCCATGTAGGTAAGACAGTGAAGACTCCATAGGGGGTGGCACAAGGGAGTGAGGACACTGAATATAAGAGGCTCATTTGAAATAATGCACAGGCCAGGCAAGGTGACTCACACCTTTAATCCCAGCACTTAGGAGGCAGAGGTAGGAGGATTGCTGTGAGTTCAAGGCCAGCCTGAGACTATAAAAGTGAACTCCATGTCAGCCTGGGCTACAGTCAAACCCTACCTCGAAAAACCAAAAAGAAGGCAGAGGGACTGGAGAGAGCACAGTGATTAAGGTGTTTGCATGCAAAGCCTAACAACCTGGGTTTGATTGCCCAGTATCCATGTAAAGCCAGATGCACAAAGTGACACATGTATCTGGAGTTCAAATTGCAATGGCTAGAGGCTCTGGTGTATTTAGCCTCTCCACCCTCTCTGCTTGCAAATAAGTAGATAAACAAAAAATATTTTTAATGTTACATAGTGAAATAGTGCACAGAAGCTGGTGAGACTTGCTCAGGATAGCTACCTGGCTTCTGGTTGGCTGAAATTGGCCATGGGGAGAATAGCAGACAGAAATCAGCATATACAAATTTTCACTTTTATTTTTTATCAGAAATCTGATTGTTTAATAGCTGTTATCATACCCTAGAATCAGGTTTGGTAGTCACAGTTCTAGAAGGAATGAGCTATAATAATAGAAAACTGTAATTGGGGTAGGATGCTGCTGTAGAAGTCTTAGCAACCAGTCTAGGGGAAGTTCCTGCTCTTCCCTCTCCATATCCTCTCTTAGTAATCCTGCCCGCCCCACTGCTGTGGACCTGGTTTGCTCTTCCCCACCTGCTCCCAGACCCTTATGTCCTGGTTTCTTCCTTCAAGTAATTCTTCCAAACTGCCCAAGAAATCAATCAATTCAAGTCTAAACAACAACAACAAAAAAATGTTTCTTGGGTTTTTTGTTGTTGTTGTTTGTTTGTTTGTTTTTGAGGTAGGGTCTTGCTCTAGCCCAGGCTGACCTGGAATTCATTATTTCCTCTCAGGCTGGCCTTGAACTCACAGCGATCCTCTTACCTCAGCCTCCCAAGTGCCCATCACGTTTTCATTTTTAATACTAGAAATTATGCCCTGAATTTGCACAGAATTTCTCTAGTTTTAACAGTAGTCTGAGTAAACTCATTTATAAAAAGGACTTGCTTCTGAGACCTTTAATTAGCAGATAATGGCTTATCTTGTCTGAACAGTGTAAGGAAGTTGAGAGGAAAGGTACCTGTAGCAGTTTCTAGTGATCTTGCTGCAGCCAGTGACTGATGCTTCAGAGGCTGATACACAATCAAAAAACTGTTCTCTCACCTCTGCTGAAAGTAGAAGTGAATCACTTACTTGACAGCATGTAGAAACATCAAACACAGTGTTTTGCATTGCTTTTGTCCTGGTATCTGATATTACACTAATTTTTAGATGATCACTTGTGCCCTTGGGCATTCAGAAATACTTTCTGTCCATTTAAATATGTCAAGTATTCCCTTCTGTTGCTTTGATCATGTGCAGCTGTTAAGTTAGGGCCTGTTTCATAAAATGGCACTATAGGTTGAAAAGGACAGCCCGCAGACTTTGTCAACCATCTGGAGTGACAAGCTGCTTTGATGGCTTAGTAGCAGTCTAATCTGATGCTACAAAATAGGAAAGTGTCAGGTGAAAGTAGCTTGGCATAGATATAATCAGGAAACGCTCATACCTACAAAAACATTTCTGCCTCTAAGAAAGCTCAGCCTTTGCTGCAGTCATGCTCATAGAATTATCAGGTGAATCTCTTCTATCTTAATAAAGAATTAGAGTTTGGAGGCATGGAGATGGCTCTAGTAAAGTGTTTGCCACAAAAACATGAGAACCTGAGTTTTGATCCCCAGTGCCTCCATAAAAGCTTGGTATGATGGACTGAGTCTATGATCCCAGTGCTGGGGAGTTGAACACAGGAAGACCCCTAAGGCTGGATGCTAGCTGGCCTACCTGAATCGATGAGCTCCAGGTTTAGTCTCAAAGAATAAGGTGGAAAGACAGCTGATGTTGACCTCTGGCCTCCTCATACCCATGAACTTGCACACACACACACACACACACACACACACACATGCGTTGCATGCCATACACACATACATGTGCAAAAATAATCACAGAAAAACAAAGCAATAACAAAGGCAAAAGATTTACAGGAATTGTGTCAAAGACCTAATTTGGGGTCACAGCTCATAAATTTTTTTAAGAAAACTTGAAGTACATAAGGTAGAGAGTTTTCCATGGGAAGAATGATTTTACCTGCTCACTCATGAAGTTCTGGCTCACCTGACAGGAATAAAACCTGTACTGTGGTACTTTCACTTTAAGTAAGTCCACCTTCTCTTATCCCCTGCCTATTCTTGAGAGCACTGCCTCAGAAAAACAAATCTCATAATTGTAGTGATATATTAATAAACAGTTTAATTCCTTTTCCTTAGTATACTGCAAGTATTTCCACACAAATTGTCTCTCTTATTGAAATACACATATGTAATTTGTGTGTGCACATATGTTTGTATTGGGGCAGCACATGTATGGGCAGCTTATGCTATATGGTGTATGTAGATATCAGAGGACGGACAACTTTCAGCTTGGTCCTTGCCTGTCCATCTCATTTGAGGCAGGGTTTCGTGCTCTGGATTCTCACTCTGCTTTTCTTTGCTGCACTCACCTTGTGCTTCTGGGAAGTTTTCCTGTCTCACCTCCCATTTTGCAGTCAGTATTAACATTTTGGGATTACAGAAGCCCACTATGCCCTCCAGCTTATTACAAGGGGTTCTTGGAATCAAATGTGGGTACTCCAGACTGAGCAGCAAGAACCCTGTGCACTGAGCAATCTCCCCAGTCCAAGGATTAGAATTTAATTCCATTCTTATAAATGCTGATATTAATTTAAAATAAAAACAGAATTATAAAATAATGTATTTTTTAAAATAAGACAAGTATTATACCTTAATTTACACTGACTTTCATATCCTTTATTCTCTGGCTGTCACAAGCCTTTTATGAAGTTAGTTTTTGTATAATTCACTTTCACCACTGATTTTAAAATGCATGAAATATTAAATTCAAAACATTATTAGAAGCCGGGCGTGGTGGTGCACGCCTTTAATCCCAGCACTCGGGAGGCAGAAGTAGGAGGATCGCCGTGAGTTCGAGGCCACCCTGAGACTCCATAGTGAGTTCCAGGTCAGCCTGGACTAGAGTGAGACCCTACCTCGAAAAACCAAAAAAAAAAAAAAAAAAAAAAAAAACATTATTAGATAAATATATAATAAAACAGTGTTAGCTGAAAAGCATCATGCTAAGTAAAATAAGACATATGATATGATTCCATTTGTAAGATATTTTAGAAATTTCAAAATTAAAGTAAAATTACAATTGTTAAATGATATACATTTTGGAAAGTATAGGTAGAAAGTATTATACCTTAATTTCTACTGAACTTCATATCATTCATTGTCTGGTTATAGCAACAAGTTATAAAGACAAGAAAAGCAGTTGCCTGGAATCAGGAGTAGGGGATAGCCTAGCTACAAAAGAAATGTGAGGAGAAGGAGTGGATAAATTGCTCAGTGGTTAAGGTGCTTGCCTGCAAAGCCTAATGACCTGGGTTCAATTCCCCAATACCCACATGAAACCAGATACACAAAGTAGTGTGTGCATCTGGAGGTCATTTGCAGTGGCTAGAGGCTCTCAGGCTCCCATTCTCTCTGTCTCTGTCTCTCTACCTATCTGTCTCTCTGCTTGCAAATAAATTAAAATATTTTTTAAAAAAATAAAAGAAATGTGAGGCATAGGGTAGCAAATGTTAAGCTTCTGTTAGTGGCTATCTCAGTGCATAGACTTTCCCAAACCCAACAAATTGTACATTTGATGATTGTATTGACATGAAAACTAGACTATTACCAGGTTAATAAAACTACTCCTGGGCTGGGGCAGTAGCTCAGCACTTGTCTACTATGCACCAGGCTCTGAATTCAACTTTCAGTATGACAAAAAGAAAGAAAGAGAGAGAGAGAGAGAGAGAGGAAGAAAAGAAGTAAAGGAGGAAGGCAATACTATTAAACCTAAAATTTAAAGAAACAATTTCAAAATTATATTAAGCTAAATTTTCTTGTGTTGATTAAATTGCCAATACTTAAAATTTGTACTGTTCAATGTTGATGTATCAAAATGTATTTTGTATAGAATCAAAGTGAAGTGACAATTGATAGTATCAATGTAAAAATGTGTAGCAAGACTTGATTTTTTTTTTTAACATTCTTCAATTTTGTCATTGTACTTCTGGGGATAGTGCTAAGGAAATCATCTGAGGTACATTTTAAATGCTTATACACAAATATAGTCATGAAATACTTATATCAGAACTCAGAAACAACCCAAATGCGGCAACAGAAGTTCATGTTTCTAGTATCTTCCTTGGAGACCATTCAATCTGTGCAGTCTTCTCAATTATGTGATCCCACAGCCCTGGATTGTGTGTGTGTTCCTGTGACAGTAACCCTTTTTTTTTACATTATCTTTTTCTTATGAGCAGTATTAAAGACTATGACCTCCTGAAAGCAAGCATGCATCATATTCACCCACAGAGCCCACTACCTCACACAGTGTCCAGCACATAGTGGATGTTCAACTCAATAAATAACTTCCACTAGGAAGCCTTTGCCCACTCAAACACTCCAAGTAATACACAATGTATGACTATTCCTAAGGAAAGTAGTGGTCATTGTATCATGTCACCACCAAGTCAACAGAGAGCAAATCCAATATGGTTTTCAAGCTCTGCTTATACCACAGATATTTTTTTTTTAATATTTTTTGTTCATTTTTATTTATTTATTTGAGAGCAACAGAGAGAGAAAGAGGCAGGTAGAGAGAGAGAGAGAGAGAGAGAGAGAGAGAATGGGCACGCCAGGGCTTCCAGCCACTGCAAACAAACTCCAGATGCATGTGCCCCCTTGTGTATCTGGCTAACGTGGGTCCTGGGGAACCGAGCCTTTAACCGGGATCCTTAGGCTTCACAGGCAAGCGCTTAACCGCTAAGCCATCTCTCCAGCCCTATAGCACAGATATTAAAGTCATTATAATACAGGTTTATTGTGGCTTTAAGAAAAATCTGTCGACAAATGGGATTTAAAGATCATTGTTTGTGCTGCAATTTCAGTCAGATGCTAAAGGGTGGCTTAGATTGCCCCCCTTGGAGTTAGCAGAACTACTTCAATCAAGCCTTGCTGTCCCATAGGCATCTAACTTGAAAAAAGGGGGGGGGGGTGGTGTTCTGGTCTGAATGTTAAAGGATAAAATACACTTCCAGAATGCTATCCCTATAAACGACTTATCTGATGATCATAATTCAGGACTTAAATTACCTCAGGTCTTATCCAACACAGAATTTATGTTAATTGTAAGTTTGTATATTCTGCCCCGCCCCCATCAATTTTGAAGGTGTTTTAGTTTGTTTGGTCGTTTTTGAGGTCTAGCCATGTCTATTACTCTGTTTGTAAGCCCAAGTATATGTTTTACAGTTTGAGACAAGTCAGTACATAGTTATTATCATCTGCCTGGCAACTACTATGGATATTTCTAAGGTATTACAGGTCATATTTATATGGTACTTTATAGTGTACTGATCACTTTCTCCTAAACACAAAGAGAAATTAAAATACATGTTTTAATGTCTCACAAAAAAATCTGATAACAATAAAATATTATGTACATTGGAGTGATTCCTTATTAACATTTTAGCTCCTTATATGAGAAAAAATCATGAAAAAGGCTAGATTTTAGGAGTTCCATGAGGAAAATGCAATTTCTTTCTTACCCATACAGGAGACATGCTACACTAGTTTACAAAGGTTTTTCAAAATTATATCTCTGTCTCCTTAAGATAAAATAAAGTTGGAACACTGTATATAGAGACAAGACAAAACACAATTCACTCTTCCCAGACACAAATTCTTTTTTTTTTTTTTTTTTTTTTTTTTTTTTTTTTTTTTTTTGGTTTTTCGAGGTAGGGTCTCACTCTAGCCCAGGCTGACCTGGAATTCACTATGGGGTCTCAGGGTGGCCTTGAACTCACGGCGATCCTCCTACCTCTGCCTCCTGAGTGCTGGGATTAAAGGCGTGCGCCACCACGCCCAGCTCACAAATTCTTTATACCATGAACAAAACTCCTTAATCTTCCCCACAATTCTCTCTGCTCAACTTCCCATTCAATGCTGACACCTCTGCGGAGCCTCCCTGGCCATCGCTTGTGGAGAAGCATAGAGTGGCAGTCAAGTGTAAAGAGCTAATCTTAACATGGTTATACAACAACAAACCACAAAACAGAAATTTGCACAACTTAGCCACATATTTGAGGCAATTGATTCTTCTCTGATCTTCCCAGATTTTGACATTTTTCATCATTCCATCCCTTTCTTTCCAGTGATCCTCTTCTGTCTGCAGTGATGGTCTACAGTCTATTCTGATTTGCTATACAATGCACACTTCCTCTCTGCAGATATTTCAGTAATTATTATTATTAAGAATATACATAAAAATTTTTATCTTGTAATATTTCATAAATAAAAATCTGTCTCCTAAATTTGTTCAAAATCCATACTTTATAAGTTCAGAGTGTGCTATGGTACATGAGTTGGAAACTCCCAAATCCATAAGCTGATTGTATTTGGAGGTGGGACCTAGAGAAGTGATAAGAATTAGATGAGGCTGTGAGGTTTGATCCACATTGGTGAGTGGCTTATGAGAAGAGGAAGAGAGTCCCGAGCTTGCACACTTACTGGGATGCCCTCTGCCATGATACAGTGAAAAGGATTTTCCATCCTCCAGAACCATGAGCCAAATGACCTTCTGTTATTTATAATTTACCCAGTCTGTGATATTCTGATATAGCCACATAAAACAATGTGATTCTGAAGTTCCATATTTTCTCTTGCAAAAATCTGTAGAACATCCAGTGTGTGTCATAGTACTCTCCAATGACTACTACAGGACATGCCGAACCAATCTCTGTTTTTGTTTTTAATTATGCTGCGGCAAAACTTACATAGAATTCTGGGGCTTTGGAAAACTTGCATAGCTCCTCAGATGAGTTCTGTCCAGACTCTGTCAAACATCTGCTTCACAACACTGAGCAAATGCCGTACATACACCAGGGCACTGTATGGGTTACTTTTTCATGGCTGGGATAAAAACACCTGACCAGAAGTATCTGAGGAAAGAAAGGAGACTTAATTTGGCTTATAGTCAAGAGGGCAAAGTCCATCACAGCAAGGAAAGCAGGTCGGGAGCAGGCAACTGCTGTCACATCACCACATAAACAAGCAGGAAGTAGGGAAAGCAACAAGTGAGGCTGGGCTGTAACACCTCAAGGCATACCCCGATGATCTGTTTTCTTTAGCAAAGCTCTACCGCCTGGAGGTTCCTCAACCTTCCCAGATAACTGAGGCAAGGTGTTCAAACACATTAGCCTATGGGGTTTATTTTACATTCAACCACCACCCACAGAGACATAGAGACCCAATGAAGGTCATGCCCTCACATAACTATGTGAAACCTGATAGACTTTTTAAAATTTTATTTTATTTTCATTCTATAGCATAGACATACAGATAATTAAGTTACATTATAATATTTTCATATATTTTTGTTTCCTTCCCTTCCTTTTCCCCACCCTCCTGCAGCACCCCTCAGTCTCTTTTCCACTTTCATGTCACATGTGGCATTTTATTCTTCCTTCCCCCTTTATCCACACCTCTTCCTTTCTCATGGTCTCCTATCAAACTTCATAGCCTATACACGTTCGTACATCCCCTTACTTACACACATACAGACACTCAAAGTTAGGATCCACATATGAGCAAGAACATAGGATTTTTGTCAATCTGGGCTTGGCTTACCTAGTTGAGTACAATCTTTCCAATTCTCTCTATATCCCTACACATCTCATAATTTCAGTTTTCTTTGCAGGTGACTGAAGTTCCATTACATGTATGTGCTCAAATAGTAAACTTTTAAGGAAAATCTATTTCCAACTTAACAAACTGATCAATAAAATAAAAAGGATGTACTACTACTAAACTCATTGTGTGGAGCTAATATTTTCCTGATGCCAATACCAAATAAAGATACAACCAGAAAACTTCAGGGTTTTTTTTTTTTTTCAAGGAGAATCGAACTCTTATTATCTGAGGCCATAAAGCACGATGTGTTGGAGGAGAAGCTCCATAGAGTATGGTTGCAATGGGAGAAGAAAGAAAAAATGCATAACAGATTGCATAGTGTCAGCCTTGTGCGGGAAGCAGGATGACTGCAAATGTCCCTCCTGAACAGCATCCAAAATGTTTTCAGTCCACATGGCACTGTGTTAACAATGCACTGCCTGTACCTAGAAAGGTACTGCATGAAAAACCACAGCTTATCTCAAAGTGGTTTATAAGTAAGCTGTTTTGCCACAAGAATCCTTAAAATAAGAATGCTTGAGAAAACTTTCTAAAGAATAGTATAGAGTCCTTGAAGCTACCTAGGGGCAGTAATAGAACCTCAACCAAAAGCAAAACTTTCCAAAAGCCAGACATATGGAAGTCCAACAGTATCTTCTTCCACAAGGGCCCTGGATAAGATGACTCTTTGTGGCCTCTGTCTTTGAATACAAGGGTTACACCATGGACCTCTCAAACGTTAAGACATTGTGAAACATGGACCCTTTCAACAAGGACTCATGTTAGAAAGGAGCATTATAGAAGGACCTCCACAGGGCAAGCCATTGTTCTAGTGAGGACCATTGACAATTCCAACTTCTTCGTATCAATACCAAAGAAAAATGAAGATTTTTCAGAGGTGAGTGTATAAAATTATGAACTTGTCAGATCCTCATTGGAAACTCATTTCAAACACCCTGGAATATGAATCCATTTCTAATGAAGCTCAAAGCAATGATGCTGGCACAGTTGATGAGCTCCACATGAGCACATTAATTCTAAATACACTTTTGGCTTGTTTGGGGAGCAATTTCTGCTTTCAAACCTTGGGAACTATATGGAAACCCAGGGAGATATTTGCATTTAAATTGCAGTTCAATGCTTTTCATATCAATTACACTGAGAAAAAAGACAATTTTGATGACATGACCAAAATAAAATTGACATAATACTATTTATACAGTTTGCTTCTAGACCTATGGTGCACAAGAAGAAAGAAAAAGTTTTCCAGGACAAAAAGTTTACTTTGAGCACTACTAAAGAAAAATTATTTAAAGATATGTATTGAAGAGTAAGGCAGACCCTCTTCAAGCTATTGTAAGGTATGGGGCTATAGCAATGGGGTCTTGCCATGGAGAAAAAACATGGAGTTCAACTCTAAGAACAGCATAGACAAGTAGGAATTTATAGCCCCCCCCCCAAAAAAAAATAATTCAATGCAGTGGTCAGAAAATTAGACACATCAGAGGTAAGAGGCATTCTGACTAAACAGGCTTAATAGGATTTTTCTGAGAACAACCAGCGTGATCAGACATTATTTCATGGATGGTGGAGAACAAAGAAGCTCATCAGATATCACAGGTTGGGAGGAGGGTGCCAAACTAGCTTAGGGTTCTGGCTAAAACTGCATTTTACCAAAGAGAGAGAGGGAGAGAAGGGATGAGGGAGGGAGGGAAGGGAAGGGAAAGGGAGGGGGAAGGGAATGGGGAAGGAAAGAAAAGGAAAAAAGAAAGGAAAAGAAAAGAAAAGGGGCTGGATAAATGGATCAGTGGTTAAGGGGCTTGCCTGCAAAGCCTAATGACCCGGGTTTGATTCCCCAGTAGCCACATAAAGCCAGAGAATAAAGTGGCATATGTGTATGGAGTTCATTTGCAATGGCTAGAGGCCGTGGGGCGCCCATTCTCTCTCTCTCTCTCTCTCTCTCTCTCTCTCTCTCTCTCTCTCTCTCTCTCTCTTTCCTCTTTCTCCTTGAAAAGAAGTAAATAAAATAAAATAAACTTTAAAAGAAAGAAAAGAACACAGTACCTAAATGGGCCTAGGAGAAGTTTCAGAAGTTTCTTGACTAAAGTTTTTCCAAGTAAAGAATCTTTGTCATTGTAGGGAGAACATATTCTGAAAATAAGGTGTTCCTCTAAGGCATTTCTGGAATGAGTATTCACCTTTCATGACTCCTTAGAAAAGACTGGAGGAAAAAGGAAGAATGAATTTAAAGACAGATAGGATGAAAGATGAGAGAAAGGATGGTGATAGAACAGATGGAGAATTGATGTGTTTTGGCAGCTACTTCACCATGAATACACTCTCCCATCTTTAAGAAAGAAAATTAACTTCCCTAAGCTTTACTTGCTCTTCAATTTGCTACTCTGTTTCCAGCACTCTAAGCAAGTCTCATTTGTTTCAAGCCTATTAACTGCTTTTCCTAATGCATTTCTATACTGTGATTTGTTGTAACATAAATACATGCAAATATAACAGTTCAGTGTGTATCTCCCCAAAGTGCTTACTTTGTTTATACAATTGTTCAGAGCTTCTTGTTTTTATAAGGAGAACTCCATACTGAGTATTGTGATATCATTATTGGTTGTCAACTTGACAGGATCTAGAATCACCTACCAGATAAAATATCTGGACATATCTGTGGACGTTTTCAGATGAGGTTAAGTGAGATGAGAAGACTCACTGTGACTATGGGTGGCACCATTTCGTGGGCTGGGATCCTGGGCTGGATAAAAAGAAGTAAGGTGCTGAGCACCTGTATTAATCCTTCTCTGCTTCCTGACTGTGGGCTGAAAGTGAGCAGCTGCTGCATGCTCCTTCCCCCATGCCCTCCCCACCATAATGGACTTAAAGTGTAAGCCAAAGTGAACACCTTCTCCCTTCAGTTGCTTCTTCTCAGGTATCTTGTCACAGTAACAAGGAAAGTAACATACACTTATAATATAACTTTTCTTTTTTAGTTAACAATATGTTGAAAATATCTCCTAAAATCAAATATACAGATTTGTTTCTTTCCTCTTAATAGCTACATTATATTCCATAGCATGAATGTGCCATATTTTATTCAACCCCCTAGATGGACATTCAAGTTCCTTCCAGATTTCCACTATTCTAAACATATTGCAATAAAGCCATTCATACATATGTTTTCAAATATGCACACTTTTATTTATGTGGCACAAATTCCCTGTTCAGCATTAAACTTGTTGTCCATTAATTTCCTGTCCATACTCAAGTCACACTGCTATGCAGATGTCCCTCTGCACCCTTTCTTCTCCTGAGTTCTATTACACAGAGCTCAGCAATGATGATCAAATGGAAACTAGAACTGACTACTTTAATAAGTACTTGGTGACTGAATTCTCTGATTTAAAAAATAAAAAAGTAAGTGAGTGAACTCAAGTTAGGCCAGGAAACCTGAGGTAGAGTTGAAGAAACTGTAAACAGTTTGAGGGCTTATCTTACCTGTAAGCTAATAACTACTGTTTCATGGATATTGGTGCAAAATACAAGACTCTATGTCTACACGAATTCTTTGACTGCTTGGTAAACAATGTGATTAATTTGCCCAGTCCAATTATTTCACCTTCCCTTACACCCCTGTGGAGGCTACTTATACTGGTGGCATCACAGCTGAGGAAACTTAGGTTTGGGGTTGAACAAACTATTATAATGACTGTTCAACTTTCCATCCACCCCAGAAGGAAACACTATCTCTATCTTCGAAGTCTTTTCACTATACAAATGTCATAGGAAATTTAGTGAACGCCTTTCACTGCCAAATGTTCACACACATGGAAGGTCCATTTAGAATTTTGTCTCCACAAAGGCTTCCTTCTCTTTTGCAAATCCAAAGTGAGTGGTGAGACAAAAGCTCAAGTAGTACAAGATAGTGTAACTCACTTCTAAAAGGTACACTGATCATATATCAGCGTCACACTACACATTACAAAAACGAGAAGTGCCCAGCACATAAAATCAGAAACTGTAAGCCTTTGTCATACTAAACATGAGTTAGGTGGTACCCCCCCCATAAAGCCAGATTTACTTCCTAACTTCTGGATCCAGTAAATTTTATCTAACTGTGAGGAAAAAAGTATTCACAGATATAAATTCTGGCCTCCACTGTGAAATAATTACTTCGTGTGTTTTAAAACTACTCAGTTTGTGCCTATAGTTATAGAACTCCCAGGTTACTTTCACATTATCCACTATAATTCTGAGCCAAACACATGACTATATTTTCTCCCACAGCCTGGGCTTCTTAAACTCCAAAAGATCAGGAGACTCTCCTGCTATTTCAAACCTCCTAAACCCTAAACACTGTACATTCACTCCGGCTATGCTTTACTTGCTTTGTACAATGTAAAATTCTTTGAGATTTTTAAATCCAGCTTTTGGTGTTTTTTCTTTAGTTTGTGTAGACCTATCATTGCTGAATCAGAATGCCTGCATTCCTTCTCTATAATCTTTCTGACCTAGTAGGCTTAGTTTTTAAGTTTTACCTCTAATGTATGTCCCCAGGTTTTTGCCTTTTTCAAATTTTTATAGAAGGTGAGATAAGATGGATGGTTCTCCATCTGCCTAAACAAATCCTACCCATCTTTCTATTGCCTGAAAAAGATAATTCCTACATTGAGGAAACCATCCATCAGTCGCATTCCTAATCCACTTCAGAGCCAATGAATTGGAATGTTGACTGACTGCCACTTGATACATCTCATTGTTTCTTTTCCTAAGACATAGCTCACCATACCTTGCCCAATCATTTTCTCTTATGTCATGAGACAAATTCACCCCCTTCCAGCTATGCTGCTAACCCCAACACCCTAACATACCTTTATTAATGACAAGACTATGCTGACTTTCCCATCCTTCCAATATATTTTCCAAATCCTCTATGAATCTTAGGGGGTTGTCACTAACAGTGGATTCCCTGTCTCATTAATTTCTTGCCTCACTTTCTTAGACCTTCTAATTGTTTCTTGTATTCTGTGCTCCCTTAGGAAGATTCCACTTTAGACTCTAAAACTTTACTTCTTGTCCAATTCAATATTGTTTGGCCCCATTCCAAACTCAAAAATAAAGAAACTTAAAAAATAATCATCTTGGGCTGGAGAGATGGCTTAGCGGTTAAGCGCTTGCCTGTGAAGCCTAAAGGACCCCGGTTGGAGGCTCGATTCCCCAGGACCCACTTTAGCCAGATGCACAGGGGGGCGCACGCATCTGGAGTTCGTTTCCAGTGGCTGGAGGCCCTGGTGGGCCCATTCTCTCTCTCTCTCTCTCTCTCTGCCTCTTTCTCTTTCTCTCTCTGTCTCTCTCAAATGAACAAAATAAAATTTAAAAATAAATAAATAAACTTAAAAAATAATCATCTTGGGCTGGAGAGATGGCTTAGTGGTTAAGCGCTTGCCTGTGAAGCCTAAAGACCCGGTTCAAGGCTCAATTCCCCAGGACCCATGTTAGCCAGATGCACAAGGGGGCGCACGCATCTGGAGTTTGTTTGCAGTGGTAGGAAGCCCTGGCATACCCATTCTCTCTCTTTCTCTCTCTCCCTCTTTCTCTGTCTGTTGCTCTCAAATAAATAAATATTTTTTTTTAAAAAAAGAATCCTTTCTTTTAATTTTTTTTGTTTTTATTTATTTATTTGAGAGTGACAGAGAGAGGAAAAGGCAGAGAGAGAGAGACAGAAAGAGAGAATGGGCACACAAGGGCCTCCAGCCACTGCAAATGAACTCCAGACGCGTGCGCCCCCTTGTGCATCTGGCTGACGTGGGTCCTGGGGAACCAAGCCTCGAACCAGGGTCCTTAGGCGTCACAGGCAAGCGCTTAACCGCTAAGCCATCTCTCCAGCCCAAGAATCCTTTTGTAAAAAAGTAATAATCATCATCTTATCTACAATCAGACCTCCATATCCATGGATTCTGCATGTACAGATCAACCAATCAAGGACCAAAAGCATTCAGGGAGAAACAACTGTTCTTTACTAAGCATAAACAGGGTTTTTCCCCTTGTATTTTTCCCTAGGCAATACTACATAAGGGCAATTTACATAGCACCTACACTGTGTCACAATACATTATAAATAATCTAGAGATTAAAGTATACTAGAGCCAAGTATGGTAGCACATTATTGTAATGTCAGTACTTGGAAGGTAGAAAAAAAGAATACCAGGAATTCAAAGCCAGGCTGGACTACAGGAGATCCTGTGACTAAAAACAACCATAATAATAATAATAATAATAATAATAATAATAAATTTAATAATTAAAAAAGTTTATGGTAGAATACATGTAGGTTTTATACAAATACTATACCATTTTAAATAAGGGATTTGACCACCTGTAGCTTTTCCTACCTGCAGGGTACAGGGACATCCTGGTACTAATCCTCCACATGTGAAGGGACACTATAGTTCCAACTTTAAGAGCATTTATGTATGGATACATTTAATTATCCCTTTCATCTGTGATTGCTTTGGCATCTAAGATTACCTTTATCATGAGAAAAATCCCTCTTTTCTCATTTTTTTCTCAATCAATGCATCTGTCATCTACTTTTTCTTATGATGCAAGACTTAAAGTTACTTATTTATAAACTTACTGTTATCACCACTATTTATGAGTAATGGCTCCTATAGACAATGTTTGCAGCAAAGGTCTTTAAATTTTCATTCTTAATCTATTAGTTTGCCCAATTCTTTGAGATTTTACTCTATTAGGACTTAAGAATACAACAACTTTGGTGTAGAATAAGATTCCTCATGACTAAAACTTCCATCAAGCCTCAAAGATTGAATCTGAGTGCCTGAAATCCACATCCCATATAATATTCCAGTTCAGAGGAAATAACACAGGAATTTGTGTGTCTTTGACAGCAAAAAAGCTTTTCTCCACTCTTGGGTAGATGATAACCCAGGGGTTGGGCATGCTCACACTCACACAAAATCTCCACTGAGTCAGTGGCCTCCAGGTTCTTGACATGTAATCCAAAAACCAAAGGATGAAGTTTGAAAGGTTTTATTATAGAGCTTAAGAGAAGGAAATAAGGTAGTGCTCCTGCTTCAAGGTAGGAGGGGGTCCTCAGAAATGGGAAAGCCCACCTGAAGCACCTGATTGAGGTCTTTTATAGGATTTTACTGAATGAGGTTGGAGGGCTGGCTTGGTCAGTCCAGCCCCCATCTCAGGTGTCTAGGTGCCACCAGGTTTCTAGGAAAGGGAGTGAGATCAGCTCTCTTAATTTTCTCTTTTAGGAAATAAAGGAAGAAAGGAAGAAAGGAAAGAAAGGGGAGGAAAGGGAGGGCTGGTGGAAGGGAGGAGGGAGGGAGGGAGGGAGGGAGGGAGGGAGGGAGGGAGGGAGGGAGGGAGGGAAGAAAAGAAGTAAGGAAGGAAGGAGAAAGATGAAAGAGAAGATTCTCCAGTTATATTCCTGGCCTCAAGCAAAGAGGAAGCTGCAAGAACTCCTTTAGGGAGAAGAAAATAAGAAGAACCAGCTTCCTTCCTCACAGGCTCAAGGATAGCTCTCATTTTTAGCCACTTTTAGTTTACCTTTGGGGGCCCTGTTGCCTCTAAACTGCCTCACCAGTATTAAAATACCTGATGCTGGAGGTTGGGGTAACCACAGAAGCCTTTGACACATCAAAATCTATATCCTTCAGTTCAAACTAAAATAAAGAGGAGTGCTTGGGGAACAGGCCAGTGACACCCACCTATGCTCCACTATGTTGATATGTGTCTTTGCCTAAAGCTGAACTAGTTCACATAACAGTATGTGTTCTTGTACAAGGAACCCAGCTACTTTGTAACTAAAAACTTGATTTTTGCAATTCTGAGACAGAGGATAAAGGAGAAAATGAACTTCAGTGTCAAGGTTTTTTCTATTCCAAATTGCCTTTTAACAAGGGAGAACAAAGAAAAGTCATGCTGCATGCTTCCAATATAACCCTTCTTTCCAGTAATAGACATGTCAGCAGTATACATGATGCCAGGTATCCCACAACTATGCCAGAGCCCATCTCCTCTGCGCTTGGGTTCCAAGGGCACTTTCTTCTGCATTTATTCTTGGATCCCACCAGTGGATAAATTATCAAAGCTTGCCCTTTTTGCCTCTCAAATCCAAAGGTAAAATTTTATCTAATAAACAAAACAATAAAGTAATGAACATATAATTGCAATTTTTTCAAAATAACAAGAAAGTTGTATCATAGAATACAGGAAGACACCTACTTCAGAGATCCATATTTATTTCCTTTTCACTTTTTAAAAATCTCCTTTCTACTTTGATTTACATTTGAGCAATGCTGAAAATACTGCACTTTAAAAAATATGTTTAAGCCAGGCGTGGTGGCGCACACCTTTATTCCCAGCACTCGGGAGGCAGAAGTAGGAGGATCGCCCGTGGGTTCAAGGCCACCCTGAGACTCCATAGTAAATTCCAGGTCAGCCTGGGTTAGAGTGAGACCCTACCTCGAAAAACCAAATACATATATATATATATATATATATATATATATACATATTTAAAAAGTAGACCTGGCCATACATTGCTGTAATTCCAGCACAACAGAATGCTGAGGCAGGGGTGATAGAGACAAGAGTTTGAGAATAGCCTGAGATACATAGGGAAACCTTGTCCCAGAAAACAATCAACCTGTCAATAAACCATTGAAATACATGAGATTGCCAGTCAATTTGAGCATTGCTTTTTACCAATTCAAATTTTGCAGAATCACAAGTATAATTTTAAATTAAATTCATTTCATATGTAAATTTGTGGAGATTTAAAATTATCAATTTATGCCGGGCATGGTGGCGCACGCCTTTAATCCCAGCACCCGGGAGGCAGAGGTAGAAGGATTGCCATGAGTTTCAGGTCACCCTGAGACTCCATAGTGAATTCCAGGTCAGCCTGGGCTAGAGTGAGACCCTACCTAGAGAAACCAAAATATATATATATATATATATATATATATCAACTTAATTGTACAGCAGCAATTTGAATTAAAAAGCTATCTTAACATCCCCCAAAACAATTGGTTTTGGCTCAAAGGTGTATGCTAAACTATCTTGGTAGACATTTGTTGATGCATCAAAGCATGGCTCCCTGTGAGATATCTGTAAAAGTTGAGACATAATGCTACATAAGAGGCTGAAATTGAGCCGGGTGTGGTGGCGCACGCCTTTAATCCCAGCACTCGGGAGGCAGAGGTAGGAGGATGGCTGTGAGTTCGAGGCCACCCTGAGACTCCATAGTGAATTCCAGGTCAGCCTGAGCTAGAGTGAGACCCTACCTCGAAAAACCAAAAAAAAAAAAAAAAAAAAGAGGCTGAAATTATCTATGAAGTACGCATTAATAAAACCAATGCTAGAGATTATATAGGACTTTGCTATTAAAATAAAATCCTGCCAGGTATGATGGTACACACTTTTAGGTAGGAAGAACACAAGAAGTTCAGTCAGCTTGGACTACAGACTGCATTCCACGTCAACCTGGGCTAAAGTAAAACCCTCTCTCAAAAAAACAAACAGGGCTGGAAAGATGTCTTTGTGGTTAAGACACTTGCTTTCAAGGCCAAAAGAACCAGGTTCAAATCACCAGGACCCAAGTAAGCCAGATGCACAAGGTGGCACATGCATCTAGAGTTCGTTTGCAGCAGGTGAAGGCCTTGGTATGCCTATTACTTCCCTCTCTATCTGCCTCTCTCACACACACACTCTCAAATGAAATAAATTTGAAATTGGGTATGGTGGTCCATACCTTTAATCCCAGCTTTGAGAGCCAGAAGTAGGAGGATCGCTGAGAGTTAAAAGCCACCCTGAGACTACATAGTGAAATACAGGTCAGCCTGGACTAGAGTGAGACCCTACCTTGGAAAACAAACAAAACAAAATAAATCCAGGCTCACAAATATGTAAAAATAATATACTGAATGTTGGGCTAGAAGGTTATAGCATTACAAAACCTAAGCATACATCTTTAAGTTTAAAAAATGCATGGGGGCTGGGAAGATGGTTCAGCAATCATTGGTGCTTGCCTGCAAAGCCTGATGTCCTGGGTCTAATTTCCTAGTGCCCAAGTAAAGCCAAATGCAAAAATAGCATGAGTGTCTAGTGTTCCTTTATAATATCAAGAGACCCAGGCACTACATAAACAAGCACACACACACACACACACACACACACACACACACACACATAAATAATGTTTTTAAATTGCAAGTAAAATGCTTTCTGGTGAGTGCTGCCATTAGGCTGGGTACTCCAAAGACATGGAACCAAAAGGATGAATATAGATATTTAGAAACAGATTTATTCTGAGAGATTCACTCACATGATTATGGGGGCTAAAAAAATCCCGCAAACCTTGCCATCTGCAAGCTAGAGGCTCAGGAAAACTAGTAGTGTAGTTCCACGCCAGGCCTGCAGACCTGAGAAACTGGGGAACCCATGGTGGAAGCTCAAATACAAGTCTGATTCCAAAGGCCAGAAAACAAGGAATGATATCATCCAATCACAGGAGCAAAATTAACTATCACCAAGGTAGTTCTGCCTTAGCCAGTTCAACTCTTTTCACTTCAGGTGATGAGAGAACCGCCACATAAAATCATAACTCAGGGAAAGTTGAATTTCCAATGTCTCCTCAGCTCTGTAGCAGAGCTTCCAGCACAGCAATCCATTGATTAATTAATCTGGGGTGGAGTGCCTACTGTAGGCATGGTGCCAAGGCAGGACCTCTCTGTCTCTATTAAATCTCAAAATTACCAGCAACCATATCCTTGAAGCAATAAAAATTTCTAAGTATGAGAATAAATGCTTAGAAAACAAACACAGAAGTATCAAGGAGTCTGAGACTGGAGGAAGGGAAGGAGGGCTGAACAGGAATAGAGTCAGGGCAGTCTGGAGACTGGAGGAAGGGAAGGAGGGCTGAACTGGAGGTGATCCCTTGCCAGTAGACTGCCTGACTTCCCCTTGGTAAATCCATCCAATAGTCCTGAGATATGACTAGATTAGCACCTGCTTTCATGAGTTCAGAAAAAGTAAAAGAAGTTGTAGAGGGAAGGGGAGACAACCTACCATTCATATGCCCATATGCTCCTTTCAAATCTCACTAAAACAGAAACAGTATCCTGCCATTCAGATAGAACAACAGGAGAAACCAGCACTGCAAGCACTGTGGACAGCTGGCATAGAGTTCACACCGTCACATCAGTCATAGTGGCATCCCCCAGTCAGAAAGCACCATGGCTCTTCTGCCCACACTCCACCTCATCCACAATCTGTGTCATTAAATAGAAACAAAAATTGTCTGAAATAAACATATATGCACACATATTTAAACCTCTACATACCAAAAAGTTATGTGCACTTAAAGGCAGCACATTTGCAAAGTTGATTGATATAAATTGAAAAGTTTCTATACATACATCTCTTACACAAGCTTTGATGAAGAGGCATTTTAATCCTTACCCTATAAAGTAATCATCATTGTAGCTAAAACCCAGGATAATGACCTCATTATACAGACTGAATATTGCATGACACTCAATAAAATAAATTGCTTCTTCTATACCACTTTGATTTTCTGGAAAAGAAATATAATGTTGAAATAAATGAACCAAAAATAACAATGAAAAATAATTAGAAATTTAAAATAAGAGATGATGGGCTGGAGAGATGGCTTAGCAGTTAAGGCACATGCCTGCAAAGCATAAGCCAGATGCACATGGTAGCACATGTATCCAGAGTTCATCTGCAATGGCTAGAGGCCCTGGTGTGCCCTCTCTCTCCCTCTCTCTGTCTATAATAAATAAATAAATAATAAAATATTTTTAAAAAAATAAATAAATAACAAAATAAGAGATGACAGTGGTGAAAGCACATTCTAAAATAATCTCCCATCCAGTGGTTATGAAGTCACCTTCATGGACCTTCATGTGTTTTAACATTTTATAATAATACTGGCCTTGCTGGTGATGTCAGAAATAAGAATACAGAAAGTCTTTCCTGAAACAGATGTTTTCTCTTAGAATTTACCCTTATAAACTGCCCACCTATCCCTGGTACCACCCATCAATTTTTTTCAACTGAAGGTAACAGTAATAACTACTATTTATTTATTACCTAGCTTGTCCCAAGCCCTTGACACAATTTCTTTCTTTTTTTGAAGAAAGTATATTTGAAATGCTCAGTTAAACAAGTTTACAGGGGAGAAAAGAGAAGCCCAGGAGAGTAATGAATGTGTACAGCCACTGGGCAGAGCTGGGATCTGAGCCGGTCACTTCTCATCACCAAGCCTGGCGGGATGGTGTGTATCCTACACCCACTGTCTACAGTGTTTCAGTTCATAGTGTTTCTCCAGCAGCATCTGGGGAGAAAATATGATGACACAGTTACTGACCAAATTTCTTCCAAAAAAAAAAGAAAGAAGTTATGTAAAGGACTTGGGACATGCTAGGTAATGAATAAGTAGTAGTTATTACTGTTATCTTCAATTGAAAAAAACTTGAAGGATGGTGTCAGGGATGAGTGGGTGGTTAAAAGGGTAAATTCTAATTTCCCAGGTGCCCCACCCCAACATGTTGTTCTCAGCATGCATCCAGCAAGTGTCACTCGGAAGCTGACCTTTGGTAACATTCATGAGTACCCAAAATAAAGATTAATGTTTTCTTTCCTTCCTTGGACAAATAAAAAGGAGCAAAATGCAACCATTTGCATTGGATGAATAACTTATTCACTTTTGCAAATAGATTAGGATCTGGACAGTGATGAATCTATTAATTATGCATTAAAATGGGTTTCGCCCATGTCTTCAAAATTGTTCCAAACTGTTTATCACAATTTCCCACTGAGCTTTGACTTTTGATGTTACAGTGAATAGCATTGATGGATCATCAAGCAACAAATACCACATTAATCACTGTACATTAATGAAACAACCAAGTAGAAAGTAGAAGTGTTTTTCTAATTTCTATTGAGTCAGAAATCAAAAAGCTTATTAGCAGGTATTTTCAAATTCCAGACATAAATGATATCATTTAACATCTATTTCTAAGAAGAAACATCACCTACTTAGTGGTTTTTCTTTCCTTAAAGAATAGCAAAAATCAATTCCCTCCTAAATTGTCCCTCTCTCTCATGGAATGTTTGCTTCTTAACAATAGCCCTCCAAGTACAAACTGCTTCTTCAAACTATGACTCCATGGCTTTCCAATTTCTAAGTACATTTGAGCTTATTGAAAGAAAAAGTCTTTCACAGGTGCATTGGAATTATGCCTAATAGAAAAACAACTTGGACAAGAATCATCAGACTACATGATCATCAACAAAACTGTACAAGGGCTACTCACTGAAAAATGGAGAAAAACTGAAATTGAAGCAGCCACCTACAAGTGTAAAAAGTTAATGTCAGGTAACTGAACAGTGTGTTGAGTCTTGGATAATACGGAGGGCAGGGCTTGGGAGAAGGGAGGGGGGACACAAAATCTGAACCCAAATTGAACTGGTACCATAGAATCCTATATCCTGGAAATCAGACTTAAAAAGGTGGAACCCTCAAGCAGACCTTAGAGGGAGCAACTGAAAAGAAGGGCCCTGGAGAGTGAGACAAAATCTTACCTCAAATTTCTCCTGTTTCTCTTTCTTCTCTGGCCTTTTCTTTTTTCTTTTCCTTTGGTATTGGCCTGAAATTCCCTGTACCAGGATGTGGCATATATCCACAATGAGCTGTTGATCAGAGAAACCTGCTAGATCTCCCAAAACAAACAAGACAGACTTCTGTCAGAGCACTTGATTATCCACTAGAGGTTAATGGTAAGACTCTACTGCTGAAGACACCAAAAGCTGCTGGCAAGGACCATGGAGAGACCTGGTTGGAATCAAGAGGAGAACCAGTCCTCAGATAATTAGCCCATTTAGTGCTGGAAGGTGCTACATGAACTACCAGGGGAAAATGGCCAACATCTGTCCAAGCAACTCAAAGTCTAAGCAACTCAGAAGCAAACAACCTGACATGATGCTCACACAAGTTGTAATAGTGGCACATAGCCATGGTGGGTAACCAACTGCTCTTAGACTGGCTAACAGATCTGCTCAGTGGAAAGGAAGCCATATCTGGAACTGGGAAACAAGTCAGAATCATATCCAGATAATGATTCTGCTTTCCATTGTCAAGCTCCCACTAACCGTAGACTATTAAGTGTCTAAACCCTTTTAATTATTTCTAAATTAATAATGGTACTGACTTCACTCTCCATTGGAGAATCTGCTTCTCTTTTTCAGATGGGAACTGGACTTGAGGGGATAAACAACCCAGTGTACTTCACCCTGGCCCCAGTTGAAACCACAGAGGAATTGGGGAAATCAGCAAGAATGCTGCTCTCTCAGTTAAGCTGATATCATCAGGAGGGTGATGGAGAAAGATACTGAGGACACTCAGCACCTACCAAACCAGACAGCCAGATGCTCCTAAGTGCCCATCACTGAAGTAGACTTAAAATGCTCCCAGCATGGCTTAGGGAATTTTGTGGAAGAGGGGACAAAAAGATTATTAGAGCCACAAGTTGGCACATTTTGCACAGAGACATTGCCTCTCCCCCATAACTGACTGTCACCCCCATAATTCATGACCCACAATCTCCATGGGGTTGACCAGCATCCCCAATGAGGAATGCCTCTTCAGAAAAGGGGTAGAGAGGAGGGAAAGGATGGTACCAACATGTGATGTTTACATACAAAATATGTCCATATCTAACAATAATAATAATAATAATAATATGTTAATGTCAAGTAACTTCTTGTCTCTACAGGACTTAGCTGATGTCTCTGGGAGCTCACTTTTGGGAGGTAATTATTTTATGGCATTTATATTAATTAATAAACTTATATTTATAGTATTTGAAACTTTAATACAGCTAAAAATACAATATTTCCATTAGATGCCATAGAGAAAATGCTTTATTTGGTTTTAACAAAGGCAATTCTACTGGGTATGCTGCATCCCCTCTCAAGAATATAGGTCTTCTAGTGTGACCAACTCATGTCTCAGTATGTGCCTGAGAGGGAAAACTCTCCATATTGGATGAAGCCAATAAAGACAACCTGGTTCAAAGTACATCCTGCAGAATGCAGATACCTTCCATGATTCACATGCCTTCCTCATATGTCCAGGGACACATGTGTTATGAAGCCACCTGGTATTAATACTCATTCCTCAAACATCCATGCACATATATGCCAATATTTGTTATGAAGCCCCATGGTGTTCTCATGAATTCCTCAGATATTGATGTACATATGTATACACAAGTATAGTATACATATATATATATACATAAGTATGTATGTACACACAAGTGGTATAGTGAAATAATTTTGAGAAATACTGGATCAAAGAAAGCCAGATGATAAGATATTTCGCATGAAATGCTTCTTGGGCAATTGAATATGCTAATGTACATGGTGAGTCACCTCAAGAGTATAATTGGCTTCATTCATTAAGACTATGTGAACAAAGAAAATGTAATTAAAAGCCTCCTAACAACAACAATGCCCCGGCCCAGATGGATTCACTGCTGAATTCTACCAAACATTCATTGCAGGGATAAAGCCAATATTTCTCAGGTATAAAGAAACAAAATAATGAAATTTTCAGGAAAATGGATGGACTTGGGAGAAAAAGAAAACATAGTAAGCAAACTCACAAAAGCACAAAAAGACAAATGCCACATGTTCTTCCTCATATGTAGTTCTTAGTCTAGAACAGCTTGACTTGCAGGTATAATTGATAGGCAAATTGAGGGACAGATAATAGGAGGTGGATGGGTCCTGGGGGGAGGAGGGTGAGAGAACATTTACACAAAACTAAAGCCAACATGAATTAGGATTGTAGCACCATTTCTCCTGGATGGCAAACTGTGGTTGATTGGATATATGACCCCATATACTCAGGTTTGAATCTTGAGTCTCCAGTAGGTGGAACTCTACTGGGAAAGAAATATGTCATTGGGAGCAGATCTTAGCATTCAGCCATAAGGTGTGTTTGGGAGCAATCGTAAGTCCAGCCCTCAAGTGTGTGGAGAGTAGTTGGAGCTTTGGCTGCTAGTGCCTGCTGGTGTGGGTGTTTGCTGGTTGTTGTATGATGTCTCTCTACTTGGATCTATGGAAATGAGCTAGCTTCTTCTGGCATTAATGTTGTTCCCCTGAAATTTATACAGCTGAAATAAACCCTTTCCTCCCACAATCTATGTCTGGTTGGGTGTTGTCTCTCCAGCAACAAATTTGGTTTCCCACAATACAAACTAAAAGATCCAACCCTCAATAGGAGTAAGGAGGGGACATCTAGGCAGAAAGGCCCCAGAGAGGGTAGGAGGAAACCTAGTCCTAAAACCATAGGCTCTGGCTTACAATTCTCAGTTCCAGAAATGGGTTATATGCCACCTATGAGGGCACCTATGACATTCCCCAAAAACAAGGCAGGTTCTGCCAAACCACTTGGTTACACACCAGAGCTAAAGGGTAAAACTCTATTGTTGAAGACAATAAAAGCTGATGACACAGAACATTGAGAGATCATTCTGGAAGTTAGAAGGAAGCCTATTCCTCAATGGCTAGCCCTAATGCTACTGGGAAGTGCTATGAGCTGCTGAAAAGAAATGGCCACCAACATTCTAAAGAAGCAGGGGATCTTGCTAGATACAAAAGCAACCAGCAAGACAAGAAACTGTGCAATAGTGGCCGATGTGGGTAACCAATGACCCTCTGATTGGATAAGTGGCCCACTCATTGGGAAGGACCTCATAACTAATACTGGAAACCAAGTTAGAATCCTATAGAGATGATGGTCATAGACTCTAGTGAGAAGCTCCCACTAGTCTTTTGCCAAAAGAGTGACTATACACATCAAAATCTCTCTTAATTATAACTGTGCTTGTACACTTTAATCCATGTTGCTCTCATTCTGAAAATCTGTTTTCATTTTTACAGAATGCAACAAAAATTGGGGAAAACCAAAATACAACAACAGGACAAGAAAAGACAGCTTGGGACACTCAAAATGAATCAAAACAGAAATCTAAAAGTTGCTGAGAACTGAACACTAAACATTAAAACTTAACACTAAAGTAGACCTATAATACACCCACCAAGGCTCAGGGCACATTGTGAAAATGGTACCAAAAGAGATTGTAAGAGCTACAAGATGGGAAGGAATGATACCCTACCAGAAAAAAAAGGAAGAAAGAGAGAGAGAAAGAAAGGGAATTCTCCCTGACTCCTTCTATGAAGCTAGCATTACACTAATACCAAAACCAGATTGGAGACATAAGAAAAGAAAATTATAGACTATTATTCCCAATGAACTTAGACATAAAAATTCTCAGTAAAATTCTTACCATCCAAATACAAGAACATATTAAAAGTATCATCCACCTTGGTGAAGTAGGTTTCATCCCAGGAATTCAGGGATGGTTCATCATATGGAAGCTGATAAATGTAATATCACATAAATAGACTTAAAGACAAAAACCACATGATCATTTCAATAGATACAGAAAAGACCTTCAACAAAATACAACATCCCTTCATGATTAAAGCACTGGTGAGAATAGGGATAGAGGGACCATATCTCAACATAATAACGGCTATATATAGCAGGCCCATATCATACTAAATAGGGAAAAACTTAAAGCATTCCCATTAAGGTTTGTAATAATACAGGGGTGCCTACTCTCATAACTGCTTGGCAACACAGTACTTGAAGTCTTAGCTCAAGCAGTAAGATATGAGAAAGAAAGAAATGGGACACAAAGTGAAAAGGAAGAAGCCAAACTAGCCCCATTTGCCGATGACATGATCCTATACATGAGCGAAACAAAACTCAACCAAAAAAGCTCCTACAGCTGATAAAGTTTTTCAGAAAAGAGGTAGGACACAAAATTAACACACAAAAGTTAGTAGCTTTCATATGTACCAATGACAAACCTATAGAGAAAGAAATCAGGGAAGCAGTCCTGCTTACAATAGTTACAAATATTAAATATATTGTAATAACAATAACCAAAGAAATGAAAGACCTATACAGTGCAGGCTGTTGCCAAAGCACAAGGTTAACCACTAGAGCTAAATTATAAGACCCTATTGCTGAAGACACCACAGGCCTCAGACATAGGACATCAAGAGATTATGCTGTAACTTAGAAGGAAGCCAGCTCCCTGCTGCCTAGCCTTGATAGCTATGTGAGCTGCTGGGAGATAATGGCCACTAGCAGTGTGAACAAGCAGAACACCCTGCAAGCTATGAAATAAACCAGCCATACAAGATGTACACACCTGTGCAATAGTGGTACACCAAACAAGGGCACAATCGGACCTTGAAGTAAAGCGGAACACTTTACCAGAAACACTACTGGTAAGAACTGCCACTTATAAGTCACATCTTTGTACTCACTGGTTTTTGTCTTATTCTAATCAACAGTGTGAATTATACCTTAGTGAGAATATCACCTCATTTTAAATGTCATCAAACTGAGTCTCATAAAGGTTAAGTGAATATCCCAAGCCACACAGCTTGTAAATGAAATTCTTGGAAAAAAACAACTACATTTTAGCTCTGATAAACTTTATTGATGTTATACCACCTGCCAGAAAAAAAGAGCAATAAATTAGTTATTATAGTAAAGCAAAAGAAAAGACCACTACCTACAGAAGTGCTTCCAGGGACTGTTGTCCTGAGAAAGAATTGATTTCTCAAAAAATAAGTGTACACTTTTCATGTCTAGGCTGACTACACCTGCCTGCCATTCAATGCTCTGCTTACCAGGTCTGTAGAGACTTGCACACAGGTCATGTTCATGGCTGAAGATACATGCACACAAGACACGCACACAGGTCATGGAAGTCTTGGGAGCATGACCATAGGCTAAGTAAATACCCTGGTCAAATCCAAGCCCTGACAACAGTAGAGGGTTTGGCTGGCTAGAGTTCAGTGCTAGTGGGAGCTAGTCTTCACCAGCTCACCGGAATGAGTAACTGTGTGTCTTCTCAACCTCACATCCAGCAATGTCAGACTGGTAACTCAAAAGCAGCCAAGGTGACAGTGTTTTATCATGAATATGTCTTTTCCTAAGAAAACAACCCATATATTTAGTGTTCTTTCTTCCCTTAAAAAAAAAAGTAAAATCAGACTGGGGAGATGGCTCAGTCTGTAAAGTGCTAGCCTCATCAGTGAGCTCTGAGTTCAGAAAAAAAAATCCTGTCTCAAAACTAAGATGGAGGGCTGGGCAGATGATTCACCTTTTAACGATGCTTGCTTGCAAAGCCTGACAACATGGTTTCAATTCCCCAGTACCTACATAAACCAGATGCACAAAGTAGTGCATGTATCTGGAGTTCATTTGCAATGGCAAGAGGTCCTAGCATGCCCATACTCTCTCTCTCATAAATAAATATAAATATTATAAAAATACTAAGGTGGACAGCAATTGAAGAGACTCCCTCTTCGACCTATGGCTTCCACATGCACACATGTGCAACTGCGCACACTTGTGCATCCACATGTATATTAGTATGCATACACACATGTATACACACCACACACATACACATGCAAAGCACAGCACACTCAATTCCTTCCTAAACTGCCATCAAACACTACAAAGGAGAGATTTTGTGTGTGTTTTTCTAGAAATATGAGAGATTAAATTATCTTCTGTTTTTTTCCATATGTGGAACACTGCAGACCAACATGTAGGAGGCTCAGGGGAAAGCTAGCTTCATTTAGGCAGTTTCAGTTAAGGACAGAAGCCCGAAGAGAGAAACAGAAGGTGCCACTCTGCCCTGGCCGGAATGGATCTCTTATCTGATCTAGATCCATCTAAAATAGCTACAGTGCCCCTACTGCCCACAGTCTATAACACACTACCTAGATGGGCTGGCCTTTACTCTCCAGGTGGGCTGGTGGAGTCTGCCCTTTGAATCTACAGACTAATCGGGTCTTCTTCCCCTTACATACCTAAATCTGAATACATTTTCAATCACCTATAAAGGCGATGTCCTATGTCCTTTTTGCTCTCCCTGTTTTGTCCATGTCCTGTCCTGTGATCTCTGGTCACATTGCTTGGATACACGTGAGTGAATCTGGCTTCCTCCCGCCCCGCCCCCCACCACACACACATACAGCCTGGCTAGGGGTGGGGCACCTACTACTCTGCTAGAGCAGAGTACTGTTTCTTGGCCTGGGTAATTTTCTATTTGTCTCTGTTTTTTGCTTTGGAATAACTTTGGTGTAATCTCTCTACACAAGCTCCTTGGTTCTATCTTCCACATGCTAGTGGCTCTGCTCTGCTCTTTTTCCATAAAAACTTCCATTTCTCTTAAATGAGCCTCACGAACTATACTGTGTCTTCCACATGAGAACATGCTTCCTACTTTCCACATGCTTGTGACTCTGCTCCAGCCTTCTTCCTAGATCCCAGTTTCCCTTAAATAAACCCCACAGTTTGTGATCTCTTCCTAAATAGACTCAATAATACATAATTTATCCTTCTTGAGCCTGTTTCTATCAATTCTTTGTTAAAAATAGGATAGGACCCAAAATTGGGGTTTATAAATTTGGGGGACTGCTCCTAAATACCAAAATCCTGCATCAAAAGCAGAGACCTACCTGGAGAGCTAGTGGTCCTTGGCCAAGGCCAGTTTTGCATCACACTGCCGGGGTTATGTAGAGTCAGGGTTATTTGTTCTGGCCTGTGTAAATGTGACTAGATCTCACTTCCCTTTCCTATACATTTCCATGAACCCAGAGTTACATTTCCCCCAAATTCACAAAAGCAGTTATGAGGATATAGGAATGCCTCAGAGTACAGCATTTAAAAAGATCTCACATAAATAGCATATTAATTCTCTAAGACCACACAAGCTGCTTAAACTTTAAAATGTTTCGTTTGGTTGCCATTTTGCCTCTGGTTATATTAATTCAGTTGGGTTACTTTGGTTGTCTCGAGTTTCTCCAGTTTGTCTAGTTGAAATCATTTGAGAAGTTTTAAAAAGCTAGACAGTAAGTTAATAACATAAAGACTATAAAATGGATAACCTTTCTAAACTGAGGCAAAAAAATGCTGAACACATAAAATAATGTCTGAAAAATAAAAGTTGTTCCTTTAGCACATTAGAATCATGCAGAGGAACAGACACACTGAAAAGGCAGATGATGTGTCCCCTCCCACGATGGGCCTTACTCCTGGAGTTAATACTCTAACAACAGTAAATGTCCATAGCCTTCACCTGGCAAATTTTCACGCAGCATGAAGGAAAGACTACTCCTAAGAATTTACACCCCGCCTTTCCCTTCATCACATTCTAGTGAACTACTTGAACTGACAATCTCCCTTGAGGACAGGACAAGGGCAGCTACAAGCCGTGCTTGAGGAATATCATTTCAAAGAAACAGCAGTGTGAATCCCTGCCCAGGTCTTATGTACATAAACCATCAGCAGATGGAGCCCTTTGCTAATTCAATGGCCATGCTGGGCCTTGTTTCATTGGCATATGACATTGCATGCCCTATATTAGTAGCTCATGCTGAATAGCTGTCATTTGTTGGCATTACTCGTCATTGCACTTTTACAAGGAAGCATCTAAGGTCTATGCTTCCACAAATGCATGACAAAAAAGAAAAAAAGCTAATATGGGGTTTAGAGTCAGTGTGTGATATGTTGCCTTTCTCTTGTCTTCACATGTGTGAGCATGGAACTTCGATGTATTCAGTCCATAAATGTAAAGATCTACATGTGTTGCAATAATGTCATGTTTGATCTCTCTAAATCAACCTAATATTGGTTTTGAGCATCATTTCACAAGACTTGGGGGAAATTTTGTAATAACTATTTGTTCCCCATCCCCTCCCCAAGTTAGAATGATGTAAAAGCTGCATGGTTGATTCAGTTTCAAGAGCAGAGGACTTGTGAGATGGGGTAGGAATGCTCCAGTCCTTTGTTCTCTGTTGAACCAAGTCACTCAGGTGTAGCTTGGTTGCTTCTAAACTAAGTGTGAGATACAGCAATTGCCCAGGAAGCTAAAGCCTCCCACAGCCCAGAGTCTTACTGTGTAGACAGAGCATCATGCATCATGCCAAGCCTCTCTGCGTGTTTCCTAAAGCATGGTCAACTTTCCTGAGAAGTATAGATCTCTCTCCTCTCATCGGGAATCTCATTTTTAAGTCAAAAACAGACTTCTCTCTTTCTATTTCCTTTAGGGATTTTTGTTTGTTTGTTTTGGTTTTGTTTTTTTTGGGGGGGGGTTGTTGTTGTTGTTTTTTTTGCTATACTTAGAATCCCACACCCACAGATACTGACTTCATTGGTGTGCTTTTTTTTCAGAAAATGTGCAAAATACAGTAATGTATAGGAACAAATTTGCCTATAGAGATGCAAGAAAATTACCTATATTCATAATAAAGGACGATTACAATAATTTCTATATTTAATTTATTCTCTTCTGTAAAAATAGTTTTTATAGGAATGGTGAGATATCTCAGTGGGCAAGAATGTTTGCTGTGAAAACATGAGGACCTGAGTTCAATCCCAAGCACTCACATAAATATCTAGGTGTGGACACATATGCCTGTACCTGAGGGGGACGGAAAAAGGAAAAACACTGCAGCTTGTTGGACAGCCAGACTAACCAAAATAAATAAATAAATACAATGGCAGCTCCAGGTTCAGTGGGAGACTCTGTCTGAAGGAAGCAATGCTAAAGAGTAATAGAGGACACCCAGTGGTCTACTCTGGCCTACACACACACACACACACACACACACACACACACTATACATGCATATGTGACACACATAAAAATAGTTTTTGCATAATATAAGTAGTATATGTTGTTTCAGAAGAAGATTTAAATATAGAAATGTAGGGGAAAATCTTCCTCTTCTCTCTCTTCTCTCTATTTCTTGCATATTACCAATCTTTTTCCTCCTTCTTTTCCTTGGTACTGGCCTGTAATTCCCAGTACCAGCATGTGGTTAATATCCACAATGATCTGTTGATCAGAGAGACCTAAATGGTTTCTCAAATGAAGACAGATTTCTGTCAGAGTACTTGATGACCCACCAAAGGTCAGTGGTAAGATCCTACTGCTGAAGACACCTTATGTGGTCGACACGTAAAATGGAATGGCATGGCTGGAAGTTGGAAGAGAGTCAGTCCCCAGACAGCCAGCGCGTCTAGTGCCAGAAGGTGCTATATGGGCAACTGGGGGAAAATGACCAATATCTGTCCAAGCAACTCATGGTCTAACCTACTTATCAGCAAATAACTTGTTGTGATGCCCACACAAGTGCAATAGTGGCACGCAGCCATAGTGGGTAACCAACTACCCTTGAATTGGCCAACAGATCCACTCAAGGGAATGGAATCCATAGCTGGAGATGGGAAACAAGTCAGAACCATATCCAAAAAACTCTCCATTATCAAGCTCCCACCAATCATGGGCTACAAGAGGGCCTACACCCACTAAATTCTCTCTAAAATAATAATGGTTTTCCCATTTATCTGGTGCTGACTTCACTCTCCATTGGAGAATTTGCTTCTCTTTTTCAGATGGATGCAGATCCTGGGGAAAGAATTGGCCCATCACACCCCACCATGGCCCCAGCTGAAACCAAGAGTAATTGGGGAAATGAGCAAGAGTGCTGCTTTCTTAGTGAACCTGGTACCAGCACAAGGGTGAAGGAGATAGACACAGAGAATACTCAACTCCTACCAAACCAGATATCCAGAGACACAGAGGCTCCCAAGACCTCATCATTGAAGTAGACCTAAAATGAACCCAACATGGTTCAGGGAAAATTGTGGAAGAGGGGGCGGAAAGATTGTTAGAGCCACATTTGGGTCATTATGCACAGAGACATTGCCTCTTACCCATAACTGATGGCTAGCCCCACAATGCATGACCCACATTCCCCAAGAAGAGGGTCCCTGTAGAGGGAGGAGGACAGAGAGGTGGCTAACAATGGTACCAACACACTGTGTACATAACTAATAAAATACATAAATAATGAACTTGAAGATAAAAAATAAATATATGCAACAATCTAGGGAAATACATAACAATCAGATTTTACATAAGTAAGATTCAATGAGATAATAATTGTAGCCACATTTAAGCCATGTGGATGAGGCTGTACATGTTGAGCTCATGCTCACTATACACCTGTGCTGGGCCTCATTCCCTTAGCTCTAAGTCTTCCCATTTGCCAAAGTCATCAAATATTCTTCATTACTAAAAGAAAAATGTTGAAGGGAGCTCTTCATAAAATATGGGAGATTAGAAATGGAGTGATCATCCTTAGTCTTTGATCCCTGGTGGAAAGATTCCTTCAAAGCTAGACATCTCTTCCACCTGCAAAATGGTTGAGTTGGGTCAAATCAGAGATCATCAGTTTGGCAGCTGTGACACCTTCTATGAGAACTCCGCCCTCTTAGATAGTCTCTCACCCCTCCTACAGTCCATCTGAACAAACCAACACACTGTGGTACATCTTTCTATGTCAGATTGAAAGCTGACTTTTTAGTGGCACATTTACTGCTAAGACCTCCTCAGAAACATAGGGCTTTGATGATTAACAGCTGCTGTATTTTTCAAAGGGAGGCAAAATTTAAATACTGCTAGGAATCAAAATATTTTCTGTGACCAGGTTATGATGATCAGTATAAAACCATCTCTGATTCATTGTTCTAAAAATAGCACTTTCTAAACCAAGAATATTTTCAGTATGACTTTTACTTTTTATTCTTAAAGTAAAAGATGATAACATATTTTTGAAGACTCCTCTCTTCCTGTGTTTATGCTGTATTGTGAGTATATGAGCTCTCAAATTCTCCCATTATTTATTCTCTTCATGTCACTCCCTTCCTGTTGTTTGCTATAACAAAAATGCATAGAGTGAATAATTTATGAACCACAGTCATGGATGAAGTGCAGGTTCTAGAATCTTCAAAGTCCAAAATAAAGACACCAAAATATTCTATCTTTTCAGGACAGATTGCTGTTACATCCTTGATGGAAGTGGAGCAAGCCCCTTCAGGCCTCTTTTATCAGGACACTGACCCCATTCCTGAGGGGTCCACCCTCAGGACTTTGTCCCTTCCCAATGGTCTCACCTCTTATTACCGATACACTGAAGATTAGATGTCAACACATGAATTTTGGAAGGATATGAAAATTTGGACCAGTGATGGGTTTTGTTTTAGTTTTATATTTGTTTCATTCTTTCAAAGATAATTTGGGGAAGAAGAAAGAAGTATCATTTGCAGAGCTGCCTTGAACTGAGAGTAGATTTATGTTCAGAGAAGGCATCCATCAGAAAGAAGGGAGAGGATGGGTAGCAGGTAAAAGTGGAGGCTGGTAAACATGAGCCACTGTGATTATGGGATGAGAAGCCAGAGCCACATCAGTAGAGGGGAAGGGCGGGAAGATGCTGACTGTTTCTGGGGAGACTTGCTACGTTGGTCAAAAGATGAGCTACAGCATAAAGCGCAACCTGAAGTTCTCATCATAAAACATGCAAAGGATAACTGGTTTTCAATGATTTCCCCACATCTGCCCATAGTAAAACATCCCCTCATTATCTGAGGAGTTTCAAGAAGTTTCTTGCCATTACAATGTGTCTCTTCCTGCAGGACTCTGGCTCCAGTGAACATCTTTAGAGATACAATAAAGTCCTCACACATATCTTAGGGTCTGATATGATGCTCAAGCTGTTATCAAACTCAAGTGGTTGGCAACAGCTTTCTTACTGGGTCAAGCTCAGTATCCCTTTGTTCTTAGTATAGGTTCTCATCCTAGAGAAACTTCATTTCTTATATAAGTAGACCTCCGGCTGATTATAAGTATCCTGTAACGCCCATTGGATTTACATGAGCACAGAATAATCCAATTTAAATTCAAATCATTTCCCTCATCCTACACAAAACATTTTCAGTAATCCAAGAAAGCAGGTTGTTAAATCCTCAAAGAATAATGTAGGCAACAATGAACACATAATCACAGGTAAGAAGATTGTTGTAGTTAAGGAGAAATAGTCTGAAACAAAGAAGAATGTTCATTAATCATCAAAGGTATGCAACTGGTTAGACAGTGTGCTTAAAAGAAAGAGTTTCAGGAAATTGATCATTTGGAAGAAAGCTATGTAGGCAGGACTATGATCACATATATAAGGATTATGTGCAGACAATGTGGTAATCTGGGGATATGTAGATGATCAAAGTGGTTCTACACTCTGACTCAGCCAGTAAGCCTATAGAGTTCAACAAATGCTATTCTTGTCACAATTGACAGCATATTAATATTTAAGCAGTTGAATGTTCAGGCAAATGAGAAAGTAATAACAGTGTAAGGAGGAGGTAATAGTCAAGCTACACCAAGAATGGCCATCAATATTCATGCGCAGATTAATACAGGGGAAATCCAAGAAAAAAAAAAAGAATGAGTAAGTGTATATGGCCTGCTTAAGAAATTATAACCCAAATCTCTCTAGCCTGTAGTTTGAAGGTTTTATGGTAGATGCCCACTAAGGGAATAACCGGGTCTGTAGGTATCTCTATACTCAGCTTTTTCAGAAGTCTCCATATTGCTTTGCAAAGAGGTTGTACCATCCTACATTCCCAAAAACAGTGGATGAGTGTTCCTACTTCTCCACATCCTCGCCAGCATTTATTTTTATTTGATTTTTTGATGTTTGCTATCCTTATTGGGGTAAGGTGGAATCTCATAGTTGTTTTAATTTGCATTTCTCTGATGATAAGGGATGATGAACATTTTCTTAAGTGTATGTTTGCCATTTGTATTTCTTCCTCTGTGAACTGCCTGTTCAGCTCTTTGCCCCATTTTGTGAGAGGGATCTTTGACTTTTTACTGTTTAGATTTTTGAGTTCTTTCTAGATTCTAGAGATTAGGCCTCTATCAGTTGGATAACCCGCAAATATTTTCTCCCATCCTGTGGGTAATCTATTGGCTTTGCTTACTGTATGCTTGTCTGTAAAGAAACTCTTCAGCTTCATGTGATCCCATTGGTTGAGTGATGGTTTAAGTTCGTGAGCTATTGGGGTTTTGTTCAGGAAGTCTTTTTCCATTCCTATATCATGGAAAGTACTTCCTAAATTTTCTTCCAGTAGTATTCGAGTTTCTGGTCTTATATTTAGGTCTTTGAACCATTTGGACTTCAGTGGAGTGCATGGTGAAATGTGTGGATCAAGAGTCAGTTTCCTGTATATGGTTATCCAGTTTGTCCAGCACCATTGGTTGAAGATGCTGTCTTTCTTCCAGCCTATATTGTTTGGGCGTTTATCAAATATCAAGTAGCTATAGTTGCTTGACTCAAAGTCCAGGTCTTCAACTCTATTCCATTGGTCTATACTCCTGTTTTTATGCCAGTACCATGCTGTTTTTATTACTATGGCTTTGTAATATAGCTTCAGATCAGATATGGTGATGCCTCCAGAGGTATTTCTTTTGCTGAGGATATGTTTGGATATGCGAGGCCTTCTGCCTTTCCATATGAAATTTGAGATCATTTTTTCGATCTCTGTGAACAACACTGTAGGGATTTTAATTGGAATTGCATTAAATCTGTATATTGCCTTTGGTAGGATTGTCGTCTTCACAATGTTAATTTTGCCTATGCAGGAGCATGGGAGGTCTTTCCATTTTCTCATGTCCTCCTCAATTTCTTTTCTGAGTGTTTTTATGTTTTCATTGTATAGATCTTTCACTTCTTTGGTTAACGTTATTCCAAGGGATTTTACTTTTTTTTTTTTGTTGCTATTGAAAATGGGACTATGTCCCTTATTTCTTTCTCTGTATCTTTGTCTTTTGCATATAGGAAGGCTACTGATTTTTGTGCATTGATTTTGTATCCTGCTACTTTGCTATAAGAGTTAATCACCTTCAGGAGTTTTGGGATGGAGTCTCTTGGGTCTCTTACAAATACAATCTCGTCATCAGCAAATAGAGCTAACTTAACTTCTTCCTTTCCAAATTGTATCCCTTTTATTTCCTTCTCCTGTCTTATTTCTTGAGCTAGGACTTCCAGTACTATATTGAAAAGCAGAGGTGAGAGTGGACAACCCTGTCTTGTTGCTGATCTTAATGGGAATTCCTCCAGTCTCTCTCCATTAAGTATTATTTGGCCTTTCGGTTTGCGAGGATTTTGTTTAGGATCTTTGCATCTAAATTCATCAGGGAAATAGGCCAGTAGTTTTCTTTTCTATTGGCATCTCTGTCTGGTTTTGGAATTAGGGTGGTGCTAGCTTCATAAAAGGAGTTGGGTAGCTTTCCCTGTTTACCAATTGTGTGGCACAGTTTGAGGAAGATTGGTTTGAGTTCTTCCATGAAGGTTTGATAGAATTCAGCTGAGAAGCCATCCGGTCCTGGACTCTTGATTTGCTCAACCATTTTTGTAGCAGCTCAATTTGTATTAGCTAAGAGCTGGAATCAACCCAGATGTCCATCACCAGACAAATGGATAACTAAGATGTGGTATATCTGCACAATAGAATTCTATACAGCAGTAAGAAAAAAATGACACAATGAAATTTAAGGAAAAATGGTTGAACCTGGAACAGATCATTCTCAGTGAACTTACCCAATCACAGAAAAATAATTGCCACATAGTCTCACTCATCTACAGCACCTAACCTGAATTTACCCAAGACACCTTACATACCCAGCAAGCATCTCATGGACTAGACACTAGGACGGATGGGGAGGGAAAGGAGGGCATTGAAGGGGTGGGAAACACAAATCTAGGCCCAAAAAGCAATGGTACCATAAAATTCTACTTCCAAAAAGACAGACCAAATGGCTGATCCTTCACCAGGCCCTTACAGGGAATACCTGAACCACAAGACACTGGAGAGGGTAGGATCACGACTAACCTTAATCTTCTATATCTTCCCTCCCTTCTTCTCCCTCTCCCTCTCCCTCTCTCTCTCTTCTCTCTAACTCTTGTATATTAGTTATCTTTTTCCTCCTTTCCTTAGTGTGCACTGACCTGTAACTCCCAGTACCAGCATGGGGCTATCATCCACAATGATGTTTTGATCAGAGAGACCTACAAGGTTTCCTAAAAGACAGACACATTTCTGTCAGAGTACTTGATGACCCACCAAAGGTTAGTGGTAAGACCCTACTGCTGAAGACAACTTATGTGGTTGATATGCAAAATAGAATTGCATGGCTGGAAGTTGGAAGATAGTCAGTCCCCAGACAGTCAGCGTGTCTAGTTCCAGAATGCGCTACATGGGCGACTGGGGGAAAATGACCAATATCTGTCCAAGCAACTCATGGTCTAACCTACTTAGCAGCAAATAACTTGTTGTGATGCCCACACAAGTGCAATAGTGGCACACAGCCATGGTGGGGAACCAACTGCTCTCAATTTGGCTAACTGATCCCCTCAGTGGTATGGGACCCATAGCTGGAGCTGGGAAACAAGTCAGAACCATATCCAAACATAAGCCCAGTCTCCAATATCAAGCTACCATCAATTTTGGGCTACAAGAGGGCCTACACCTATTAAATTCTCTATAAAAAAAAAGTAAGGGTTATCTCATTTGTCCTGGTGCTAATTTACTCTCCGTTGGAGAATCTGCTTCTGTTTTTCAGATAGATGTAGATCCTAAGGAGAGAGCCACCCCATCATACCTCAAAAGTGCTCTGGCTGAAACTAAGAAAAATTGGGAAACAAGCAAGGGTGCTGTTTTCCTGATGAACCAGATACCAGTACAAGGGGGAAGGAGATCACACAGAGAAAAATCAACTCCTACCAAATCAGAGAGCCAGAGCCTCAGAGGCCCCCAACACCTCATCACTGAAGCAGACCAAAAATGAACCCAACATGGCTCAGGGAAATTTTTCGGAAGAGGGGGCGGAAAGAATGTCAGAGCCACATGTTGGGTCATGATATGCAGAGACATTTAGCTTACCCATAACTGTGGGCTAACTCCACAATGCATGACCCGTATACCTCAACAAGGAGGGGCCAAGGGGAGGGGGTAGGTCACAGATGAGCCTAATAATGGTACCAAACTGACTGTATTTGCTGAATACAAAACTAACTAATAAAGAAAAAAAAAAGAAATTATAACCCTTGCTTGTGTCAGGAAAGTTCTAGATGATAGGTTAAGAATGCTAGAGAAGGCTCAGACAACAAAGGGAGTGTGGATTTCTTTCTGCAGTGGATATGCACTGGACAGCAATCAGTGAGGACTGAGCTGAGATTTTTATACAGATACATCTGAAGTTAATGCATGGTATAGAAAACGATGGTGGAGGAGAGCGGATGGAGAGATTGCTCAGTGGTTAAGAGAACTTCCTGAAAAGCATGAGGGCCTGAGGAGGCTTGAGAGACACTTTCAGTTCAGTCAAGCTCCAGGATCAGTAAGAGACTCAGTTCAAGTAAAAATGGGTAGAAGAGTAATGGAGTGAGGCACTCAAAGTCCTCTGTGACCACCACAGGTGACCATACCCCTGAAATTCACATTGCATTTACATGGGCACAGTACAATCCAAGTTAAATTCAAATCATTTTTAATGTAATTTAACCTGATAACCACATTAAGTGCTACTAGCCTCATTTTAGAGAGGAAAATGCATGTCCAAGATACTGTGAAAACTGTCCAAATACACAAAAGAAAAAATAAAGAAAATCCTTGGTTGTCTTGGGAGAAGACACTCATGTTGCTGTCCATCTGTACAGTAATATGGCCTTAGAGGTTAGGGGTACAGACCAGGCTATATACACTTCACTTGAGCTGGCACATCCTATTTATTCATTGCTCTCATTTTTTCTAGGAGGAAACAATGGATCCAGAAACATTGAAAATACTAGAAGAAAACATATGTAATACACTGCAAATTGTAGGAATTTTTAAAGTTTCTGAATAGGACTCCAATAGCACAGGAAATAGATCCAAGAATAAACAAATGGACTAAATGAAATTAAAGACTTTCTTCACAGCAAAGAAAACTATCAGCAGAGCAAACAGGAAGTACACAGAATGGGTGAAGGTCTTTGCCATCTATTGCTGAAGACTCTACATGCTTGTGTTACATGTCACTGAGAAATCAACCCAGAGCTGAACTGGAAGCCTCCTCCCTGTTGACTAGCTGGCAGGATGCTAGAAATAGCTATGCAGCATGCAGCCTGGTTGGAGAGAGAAGTAATCATTAGTCTTGACCAGCAGTGGACTCTGCAAGCCATGCAGCTGGCCTGCCAAGCCAAATTTGCCAACAGGAGCAATAGTGGCATGTCTGTTACAGGGAAACCAACTACTCTCTGGACTAGAGGCCCACTCCATGGGAGGGAATACATGCCTGATACTGAAAACCTAGCTAAAAAGCCAATACTGGGGAGGTCATAAGCCCTACACTTATTCTTATTTACTCTGCTTATAGAAATTACAAAACAGTGATGTTATTTCACCAAACATGTGCATCCTCCAATGTCAAAGAAGGATAGAGAGATTAAAAGAAATGATAAAATTGGCTGATTAGAAATAGAAGAGGCATGATGAGACTGGATCAAGAGAACTCGGGCTTTACATTTCATGAGCATTATTTGTTAATGACAACTTACTTTTCAGGCACAAAAATATTATTTGTTATTTGTTTTACATAGTCACCACCAATCATCCCATATTTTTTTTGAGACTGCTTATTCATAAGAATAGACGCTAGGGTTGGAAAGACAGCTCAGTCAGTAAAGTGCTTGCCATGCATGCACAAGAAACTGAGCTTGGATCCCCAGCACCCAGTTAAGGGCCAGACATGGTGACTCAAGCCTCTACTGGGAAGATAGAGGTGGCATCTTGATGGCTAGCTAGTCTAGCTGAATGGGTGAGCTCCAAGCAAGTTATACCACATGGTACAAAAATGGCACATAAGTTATGGGGGTAATCAACTGTTCTCTGATTGGATATGAGGTCCACTCAGTGGAAGGCAAGTCATACTTGGTACTGAGGACCAAATCAGAAACCTATGGCTCGGAATATCATAGAACCTAGAGGGAAGCTTCCACTGTTCTTTTACAAAATGGAGGCATTATACTCCCAAAAAAGCCTTCTAAATGTATGTTTATCCCCTTTGATTAATGTTGCTGTCACTTTTGTTTAGCAAATCTGTTTTTTTACAGATGGGGTGAATACTGAGGAGAACTGGAACTCATTAAAGTGACAAGAAGAGAAAGCTGAGTACCTAGCATTGGATGAGTTATCTCTATGATGCCTGCCAGGACCCAGGGAACACTACAAAGGAAGTCGTGGAATGAATATGAGTGCTGCTGTCACTGATAGTCAGAGAACCTTCTCTATGGAGTGGTGGTAGACACTGAGGAGACTCAAAATTCATCAAAGCAGGAAATAAAAGGTTGCCAAGAGCTCAGCACTAAAGGAAATTTCTAACATACCCTCTAAGGCTCAGAGAGCACTGTGGAAAGGGGACAGAAAGAATTTTAGCTACAGAGTAGGAAGGCTCAATATGAGGTCCTGTCCTCCTGACAAGAACTGATTGGTGCATTCTCAACCCCACAGTAATTATCAATACCTCCACAATACGTGCATTCTCAACCCCACAGTAATTATCAATACCTCCACAATACGTGCATTCCCAACCCCACAGTAATTATCAATACCTCCACAATACCTATTAACTCATAAACATTTTGACATAGTAGAGGGCAGAGGAAGACAAAAGGAATGTGACAGCCAAACAGAAGAAGGACTACCTTGAAAGAGGAGGGTCCCAAGTGGAATGGGTTTTAGGGAAAGGGAACAAAAGAGGATACTATGATGCGAACATAACCAAATTCTATTGTCTTCATATATTAAAGTTCACAATAAAGATTTTAAAAAAATTAAAACAAGTAAAAAAATAAGCTACCCCCCCCAAAAAATAAGTTGAATAGCAATTGAGTAAGACACCTCATGTTGACTTCTGGCCTTCACACACCCATGCATGGATATGTGCACATTTGCATGCACGCACACACACACACACACATACATACACACACACCCGCACATGCATCTATACAGAAACATATATACATACACCATGCCCACGTTTTTTTTTTTAAGTTAATACTACTGGTTGAGCTATAGCCATCAGTGGCAGCCCCTACTAGTTCTAATCCTACTGGTAGATTTTTTTGTTACTTAAAAAGTTAGGCATTCTAAAATTCTGACATGTTATCCAAACTCATCTCATAGATACTTACAATGAATAGAATTCTTTAAAAAAAATTCTCTTTAAGTTACAGGGACACCAAAAGATACTGATAATATGTTGCACAACATACTGTGAAATAAGAGAGAAAAACAACATGCATAATACAGTCTCATTTTTAGTCAAATATATGTGGAAAAGAAGCATAGAAGAAAATAGAACAAAATCTAGCTGTTAAATCAATCTATAAGTAACTGTTTCAGTCAGCTTCATGTTGCTAGCAGAAAACACCCAACCAAGAGCAGCTTGTAGGAGGAAAGGGTTAATTTTGGCTTACAGACTTGAGGGGAAGCTCAATGATGGCAGGAGGAAACAAGGACATGAGCAGAGGGTGGACATCACTTCTGGCCAACATCAGGTGGACAACAGCAGCAGGAGAGTGTGCCAAACACTGGCAAGGGGGAGCTGGCTATAACACCCATAAGCCCACCCCTAACAATAAATCACCTCCAGGAGGCTTCAATTCCCAAATTGTCACCAACTGAGGACTTAGCATTCAGAACATGTAAGTTTATGGGAGATACCTGAATCAAGCCACTACATTCTACCCCTGGCCCCCATAAACAAATAATCATCCTTAATATAAAATGCAATGCATTCAGTCTAACTTAAAAAACCCCCAAGATTTTATCAGTTCAGTTCAAATATCCCCATTGTCCAAGATCTTGTAACTGAACTGTAATCCAAAGAAAAAGCCATAATGGCACAGAATAAATATTCACACTGCAAAAGATGACATTGGGCATAGCAAAGAAATAGTCAACCAATATGAGACTGAAAACAAACAGGGCCAACATCAAACCCTGTAGCTCCAAGTCCCACAACTCCAGTCAGTGACAAGTCTCCAAGTCCAATAATTCTAACCAGTGACCAGTCTCTGGGGTTTTAATTCCACCCCTCCACCTAGTCTACTCACAGTGCTAGAAGACTTTATCTGGTGCTAGCAGCTCTCCTTGGCAGTCATCCCATAGTCCTGGCATTTCTACTGGGTCTCTACTGCAACCCACAGTTCATCCTCATGGCTCCAACAGGCCTCCACTTAGGTAACCCAACAAGCCTGCTTCACCTCCTCCTGGCCAACATCAGGTGGAGACTTTGCCAAACACTGGCAATAAGAAGCTTGCTATAGCACCCATAAACCTTCCTGCAACAATGCATCACCTCCAAGAGGATCCAATTCCCAAATTGCCACCAGCTGGGGACCTAGCATTCAAGAACATGTAAATTTATGGGGGGCACAAGAATCAAACTATCACAAGAAAGTTGAAATCATTAAGTGCTCAAGTCCCTTATTTACAGTGGCATAGTATTTTCACATAAGTTTAAATCATATCTTGACTCCTTATGATAACTAATGTAATATAAAATATGCACATATTCTGTATTGTTTAAAGGCTATTAAGTAGAAACATGTTTTCCCCAAATATTTTCAATAAGCAGTGGTTGAAGTCTCAGATGTAGAACACAGAGAGTTGTTTGTACATATGTTACTTTTAGAAGGAACTGGAGTTGTTTTGATTTTTTATTTTTATTTATTTATTACAGAGAGGGGGGAAGGAGAGAATGGGCACACAAGAGTTTCTAACCACTGCAAAAGAACTCCAGACACATGTTCCGCCATGTGTATTTGGCTTACTTGGGTTCTGGGGAATCAAACCTGGGTCCTTAGGCTTTGCAGGCAAGTTCCTTTACTGCTAAGCCATCTGTCTAGCCAAGCACCTCCTAGACTAGACACTAGGATGGAAGGGGAGGGCATCAAAGGGGTGGGAAACACAAATTTAGACCCAAATGGCAATGGTACCATAATTTTCTACTTACTAAAAGACAGACCAAATGGCTGATCCGTCACCAGGCCCTTACAGGGAACACCTGAACCACAAGACACTGGAGAGGGTAAGATCAAAACTAACCTGGAGTTATATTTACAAGCTACTGATGGCCTCAAATGCAATCCTTTAGTTAAATACAATAGACTATTTTCTTTACTACTTTGTTTAATGAATTGTTTTCCATTGATCCAAAATTATTCAGTGTTCTACTAATTTATCATGTCTGGTTTCTGCAATTTACCATTTTCAACAAAAATTAAAGTGACAAGATACATTTACTTTATGTTAAACCCTGAAAAAAAAGCCTTCTTCAAGCCAGCCAGTGGTGCTAATGAGGCTGGTAGCTGGGAAGATGCCTTACCAATAGTGCAGTTTCCCCTGAGATGTTGAACACAGCATGAGTTATAGTGGAAGGCAGTGAGGATGAAATAATTGACCTTTGCAAGCTTATCAGTAATAATGATGACTTGGTCAGAAACTACTTCCCAGAATATTTTAAGCATCTATACCATAAATACCCATACCATCTCTCCTCTCAATTCATCCATCTATGTGAGGTTCATGAATTCTTATTCAAATCATACATACATTCAAACCTCTAAAGCTAAATATAAGTTTGTTTAAAACCAAACCATTTCATTTTTTAGTTTTCTTCATTGATTTCTGACTGGTTTGTTAATAACTTTAATACAAAATACACATGTCCTTTTATATCTTTAATTTTTAATTATTTATTGATTGATTTAAGAGAGAAACAGGGAGAGAGTGAGAGAGATAGAGAGAGATAATGAGCACACCAGGGCCTCCAGCCACTGCAAACAAACTCCAGACGCATGCACCACCATGTGAACCTGGCTTTATGTGGGTACTGTGGGAATAGAACCTAGGTCCTTAGGCATTACAGGCAAGCACCTTACTGTTAATCCATCTTTAGACATAAAATAGGCTGAAGAAAAAACATTAAGTTAGCATGCCCAATGTATTTCCTATCCAACCATATGGAAATTAATAGAAGCAGATTGGAAATTAGAAGTAGTAACAGGAAATGGAATTGTAGAAATTAACCATGTTCATCCTCAGTCAGAATTGATAGAAATGAATATGGCACTATACTCTAGTCCCAGTTAAGAGACAACCCTGCTTTTATGTTGTGGATGGGGAGTGGGGCACAGTACTTTCTTTTCTTTTCATTCACTAGAAGCATGTTAATGTCTAAGTGCAATTTACCTTTTGCCTTCTCAAGAGCTTACATAAAGTGTTCCATTGGCTGGGTCTTAGTGGCAGCATAAAGTAACATAAGGATTTATTAAATTATTTAGCAAAATATTTTAAAATCTTGCTTTAAAAATGAAGAAGAGGGTCTGGAGAGATGGTTTAGCACTTAAGACATTTGCCTGAAAAACCAAAGGATACAAGTTTGATTCCCCAGGACCCATGTAAGCCAGATGTACAAAGTGGCACATGTGTCTGGAGTTTGTTTGTAGCTGCTAGAGGCCCTGGCAAGCCATTTTCTCTGTCTATCTATCTATCTACCTATCTATCTATCTATCTATCTATCTATCTATCTATCTATCATCTATCTATCTATTTATCTACCTCTATCTGCCTCTCTGTTTCTCTAAAATAAATAAATGAAAGTAAAGTAAAAAAAAAGGAAATGAAAAAAAGAACTAAGCCATAGCAGGGCCTGGGCAGATGGCTTAGCAGCTAAAGTCACTTGCTTGCAAAGTCTGAAGGCCCTGGTTCTATTCTCCAGGACCTATGGAAAGCCAGAGGCACAACTTGGCACATGACTCTGGAGTTCATTTTCAGTGGCAAGAGTCCCTGACACACCCATTCTCTTCCTCTCTCTCTCTCTCTCTCTCTCTCTCTGCCTCCCTTCCTCCCCCCTCCCTCTCAAATAAATGAGTAAAAATGTTCTTTAAAAAAAGTGAACCAAGCCATACTAAAATCTTGCAGTGGTGATCACTGGCCAGGTATTAGTAAATAAGATGTTATCTACCCCTCATCTGTCTCTAAACTATACCAACTCTAAGACTCCACGGCTATGTCCTTAAGCTCAGAGGATAAATCTTTACCCTTTCTATACATTGAAATCTGGTTTCCTATTTTGATGACTTAATGGATTTAGTAAGTCTAAATTAAGGCTCTACTGATATAATGACTACAACATAAATATAATTTTGTTATGCTATTGAGAATTGTGAAAAATCCAACAAACATTACTGAGTAGCCTTATATGGAGTACAAATTTGAGAAGACTCCACTGGGTATTGTAAAGAGAAATAAGACTTGCTCTTATTCTCAAACATTATAATTATAGTTTATATAGTTAGGAAGATACATGAATGTACCTAAAATCTCACCAAAGTAAGACCTGTGAGCCAGTAACAAAGAAAGGTGCACAAGGCTAGCTTAAGTTTATGGGTAGTGGGGAATGAACTATAAAAACAAAATTTAAGAATGAACTCAGGCTCTTGTTCCAAAGGCAGCTGGCCCACTCTTAGGCAAATGGCCTCATGGGTCAGTTTTCCTTCTTTTCCTTCAGGCCCTGCTCCAAAAAGCAGCTAGCCCACTCTTGAGGAAATGAATCCAAGAGTCAGTTTCAATCGTGCCAAGGCTGTGCCCCACCCTCAATGGGTAGCGGGGTGATCTAATTTAGTCTTGAACTAGGAATAGAGGAAAATAAAAATAAGCAAAGTGGGAAAATCTAGTAGTTTGGAAGAAATTCAAACCAGAGAAATCTATAGTAAGAACACTAGAGAGAAACAAAAGACTGACAAGTTCAGGAATCATGTGTAGTTCAGCTGAGTCTAAACAGCAGGAAAATCTAAAAATGGAAGTTAAGGTAGAACCACAGCATATAGTTCTGATGATGACCTGAGCACCAGCTCCTGAGCTTCAGCCCCTTTATTTGCAAAGTTAAGTTGATCTTAGAACTAAAAAATGTAAGCAGATCTGAAAGTATTTTTTATATACCATTAAAGATGTAAAGTATGATCAAATTGTACCCACAGAGGACTCAAAAGTTAGGTGATGATAATCATTCCCTATGGACCAGGCCCAAAGCCCTCTGCACCTCAGGAAGAGACAAAGGCAGCCAGGAAACTCACACTTCATTAGATTACTCCCTCACACCTCTCTTGGGGAAGAGCCAGTCACAGGGACATATATGGTACAAAGGAGGATATCAAATATACACCCTGAATATCACCAACTAGGATTTAGTGAACAGCTAGACATATCATTAATACTTATAATAAAAATTTTGGTTTCACTCCAGTTTCTATATACATAGATGAAAATAAATTAGAATTCTGTAAAAGTGACTTACAAGTTTTACTCAAGGTAAGTTATTCATGCTAAAATTATTTGAAGAAATATCATGATTATTACATGCATATATGATCTCACTACTGGAAATTTTAAATCAATAGTCATTAATAACTGTTGTGGAGCTGAAGAGATGGATGGCACTTGCTTGCAAAGCCTGTTGGCCCAAGTTCAATTCCCCTCCACCCACATTAAGCCTTATGCCAAAAGCTGCATAAGTGTCTGACATTTTGTTTGCAGTGGCAAGATACCTTGGCACACCCATACACACATGTGCATGTTCAAGTAAATAAATAAAATTTTAAAAAATATTTTGTGATTTAGTAATTTTAGCCACAACTGTGTCCCATGTGTTTCAGTTCAGATTTTGCCTTTAAATCCAGCTACCATATGAAAACTACCATTCTGTGGTCCAAAAAATTTTTAAAACCTACCAAAATTATCACGTGGTAATTTGTTATGTGATACATAACTACATCATCATCTAAATTCTGTGCAAATAAATAAATAAAATTACATTACTTTTATTTATCATTGTTCTTTTTTAAATAATAAATATACATGTAATTTGATAAGAATGGAAGAAGAATCTGACTATCACATTTGAGTAAATGATTTTAATACTTTCTGAAGTATTTTGTAATAGTAAAGCTTTATTAAAGTAAATATTTGTATTCTCAAATATAACTTTCTGAATTACAAGGAAAGTAGACATCTAACTGTGGCAATTCTGTTCTTAAAGTTACATTAAATTTTCTGACTAAAAATTGTTTTAAACTTTATATTATGGAAGGGATAATACTAGCTCTTAAAGTTTTCTTTGTGTTTAATTGTGTCTTATTATCAAAGCAACCCAAATAAAAATCCTTAATCTTAAAGCTTTACTACTAAATTTCAGACTAAGCAAACTATAACCCAGAAAATAGTAGACTCTCCTTTATTCATAAAATTTGATTCATTTTATTCCAAAGAAAGTGAAGGTTATTCAGGGCTGCGCCAGCGAAGGCAGAGTAACGCATGCTCAGCTCCCTGACTCAGAGCCATGAGTGTCATCCAGCAGACATGTGATGGTCATCCTGATACATGGTCAAAAATGTACTTTAGCTTTGGTTTCAGGCTTTGGAAGTTTGATGAGTCAAATGCCCACTTGAACATTGTTGAGTTATCCTTGAATTTATAGTTGGTTAATGGTTATACATTCACAAAGGCTAATAAGTCTAGTCAATATGACAGCACTAGAAATTGCTACAAGGCATGTCATGCTGATAGATCATTATTACATACACATTTACTTTCAATAAGCCTTTGAGATAAAAACTTACATGAAAATCTCTTCTGATGCCTTATATATAGATCTAGAAGTAGTTAAGTTAGAAATATGTATTTATCACTAAAAATTAAATGTAGTATGCTAAATTTACATTAAATATATTACTACAATTAAATTCTTTCGTAGTTAGTGATAAATGAATAGAATGAATTCTATAGTAATTAGTGATAACTGAGTAACCTTTATATAAGAGCAATTAATTAATAACTTAAAAGTAATAAAAAATTGATTTTAGTCAATGTAAATGTTAAGAGTTTGCTAATTAAGCAATTTAACATGAATTGTTATATGTTTTTGAAACAACAAATTTATAAAATATAAATAATAATGAGTGCTAGGATAGAGATAGCAGATCTGAATTCACATTCAGTGCTTCTTCAAAACTGAGAATTTTTTACTGATTACAGCTGGAATAAAGTCTTTTCATCAAAAGGATGGTAGTAACATTGTGAAAAACAGAACATAAGAGAAAAGAACAGAACCTGAATTTCACAAATGCAAGGAGCAAGGAATAGAGCTTTAAAGAAGATCAACACAGCTACCTCAGAATCAGAGTCACAGACTGAGCTAATAATAGAGCTCAAGCAATCATTCAGTCAAGAGTACTGTCTCATTAGGGGCAACAGAGTACCCAAAAGTAAAGCACAGTATATCCTAACTCTGTCCTTATAGTCTCCACTTTACCTGAAGTCAAAGATGGATCTGGTTTCTCATTTCTTACTGACTACAGATGTTCCCGCTCTAGATCTGTTGTGCCTTAAACTCAACCAGAATCCCTTCCTAAAAAGGAGTTCTCCTTCCCTAGAATTAACATTCCTGGAAGGATTAAACCTGAACCTGGCATTGTAGTTGGTTAGCTCAGTCCTCATTCAGAACATATAAAAGATCCCAGTTTAGGTCTCTAGATAGATTTTACCCAATTTCTGCCTCCTCATGAGCAGGAGGTCTGTTTATTCTCTCTCCTTTCCTTCTCTTAAGTGCTTAAATTCTATCCATAATCTAAGAAAATCTCTCTAAACCTTAAAAAAGACTACCATCAGGAAGGAATTTAAGTCTTTCTGGAGAATCTGAGTGAGCACAGAGAGAGCAAATAGCTGATAAGCTGTTTGCAAGAACAATCTACAATCATGGCAGATTAGAACCTGAAAACAAGGGTCACACTGAGAAATTTAATGAATCTGTTATTTTTCTGAATAACAAACTTCTCAGATCTAGATTCATTTCCATAATAGTGAAGTTTAGGCCCTGCTTGTCATGAACACATGCATAGCAAGTGGCATGGGGCATGAAGTAGGGGGATGGATGAGTGCTGAATGGAAAATGATCAAGAATGAAGAGGTGGAGGGACAGCCGTGGACAAAACTGGGCACCTCTACCTGAGGAATGACACTGTCTAACTGTAGCATTGAATGCAAGGTGCTAGGAATGAGGCAGAACAATAGAGACCCTGGTTATCATGCAACGACCCTTCTACAGCAAGAGAGAAAAGCCATAGATAATTCCTGGACTGTCTCTGAGTCAGCACATAAGAGGAGTATCTGAGAAGAAAGAAAAGAAGAATATTGCAGCAGTATACTAAGTAAATCAGAATAAAAAAATATGGAAAAGATACTAAATTATATATACATAGAATGTTTTTCTATACATTACACTATTTATAATGACAAATATAGTAAACATAGCTGTGAACTCACTGGACAAATTTAGTATTTATTTTGGTTAGAAGTTCTATGGCAAGTTCTCACTTATATGTGGATCCTAGCTACAAATGTATAGACTTGTGTGTAAGCAGGAGCCAAAAATCAGTAGCAGAGGCCCATAAGCTAGAAAAAAGTTATAAAGGAAGGAGTATAGGGAAGGTCTGAAGAGGATGGTATTGTATATATGTAAGTAGAAGAACAGATTTCAGGAAGGGGAAAGGCCTAAGTGAGGTCAGGGGAAGAGATTGTAGAAAAGAAAGGGGGAGAGGGTCAATCAAAATTCAAGATATTCTGAATAAGACATATGAAAATCTACTTTCTTAAATAATGGCACATCTAGAAGCCATAGGTTGTTACTAGGAAATTTTCAGTGCCAGGGATGGCATACCTTCCAGTGAGTCATTGGCCAGGGAGGTCCCTGTTGCCTCTGAAACATTACAGGCTATTGCCAAGCCCCTTGGTTCCCTGTGAGAAAGAGATGGTAAGACCCTATTGCTGAATACTTCGCATGCCTGAGCAGCAAAGTCACTGGGAAATCAAGTTAGTGCTGAGCAGAAAACCTTCTCCAACTGAAAGCTGGAGAAAGCTGCACTGTATGCAGTCTTATGGGAGACAGAAGTTATCAGCAGTGAAAACAATGGACACTGGGAACCTCAAGTTTGACCAGACAGGCCAAATGACTGAACAAGTGCAATAGTTGCATGTCTGCTCTCGGGGAAACCAACTGCTCTCTAATTGGACTGAAGGCCCACTCAATGGGAGGGAATACATGCCTGGTGCTGAAAACGTAATCAAAAGCCTATGGCAGAGCTGGGCATGGTGGTGCATGCCTTTAATCCCAGCACTCGGGAGGCAGAGGTAGGAAGTTCACTGTGAGTTCGAGGCCACCCTGAGATGACCCAGTGAGTTCCAGGTCAGCCTGGGCTAGAGTGAGACCCTATCTCGAAAAACCAAAAAAAAAAAAGCCTTTGGCAGGGGAGGTCATGAGCCTTGGGGGTATAAAGCCTGCTCTTGTCTGGATAAATGCATATATTACTCTCACCAAATTGCCCTGAAAAGAGCCGGGCGTGGTGGCGCATGCCTTTAATCCCAGCACTCGGGAGGCAGAGGTAGGAGGATCACCGTGAGTTCAAGGCCACCCTGAGACTCCATAGTGAATTCCAGGTCAGCCTGGGCTAGAGCGAGACCCTACCTCAAAAAAACCAAAAAAAAAAAAAAAAATTGCCCTGAAAGCACTACACTTAATGTTCCTACTCACATATTAATGCTACTCTCACTTCTGAATAGAGAAGCTTCTCTTTTCAGATGGCAATGACCACTGGTATGACCCAAAAGGCAACATAGTGGTGAGAAGAAGGGGTGGAGGAGTGTCCAGCACTGAAACATCTCACATGCTCCAAGGCTCAGGGTCCATTGTGGAAGAGGTGGCGGAAAGAATGTAAGAGCCAAAGTAAGGGTACCACTCCTTAAATACAACTGTCTGGATAAAATTTACCCTCAATATCCAAGACCTCACAGTGCCTGCAAATACCCACACAAACTGTGCCACACAGTTGGAGAACAGGGAAAGCTCCCCAACTGCATCAATGAAGCTAGTATCACCCTAATTCCAAAACCAGGCAGAGATGCCACAAGAAAAGAAAACTACCAGTCTATTTCCCTGATGAATGTAGACATAAAGATCTTGAACAAAATCCTCACAAACCGAATCCAACAACACATCAAAAGCATTATCTACCTTGATCAAGTGTGATTCATCCCAGAAATGCAGGGTTGGTTCAACATACAGAAATCTGTCAATGTAATACACTACATAAACAAGGTTAAACACAAAAACCACATGATCATTTTGATAGATGCAGAAAAGGCCTCTGATAAACTACAACATCACTTCATGACCAAATCATTGGAGAGAATTGGCATGGTCAGTTCATATCTTAACATAACAAAGGCTATATACAAAGCTCCTAAGGCCCAAATAATACTTAGTGGAGAGACACTGGAGGAATTCCCATTGAGATCAGGAACAAGACAAACATACAATAAGCAAAACCAAGAGATTACCCACAGAATGGGAGAAAATATTTTCTGAGTAAACAACTGACAGATGCCTAATCTCTAGAATCTACAAAGAGCTCAAAAACCTAAACAATAAAAAGTCAAACAATCCACTCACAAAATGGAGGAAATAACTGGGCAGGCAGTTCACAGAGGAAGAAATACAAATGGCAAACACACACTTAAGAAAATGCTCATCATCCCTAATCATCAGGGAAATGCAAATTAAAACAACTATGAGATTCCACCTTACCCCAGTAAGGATAGTAAACATCAAAAAAATCAAATGAAATTAAATGCTGGTGAGGATGTGGAGAAATAGGAATCTTCATCCACTGTTGGTGGGAATGTAAGGTGGTACAACCACTTTGGAAAGCAATATGGAGACTCCTAAAAAAGCTGACGATAGAGTTATAAATAGACCCAGTTATTCCCTTACTAGGCAGTACCCTAAAACCTTCAAGCCTCAGTCCAGAGATATTTGCTCAACCATGTTTATACCAGCTCAATTTGCAATAGCTAAGAGCTGGAATCAACCCAGATGTCCATCACCAGACAAATGGATAACTAAGATGTGGTATAACTACATGATGGAATTCTATGCAGCAGTAAGAAAAAATGACACAACGAAATTTGAAGAAAAATAGTTGAACCTGGAAGAGATCATTCTCAGTGCACTTACTCAATCAAAGAAAGATAATAGCCACATAGTGTCACTCATCTACAGCACCTAAACTGAATCTACCCAAGATGCTGACATACCCAGCAAGTATCTCAAGGACTGGACAAAAGAATAGGTGGAAAGGAAGACAAGGGAGGGTGTGGGGGACACAAATATGGACCCAAATGGCAATGGTACCATAAAAATCTACATCCTAAAAGGCAGACCAAATGGTTCAAAAGGCTCTTAGGGGAACACCTGAGTCACAAGGTACTGAAGAGGGTACGATGAAGACTGACCTTAATCTTCTACAGCATATCTCTTTTTTCTCTCTCTCTCTCTCCCTCCCCCCCCCCCTCTCTCTCTCTCTCTCTCCCTCTCCCTCTATCTCCCTCCCTCTCTCTCTCTCTCTCTCTCTGTCTCTCTCTCTCTCTCCCTCTTCTCTCTAACTCTTTTCTATTGCTTATCTTTTTGTTCCTTCTCTTCGGGCACACTGACCTGTAACTCCCAGTACCAGCATGTGGCTATCATCCACAATGAGCTTTTTTTTTTCTTTTTTTATTTATTAGTTAGTTTTGTATTCAGCAAATACAGTCAGTTTGGTACCATTATTAGGCTCACCCGTGACATACCCCCTCCCCTTGGCCCCTCCTTGTTGAGGTATATGGGTCATGCATTGTGGAGTTAGCCCACAGTTATGGGTAAGATAAATGTCTCTGTATATCATGACCCAACATAAGGCTCTGACATTCTTTCTGCCCCCTCTTCCGCAAAATTTCCCTCAGCCATGTTGGGTTCATTTTTGATCTGCTTCAGTGACGAGGTGTTGGGGGCCAAATTGAGAGCAGTTGGATCCCCACCATGGCTGTGTGACACTACTGCACTTGTGTGGGCATCACAACAAGTTATTTGCTGCTAAGTAGGTTAGACCATGTGTTGCTTCGACAGATATTGGTCATTTTCCCCCAGTCGCCCATGTAGCACGTTCTGGCACTAGACACACTGACTGTCTAGGGACTAACTGTCTTCCAACTTCCAGCCATGCCATTCCATTTTGCATGTCAACCATATAAGGTATCTTCAGCAGTAGGGTCTTACCACTAACCTTTGGTGGGTCATCAAGTACTCTGACAGAAATGTGTCTGTCTTTTAGGAAACCTTGTAGGTCTCTCTGATCAAAAGCTCATTGTGGATGATAGCCCCATGCTGGTACTGGGAGTTACAGGTCAGTGCCCACTAAGAAAAGGAGGAAAAAGATAACTAATATACAAGAGTTAGAGAGAAGAGAGAGAGAGAGAGATACAGAGAGGAAGAGGGAGAGGGAGGGAGGGAAGATGTAGAAGATTAAGGTTAGTCTTGATCCTACGCTCTCCAGTGTCTTGTGGTTCAGGTGTTCCCTGTAAGGGCCTGGTGAAGGATCAGCCATTTGGTCGGCCTTTTTGGAAGTAGAATTTTATGGTACCATTGCCGTTTAGGTCTAGATTTGTGTTTCCCACCCCTTCGATGCCCTCCCCTCCCTCCCATCCATCCTAGTATCTAGTCCACGAGATGCTTGCTGGTTATGTAAGGTATCTTGGGTAGATTCAGGTTAGGTGCTGTAGATGAGTGAGACTATGTGGCGATTTTTTTTTTCTGTGATTGGGTAAGTTCACTGAGAATGATCTGTTCCAGATTCAACCATTTTTCCTCAAATTTCAGTGTGTCATTTTTTCTTACGGCTGTATAGAATTCCATTGTGTAGATATACCACATCTTAGTTATCCATTCTTCTAGTGATGGACATCTGGGTTGATTCCAGCTCTTAGCTATTACAAATTGAGCCACTACAAACAAGGTTCAGCAAATCTCTCTAGCCTGTGGTTTGAAGGTTTTAGGGTAGATACCCAGTAAGGGAATAACTGGGTCTGTTGGTATCTCTATAGTCAGCTTTTTCAGAAGTATCCATATTGCTTTGCAAAGTGGTTGTACCATCCTGCATTCCCACCAACAGTGGATGAATGTTGCTACTTCTCCACATTCTTGCCAGCATTTATTTTCATTTGATTTTTTGATGTTTGCTATCCTTATTGGAGTAAGGTGGAATCTCATAGTTGTTTTAAGTTGCATTTCTCTGATGATTAGGGATGATGAACATTTTCTTAAGTGTATGTTTGCCATTTGTATTTCTTCCTCTGTGAACTGCCTGTTCAGCTCTTTGCCCCATTTTGTGAGTGGGGTGTTTGACTTTTTACTGTTTAGATTTTTGAGTTCTTTGTAGATTCTAGAGATTAGACCTCTATCAGTTGGATAACCCACAAATATTTTCTCCCATCCTGTGGGTAATCGATTGGCTTTGCTTATTGTATGCTTGTCTGTAAAGAAACTCTTCAGCTTCACATGATCCCGTTGGTTGAGTGACTGTTTAAGATCATGAGCTACTGGGGTTTTGTTCAGGAAGTCTTTTTCCATTCCTATGTCAAGGAAAGTACTTCCTAAATTTTCCTCCAGTAGTATTCGAGTTTCTGGTCTTTTTTTTTAATTAATTAATTAATTAATTTATTTATTTATTTATTTATTTATTTATTTGAGAGTGACAGAGAGAAGGGGAGAGGGAGGGAGGGAGGGAGGGAGAGAGAGAGAGAGAGGGAGAGACAGAGAGAGAGAGAGAGAGAATGGGTGTGCCAGAGCTTCCAGCCTCTGCAAATGAACTCCAGATGTGTGCGCCCCCTTTTGCATGTGGCTAACGTGGGTCCTGGGCAATTGAGCCTCGCACCGGAGTCCTTAGGCTTCACAGGCAAGCGCTTAACTGCTAAGCTATCTCTCCAGCCCGAGTTTATGGTCTTATATTGAGGTCCTTGATCCATTTGGACTTCAGTGTAGTGCATGGTGAAATGTATGGATCAAGTGTCAGTTTCCTGTATATGGTTATCCAGTTTGTCCAGCACCATTTGTTCAAGATGCTATCTTTTTTCCAGCCTACATTGTTTGGGCCTTTATCGAATATCAAGTAGCTATAGTTGCTTGACTCAAAGTCTGGGTCTTCAACTCTATTCCATTGGTCTATACTCCTGTTTTTATGCCAGTACCATGCTGTTTTTATTACTATGGCTTTGTAATATGGCTTCAGATCAGATATGGTGATGCCTCCAGAGGTATTTCTTTTGCTGAGGATATGTTTGGATATGCGAGGCCTTCTGCCTTTCCATATGAAATTTGAGATCATTTTTTCGATCTCTGTGAACAACACTATAGGGATTTTAATTGGAATTGCATGAAATCTGTATATTGCCTTTGGTAGGATTGTCGTCTTCACAATGTTAATTTTGCCTATGCAGGAGCATGGGAGGTCTTTCCATTTTCTCATGTCCTCCTCAATTTCTTTTCTGAGTGTTTTTATGTTTTCATTGTATAGATCTTTCACTTCTTTGGTTAACGTTATTCCAAGGAATTTTATTTTTTTGTTGCTATTGAAAATGGGACTATGTCCCTTATTTCTTTCTCTGTATCTTTGTCTTTTGCATATAGGAAGGCTACTGATTTTTGTGCATTGATTTTGTATCCTGCTACTTTGCTATAAGAGTTAATCACCTTCAGGAGTTTTGGGATGGAGTCTCTTGGGTCTCTTACAAATACAATCTTGTCATCAGTAAATAGAGCTAACTTAACTTCTTCCTTTCCAAATTGTATCCCTTTTATTTCCTTCTCCTGTCTTATTGCTTGAGCTAAGACTTCCAGTACAATATTGAAAAGCAGAGGTGAGAGTTGACAACCCTGTGTTGGTCCTGATCTTAATGGGAATTCCTCCAGTCTGTCTCCATGAAGTATTATTTGGGTCTTCGGAGCTTTGTATATTGCCTTTATTATGTTAAGATATGAACCAACCATGCCAATTCTCTCTGATGTTTTGATCATGAAGTGATGTTGTATCTTGTCAAAGGCCTTTTCTGCATCTATCGAAATTATCATGTGGTTTTTATATTTAACCTTGTTTTTGTGATGTATTACATTGACAGATTTCTGTATGTTGAACCACCCCTGTGTTCCTGGGATGAATCCCACTTTGACAAGGTGGGTAATGCTTTTGATGTGTCATTGGATTTGTTTTGCGAGTATTTTGTTCAGGATCTTTGCATCTAAATTCATAAGGGAAATAGGCCGGTAGTTTTCTCTTTTTTGTGGCATCTCTGCCTGGTTTTGCAATTAGGGTAATGCCAGCTTCATAAAAGGAGTTGGGTAGCTTTCCCTGTTCACCAATTGTGTGGCACAGTTTGAGGAAGATTAGCTAGAGTTCTTCCATGAAGGTTTGATAGAATTCATCTGAGAAGCCATCTGGTCCTGGACTCTTCTTTTTTGGGAGGTTTTTTATTACTTTTTCAATCTCCATGAGTGTGATGGGTTGATTTAGGTGATTAATGTGCTCTAAGTTTAGCTTTGGTAGATGGCATGCATCCAGGAGTTTTTCCATCTCCTCCACATTATCCAGTTTTGTGGAGTAGAGGTTTTTGAAATAAGTCCTGATGATTCTCCCAGTTTCACTTATGTCTGTTGTGATCTCTCCTTTTTCATTTTGAATTTTGTTCATTTGAAGCTTCTACTTTGTTTGCTTGATCAAATTGGCCAGGGGTTTGTCAATCTTGTTTATTTTTTCAAAGAACCAGCTCTTTGTTTTGTCAATTGTCTTATTTGTTTCCTTGGTTTCCAATTCATTGATTTGTGCTCTGATTTTAATTATTTCTTTCCTTCTGGAGCTCTTTGGGTTGGATGGTTAGGTTATTGATTTGGGATCTTTCTGTCTTTTTTATGAAGGCATTGAGTGCTATGAATTTTCCCCTGAGGACCACCTTCATTGTGTCCCATAAATTTTGGTACGATGTGTTCTCATTGTTATTCAATTCCAGAAATTTTGCAATTTCATTTTTTATTTCATCCACTAGCCATTTATTGTTTTAAAGTGTTCTGTTCTGCTTCCAGGTGCCATTGGGATTCTTGGTGAATCTTTTGTTGTTGGTTTCTAGCAATATAGCATTGTGATCTGATATCATGCAGGGAATAATGTCAATCTTCCTAAATATGTGGAGGCAGGCTTTGTGACCCAGTATATGGTCTATTTTAGAGAATGTTCCATGGGCTGCTGAGAAGAATGTATAGCCTGTGGATTTGGGATGGAAAGTTCTGTAGATGTCTGTTAGGTCTATGTGATCTGTGGTTTTGTTGAGCTCTCTTACTTCCCTGTTGAGTTTCTGTTTGGATGATCTGTCTATTACCGATAATGGTGTATTGAAGTCCCCAGCTATGATGGTGTTGGTGCTTATTTCTGTTTTATTGTCAAGAAGGTTTTGGTTTATGAACTCTGGTACCCCTGTGTTTGGTGCCTACAGATTTATGATTGTAATATCCTCTTGATGGATCAATACCTTGATACGTATGAAGTTGCCTTCTTTGTCTTTTTTGATGATTTTTGATTTGAAGTCTATTTTATCCGATATTAATATAGCTACACCTGCTTGTTTCTTATTCCCATTTACCTGGAATATTGTTTTCCACCCTTTCACCCTGAGCAGGTGTCTGCCTTTAGTGGTGAGGTGGGTTTCTTGAGGGCAACAGATTGAGGGGTCTAATTTTTTGATCCATCCTGTTAACTTGTGTCTCTTGGTGTGTGAATTAAGGCCATTAATATTTAGGGTAATGACTGTGAAATTTGATTTGATGCCTGTCATAATGTGGTGGTAAATATGGGTTGGTGTTTTCATGGACTTTGACATTTTTTGTGCCTACTCTGAGTTTGGTTATTGTGATCTGCTTCTTGTTGGCATTTGAGTTTGATTATTAGTTTCTTCTCTGTGGAGAATTTCCTGAAATACTCTCTGTAGGTTTGGTTTTGTGTTCATATAATTGTAAATCTGAGTTTTGTCATGGAATGTTTTTCTTTCACCATCTGTTATGAGGGATACTTTTGCTGGGTAGAGTAGTTTGGGTTGGAAGCCATAGATTCTTAGACTTTGCAGTCGTTCATTCCAGGCCCTTCTAGCTTCCAGGGTTTCTGTTGAGAAGTCTGAAGTAATTCTGATGGGGTTACCTTTGAAGATGGTGTGCTGTTTTTCCATAGCTGGTTTTAGGATTTTCTCTTTGGTGTCAATGTTTAGAGTCTTAATGACAATATGTAGTGGAGAGTTTCTCCTTTGGTCCAGTCTGTTTGGAGTTCTATTGGCTTCTTGTATCTTGATGGGCCTTTCTTTTAAGAGACTGGGGAAGTTTTCTTCAATTATTTTGTTAAATAAGTTCTCCATGCCTTTGGTCTGAATTTCTTCTCCTTCTCGTATTCCAATGATCCTGATAGTAGGACGTTTAAGTGTATCCCACAATTCCCTCATGTTCTGTTACAGGAACTTTTGAACTTACTGAAATTTTTGATCTTTCGAACTGTTTCTTCCATCCTGTCTTACAGATCAGAGTTTCTGTCCTCCACTTGGTTGACTCTATTCTTGTGAGCTTCTAGAGTTTTGGACTTATTCAATTAAGTTTGCATTTTCTACTACTTTTCTATGTATAATTTCCATCCCTCTGTCAAGCACCTTTTTTACATCATTTTCTGATTTTCTTGATGATTCTTGGAGTTCATCCTTGCATTTCTTTATGTCTTCATTTAGCATGGCCAGCTGATTTTTAAGGTCTTTTTTTTTTTTCATTCTCACTCAAATCTCTTAACTCTCTTTGAACTCCTTCCAATTTCTTATCTATTAGTTCTAGTTTAGTGATGGCAGCATCCACATGATTATTGGTCCTTTGTTGCTTTCCTGCAAGTTCTACCAGTAGTTTGGTCAGGGTTGCATTGCTTATAGCTTCAATTTTGTGTGCTGATCCTAATGGTTCTTCTGTGTTTTGGTTAGATGTATTCATTGTAGGACTGGGTGATCTAACTGGATTTTCTTGCATTTGATTTTTCATGTTATTTCTTTTTGCTGTGGTCTGCCCATGACTGTGTATGGTCACGTAGGTGGGTGGATCAGCCTGGGCTCAAGTACAATGGGAATCTGAGGCAGCCTGAGGCAGCTGCCAAGCAGCCTGGGCTTTGGCTCTCACCTGCCAAAACAGCCTATCTACTGCCTGGAAGGGGCACCAAAGTTGCCTGTGTTCTCAAGTGGTAATGCACCAAAGCTTCCTGCGTTCGAGCTAGGAGCACTGAAGCAGTCCAAACTCTGGCTGGGAGCACTGGGACCCGGAAGCAGTCTGCGCTCACCCGCCCCAGGACAATGGTGGATGGCCGGCATGGCAGACAGGTAGGGGATGGCACCTGAGCTGGCACAAGCATGAGACACAGTCTGAGCTTGTGTGGGAGTTGCTGTGGGACTGGGCTCGGTGAACGTGCAGCGGCAAGGAGCAGTAAATGAGGGAGTGGGTGGAGCCCCATGGTCTTTTTGACAGTTGTCACTGCTGCTGGAACTGCCTTTAAAATGCAAGTGCAATTGTTACTCCCTTACAGAAAATTCTGAGTAGGGTTCCATGACGTGTATGATGATGGTAAATTCTTCACCGTGGTAGTCAAGGCCCTTCATGATTTTGCTCCTCTAGACCTTGCAGACCCACAATATCTTTTCTTTATCTCCCCATCTATGTGTTTCCTGAGCAATCCCCCTTAACATCTCATTAGTGTGCATTTACAGACCACTGAAGAACTTGAATTTTTTCACATGTTTGAGACTTTACATAATCTATTTTGTTTTCTTGGAATTCTAGCCACTCCATTCTTTCATACTTACCAATTTTGTGACTTTTCTTTTTCAATACTGGGGATTGAACCTATGGCATCACATATGCGTAGCAAGAGCTTTATCCCTTTAGTATCCCTGTCATGACTTAGGTTTTAATGTTCACGATTCAGGATAACCTCCCATGAGCTTCTTCCCCTCTCTCAGCTGGGCTCTTAGGTCCTTCGTCTCAGCTGACTTCAATTCCAGTTTCACAATTTTATGTGTACTGCATTGCAATCTCCTTCTGTGGTGTCTGCTCTATGAGGCAGATGTCTCTTGAAAGCAGGGTCTGTGTCCCCTAGCCTTGCTGTTTCCCAGGTCCTGGCACAGTGTTGGGCATGAAGCATGACTTTAGAAAATGGGAAATTGAATTAAACAGTCATTCCTGTAAGAAAGCGGTTCTCTGGAACATTCCTTATATAGTACCGGGCACTTGTTCTTTAGCCAACCTCCCAAAGAGCAAAACCAGTTTCTCGTTCTGGCTGTCACAGTGAGCTTAGGAACAAATGACAGAGTAGATGATTTCCTTCACTCTCATCAGCCTTTCCGTGTGTTGCTGACAGGACAACCTGCCCTTTCTTGTTTCATTTGCGGGTGTCGCCATAGCTAAACATTATGCAGTTTAGAAGAAATCACTTCAATAGCTGCTGAGATAAGACTTGGTAATTTTAGTGAAGGATTTATCATTTGAACTATACAAAGTACTGTGAAATGCTAGCAAATAACTAGGCCCCAGGGAGTGGTAATTACTTTCATTCTACAATTTCTGATGATATAAAATAGAAATAGTAGAAGTTGAAGCATTTTAGATACTAATATAAGGTAAATAGGAAACAAGATGAGACGATGTCAACCAAGCAACTTTCTGTCCTCAAAGACTAACAAGGGTGATAGGATATTTTTGACCCTCAGACAATGGGTTTTGGCATGTATGCTTGACATTTTTTCCAGAACATACCCCTGAAAATTACTTTTCAGTCTACCCTTGTCAAACCATCCCTGAGGGTTTCTAGTCAATGTGATATAAAATGTTGCTGTTTCAGTTGAATTGGTCCTGTCTCACCACCCATCTTATTGTTATGTATTCTGTACTGTCTTAATTTGGAGGTCAGAAGTTGGGGATCAGGGTACCAGCATTAGTTCGCTTCTGGTAAGAGGTCACTTCTTATTTTTCCTGGTATACTTACATGACAGAAAGGACAAGGGCACTCTCTGAGGTGCCTTTTATCAGGATACTAATCACACAATTGGGGCCCTACCATGACAATCTACCTCCCAATAGTCCCACATCCTAACATCACATTGGTGTTAGGACAATCAGTGAATTGCATGTACTGAATATTTTTGGAGGTAGAAGTGTACTTTAGAATATTTCACAGATCCCTGTTGGATTTAACAATGAGCTTTTCCTTCTATATTGCACTGGTAGTAAATGAAGTCAGAGAAAGGCTAAATGTGAGTGGAAAGGATTCCTCATCAGTGTTTTTTTTTTTTTTTTTACATTGTTGCCTTTAGAGATGGAAAAGCTAAATATTTCATGTTCTTGGCATTCAGTCTCAGATATGCTATCAGCTCTTAATAGTTTTTAGCCTTATATAAAAGGATTCTATTCAGGGAGTGCATGAAGGCATTGTTGAATTGTTGATACACTGCAAGGTCCTCACCTACAGTCTGGAAGGTTCTTTAATCCCATGAGGAAAATTGCAATGTAGATGAAGCATCTTTTGCCTCAACTCCTCCACTCCTATTCTGCAAATTCCTCCTTCTAAGTATATTTTCGTCTCCACTAGCTGCTGAGAGAATCTTCCGATAAAGGAAACCCCATTCTCCATTCAGAAAAAAACCAAGCAGAAGTAAGAGAAAAGTACTTGGAGGCAACCATGTGGACCATAGGAGGAAAGCCAATTCTTTTGATTTACACTTTCTGCTCACAGTAAGTCAGTTTCCTAATGTGTTTGCTTGATTTTTTTTTTTTTTTGTTTTTCTTTTGTTCATTGTTTACTGCTGTGCCACCCAGGAAGATTTCATGGTTTATCCAGAGGAAGTTGTGACCCATCTTCTTACCTCCTCCCTCTTCTGGACATGCTGAGGCTGCTTTCTTGATGACTCACCTTTGTTTCTGGTTTTGAGCTTTGGCTTTATTTCCTCTTTGGGTAGCCTGGATGTTTTCTGGGTAATTCTTCTTGAGGGAAAACTTATTTTTATGATCATCTTATTATATCTGAGTAATTTTGTCTGTAATTGGGCATCTTTCGTATTTTTTATGGTAAAATGTATCAACTTAGGGCCAAACACATACTAGCAAGTTCTCTATCACTGAGCTATACTCTCAGCAAGTAGGCGCCTTGAATTAGAAAGCAGACACTATAATGCTGGGCTTAGTGGGTACTAGATGGTTATATTTTGCACTATCTTAAATATTTTTGGACTATGTTCTGAAATGTAGTTAAGTTGTTCAGAAATAGATGGATCCTTAGGAAACTTGCATTGAAGCTTTCTAGAACAGCCTTTGGTTAAGAAATAATCAGGTTTCACTATAAAGGTAGCCCCTTTTTGAAGGAACCACTTGATGACTATGTTTTTGTTTTATTTTTTTGAGGCAGTGTCTCAATGTAGCCCAGGGTGACTTGAAACTCACTCTGTAGTCCAGGCTGGTAATCCTCCTACTGCAGCCTCCTGCATGCTGAGATTAAAGGTAGGAGGCAGAGTAGTCCCCCAAACTCACACAGCCTCAAAGTAGTTAGGTCCCCTCAGCCACTCAGGAAAGATTCCGAAAGAACAGGTGTCAGCATCCGGGCTTGGTGGTTTAGAGCTAGGCTTGCATTATTCAGTTTCTTGCTGTGTAACAGGCAACCCCATAATCTCAGTAATTTATATTATACACAAATATATTTGTGATCATTCAGTTGTAGCTTGGATTTGAAGATCTATGCTGGGCTTGGCTGGGCCAACTTGGACTCCAAGGTCAGGTCTATTTCCTGTGTTTGCTCCAGGCTGAAGGGGCCGCAACAATCTGGGGTTTGTTCTCATGAGGAATGCAGAAGATGCAGCCAGACCAGGCAAACAGACCTAAAGCCTCTGCTCTGCCTTTTCTGTCTACATTCCATTGTTGGAATAATTTGCATGCTTAAGCTTATCAATAGAAATCCATTCTATCTATAGTTGGAGAGCAGAAAATCCCATGGCAAAGAGTGCAGGTGTGTACTCTATGTAGAAGGAGCAAAGACTGGGAACAATAATTCATCTGGACACAGGAATGCTTAAATATACTCAAGTATAGCTCTTTCAACTGGACACAGGATTATTATATAGTGTGAAGTGTATTTTTCAGTTAGATGTAGGATGCTCACATAGACTGAAGTGTAGCTCTTTCAAGGAGGCATGCTTTGATCAGCTTATTGCTTTGTGATAAAAATACTTGATGTGAGCCGGGCGTGGTGGTGCACGCCTTTAATCCCAGCACTCGGGAGGCAGAGGTAGGAGGATCACCATGAGTTCAAGGCCACCCTGAGACTCCATAGTGAATTCCAGGTCAGCCTGGGCTAGAGTGAGACCCTACCTCGGAAAACCAAAAAAAAAAAAAAAAAAAAAAAAAAAAAAAAAAAAAACTTGATGTGGATTTCTAGTGTTTGATATGACTGACACAAGGCGGTATATTCATGCAATTTATTTCTTTTTCTTCCTGGCCATTTTGATGGATTGCACTTTTCAGCATTGTCTGGAATTCAGTGAGACCATGTGACTGAGCTCTGGCAAAGGGAGCATGGGCAGGAGTGATGCATGCTCCTGGCAGACCTGCCAGGCTCCCCAACATCCTATGAGATCTTCTACTTTCTTCTCCTGACTTCCAGCTAGATGCCAAGAATGGAGTGAATAAGATGTTAGAAAAAAGTGTTAAGTCAGTAGAGGGAAGTAAGCAACCTGTGTCCTTGAATTATCACATGGAACGTGATTGGATAACTGTGCTGTGACATGAGAGAGAAAGAAATCCCCTAAACCACTGAAATGTGGCAATTGTTTAAGTGGTTATTCTCTGCTGTAAATATCACAATGTCTTGGGTTTGATCCAAAAGTTTTATATCATTTTTATTTATTTATTTGAGAGAAAGAGAGAGAGAGAGAGAGAGAGAGAGAGCGCACCAGCTCCAGCTATTCATTGCAAATGAACTCCAGACACATGTACCACATTGTGCATCTGGCTTATATAGGTCCAGGGGAATCAAACCTGGGTCCTTTGGCTTTGCAGGCAAGCACCTTAACTGCTAAGCCATCTCTTCAGCTCTGATCCAAATGTTTTGATTCATAAATATGTTGGGCTAAAGATGGGAAGATGACTGGATATCTTTTGATGTTCTGCATATATGTACATATTAGGTTTAAAATGTTTGATGCACTTTGTTTCATCAAGGCAAGCCTCATGATATACTAAATTCGGGGAGAAAAATGTCTGCTCTACCCCTTCAACTTTTAAAATGTCACAGAATATAACTACTATAATCCCATTCCTATAATTGTTTATGCCTATACATTCAATACTGCAATCCCAGTACTCAGTAGGATGACACTAAGGAGTGCCATGAGTTCAAGCTAGCCTGAGCTGTATAATAAGAGCATACATGTGTGTGTATGTGATGCATCGCATGTGTGCTAGGGTAGAGGACCCTTGCTAGGGGTTCTTGGACAGTGAAGCAGTAAGTTAGCAGCTCCCTCAGTGGATGGCATTGTACCTCCCTGCACAGGATCCCCACATTTGGAAAATATTGATCTGTGTCTGTCTCTGTTCTCATAGTCATGGTAGGGCCTCATCATTTCTTCCTGTGTTTGGAGGTAAGCAGTTCCAGAGGCTATTCCAGCACCACAGAACAGAAGGCTAATCCTGAAAAGATGCCAGATTATAGCATTAGTACAGTGTGGTGATGATGGTGTCTCAAGGAGGGGCTTATGATACCTGTGTGATTTAGAAAAGGCGATAATTTCCTCCCTTATCTCCTCTTTTTTCCTGTCATAGAATTTTTTCCTTTTTTATTTTTCTTTCCTTCTCCCCTCCATTTCTTTTTATTTTTTTTCTCTTTTTCCTTTCAGACAGGGTCTCATTTTAAAGCCCAGGGTGGTCTTGAACTCACAATCATTTATCTCCACCCTTTAAGTGCTGGGATTACAGGTGTGCTTCACTAGGCCTGGCTTGCCATAGAACTTCTCTCTCTCCTCTCTCTCTCTCTCTCTCTCTCTCTCTCTCTCTCCATATATATATATATATATATATATATATATATATATATATATAATTTTTTATTTTTTTTATTAATTAGTTTTCTACTCAGTGAGTACAGTCAAGTTCGTACCATTGTTAGCCTGTTCCCTGTCCTCCCTCCTCCCCCTGGCCCCTCCTTGTTGAGGTATATGGGTCATGCGTTGTGGAGTTAGCCCTTAGTTATGGGTAATCCAACGTGTGGCTCTGACATTATTTCCGCCCCCTCTTCCAAAAATTTCCCTGAGCCATGTTGGGGTTATTTTACGTCTGTTTCAGTGATGAAGTCTTGGGTGCCTCTGTGTCTCTGGATATCTGATTTAGTAGGAGTTGATTGTTCTCTGCGTTGATCTCCTTCACCCTTGTGCTGGTACCAGGTTCATCTAGAAAACAGCACCCTTGTTTGTTTTGCCAATTATTCTTAGTTTCAGCTGGGGCCCTTTTGAGGTATGATGGGGTGGCTCTCTCATTAGGATCTACCTCTATCTGAAAAAGGGAAGCAGATTCTCCAATGGAGAGTAAAGTTACCACCAGATAAATGGGATAACTCTTATTTTCTTTTACAGAGAATTTAAGAGGTGTAGGCCCTCTTGTAGCACATGATTGGTGGTAGCTTGATGATGGAGAGCGGTCTCATTTTTGTATATGGTTCTGACTTGTTTCCCAGCTCCAGCTATGGGTTCTATTCCACTGAGTGGACCAGTTATCCAAATCAAGAGCAGTTGGTTTCCCACCATGATTGTGAGCCAATAATGTGCTTGTGTGAGCATCACTACAGGTTATTTGCTGCTAAGTAGGTTAGACCATGAGTTGCTTGGACAGATATTGGTCATTTTCCCCCAATCACCCATGTAGCAACTTCTGGCACTAGACGTGCTGACTGTCTGAGGACTGAATCTCTTCCAGCTTCCAACCACGTCACTCCATGTTACTTGTCAAACGTATATGGAATCTTCAGCAGAAGGTTCTTACCACAAACCTTTGGTTAGTCATCAAGTATGCTGACAGAAATCTGTCATTCTTCTAGGAAACCTTGTAAGTCTTTCTCATCAAAAGCTCATTCTGGTTTGAAGGTTTTATGGTAGATGCCCAGTAAGGGAATAACTGGGTCTGTAGGTATCTCTATACTCACCTTTATCAGAGGTCTCCATATTGCTTTCCAAAGTGGTTGTACCATCCTACATTCCCAACAACAGTGGGTGAGCATACCTACTTCTCCACATCCTCGCCAGCATTTATTTTTATTTGATTTTTTGATGTTTGCTATCCTTATTGGAGTAAGGTGGAATCTCATAGTTGTTTTAAGTTGCATTTCTCTGATGATTAGGGATGATGAACATTTTCTTAAGTGTATGTTTGCCATTTGTATTTCTTCCTCTGTGAACTGCCTGTTCAGCTCTTTGCCCCATTTTGTGAGTGGGATGTTTGATTTTTTACTGTTTAGATTTTTGAGTTCTTTGTAGATTCTAGAGATTAGGCCTCTATCAGTTGGATAACCTGCAAATATTTCCTCCCATTCTGTGGGTAATCTATTGGCTTTGCTTACTGTATGCTTGTCTGTAAAGAAACTCTTCAGCTTCATGTGATCCCATTGGTTGAGTGATGGTTTAAGTTCGTGAGCTATTGGGGTTTTGTTCAGGAAGTCTTTTTCCATTCCTATATCATGGAAAGTACTTCCTAAATTTTCTTCCAGTAGTATTCGAGTTTCTGGTCTTATATTTAGGTCTTTGATCCATTTGGACTTCAGTGTAGTGCATGGTGAAATGTATGGATCCAGTTTCAGTTTCCTGCATATGGTTATCCAGTTTGTCCAGCACCATTGGTTGAAGATGCTGTCTTTTTTCCGGCCTATATTGTTTGGGCCTTTGTCCAATATCAAGTAGCTATAGTTCCTTGACTCAAAGTCCGGGTCTTCAAGTCTATTCCATTGGTCTATACTCCTGTTTTTATGCCAGTACCATGCTGTTTTTATAACTATGGCTTTGTAATATAGCTTCAGATCAGATATGGTGATGCCTCCAGAGGTATTTCTTTTGCTGAGGATATGTTTGGATATGTGAGGCCTTCTGCCTTTCCATATGAAATTTGAGATCATTTTTTCGATCTCTGTGAACAACACTGTAGGGATTTTAATTGGAATTGCATTAAATCTGTATATTGCCTTTGGTAGGATTGTCGTCTTCACAATGTTAATTTTGCCTATGCAGGAGCATGGGAGGTCTTTCCATTTTCTCATGTCCTCCTCAATTTCTTTTCTGAGTGTTTTTATGTTTTCATTGTATAGATCTTTCACTTCTTTGGTTAACGTTATTCCAAGGAATTTTATTTTTTTTGTTGCTATTGAAAATGGGACTATGTCCCTTATTTCTTTCTCTGTATCTTTGTCTTTTGCATATAGGAAGGCTACTGATTTTTGTGCATTGATTTTGTATGCTACTACTTTGCTACAGGAGTTAATCACCTTCAGGAGTTTTGGAATGGAGTCTCTTGGGTCTCTTACAAATACAATCTTGTCATCAGTAAATAGAGCTAACTTAACTTCTTCCTTTCCAAATTGTATCCCTTTTATTTCCTTCTCCTGTCTTATTGCTTGAGCTAAGACTTCCAGTACTATATTGAAAAGCAGAGGTGAGAGTAGACAACCCTGTCTTGTTCCTGATCTTAATGGGAATTCCTCAAGTCTCTCTCCATTAAGTATTTTTTGGCCTTTCGGTTTGCGAGGATTTTGTTTAGGATCTTTGCATCTAAATTCATCAGGGAAATAGGCCAGTAGTTTTCTGTTCTTTTGGCATCTCTGTCTGGTTTTGGAATTAGGGTGGTGCTAGCTTCATAAAAGGAGTTGGGTAGCTTTCCCTGTTTACCAATTGTGTGGCACAGTTTGAGGAAGATTGGTTTGAGTTCTTCCATGAAGGTTTGATAGAATTCAGCTGAGAAGCCATCCGGTCCTGGACTCTTGATTTGCTCAGCCATTTTTGTAGCAGCTCAATTTGTATTAGCTAAGAGCTGGAATCAACCCAGATGTCCATCACTAGAAGAATGGATAACTAAGATGTGGTATATCTGCACAATAGAATTCTATACAGCAGTAAGAAAAAATGACACAATGAAATTTGAGGAAAAATGGTTGAACCTGGAACAGATCATTCTCAGTGAACTTACCCAATCACAGAAATATAATTGCCACATAGTCTCACTCATCTACAGCACCTAACCTGAATCTACCCAATATACCTTACATACCCAGCAAGTATCTCGTGGACTAGACACTAGGATGGATGGGGAGGGAGGGGAGGGCATCGAAGGGGTGGGAAACACAAATCTAGGCCCAAACAGCAATGGTACCATAAAATTCTACTTCCAAAAAGCAGACCAAATGGCTGATCCTTCACCAGGCCCTTACAGGGAATACCTGAACCACAAGACACTGGAGAGGGTAGGATCATGACTAACCTTAATCTTCTATATCTTCCCTCTCTTCTTCTCCCTCTCCCTATCTCTCTCTCTCTTCTCTCTAACTCTTGTATATTAGTTATCTTTTTCCTCCTTTTCTTAGTGGGCACTGACCTGTAACTCCCAGTACCAGCATGGGGCTATCATCCACAATGATGTTTTGATCAGAGAGACCTACAAGGTTTCCTAAAAGACAGACACATTTCTGTCAGAGTACTTGATGACCCACCAAAGGTTAGTGGTAAGACCCTACTGCTGAAGGTACCTTATATGGTTGACATGCAAAATGGAATGGCATGGCTGGAAGTTGGAAGACAGTCCCTAGACAGTCAGTGTGTCTAGTGCCAGAACGTGCTACATGGGCGACTGGGGGAAAATGACCAATATCTGTCAAAGCAACTCATGGTCTAACCTACTTAGCAGCAAATAACTTGTTGTGATGCCCACACAAGTGCAGTAGTGTCACACAGCCATGGTGGGGAACCAACTGCTCTCAATTTGGCTAACTGATGCCCTCAGTGGTACGGGACCCATAGCTGGAGCTGGGAAACAAGTCAGAACCATATCCAAACATAAGCCCACTCACCAATATCAAGCTACCATCAATCATGGGCTACAAGAGGGCATACACCTATTAAATTCTCTATAAAAAAAAAGTAAGGGTTATCTGTTTTGTCCTGGTGCTAACTTACTCTCCGTTGGAGAATCTGCTTCTCTTTTTCAGATAGATGTAGATCCTAAGGAGAGAGCCACCCCATCATACCTCCAAACGGCCCCAGCTGAAACTAAGAAAAATTGGCAAAACAAGCAAGGGTGCTGTTTCCCTGATGAACCGGATACCAGCAGAAGGGGGAAGGAGATCAACACAGAGAAAAATCAACTCCTACCAAATCAGAGAGCCAGAGCCCCAAAGTCCCCCAACACCTCATCACTGAAGCAGACCAAAATGTACCCAACATGGCTCAGGGAAATTTTGCGGAAAAGGTGGCGGAAAGAATGTCAGAGCCATATGTTGGGTCATGATATGCAGAGACATTTATCTTACCCATAACTGTGGGCTAACTCCACAATGCATGACCCATATACCTCAACGAGGAGGGGCCAAGGGGAGGGGGTATGTCACGGATGAACCTAATAATGGTACCAAACTGACTGTATTTGCTGAATACAAAACTAATTAATAAAATAAAAGACCAATGGGGGGCAGTGGCTAAATGCAATAACTCAGTAATTAAGACACTGATCTGAAGCCCTAATAGTAGAAAAGAAAGAAGTAAATGAAAATACTCACAGGTTATGATCATTACTGTTTGGTGATTGGTTGGACACTTGAGATTACAACAGAGAATCAACAATGATATTCAAGTCTCTGCTAGGATTACTTTGGAAGAAGTAATTTTGTCACCTGACAACTTGAAGCAGAGGGAGCAGAATATATTCCATTACACTCAGACAATCAGGTACAAACACCCATTCACCTGTGATTGTGAAAGCCCAAAGTGTAGGAAAGGCATTTGAATTAGAAATTTTGGTCTAGAAGTCTTATATCTTACAGATGAGAATTAAAATATATAAGAGTAGACACAAATACATGAAACAGTTGATGACGACTTCCCAGGAACCTTGATAGTAAAAGATATGTGCTGGATGTGATGGTGCATGCCTTTAATACCAGCAATGTGAAACAAAGGCAGAAGGAGGTTCAAAATCAACCTGGGCTACATCTCAAGCTCCAGGCCAGTCTGAGCTATATAGCATGGTGCTGTTTCCGAATAAATAAAGTAAATAATATAAACAAAGGACAGATGTAATTTATACCATTAGTTCCCAAGATAAAACTCTTTAGGTAGTATACAGTAAAGTTATATTCATAGATATCTACTTATATGCATGTATGCATTTTAGTAAACTCATAAATGTAATGAAATTCTCAAAATATAGTATTTGATCTCCCCAAAAGATGAAGAATTACCCATTTGAGGAAATGGTCAAAGAAGAATCAAGACAGAGTAGAAGATGTCACAGTAATCGGAGTTCATTTATTTTACCTCAAAAATATTTTAGGCAGTAACTTGGACTATGACTGTCTTGCAGTTGTCTTCCTCAAACAGCTTATCATTACTGCTTAATTCAGCCTCACTCAAGTTTTCAGGTCATGGGCAGAATGTGGTCAGATTCTTTTTCAGAATATAACATGAATAGCCTCTAGTACATTTTCTGATATCATTTTTGTTTCCTTCTGAAACCTCATAATCCAGGCTCCCATTGCCTGCATTTATTTCAGCATTCTGATCTTATAAGTTCCTGCCAAAATAGTCCACTAAGGTCTGTCTACAGCACTCTATCTCTTCTTCAGCCAGTAGGTCAAAATTCTTCCAAATTCCTATTATAAACCAGTTTTAAAACCCTATAAACTACAAAGTCAAGTCGATCCCAGGAATGGCCCTTCTCCTGATACCAATTTTCCTGTATTCATTACTTTTCTTGTTGCTATAACAAAAGTACTGGACAAGAAGGAAATCCAGTGAGGAAAGATTGGGTTTTGGCTCACGGTGCAGAAGGTACAATCCATCATGGTGGCAGAACTGTACATGGCGGCAGGAGGCTGTTTGCTCATGCCTGATGGATGAGGAAGCAGGGAAAGGGGATGCCTGAGCCTTATATGGCTTTCTCTGTTTTCCCCATCTTTTTGTTCAACCTGGGCCATCAGACTGGGTCTTCCCTTCTCAGTTAATTCTCTCTGGAAATAGCCTCACAGTCATGCCCAAAGGAGTATGTCACTGATTCCCAAAGCACTTTTTACTCCAATACTCATAAAATTTTGATTTTGATGTCAGGGGTCTTCCTCTGATACTCTCCACCTTATTTTGTTGAGACAGGATCTCTCACTGAACCTAGAGCTCACCAACTCAGACTACCTTTCCAGTGAGCCCCGGAGATTCCCTATCTCCTAGCACTTAGATTATAGGCACAGACCACCAAGCCTAGCTGGGGATCTGAACTCAGATCCTCATGCTTGTGTACTTCATTCACTAAGCCATTTCCCCAGCTCAAAATTCATCAGTTTTAAGAGTATATTTTATGGATGTTCACAGCTTCTAATGTGGTATGCCACCTCCACAATCATGTCATGGAGTATTTTCAACATCTCTGAAGAATACCCTCATTCCATGTTGCAATCAGTCACCTTCCACAGATAAACACAGTGGAAACATATCCCAACAGAGAACTGTAACACCTGAATGCCAATATGAAAGCAATTATGGGAAAATATAGGATTTAAACATGAATCTGTTGCAAAAGCCTAGGCCATTAGCTTATCATACATATGGAGAATCATTGAGTGCAGGTTAAGAAAAGCAGTGGGGAGCAACAGAAGGAGATAATGGGTTGGAAAAAGGACAATCTAGAGGAAATGGCAGAAAAATAGAAAAGCTGAATTAAAAGGGAAAGAGTGGAGGTACAGCAAGAAAAGAGTAAACCAGAACATGAGTATGAGTGTTATATATATATGTATATATATTACATATAATATAATTATGTGGTGTGTGTGTGTGTGTGTGCAAGCTTTGACTTTTGGAAAATAATCCAAATAGTGAGACTGGAAAAGGGGAAACCATTAAAAATAGAGTGAAAAAAATCCTAGAATAATTGCAGTAAGAAAGAAGTGAAAGGAGAAACTAGGACTTTCCAATTATTCCCATCAAAAACCTAAACTTGTCTATTTCCCATGCATACTTAGGGCAACATTTTGAAATACTCAACATTTGCTTTTGATCCTCCTTCCCAGGTGTGTGTAAGGAAGGCTGTGTTCCTGCCAAACTTTCAAGTCTCAAAATTTTAATAAGTGCCCTTTAGAAAAAGATAAATCTGCCTCTACTGTGCTCACAGGCAGTGTTAGCGAGCTGGAAAGTCTTCTGACTGGTATCCCATATCGTCCAGACACAAAAGATATGATAACCAATGTTCTTTCTTTGACTCTAGTGTGGCCCAACCATGCCACCTACCTCAAACTGAAGTCCAATCTACTTGCCTCCCTTCTTCTGACTGAAATCTTCATGTCTACTTGTTTACAGCCATTTTTCCAAATTGATGGACATTGGTTTTCAGCGATGACAAAGGCCTAGAGAACAGGAATGTCTTGGCATATTGAATGACGCCTCCCTTCTGATCATCTCACTTCCCTCACATGGAATTTCTAATCTTCCACAAAGATCCCAGACATAATTTTCCACCATTACAGTTTTCTCTCCATAAACTTCCAGGATTCCATTCATCTATTTGGCTCATATCTTGCCCATGCTGTTATGCTAGAAAAACCAGGTAACTAATAGAAGCTAACATGCTCCTGCAGCCATGTGTTTCCCTACAGTATAACAAGTGTTGATTTTATTGGAGTATCTGAAATGTGCATGGGAAATAGAGTAACTGAGTTTTTTATTGATTATGTATTTGCAAGGAAAGAGAGAATAGGCATACCAAGGCCTCTTTCCACTATAAAAAAACTCCAAACACATGCGGCACTTTGTGCATCTGATTTTACATGGGCACTGGGGAATTGAATTCTGGGCATCAGACTTTGTAAAGAAGCACCTTTAACTAATGAGCCATCTCTCCAGTCCCTGATGTGTCTTTTTAAATAATCATTCTCAGGCTGGAGAGATGGTTTAGCAGTTAAGCGCTTGCCTGTGAAGCCTCAGGACCCTGGTTCGAGGCGCGATTCCTCAGGACCCACGTTAGCCAGATGCACAAGGGGGCGCACGTGTCTGGAGTTGGTTTGCAGTGGCTGAAGGCCCTGGCATGCCCATTCTCTCTCTCTGTCTGCCTCTTTCTCTCTCTGTCTGTCCCTCTCAAATAAATAAATAAAAATAAACAAAAAATATTTAAAATAATCATTCTCAACCAGTGTGATTTTGACTCCATTAAATCTTTAATGGATGTCTGGAGACACGTTTGATTGCTCACAACTTGTGGCTGGGAACAGAGGCCAGAAATACTACTCAATGCCCTATGAAGCCCAGAATAGCACCCACAAAAAAGACTTCTCAGGAGCAGATCATAAGTGGAGAGTGAGGCTGGGAAACTCTGCCTTAAAGAAATGACTCAAACAATGGAGATAAAAAGGCTGCCAAGCAGGCAAAGAGAACTGTTTTGTGGCACTTGGGATTCCTGTGGTCTTATACATATTTTTCTAGACCTATCATAATTGCCAGATACAATGGCACAGTGGAGAATCTGCCCTGGTTCATTTTCAGCATGGAAAAATTCACTTTCAAATTACCTGAGCATACTCAAGCCCCACCCTGGCATCCACCAAACAGCAGCACAGCTGCCTCAGGTAGGACACGGGGCCAGAACCTCCCTCTGGAACCCTCCAACATCAGGCTACCTTCCCCTCTCTCTCCCTCCCCCCTCTCTCTCTCTCTCTCTCTCTCTCTCTCTCTCTCTCCCTTTTGGGTTTTCAAGATAGGGTCTCACACTAGCCCAGGCTGACCTGGAATTCACTATGGAGTCTCAGGGTGGCCTCAAATTCATGGAGATCCTCCTACCTCTGCCTCCCGAGAGCTGGGATTAAAGGCACGAGCCACCACACCTGGCTGTCATTTTAAAATATTTTTTATTAATTAGGAACTTTGTGGTATGGACAAATCACGTGTTGGTCCACTTCCCCTTGTATTATCCTATTATACCCCTCCTCCCTACCTCCATTTCACTGGGGGTCCTCCTAAGTGGGGTTACTGGTATTCACTATGGGGTTATGGGTTATAAATGCACCATTCAGTCACTGGGGCGGGGGGCAATGCCTCTAGATACTTCTTTCCATGCTTGGCTCACAATCTTCTCCCACCCCTCTTCCTCAATATTCCTTCAGCTGTGACTAGTGTGTTACAAGTCTACTTTAGTGTTGAGCTCTCAGCAACTTCTGGATTTCTGATTTGATACATTTTGAGTGTCTTCAATGTGTATAAGCCATCTCCCTGGCACACGTTGTCAGACTGGCTGTGAGATGAGGTGAGCCACCTCTTGCACATCTGGCAAGTTACTTTTCTAAGTGCTGCATTCAATTCATACTAAGCATGACTGGGTTACATGGCCATCATGATGTGCTCATGGTCTATAAAACAGAAAAAGGCATAATGTTCCAATATCATTTATGGTCTTGTCCCTAAACCCTGAAACATTTGTGTATTCTGCAAATCTATTCACACTAAATCTGAGTCATTTCCTGACCCTGAGCTGATGATGCACACTTACACTTCAAGCCTGTGGCTAAAACCCACAGCACCATTTGATGTTTACACGAGAATGGACATCAAAGCCGGCACTGTGTTCTTGCTAGTTCTATGGGCACAGATTTCCAGGCGAACATGATTATGCCACTGATTACCTGTGCCTATTGTTATGGCCGTTCCAGTGACAGCTTTTTTAGAATGCAATAATTGTCTTTTGTTGATCAGGATAATAGCATGGAGGGCCCGCAGCGCACGTGGAGCTGCTGGGCACAATACCCGCAAGTAAGTGGCCAGAATAATTGAAAGACAGACCAAATCCACTGGACTTTTATAATGAAATAAACTACGACTAGAAGAATAAAATAGCATCAATGGCTGGATGTGTATTGTTACTTTGAAGCTTTTCCTAGCTACCACCATCATCAGATCAGAGTAGATGCTAACACCCACTACTTTAAATAATTATTGGATTATTTTTCTCATTATTTATCATTCAGACTGTTCTGAACACCACCCCACTTGATGTCATAATTAGTTCTCTGATGAGCCTTTTGCAAAATAAATAGTTCAGGTTTTATAATGATAGATTGTGGAAATGGGGTTCCAAAGGCAGGGGAAACACGTTGGTCTCCTTTCAGGTATCTAGAAATGAAGCTGCGCTTAAGCATTGATCATTGATTTAATAATTATTTAACAAACCACATATCTCTCATGTACTTGGACATTACAAAATTCATAATATATACAGGCATAGAACATTACCAACACAACAAGTTTGCTACTATTTTAGGTTGGAAGTCCCACTAAGGGTTCAATTAATAAATATTACAAATGGTAATTGAGGTCAGTATATGTAAGTAAATAAACCTACTGCTTTTTATTCATGTGAGCTTCTTTTTTTTTTTTACATGACCTATTTCTGAAAAAGAAGTAAGAAGACCAAGTCATTACCATGTTAGTAGATAAGACATGAACCCTGTAAGAGGATATAAGTGCACCATATTATATCATCTCATTTTCCAAGGGAGAGAACTAAACACCACTGAAATTAAGGCATTGTCTTTTGTTCACACAGCTAGTAGCAGAAATTTGTTTCCAAATACTTGAGATGAATGAGTTGAACTTTTAGCAAAATGGTGTTAAAGAATGTTGAGTATTTTAATAAGAAACATCACAAAGGCATACAAAACAATTCAAATATAACAACTGTTTGGTCCTCAAGTGTCCTTGGCACTTCAAGGTCTTCTTTTCTGATCCAGAACTCCATTCATCCTGCCTGCCCCCATTTTGATAATGTCATTTCTTCTTTTTCTATTTAAAAAACGTCAATGGCTCTGCATAGCCTACAGATAATGGATTAACTTTGTAGCCTAGCTTTCAAAGATACCATCTGGCCATGACCCATCCCTGCTCACTTATCATTGGCAATTCTGACCTGTGAAATCCTTGATGAGTCCAGGATATACCAAATGCATTTTGGTCTGAGCACTTTGTCATTACAGTATCACCTACACAGAATGCTTGCTCCTCAGCTCTCTGCCTCTCACCTATCTCAAAGATAGATACCAATGCATGACGCTATCCTGTCCTTACCTCTCTCACCCACAGAGAAAACTTTTTGTATTCAACAGCCCTGTCCTGATCAAAACTAGACTCACCCCAGGAACTGTCTCAACAAAGACTTCCAATGGGACATGGGGAGGGTGGTATACACTAGCACTCCTAACATTTAGGAGGTAGAAGGATAAGGAGTTCAAAATCATCCTTTAATGTCATGGGGTATGGTCAGGAAGATATAGAGATAAATTTAAGTGTTCCATATACCGAATTCTCCCTTGCTAGCAAAGTCTTGGGTTGTCAGGAATATTCTTTTCAGATCCATGGCATCATATCCAAGAGAATTCCTGTGTTTTGCCATTCCCTTTATTGTGAAATCCTGGTAGAAAATAACATGATCTAACTGTGGGTGCAAAAGATATAAAATTTTAAATAATGATAGTGTAAGAGGAATTTTGATATATTTATAACTGTAAATAGAGTTTGATAATTTCTATGATTTTTATTGGATAAAATATCACAAATCCTGATAATATTATGTATTACTGACTCCTCTTATGTCCAAAGGAAATGCTTCAGTTAGTAGCTGATTACAACTAATATATAATTTTTATCCATTCAAGTTACTGGTTTCTGAGAGCCATCAATACACAACTTTGGGCTGGGGACTGGAGGTTACAAACCATTGTTCTAGAGTACATATTTAGGAGCAACACTCGAGGTTTTTCTGGCCATCTTTTTTCTGGTTTTATTTTATTTACTTTTATTAGTTGATAACTTTCCTGTATTAACATATCACATATTTCTCATATTCTTATCAAATTGTATGCTTATGCACCCTCTTCCCCACCCCCATTCCAATGAGAGCTCTCCTCAGTATGAATATTAGTGTTAGCTGTGGGGTCATGCATTCATCAGTCAGTCTCTGTTGGAGAGTACAGCTTCCCACCCTGGGGCTCTTACATTCCTTCCACCACCACCCCTTCTGAAATGTCATCTGAGCCTTGGAGGGCATGTTAAAACTCTCCTTTAGTGTTCAGCTCTCAGTAGCCACTGATTTTCTGCTATGATGAGTTTTAAGTCTCCATAGTATCTACCTCCATCTCCCTGGAGTAGGTTCTCAGGCTAGCAGAGTAAACAGCACTCATATTTAAACTCCCACTTCCTCTGCAATGTTTCCTGGGCAAATGGGATAGAGATGACTAGTCTTCTGCTAAGCAGTTGGTATTCTTTTCCTGTTGTCCTGATGGGTTTGGTGTCTCTCAAGTGTTTGTTGCCATCAGTAAAAAAGCAGATTATCTAAGTAAGAGTGAGAGAAGCATGGATTAAAGCAGATTAAAAAAATTTAGAAGACATTTTGACATTACCCTCTTCTTTTAGCCAAAGAACAGTGGGAGTTTCCTTCTAGGGTTTATGACTTCTGTTCCCAGGACCAGATATTAATTCCTCTCACTGACTGGACCTCCCATGCAATCAGAGAACAGTTGACTACTCCCATAACCTGTGTGCCACTATTGCACCAGTGTGTACATCTTGCCTAGCTGATTGATTTTGCTTGCAGGATCCACTACTTAAAACTATTTTCTGTATATATACTCTAGTTAGAATTTCTCTGAATCTAAAGAGTAATAATAGGTTTTTAAAAATTACTTATTAGCTCACACTGTTGGTTGAATGTTTGTGTCATCTTCCAAAATTCATGTTGAAATTTAATTCCTAATGTTACAATATTAACAAGTGAGGCTTTTAGGAGGTAACTGGGCTGTGAGGGTTTCCCCTTGATGGGAGATATTTATCCTTTATAAAAGGGCTTCAGTGGGCAAGTTCTGACCTTCCATTCCCCTTTGCCCTTCTGACTTCTATGTGATGATCCAGTGTAGTGGTCAGGCTCAGGTTGCTGAGATGAACTTCCAGGCCAGGCACAGTTATGGTGGAAGGGATTTATTGAAGATAGAGGGAAAGTTCCATGATGGAAGAAAAAACTGGCCTGCTTTCAAAGGTTCAAACAGACAGAAAAAAGCCACAGCCACAAATACCAGTACATGGAAGCACACTTAGGAACTACAGCAGAGCTCAGACACTCTACAAATCTTTAGGCTAGAATTCCAGATCAACCCCTATATCTTAGGGCTGGACCCTAGGATATACCCACAGTGATACCTCCTCCATTCAAATCTAAATTACAAGCTGTAATAAAATCCTGAATATATTAAGAGACATCCATTCAAACTACCACAACCAACAACAATAGGTCATCTTGATAGAAGGCAAAACATTTCTAAGATCTAAAAAGAAACCAAAGATTAAGTAGCCATCTTGAAAGCATAGTGCATCCTACCAAAATCGCTGGCACCTTAATCTTGGACTTTCCAGCCTTGAAAGTTTATTTTTTTTATTAACAAAAAGTTTCCATTGTTTATAAATTAGCCTAACTAAATTATATGGTTATACCTGCACAAATGAATTTACATATGTTTAAATTCAGTAGATTTTGCTCAGTTTGGAATCTGAGTTTTCAGAATTCTAATTTTTTTCTCTATTGGAAACTAGTCAAACAAATAACATTTTGGTTTTTCATCTTATATCTGATATGGGTACCTAAGGCATTGACTAGAAATCAGAGTTAGAAAGTATTTCTGAGGAAAAAAGAAATTGAAGGTCACTTCTGTCCCAACACATGCATGCATGCACACACACCCACACATACACATACAAAAACACAAATAATATGAAGCAACAATACATGGTGACAATTCCGTAGGCTTATAACTCCATGATACCAGAAGCCAAAGTAATAGGATAGCTGAAATGACAGAAATGAAGAAAAGGATTTCAGAGTTGTAGTGTTAAAAAGGTTTGATAACCACATAGAGGATTCAAATAAGAGCTAAATGAAGTAAGAAAACCACTTGTGTGGTGGATTCAGGTGTCCCCCATAAACTTAGATGTTCTGAATATTAGGTTTCCAGCTGATGGAGATTTGGAAATTAACGCCTCCTGGAGAGAGTGTATTGTGGGCGGGCTTATGGGTGTTATAGCCAGTTTCCCTAAGCCAGTTCCTGTTGTCCACCTTATGTTGGTCAGGAGATGATGTCCACATTCTGCTCATGCCATAGTTTCCCTGCCATCGTGGAGCTTCCCCCTTGAGCCTGTAAGCCAAAATAAATCTCTTTCCCACAAGCTGCTCTTGGTTTGGTGATTTCTACCAGCAATGTGAACCTGACTGCAACAACTTGGGAACTGTGATGGTCAAGTTCTGTTGTCAACTTGATCTGATTAGGAATCCACAGACATTCCTCTTAGGCAGGTCTTTAAGATTGCTTCCAGGAAGGATTGACTGAAGGAAGAAGTCCTTCCTCCAGAGTGAGCCCCAATGCCATAGTGATCAAGGAATCTTGGAGGGGAAAGTCCCTTCCTCACACCTGGCTGCCTGTGCTACTTGCTGGTGAGTGCCTTCACTTGTATATGCATCTCTTTTTAATTTTTTAATTGTTATTAACAATATATTTTGTATGGATACATCATATGTTGGTGCTCTCTTTTCCTTGTCCCTGCCTGTGGAGAGCGGGTGTGGATGGCCGCCTGGGCTTCCTGCGAAGGTCGCTGCCCCAAGGCCGCCTGGGCTTCCTGCCAAGTCTCCGCAGGTATGGCGGCCATTACAAGATGGCACCTGGGCTGGCTGCCAAGTATCATGACTAAGCATCACTTCCTGCTTCCCCTTCGTACACACTGCAAAGTGCGCATGTACAGCGCTACGTATGATTAGATCACCATCAGGTGGTTGGCTGCGCCCTGTTGCCTACGCCCACGTGGCAGCTGCTGATTAGGTTAGGCTGGCTATTTATAGGGAGGAGGGCTTGGTATCAGGGCCCCACACCCAGATGTCAAGGATTCCTGAATAAACTGCTTCAAGAAGGGTTCCGATTGCCGTTGCCTTATTCTGCTGGACGGAAAGGGTAGCGACAAGTGGTGGCCCGTACGGGGACTCAGAACTCGGAGCAGTCAGGGCAGCTAGCTGGTAAGTTCCCAGGTAAGTTGGGACAAGTTTAAAGTTCTCTGGTAAGAGAGACAAGTTTAAAGTTCTCCGGTAAGAGAGACAAGTTTAAAGTTCTCCGGTAAGAGAGACAAGTTTAAAGTTCTCCGGTAAGAGAGACAAGTTTAAAGTTCCCGGTAGCGGACAAGCATTCAAAATGGGTAATACTTCTTCTAGTAGAACTACAGCATCTGTACTGAAAGATTTATTGAAAGCGAAAGGACTAGGGCTGAAGAGTGCCACTATACAGAGATTCACAGACGCTGTAGATGAGATTGCTCCTTGGTTTGTAGCTTCTGGACACTTAACTATTGCTGGTTGGGATAAACTAGGGAGAGATATAGATTTTGCACAAGATCAGGGACTGACTCTTCCAGGAATAAAGTCTATCTGGAAACTTGTTTGTTCTTGTTTGACTGATCGAGAAGGGAAGTGCACAGCAGAAATTGAAAGAGGAAAGAAAGTCTTAGAACTGTTGAAAGAGGAGCGATCCCTGGAGTCTGAGAAAGGGAAAAGTTCAAAGGAGGAAGACTCAGATGAAGAGCTAGAAAAGTTAGTGGAGAGAGTGGATTCAATTAAATTAGAGGTTCCACCATCTGGTCCAGGGCCTCCGTGGCCGCCGCCCTGTGCTCCCGGTCAGCCGGATGGACAGAGCTTATCCTACAAAAGGAAACACTGTTGCTACTGCTGATGATGTGCCCATGGATGGTAATTAGTCAAGTATTAAGATGGGGAATCCTTCCACTTTTCCCTAGACCACTGCCAATTTTGTATTCTGCACAAGTATACCCCAGATTTTTTGTTGCCAATAGCACTTTGCAATTTTCTTTCCTGCTGTTTGAGGGAGACTTAGCTGCTCTTCAAGAGTCATGGAGTTTACCCCTTGAAGGAGTTTTGTGTTTTCAGCTAGTTAAAAATATCACTGAGCAAAGTTCCTGTGTCCGTTTGTACAATCAGACGGGAGCCTGGTTTGATCAACCTCACAGTGCAGGCATTATGTTGCTTAATCAAAGAGTAGATCTTGTTCAGGAACAGGTAGATGTTTTGATGGAAGTAGCCCAGTTGGGCTGTGTATGGAGACTGTCCAGTTTTTGTGCGACCTCAGTACCATTTCAAAATGCCACCAGGGTGGCTAATTTGTCTCGAGTTCTTTCCAGTTATCTTACAGGCAATTGGTCCCGTGAATGATGTGCTCGTGAGAGACCTGTGATTGTCCATCATCCACATCAACTCTACCATAGTGGATGTGTCCCTTGCTGCAGGATTGTCTACTTGGATTCAACAAGCAATGTCGCACTTGAAGGAATGGGTGGGCATAGGGACTATGGCCTTTTGCCTGATTCTGATTAGTGGCTTCATGCTGTGGTGTATGTGCAACATGTGGGCAAAGCATATACGAGATCGAGCGCTCATAGTACAAGCTTTGCAGTTGTGGAGGTGAGTTAATCCCCTCAAACGTGGCTCGGTATGCTAGAGAAGTAGCCAGTGATGGGTAAGATTCCTTGACATACTATCAACCTAAGACAGGGAACAAACCTCGAGCTGTTTGTCACCCAATGACGGGTAAGGATACTACCAACCTAAGACAGGGAACAAACCTCGAGCTGTTTGTTGCCCAATGATGGGTAAGGAGTATTGGTCCTTGGGACAACCTAAGACGGGCATTCTCTCTGCCATTTTTAGTAAAGAAGGGGGAAATGTGGAGAGTGGGTGTGGATGGCCGCCCGGGCTTCCTGCCAAGGTCGCAGCCCCAAGGCCACCCGGGCTTCCTGCCAAGTCTCCGCAGGTATGGCGGCCATTACAAGATGGCGCCTGGGCTGGCTGCCAAGTATCATGACTAAGCATCACTTCCTGCTTCCCCTTCATACACACTGCAAAGTGCGCATGTACAGCGCTACACCTGCCCCCATTCTGCTATGGACCCTCCTCTGTAAGGTTGTAGGTATTCTCCATAGGGTTGTGGGTTATACATTGTGGGAGCAGCAGTTAGTTTTGGGGGGAAGCAATGCATGATGTCTCAGGCTATGGCTCTTACATTATTTCTGCCCCCTCTTTGGCAATATTCCCTGAGCCATAGTGAATGTGTTTTAAGTAGACTTCAGTGATGAGCTCTTAGGAGCCTCTGGATCTCTACTTTGATAGGTGTTGAGCATCCTCGGGGTCTTTCTCAATCACTCTGGCATTGGTTGTCGAGTTCAGCAAGAAAGCAGCACTCTTGCTCATCTCCCCAATTCCCTTGTGGTTTCAGCTGAGGCTTGGCTAAAGTATGAGGGGTAGTTTATCTCCTCAGGTCTCGCTATCTTCTGAAAAGAAAAACACAGGCCAGACAGATGGCTTAGCTGTTAAGGTGCTTGCCTGCAAAGCCAAACGACTCCAGTTCTATTCCCAAGGACCCACATAAGCAAGATGAACAAAGTGGCATATGCATCCAGAGTTCATTTGCAGAGGCTGAAGGCCCTGGACTTGCCATTCTCTCTCTCTCTCTCTCTCTCTCTCTCTCTCTCTCTCTCAAATAAAGCAAAAAAATTAAAGAAAAGAAAAAAATTCTCCAATGGAGAGTAAAGTCAGCATAGTTTAACTGGGATAAACATTAGTAATTTAGGAAGAATTTGATGCATGTAACCCCTCTTTTAGCCAAAGACTAGTGAGAGCTTGACACTGCAGAGCATAATCTTTGTCTCCATAGGATTTTGTCCTGTTTCCTAATTCCAGATATGGGTTCCTTTACACTGAGTGGATCTCTTAGCCAATCAGAAACCTTTTGGTTACCCACCAAGGCTGTGTGCCACTATTGCACTGGTGTACACATCCTCTTAGGGTGTTTGCTTCACAGCTTAGAACTCTGTTGCTCAGACCATTGTTGGCCACTTTCTCCCAGTAGCTCATGTAGTGCTTTCCAGCACTGAATGAGCTACCTGTCTGGGGACTGGCTCTCCTTTGGATTCCACCCAGGTCTGTCCATGCTCTGTGTTAGCAGCGTATGGTGTCTTCAGCAATAGGGTCTTATGTTTTGCCTTAGGCATGTGATCAAGTGCTCTGAAAGAAGACTGTCTTGTTTAGGGAACCTTGTAGGTATCTCCAATCAACAGTGCAATATGGGTAGCAGCCAATTTCTGGTACTGGAAAGTACAGGCCAGAGACAAAAAGAATTTTTTTTTTAAGTTACACTTCATCCCACCCTCTCCAGGGCCCTTCTTTTCATGACCTCCCCCCTTACTCCGGTTGAGGGTTGTATACTTTAGTCTATCTTCAAGAATAAAGGTTACAATGGTACCAGATAATTTTGGATTTAGTTTTGTGTTTGTTTTCCCTATCCTCCCCTTACCCAAAACCTTCCATCCCTATTATCTAGGCCTTGAATTGCCTCTCAGGTATTTAAAAAAAAAATCAGCAACTTGAGCTGGTCCATGTTAAGAACTGCAGATGAGTGAGGCTATGCAGTGTTTGTCTTTCTGTGATTGTGTGAGTTTGCTGAGTATGATCTGTTCCAAGTATGTACATTTTCTACAAATTTCATTGTATTATTATTTTTCTTACAGCTGAGTAGAATGTATATGTACCACAACTTCATTATCTATTCATCAAGTGATGGGCACCTGGGTTGATTCCAGTTCTTAGCTATTATGAATTGAGTAGCTATAAACATTGTTGAGCAAATATTTCTGTAGTGAAACACGGAACATTAGGATCATTGCAAAGTAAGGGAGTAACTAGATCTGTTGATAGCTCTATATCCATCCTTTTCAGGAATCTTCATATGGATTTCCATAGTGGTTGTAAAAGTTTACATTACCACAAACAGTGGATAAGGGTTCCTGTTTCCCCACATCCTTGCCAACATTTGTTGCCATTCAATGTTTTAATGATTGCCATCCTTAATAAAGTAAGATGGAATCTCATGGTTGTTTTAATTTGCATTTCGCTAATAGTTAGAGATGTTGAACATTTCCTAGGTGTGTGTTAGCCATTTGCATTTCTTCCTCCAAGAACTCCCTATTCAATTATTTGCCCCATCTTTAGAGTGGATTATTTGATTTTTTAAATGTTTTTTCTTTATAGATTCTAGATATTAGGCCTCTGTCAGTGGTATACCTAGCAAATAATTTCTCCCATTCAGTGGGTAATATGCTGGCTCTCATTATGGTATGTTTGTCTGTGAAAAAGCTTTTCAGCTTAATGAGATCCCATTGGTTGAGTAATTGTTTAGTGTTCTGGGCTACTGGGGTTTTGTTCAGGAAGTCTTTCTCCACTCCTATATCATGGAGCATTCCTCATGTTTTTTTTCTTGCAGTAGGAGAAGAGGTTCAGGTCTTATATTGAGATCTTTAATCCATTTGGACTTATTTTTGTGTATGGTGAAATGTGTGGGTCTAGTTTCATTTTTCTACATATGGTTATCCAATTTGTCTAGCACCACTTGTTGAAGATGCTGTCTTTTCTCCAGGCTACATTATTGGCAACTTTGTCCAAGATCAAGTAGTCATAATTATTTGAACTAAAGTCTGGGTCTTCAGTTCTGTTCCATTGGTCTGTATGGCTGCTTTTATGCCAGTACCATAATTTTTTTTTTTTACTATAGCGTTGTAATATAGATTTAAATCAGATACTGATACCTCCAGAAGTGCTTCTTTAACTGAGGTTATGTTTGGATATCCGAGGCCTACTGACATTCCATGTGAATTTTGAGATCAATTTTTCTATCTCTGTGAAGAATAATTCAGTACTTCTGGTAGATCTGGCCTCCTCACTGTACCTTCTGGCTCAGGGCAATAGGGATTTGGGTAACCAGGGGCCACTCAATCAGGAAACCAGAGCTAAAGGTCTGCTTCCAGAGCCCACAGGCAGGGACCAGGCCACTACAAGGCAGCAGCAGGGATACTGAGACCAGGTTACTGGGTGGTGGGGAACCAACCAGGAGTTCTGGCTTTCTCCCTTCCCACCCTCCAGAGTGGAGGATCTTGGAGTTGGGGACCCAGGGGCACTTCAATTAGGAGTCATTCAGTTAGGAAGGCAGAGTAAGGGGCCTGCTTCCACATCAAGCTTGCAGTGTCCAGGCATCCCCAAGTCAGCAGCAGGGAGAACCAACTGGGACCAGGGAGTTGGCCTCACACCCTCCCTCTGGAGCAGAGGATCTGGGAATTGGCCACCCAGGGGCACTTATATCAGGAAGTCAGAACAAGAAGCCTGCTTCTTCAGCAGTCTTGCAGGGTCCTGGCAGCCTCAAGACAGCAGCAAGGGAGCCCACCGGCACCAGGGACTGGGAGTGCATCTTTTTTTTTTCCCCCTGAGGTAGGGTTTCACTCTAGCCCAGGCTGACCTGGAATTCACTCTTTATTCTCAAACTCACAGCCAGCAATCTTCCTACCTCTGCCTCCGGAGTGCTGAGATTAAAGGCATGCGCCACCACCCAACTGGAGTGCATCTTTTTTGTTCAGGTGGGGTTTTTTTTAATATTTTATTTATTTATGAGAGAGAGAGAATGGGTGCGCCAGGGCCTCTAACCACTGCATATGAACTCCACACATGTGCCCTGGTGCATCTGGCTCACATGGGTCCTGGGGAATTGAACCCGGGTCCTTAGGCTTTGCAGGCAAATGCTGTAACTGCTAAGCCATTTCCCCAGTCCCTGTTCAGGTGTTTTCTGTCAGCATTTGGACCAAGTTTCCTTAGCCTTCCAAAGTGGACTGAAGAGTAGTGGCTCTCCAGGAAATCTTCAGTCCTTCAGTACTAGATTGGGACTGCTGAGGTGTCCAGCTTATGAACTGAGCAGCTACCAGGTTTTGTGACTCTTAACACGTGAAGACTGCTATTTTTGGATTGCCATAATTAAATTCCATTTTAAAACAATTCATTCTATCAGTTTTGTTCCTCTAGAGAACCTTGACTAATGCAAAAACCTAGACAAAATAGTTACCAATGTTGACAAAATGGTCAGTAATTTGATGGGAAGATTCATCAAAGTAATTGAGATACTGAAAAAGAACCAAACAGAAATTCCCTATGTCACATTACAGTTAAAACATTAAACACAGAAAACACAGAACACTAAAAGCTGAAAGAAAAAAATCATCTCATCACTTACAAAAGCAAACCCATCAGAATTACAACTATGTTTTCATCGTAAAATCCAGAAGGGCTTGGAATAGAGTATTTTAAATTTTGAAAATTTACAGCTGGCAAACCATAGTACTATATATTGCAAAATTATCCTTCATAATACAAGGGGAAATCTCTCCATGATAAAAGCTTGCTTTCTGAATATGTGTGCCTTAAGGCAGTTGTACAATGACTACTTGATAGAATACTTTCCACAGAAGAGAAGAATAAACACACTCAAGAGTCTACAGGGGGAAAAACAATAATGAAAACTAGAACAGATGTGAAAGCAAATAAAAATTAAGAAAATACCAAACTCCTCAGTCTTCAATTTGATAGAGATTAACTTATATCCCTCAATTATATCTCTGAACATCAATGGAGCCAGCCCCCTAAGCAAAATACTCAGGTTAACAGGGTGAATGAGAAAACTAGATCCATCAATTTACTATTATGAAGAAACCCACTTTACTATTAAAGGAAGATATCACCTTAGTGTGATAGGATGAAGACAACATATTCCAAGCAAATGAAAATATGCAGAAAGCTAATGTGGTAATAGAAACATCTGACAAAATAAACTTCAAACAAAAAGTAATGAACAGAGGGGGGAAAGGGCACTTAATACCAAGGGAGTAGATCAACAATATAGTGTTACAATCATAAATGTATATGCACAGGTGCACACAGGTGCACCAAATTTTATAAAAAATAAATCTTCCAGATATTAAATTGGAAATAACTCCCAATATAATAATAGTGTGTGACTTTAATATAACTCATTATCATCAATAGAAAATAATATAGACAGAAGATAACTGGAGAAACAATAGAGCTAAACAACACCATAGAGCAAAAGGACTTAGCAGACATCTGCAGAACATTCCATCCAAACTTTGCAGAATACACATTCTTTTCAGCAGTTAAAGGAACCCTCTCCAAAACAGATCATGTATAAAAGCAAGTTGAAATAACTCCCTATATAATATCTGATCATAATTCCATAAAGCTTGAAATCAACAATAAAAGAAGCAATAGAAAATACACGAACTCATGGAGATTGCTCAACACACTACAGAACAATGAATGGGTCATTGAAGAAATGAAGAAGGAAATCAAAAGCCTCCTAGAACTGAATGAGAAGAAAAATATAACATATCACAATTTAGTTTTGCTTTTTCTTAACTTTATTTTCATTTAATTATTTATTTGAGAGAGAGAGAGAAAGAGACAGAGAGAGGGAGAGACAGAATGGGCACTCCAGGACCTACAGCTACTACAAACAAACTACAGATGCACATGCACCCTTGTTCATCTGGCTTATGTGGGTTCTGGAGAATCGAACCAAGGTCCATTGGCTTTGCAGGCAAATGCCTTAACCACTAAGCCATCTCTCCAGCTCCTAGCATACCAAAATTTATCAGACAAAATGTAGGCAGTCCTAAGAGGGAAGTTTACAGCTCCAATAGGTCCACATTACAAAAATAGAGAGATCTCAAATAAATAATTTAATTACCCATCCGAAGGCTTTTATAAAATAGGAATCCAAACCAAAAAACACCCAACAGAAAGAAATATTCAAAGTAATATCAGAAATCATATGAATTAGATATGAAGAAAACAATTATAAAAATTGATGACATGTTGGGCTGCAAGGCCACTGAGAAATACTGCTGGAACTGAGCTGATAACCTCCTCCATGTAGACCAGCTTACAGAAAGCTGGAGGAAGCCATTCTGCATGCACTACAATGGGAGAGAGAGAAATCACCAGTGAAGATACTCAACAGTGGACACTGCAAGCCTTATATTTGGCCAGTCAGGCAAAATGAGCCAATGGTGCAATAGTGGCATGTCTGTCATGGTAGAAACCAACTGTCCTCTAATTGGACTGGAGGCCCACTCCATGGGAGGGAATACATCCCTGATACTGAAAACTTAAAACAGGGGTAGTCATGAGCCCTAGGGGTGTAATGTCTGCTGCTGTCAGGCTAAATATATATACTATGCTTATCAAACTGCCCAGTAAGCACTTCTCTTAATGTTCATACCCTTATATTAATGCTACTCTCACTTTTGGTAGAGAATCTTCTCTTTCCAGATGGCAATGACCTTTCAGAAGGCATCATGGTGCTGGAAAGAAGTGACAGGAGTGCTCAGCACTGCACTATCTCTATCACACCTTCCAAGGCTCAGGGTCTATTGCGGAAGAGGTAGCACAAAGAATGTAAGAGCCAAAGGAAGGATAGGACTCCTTACAACGTGCTCCCCCCAGACACAAAATGGCCTGGATATCCATGACCTCACAGTGCCTGACACTACCTACGCAACACCATAATAACAGGAGGAAAAGATCATGGCATCAAAATAAAAGAGAGACTGATAGAGAGGGGAGGGGATAGGATAGAGAATGGAGTTTCAAAGAGGAAAGTGGGGGGAGGGAGGGCATTACCATGGGATATTGTTTATAATCATGGAAGTTGCTAATAAAAAATTTTGAGCTGGGCATGGTGGCACACGCCTTTCATCCCAGCACTCGGGAGGCAGAAGTGAGACCCTACCTCAAAAAAACAGAAAAACAAAAATATTGATGAAATGAAGAGCTGGTTCTTTGAAAAACTAAGCAAAATTATCAAACCCCTGGCCAAATTGATTAAAAGAAAAAGAGAGAAGAATCTAATCAACAAGAGTAGAGATGAAAAAGGAGATATTATAACAGATAGCAATAAATTTGGGAGAATTGTTAGGACATGTTTCAAAAATCTATATTTCACAAAATGAGAAAATTTGGAAGAAATGTATAAATTCACTCATATGACTTGCCAAAACTAAAATCAGAAGAAATAAATTACCCAAATAAAATTATTATACCTAAAGAGATGAAAAGAGTAATTAAAGTCTCCTGACCAAAAAAAAGTCCAGGCCCAGATGGATTAACTGCCAAATTCTACCAAACCTTTATAGAAGAACTAAAATCACTTTTTCTCAAGGTATTTCAATAAATTGCAAAGGAAGGAATGCTCCCTGGCTCCTCTATGAAACTAGCATTACATTAATGAAAAAAAAAAATAAAACAGACAAAGACACAAAAAGAAAACTAGGTACTAATATCCTTGAATTTAGATGCAACAACTCTCAATAAAATTCTTGAAAATTTCATCCAAGAACACATCAAAAGTATCATCACTCTAATCAAGTAGGTTTCCTCCTAGGGATGAAGGGATGTTTTATCATACAGTATTCAATAATGTAATATATTACATAAATATACTTAAGGAAAAGAATCTTATGAGTATTTCAGAGTATACAGAGAAGGCTTTCAACAAAATACAACATCCCTTCATGATTAAAACACTGGAGAGACTAGGGGTGGGGGGATCATATCTCAATATAATAAAGGCTATATACAACAGATCTAAAGCCCATATCATACTAAATGAAAAAAATTTAAGAATTCCCATTAAGGTCTGAAATAAGACAGGGGTATCTATTCTCCCCATTGCTATTTAAGATAGTACTTGAGCCGGGCGTGGTGGCGCACGCCTTTAATCCCAGCATTCGGGAGGCAGAGGTAGGAGGATCGCTGTGAGTTCGAGGCCACCCTGAGACTCCATAGTGAATTCCAGGTCAGCCTGAGCTAGAGTGAGACCCTACCTCGAAAAACCAAAAATAATAATAATAATAATAATAATAATAATAATAATAAGATAGTACTTGAAGTCTTAGCTCAAACACTAACACAAAAAAAGAAAGAAGGAAAGAAAGTGGATACAAGTTGGAAAGGAAGATGACAAATTATCCCTGTTTGCACATGATGTGATTTTATACATGTGACCCAAAAGACTCCACCATAAAAACTCCTAGAGCTGATAAACTCTTTCAGCAAAATGGCACAATATAAAAGCAACTCAAAAATCAATTGCCTTCCCTGCATATACACCAATGACAAACAAAAGAAAAGAAATCAGGGAAATAATGCCATTTACAGTAGCTCCCAAAATATAAAATGTATTGGAATATTCCTAATCAAGTAAGTGAAAGAAAATTACAATGGAAACATTCAGACACTAAAGAAAGAAATTGAGAAAGACATCAGAAGATTGAAAGATCTACCATGCTCATGAATCAAAACAATTGATATCATGAAAATGGCTATACCACCAAAAGCAATACAAAGATTCAATGTAATTCCAATCAAAATTTCAGCAACATTCTTCATAGAAATAGAAAAATAGTCTCAAAATTCATATATAAGCACATAGGCCTTAGATAGCTAAAAAATTTCCTCAGCACAAGGAATACTACCATACGTGATCTCAAGATATACCATAAAGCCATAGTAATGAATATAGCATGGTACTAGCAGAAAACAAAAAAATAAATCAATGGAATAGAAAATGCAAATATAAATCCTAGTAACTACAGCTACCTTATTTTTAACAGAAGAGGCCAAAAATGCACACCATTTTTAAGAAATGTACTAGAAAAACTAGATAGGCATGTGTGGACGTATGACCCTTTTCTCTCACCCTGAATAAAAATAAATTCCAATTGGGTCACAGACCTCAATATTAGACTTGAAACTCTAAAACAGCTAGAAGAAAAATAGAAGAACACTCCAAGATATAGGTGTAGGGAAAGCCTTTCTGAATAAGACCCCAGTTGCCAAGGGAATTAGAGAAACATACAACCAGTGGAAATCTCATGAAACTAAACAGCTATTGTACAGATAAGCAAACCATCAACAGAATTAATAGACACGTACAGAATGAAAACGTTTGTCAGCTATACATGTGACTGAGGTTTAATATCTAGAATTCACAAGGAATTCAAAAAACTAAGCAATTGACCAGGCACAGTGGCACATGCCTTGAATCCTGGCACTCAGGAGGCTGAGGTAGGAGGCTCACTGTGAGTTCAAGGCCAGCCTGAGACTATGTAGTGAATTCTAGATCAGTCTGGGCTAGAGCAAGACCCTGCCACAAAAAAACTAAGTAATAAAAAATCAATCAACCCACTTACAGATGGGGCTGGGAGGGGCTGAAGAGAAATCTCTATGGTTAAAGCACATGCCTGAAAAGTTAATTGCCCTGGTAAAATTCCCCAGTACCCACATAAAACCAGATGCATAAAGTGGATCATGCATCTAGAGCTTCTTGCAGCAACAGGAAGCCCTGGAGCACCCATTCTCTCTGTCTAGCTCTCTTCTGTCTATCTCTCTCTGCTTGCAAATTAATAAATATTTTTAAAATATTTTTTCAAAATGGGGCTGGAAGTTAAACAGAGTATTCTCAAAGGAAGAAATACAAATGGCCAATAAACATCTAAAAAGATGTTCAACATCTTTAGCCATAACTTGGGTCAGAATGGCTACCACCAAAAAGCAAATGACAACAAATGCTGGTGAGGATGTGAGGAGAGAGGATCCCTCATCCACTGTTAGTAGAAGTAAAAATTTGTATAGTCATCATGGATATCAGTATGGAAGTTAGTCAAAAAAAATTTTTTTTAAATATATCTTCCATTAAATCCTGCTCTACCACTCTAAGCATATACCCTAAAGACTCGATGCTTTACTATAGAGATACTTGCTCAGCCTTGTTGGTTGCTGCTCTATTCACAATTGCTTGGAAACTGAATAAGCCCAGATGCCCATCAACTGATGGATGAATGATGAGTATGTGGTACATAAACACAATAGAATTTGACTCAGAGGTAAGAAAAAATGAATTAATAAAAATTTTAGGAAAATACATAGATTTGTGTTGTAGTTACCTTCTCGTTGCTGGGACGAAACACTAGACCAAAAGTAGCTAATGGAAGGAAAGTTTTTATTTTGGTTTTTAGTCTCAAGGGGAAGCTCCATGATTCCTGGACATAGCATTGCATGAGCAGGGGCTAGACCTTGCCTCTGCCACAGCAGATGAAAAACAGCAGTGGGAGAGTGAGAAAACTAACACTGGCAAGCTAGGGGCTTATAAACCTCAAGATCCACACCCTAAAAAACACCTCCTCCAGCAAAACTTCTCCCAAATTGTGACTAGCTGGTGAGCAAGCATTCAGAACACATAAGTTTATGTTTATGATTATGTCTATGTTTATGATTAAAACCATCATAAAACCATCATAACTTGGAAAAATCATACTTAGCAAGGTTAAACAGGCTTACAAAGACAAATGTCACATTTTTTTCTCTTATATGCAGATCCTTACATGGAATAGTTTGATTGGTTTATAAGTTGTAGTAAGCATCAGTATATTGGCAAGAAAGCCAGAATAAAACTTGGAGAGAGAGGAAGCAGGGAGGAATAACAGGAGGGGATCCTTGACAGGCAAGTAAAGGGATAGAATATAAGAGATGGAAAGGTCTGGACAGGAACTAGAGTAAACAAAGGAGGGGAGGAGACACACAGAAGTAATGATGGTATGAATTAGTACCATAGAAACCTTCCTCTTGGTTAGTTAATTAAAAGACATTACTCTCTTAATTTAAGCGACAAAAAATACTCATTTTGGTATGGTATGAGATTACTCCCCGTGCTGCTTTAATGATGAGTAAATAGCTACATGACCACAAATTGAGTGTGTTTAGTTGTTAAAATTTAAACCATAGTTAAAATAACAATTTGTATTCCCATGGAGTTGTGTGGAATGTAGAGTTGGGCCCACAGATCAGAAACACCAGAAGTATTAAGACAATTCCACAGCTCAAAATACAAGAGTAGGAAAGGCCAGGGATCCTAACATATGGGAATTCACTATAGAATAAACTGGAAATGAGCAATAAGAACGAAATATGTGGGGAAAGTGGAGGTGCAATGGCTAGAGGCCCTGGCATGCCAATTCTCTCCCTTCTCCCCTCTGCCTTTTTCTCTCTCTGTCAAATAAATAAATATTTTTAGGAAAAAAGTTCCTTGCCCTTCACTCATATGTTGCCTGCCTTTGCCCATATAATACTAATTCTTCACATATTTCTATTTTTTGCTGTTCAACAAAAATGCAAATGAATGCCTGTCAGCAAAAGCAACAACCACAGAACATCAGAGCAGTGGCAACAGCAGAAGCAGCAGTGGGCTCACCTTTGGTTTAAATGATCCCAAAGGCCAGTTTTCATACTTTCGGGGTCTTCTCCAAAAAGCAGCTATCCCATCCTTGGGCAAATAGATCCAAGAGTCAGTTTCTATAATCCCAGGACTATACCCCATAATTGGATACTGGCAAAGGCCAGGAAAAGCAAAACAAGCTGTATGCTTTGGGGAATTTTTTTCTTTACATTTTTGCATTGTTAGAGAATCAAACACAGAGCCTTGTGCATTCTGGTCAAGCACTCTATTCCTGTGCTACATGCTCAGTTATGGATGTATGCTTATGAAGGAAACCAACCACCTGCAGGGCTTCTTTCCTCCACAGATCTAACCAAATAGATCAACTCCAGGTGGCCCCACACAGCTGGCCACCATAAACAGGCAAATGCACCAAGAAATCCTCTGGTTCTGTCTATTTGTTATAGATAGCCAAATTAGCACGTGTCACTCAGAGAAAAACTAAAAACTTTCTGGTAAGTGTAAAGTTATTCTCAATGAGCTCAATCTGTTTTCATGATACTCCATCTAAAAATTGAGTGTAATACTAGTATCTAGTTACTTTAAAATGTGTTTTTCTCTACCATAAGAAACCTTCCTTTGCAGAGTTTTATTTCATAAAACGAAAATTGAAAAATTCCATTGAGATTAGTTTGAGAAAACTATGTTAAAATGTTGGTCATTCAACACAGTATATATAGCTTTGGGCAATTCCATTGTGTCATTGAGTCTGTTCCTTATCTGTGAAATGGGGTGACTATGCCTCCTTAACCCTCATGAGAACTAAACAAATGTCCATGAAAGCACCACACACAGTCCCTTCCACATAAGGGCTCAGTCGCTGTGTAGTCTGTTTTCTCTTCTTTGCTGGAGGATCGTTTCAATGAGTAAAAGAACAAAAAGTCAAAATTAGTATTCACATCACATCCAATTTTGTCTCTAGCATGTGTTTCCACTTGCTTATCCATGTGTTGGTTCCTCACAATAGTAATTAGGTCACATCAATGCGCTGTAATTGGCCATAGTGCTTGTGCAGGTTTACATTTTCACACAGAAAAACTGATAGTAAATTAGTAACCAGCAATTTAGACAATTATAGTCAATTAATTTGTCAACATAACATGTGACATATATAATTTCTTCTTAAGATATAAACTGTCTATTAAAATGTTGATTAGCAAATAACTATGAAGTTTTCACACTTTTCATATGAAAAGGAAATAGAAATAAAATGGATATGTCTGTGCTCTGGTTTCTCTTTACAGCATATAAACCTTTCACATTTCTAAAATGGATATATACCACTGTGATATAATCAAAAACTTTTCTACTATATTCTCCCCAAGAAAATCCTAACCATCCTTAACAAGAAATTAAGTGTTTATTGTATACTTTAATGGAAATTATTAACAATACATTTTACTTTCAATAGATATGAAATAAAAAAGAATCTGTAAAAAGCCGGGCGTGGTGGCACATGCCTTTAATCCCAGCACTTGGGAAGCGGATGTAGGAGAATCATTGTGAGTTCAAGGCCGCCCTGAGACTACATAGTGAATTCCAAGTCAGCCTGGGCTAGAGTGAAATCCTACCTCAAAGAAACAAAAAAGACAAAAAAAAAAAAAAAAAAAAGAATGAATCTGTAAAAGAAAAGCATTAAAATAAAAGCACTCGGAAAAAAAATGGCAACAAGGTTTACAATTACACAATTATATACAACGCAAAAAAATAAAAATTATACAATTTAGGAAGAAAAGTGCCAAAACCCCAACAGAAAAAAAATAGAGATAACTAAAATAATTGAACACAATTTCATTTAACACATATTGAAATGAGCTAATTTAGTCATAAGAGCTATAAACTAAAATTAAGATAGGTGATTTCTGGAAAAATAAGAACAATTTTTTTAACTATTTCAAGGATGTGGTAAAACTAGATGTTTCATACACTAATGTTGATATAAACTAATGCAACTCTTTCAGAAATAGTTTATCAATATTTATGTCTGTAAAAAGTTCATAATCCTTTGGCATGATGATTCTACTTATAAGAATATATCCTAACAAAATAATCCAAAATATGAAAAAGATCTTATTTAAATAAAATTTCCACTATGGCTTTAAATAACATAAAATTCAAAAGAACATAACAATTATGTAAAAATATTTATAATACAGCACATCTGTTGCATAAATAACAGTAATAATGCCTGTAAAGCGGTACCAAATTGACTGTATTCGCTGAGTACAAAACTAATTAATAAAAAAAAAAGAGTAGGACTTGCAGGGCGTGGTGGCACACACCTTTAATCCCAGCACTCGAGAGGCAGAGGTAGGAGGATCATGGTGAGTTCAAGGCCACCCTGTGACTACATAGTGAATTCCAAGTCAGCCTGAGTTAGAATGAAACCCTACCTTGAAAAATAAAACAAACAAACAAACAAACAAACAAAAAACAACAAAAGAAAAAGAGTAGGACTTAACCTAGAAAGACAATAACCCACAAAGGTTGTATGAGAAAGCAAAATGCAGAGTCTATATTTACTTTCATTGCCACCAAATTCATACAATATTTACACAGAAGACAAATAATATTATTTTACCCTAATCTTTGCAGAACAATATTTTCTGAACATGACATAGCCCTTGCCCTCATGAAGTCACAGCAGCTGTGGTTAACTGCATAAGACCTCAAAAGGACTGGGCCCCATAACATTCCATATTGTAGCAATTAACTTCTCCTTGCTAGGACAAAACACCCAACCAGCAGCAGTTTCTGGGAGGAAAAGTTTTATTTCATGCTTACAGTCTCTAGAGGAAGTTCCATCATGGTGGAGCACACATGGCAAGTGGTTCACATCCTCATCAGCAGCACAAAAAGAACAGCAAGAGTGAGACAGTTCTGAACATCCAACTGGATGGACTAATCAAGCCCAAGGTCCACCCCCAGCAACACACTTCCTCCAGGAAGGCTCCACCTCCCAAGACTCCACCATCTGAAGACTAAGTAGGAAGCTTAATCACAAACACTTTATGGGAAATATATTACATTCAAACTACCACAATCCTGGATGGGGGAAGCACTCATAAGGCCCTATCACTCTCAGAGGAGCTGTTGACCATTAAGGGTTGCTGGGACAGGGCGAGTAATTTTCTTCAGTGGGTAGTCACTAGTAAGTTGCCCATGTTCACTAATAACCATCCATGCTCATGCAAACAAGCCTAACTAAACTCAGTGAATTACAAAAGAACTATCACCAGATAGGAAAATGAGTAGAAACATCAAAGAATTAAAACCAACTCAGAAGGGGCAGAGCTATTATAATATGCATGGAAGGACATTAAATTGTTACAAGGTACTAAAAAGGAGCAGAAATATCAATGAAAGGTAACTATATTTTATTCTTACTTAAATCTCCTTCAAAAGATAATTGTGGGCTAAAGAGATGTCTTAGCAGTTAAAGGTACTTGCTTGCAAAGTCTGACAGTCTGGGTTTGATTCCCCAGTACAGAATTAAAGCCAGATGAACAAAGTGTCACATGTTTTTAGAGTTCATTTTCAGTGGCAAGAAGCCAGGGTATTCCTGTTCTCTCCTTCTCTCTCTTTCTTCCTTTCTCCCCTCCCTTCCTCCCTCTCTGTTGGCAAACAAAATATTTTAAATATTTCTTACTAAAATTTATTTAAGATAATATTTTTAAATTAATTTTTTAAATAATTGCTTGTATAATCAATAACAATGTAACATTAGATTTTATAATATTCATAGAAGTAAAATAAGTGAGAACAATCCCTTGGGAAGGGAAACTACATGTATACTACTGTAAGATTTTTATGCAGTACATAAAGCTGCATAATATCACTTGAAAGTTGACTGTGATAAAAAAGAGCACAATACAAATTATAAAGCAATCACTAAAATAACATAACAAAGATGATAATCAACAAATGAGAGACAATTGAATCATTAAACATTCATTTATTTGAAAAAAAATAGGTGTAATGAAAGAGAAAAGAAGCAAAGAGCACTCAGACAATTAAAAAACATAACCAAGAGATTTCAACCTCACTAGATCAATAATTAAAATTTAATAGTCCCAATTCAAATTAAAAGCAGGGATTGTTAAATTAGATGTTTTAAAGTAAGACTCAAGCACACGCTGCCTATAGAAAACAAACTTAGAATGACACAAAAAAATTAAAATTAAAACCCTGCAAAATAATATATCCTGATAACCCAAGCTACAGAGAATCTAGTTTAGCTACTTAATACCCACAACAAAGAATATCACCAAGAATAAAGAGGAATGTTTCACAATGAAAAAAATCAATTGATCCGTAAAACATAAAAGTATTAAAATTCTGAATATTTATACAGCTAACAATGGTTGCAAATTACATGAAACAAAAACTGATAAACCAACAAAGAGGAACACAGATTTGCAGTTTCAAAACCTTTCTCTTAACTGATTAAAAAAAAATCAGTAAGGGAAGAAAATTTGAACAACTCTATCAAACAACTTGACCTAATTGAAATTTATAAAACACTACCAAACAATGGTAGAACACACATTATTTTCAAGTGCACTCGAAACTTACCAAGATAAACCATATTCAGGGACACAACACAAATCTCATAACATAAACACGGGTTCAAATAGGATAAAATAGGTTCATGACTCACAATGGAAATAATTACAAATTAAAAACAGAAAAATTTCTTAAAAGTTCTCAGAAATTTGAAATAAACAATGTAATTCTGAATAATCCATAGATCAAACTGAAAACAACCAAGAAATGAGGATATATCTTGAGCTAAATATCCATGTGACATAAGGTATCTAAATTTATACATGCTGTTTAGTTAATATGAAGAAGAAATTTTAAAGCAGCAACCACTTATACTAAAAAATGGAAGTCTCAACTTCTACCTGAAGAAATTAGAAAAGGAAGAGAAAATTATTACCAAATTAAATGGGAGAACAGAAATAATAAATGTCACAGCAGAAATCAGTGATGTATGAAGCAAAAAGTGATAGAGAAAATCAATGAAGCTAATGGCTTGTGGTGCCTTGAATCAGACGTCCCCATAAGCTCATGTTTTGAAGGCTTGGTTTCCAGCTGATGATTAACTTGGGATATGGAGTCTTATTGCAGTTATATTGTTGGAGGTGGGCTTGGGGGTGTTATAGCCATCTCCCTCTTGCTAAAATTCATTTCACTCTCCCGCTTGTTTTCTACCTACTGTGGCAGAGGTGATATCCAGTCTCTACTTATGCCATGCTTTCCTCTGCCATCATGAAACCTCCACTGGAAACTGTAAGCCAAAATGAAAACCTTTGCCCCCAGTAGCTGCTTTTGGTAAGGTGTTTCATCTCAGCAATATGAAAGTCACTACAACAGAAAATTTGTACCAGAGTACTGGGGTATTACTGATAGAAACCTGACTGTGTAGCTTTGGTCACTTGGAACTGATTAGTGGGGGAATGTGGAAGCATTGAAACTTTGGACTAAGAGACACCTTGCAGTGCTGTAAGCGTAGTTTGATGGAACATTCTGGTCAGTACCTTCCCAGTAACAAGAAGGTAGTTATAACAGACATACTCAGTGATCTTTTCTGTATCTATTGAGATGCTCATGTGATGGCTATACTTGAGTATATTTATGTGATATTGATTTGCATATGTAGAATCATCTTTGTATCCCTGTAATGAAGCCAATAATAATATTTTTGATGTTTGTTGAATATTATTTGCAAGTATTTTATTCAGAATATTTACCTCTATGTTCATAAGGAAGATTGGTTTATAATTTTCTTTATTCATTGTGTATTTACCTGGATTGGGTATCAGGGTAATACTGGCTTCATAAAGAGATTGGTAACATTTCTTTCCTTATTATTTTATGCACTTGTTTTAGGAACTTTGCTATTAGTTATTTTAAAAAAAACTTTTATTTACTTATTTGTATATGTATGTGTTGGAGACATGCCAGAGACTATTACTGCTGCAAGCAAATGACCATCTGGCTTTACATGGATGACTAGGGCAATAAACCCAGCCTGGTAGGCTTTGGAAGCAAGCATCTTTAGCCACGAATGCATCTCCTCAGCCCCACTAGTTGCTGTTGTTGTTGTTGTTGTTGTTCCTCCTCCTCCTTCTTCTTCTCTCAAATAAATAAATAAAAATAACATCTATTTTAAAAAAAGAAATACCATACATACAGGAGGGAAAAAATGGTCTCAACCATGAAAACACAGAAAATGAGTAAATTTCATGAGAGGGATAGATGAACAAAGGAAAGTTAGGAAGGAATTCATCATCTCCAACACAGTAAGCTAAAACAATCCTGGTACCAAGAGAGAAATAAAAAAGCAAATGATAATTCACCAACCAGAAAAGTAACCAACAAAATTATAGTAATTAGTCATTATCTCTCAATAATAAAATCAAATATAAATGGTCTATGAAGTAATCTAGTTATATCAAATACCACAACTTCCTTTCAGTATAGTCAATAAATTATACTAAGAGAAAAAATGTAATTGACCTAAACTCATCAATAAAGAGATTTAGACTGACTGAATTAAAAAAATTTATAGCCAATCTAAATACTGGTTGTATTCAGAGGTGTGACGTAGATGTCCCATCTAGGACTGAGCAAGCAATAGTCACTCATTCTCAAAACACCAATCTGATGTGTTTCTCTGCATTAACTGCTGCCCACTATAAAAAAGAAACTTCTATGATTGAGGCTGAGAACACCACAATTCTATGAATATAAATATAAATATTTAGAAGGCACTTTGATAAGCACAGTATGTCCATTTAGCAAAAGATCACAAGTAGTTTAGACGTTTGACCAGGTTTAAAGTATTAGACATGAATTCCATCCTTTAGAATGGGCCTCAGTTCCAATCAGAAAGTGATTGGTTAGCCAATAACAATCATGCCATTATTACACCAGTTTGCAAGTCTCACCCGGCAGATGAGTTATGTATAATACATGGCCCACAGCCAAGTAACACTGGCTATGATTTTTCTCCCCCAGTAGCCTGTATAGCATCATCCAGCAGTGCTATGAAAGCTAGCCAGTAGAGAATAGGTATCAAGTTTTGTTTCTGCTTGATTTTGTTATGTCCTTCAACCAAACATACACCATCTTCAGCAAAAGGCACTTACCCTCTAGTTTTGGTGGGTAACCAAGGAAAATGTCAATAGCCTAAATTGTTTTATGAGCCTCTCAGATGGGGGAGTCTCATTCCTGGCAGTGGGATTTTTGGTTAATAATGTATGATTTGGGAGAACACTTTTATCTACCCATGAAGGATATCTTTGTTTCAACTCTTTTATAAGTTACATTTTAATTAGCTCACAAAGTAGTAGGTTTCTGTATTTCTTTTTCTTTCTCCCTTACTTTTGGTTAATCCTCCTTCCACCCCTTCCCCCATCCCTGCTTAAACCTCCCTCACTAATTTCATAATACATGTGTTCTACTATCTAACCTTAAAACCTTTTCCCCCTCCACATATAGCTCCTTACTAGCTTCTTGGCCTCTATGGATGTTCACAACAGTTACCACCTACTTTGACAAAGGTTCCACAACCATACATTGAAGTTAACAAATGGTGCCAGGGAAAGTGAATATCCATGTGTAGAAGAATGAAATTAGATACATATCTCTTACTCTGAACAAAAATCAATTGAAAAAATGTATTAAAGACATAAAAAATGAAAAACTGCTAAAAGAAAACATATAAAACATATCAAGATATAGGCATAGACAAGTACTTTCTAAAAAGGACTCCAATAGGACAGAAAATAATGCCAAGAATTCATGAGTGAAATTTAAAAGATTCTGCACATCAAAGGAAAAAAATCAAGTGAAGAGACCAACTACAGAATATAAAACTTTGTCAACTACACATCATAAGGGAGTAATATCTAGAATATATGCAGTATTGTGAAAATTAAACACCAAAAAATCCAATAAATAAATGGGTTAATGAACTGAATAGACAATGTTCAAACGAAAAGCCAGCCGATAAATATTTTCAAAAGTGTTGTACACCTTCATCACAGAAATAAATTGCTTTGAGTTCAGATTACTTGTCAGAGTGAATTTTGCCTTGGTGTGAGCAGGGACCACTCCTATTTTAGGAGTTGCTCCCAACTCCTCAGTATGGAGCACTGCTCCAGAGTAACACCACACAGACACACACACACACACACACACACACACACACACACACACACACATTTTCTATATACACTGAATGACTTGCTTTCCCTAAGTGAATTTCAATGCTTGAGACTCTGCTGTAGCCACACACACACACACTTCTATTTACCTTTTTCCTAGATATGTGTTCATCTTACCAATGTTCAGGTTGCATATTTGTCAGCATCCACAGTATTGGCTTGAGTAAGTTTGCTCCACTAAGTTCCTGTTGCAACGGAGTGTTCACATGATTCTGAGTGTGTGGGGGTCTTGTGTTCTTCATGTAAATAGCCTAGCATGAAGGAAGATCTTCTCAAGAGACATCTGGGCTGTTGTAGTCAGGTTCACATTGCTGGTAGAAGTCACCCAACCAAGAGAAACTTAGCAGCCAAAATATCCTGGGCTAGTTTAGCCTCCTAGGTAGCCATTTATTGCCCACCTCTGTGTGTGACCTCACATCTTTGTGACTATTAGGTAAGCCCTTTTACAATATAAGAACAGGACTCTAGCTTCTACCAACCCAAAGGTTAATAATGTTATCAGATACACCAGAACCCTTTGGCAGAGGTTTTACTGCTTGCTATAACCTACCTTCCTGTTCCACAAGTGCATTTAAAAGGTACTTCAATTTATGGGGCTGTAGAGATGGCTTAGTGGTTAAGGCATTTGGCTGCAAATCCAAAGAATCCTGGTTCGATTCTTCAGGACCCACATAAGCCAGATGCACAAGGGGGTGCATGTATCTGGAGTTCATTTGCAGAGGCTAGAGGCCCTGGTGCACCCATTCTCTCCTCTCTCTCTCTCTCTCTCTCTCTCTCTCTCTCTCTCTCTCATAAACAAATAAAAATATATTTTTTAAAAGTACTTCAACTTATGACTTTCATCTGTTACCATAAAAATTCCATTAAATTGGGCTGAAGAGATGGCTTATCAATTATGCTTGCCTGTGAAGCCTGAGGACCCAGGTTCAGCTCCTCAGAACCCATGTAAGCCAGATGAACAAGGTTATACATGCACATAAGATTGTGCATGTGTATGGAGTGCAATTGCAGTGACTAGAGGCCCTGACATGCAAATTATCTCTCTTTCTTTCTTTCTCTCTTCTTGACTCTCTGTCTCTCATAAATAAAATTTTAAAATTTCATGAAATAGTTACCATGTTGGGATATGTTATCTGGATTACTTAAATCTGTATGTGTGGATCATAGTTAACTTATATAGATTAATCTCTTATTCCCTTTAATATGTGTTTTTTTTTCTGTGTGTATAACCAAGACTAAGTCAACATGCCACAGAGATACTTGCACAGCTATGTTTATTGCTGTAATATTCACAATAATTAAGAAATGGAACCATCATGGTTGTGTATCAATAGATGAATAAAGAAACTGTGGTACATATATACATGAAGGAATTTTATTCAGCCATGAATAAAAATAACATTATGTCATTTGCAAGAAAATGGGTGGAACTGAAAATCATTATGTTAAGCAAAATATTCCTGACTCAGAACAACACATACTTCATAGTTTCTCTTGTATGGATTAGATCATGAAAATAGTAAGGGATCATGAGAAGGAAGGAAGAGACCTTAAAGTGTATAGGGGGCTAGAGGGGTCCTTGAACCCCAAACCCTAGGTTCATTTCTAATTTTAATCAAAGAATTAAACAAAAAAAGAAGACTGAGAAGGATAATTATTAAATTATATTTACTGAGGGAAGCACAGAGTCAAGCAAAGGTGCACATGTGGCTAGAGATCCCACATGGAGGACTTTGGGGGGGGGGGGAGTATGGAAAGTGAAGAGGAAAGAAAGTTCAAGTAGTTCCTGCCATGTGGGGAGCTGGAAGGGATAAAGGAGACCATGAAGAGAGTGGTCGGAGAGCCTGCTCTCTCCTTGCAAAGATATTTATAAACTTTTAGTGGTAGTGGTGGGCTGTCTTCTGACTCAGGTGAACCAGAGGGACAGCTGGTTGGTTACGGATAGGGGCTGTCTCAGGAAGAGGTTAGCCCTGGCACCAAATTCAAAGGGCTAAATTCAACCAACCACAATGTTTAAATCCTATGAAAGACCTCCCTCCCAGGAGGTGGTCATCATTGTTTGTGGAAAAACAGATCTAGGGAACTAGGCAAGAGATAAGAAGTCAGATGATCTTTGATTTCTAGCAAGTGCAAACTTTTCTGCCCATTTTACTTCAGGGGCTCAGTCACCCTAACTGTACTCCCATCTCAAAAGGAGTCAGGATAAGAATGTAATACATGTGACATTGATATGAGAGTTTTGGAGTTCAGAGAGGGTTTATGAACCCCAACTTTTGGGATCTTGTGTATTTTAACAAATAATTGAAATAGACTGAGAACAACAGATTGTAAGTCATTAAATTTATTTATGGGGAGAATCCAGGGAGGAGGCATATACATATATACAGGTATATACACCCACATGGAAGCAGGACCTGAGAGTCCATGTGGGAAACTAAGCATGGGAATGGAGGAAAAATGTGAAGGGGGTTTTCCAGAAAAAGTAAAAAAGGGCCAGAGCACAAAAGAACAGAGAGGGGCAGGGAGCAAAAGAGTAGAGGCTCTCTCTTTTATATTAGGAGAAAGAAGAAAGCTAAGTGGTAGTAAAAGACCCATAACTTAGGAAAGAGTAACAAAATAAGAAGGAAGGAAAATCCCTTCCCCACACCCTCAGTGGAATGGGAAATGCCTTACTGGAACAGGGACCCAGAGGTTCAGGTGAGGAGAAATGAACAGCTAAGAAGAAGGCCTTGTCTATCTGGTAAACCTCTCTATAAATTATTAGGGTGGGCTTTACCATCAGGCTCAGGTGAGTCTGGGAGAGAGCCGATTGGTTTGGACTCAAGAGACTGGCCCCAAAGAGGCCAGCATACCTGAGTACATCGAACTGGTGAAGAAGTAGAGGGTGCTGTCACCAAAGGATGAGACTGGATCAAACACTGAATTCCAGTCGTGCCAAAGCAGGTGTGGTGACATGTCTACCTTACTTTCTTTGAACCTTTCCCTAGCTGGCTACCTAAAAGAAAAACAACCTGCCTTCTATTTCTCTGTTTTTATGGAAGCAGAATCAGGGACTAATTGGGGAAAAAGAAGGAATGAGCTGCTGGGGAGCAGGAAGCACAGAGGAAGGCAGTGAGGGAGGGAGAAAAATGAGAATAAATTGTACTGACACCCATGTATGGAAATGCCATAATGAAACCCATTATCTGTGTGCTAACTTAAAATTAAATTAATTAATAAATTCAATTTAAGAAAAAGTGACATGAAAGTAAAATGAGAACTGTGAAGTGACTCACTGGATAAAGCACTTGCTCTGGGTCTTGTGTTCTTCATGTAAACAGTCTAGCATGAAGGAATATCTTCTCAAGAGACATCTGGGCTGTTGTAGTCAGGTTCACATTACTGGCAGAAATCACCCAAACAAAAGCAGTTTGTGGGGGAAAAAAGGAGGATTATTTTGGCTTACAGGCTTGAGGGGAAGCTCCATGATGGCAGAGAAAATGATGGCATGAGCAGAGGGTAGACATCACCTCTGGCCAACATCAGGTGGACAACAAGAACAGGAGAGTGTCCCAAACACTGGCATAGGGAAACTGGCTATGATACTCATAAGCCTGCCCCCCAACAATACACTGCCTCCAGGATGCTTTAATTTCCAATTGCCATCAGCTGGGGAACCTAGCACCAAAAACACCTACGTTTATGGGAGACACTTGAATCAAACCACCACATTCCACCCCTGGGCCCCATATACTGATAACCATACATGATGTAAAATACAATGCATTCAGTCTAACTTAAAAGCCCCCATAGTTTTTACCAATCCCAATGATGTTCAAAAATCCCCCATAGTCCAAGATCTTTTAACTGAGCTATAATACCAAAAAAAAAAAAAAAATCCCCCCCAAAACCCATAATGGCACACTGAAAAAGATGGCATTTGACATAGCAGAGAAATATTCAACCAATACAAAATTTAAACAGGGCAAACAACAAACTCAGTAGCTCCAAGTCCAACAACTCTAGTCAATAACAAGTCTCCAAGTCCGAGAATTCTAACCAGCAACATGTCTTTTGAGGTCCAATTCCACCCCTCCAACTAGGTTACTTACAGTCTTGGAAAACTTCATACATGGCCAGAAGATCTCCTTGGCAGCTATCTCATGTTCCCTGCATCTCCAATGGGTCTCCACTGTAACCCACAGTTCATCCTCATGGCCCCATGGGGGTCTCCATGCAGGCATCCAGCAAACCTGCTTCACACGGCCCATGGCCATTTCCGAAACACAAGACCGTGTTGCAAAATCAATGGTCCTCTCTTTCCTGCATTTCTTATTCTCCACAATACCATGTAGGGTGACAATTTGTTAATCCAGGGGGGAATAAAGCAGACTTTGAAGAATAGGACACTCCTTGAGCACTCAGGCCCCTGCAAAAGAGTCTACATTCCTCCTGTTTTCCAAGTGCAACTCAGCTAATCCAATCCCAAAGGTTTTAATCTCTCAACTACAGCTGAACGGACAACAGTTCACCCTCTGCTCACACTAGTTCATTTCTACGCAAAGCAAACCTGCACAACTTCTCAGGACATGGGCATAACAGCACGCTTCTCACACAAACAGCTATCCTAGTCCAAGCAAAGCTCTTTCTCACCTTCATAAACCAAATCTCATAGTCCATAGTTATTACTACATTCAGGTCTTGCAGCTCTGACCAGACTAGTCCATCAAGCTGTACTTACAGCACTGCAAGGCATCTCTTAGGCCAAGGTTTCAAATCCTTCCACATTCCTCTTGAAAAATCAGCTCCAAAAGGCTAAAGCAGTGTGTCTAGCAGCAATCCCACTCCTTGGTACCACTTTACTGCTGCAGTCAGGTTTTCATTGCTGGTAGAAATCACCCAACCAGGAGCAGCTTGTGGGGGAAAAAAGAGGTTTATTTTGGCTTACAGGCTCGAGGGGAAGCTCCATGATGGCAGGGAAAACAATGGCATGAACAGAGGGTGAACATCACCCCCTGGCCAACATCAGGTGGACCACAGGAACAGGAAAATGTACCAAACACTGGCATGGAGAAACTGGCTATAATACCCATAAGCCCACCCCCAAAAAATACACTGGCTCCAGGAGGCTTTAATTTCCAATTGCAATCAGCTGGGGAACCTAACATCCAGAAAAACTAAGTTTATGGGGGACACCTGAATCAAATGACCACATGGGCCCCTCTCTTTGCCTACCAGACTATTGAAACAATGAGCCCCAAGAAACTGGAATTTCCACAGGAATCTCATGCTGTGAAAAAGAAAAAAGGCTAAAGCCTGATGCCAGTCAGAGGGGAAACTTGTCTCCCTGGAAAGAGGCTTTCGCACAGTGTTGGCAACTTGTCAGATGACCTAGCTGGAGAGACTGAGACAAGACAACCATGAGGAGAACCATACCTTAGTCAGAACTGCTTAGCTGTGTGTACCACTGGTTCTCTATTTAAATTTAAACTTCACATCAGGACCCCAAGGATGGACTGGAAGCCCTGAACCTCTTTGTCTTTTTTCCCAATATGGCTACATTGAACAAATTTTCTTTTTCTGCTTTTCACTATTAAACTGGTTCTTTTAATTGGCTTATTGAGGATGAGTGATTTGTGGGAAAGGAGGGGTTGATAATGCTCAGGCTCAGGCTCTCACCAGTCACATCAGTAACATTTGTGGGTGAAGGTAGTAGGCTTTAGTATTTGGAGAAGCAATTGTGCAATTGATACATATTGGAAGAAAGGTAGCTTTTTTTCCTGATAGGTAGTTAGCTAGGTACTAGCCCACAGAAACATGGATGCTGCCTGTTCTGGCAGGACTAGAACTTGAATTTGATCCAGTTTCATTGCAAATGGTTAAAGAGAACAACTACTCAGCAACAACAACTTATTGTTTCTTCCACAATTTCATGGGCTTAGCTCCCATGGGTGTACTCTTTCTAAGTCAATGTTCCTCTGGGCCTCAGCATACTTGAGCCTGGGAATGAGGCTCATTCTAATTGAATGTTTGATTCATATAAATGGACCTGAAACACATGTGTAAGTCCCTTCCCCTTCTTCTTCTTCTTCTCCTTCCCTATGTGAGGGAATTTTCTCCCAACCAGGCTGGGAAGGGGAAGAACTTTTTGGATTGGGTACTTTCTGGCTTTGCTTTTCTTCTTAACTCTCCCTAAAATAAATCTCATAGTTTATCCTTCTCTGAATCTGCATGTTCAATTTTTTCCTAATGTGGACAAAAACTCAAGACCTGAAAGTTGCTGGTATGGAAGATGTAATTTCACAGAGCTTTCTTCCACATAAGCTTTCTCTCTTCCTCTTCCTCTTCCTCTTCCCAAAAGAGGGGTTTGGTTGCAGAGTTTCCCTCAGGACCTGCCTTCTTCTAACCCAGTGTTATAGAATGGGCACCACTGGGTAATTTCCCAGCACCAGCTTCCCATAGCTTGTGGGACTTCCAAGATTTTTTAATACTTTTTTGTTTGTTTGTTTGTTTGTGTCAAGTTCATGATAGAGGACTCTGAGACAGATGGTTTCCTGGACCCAAGGTGTTATTTAACTCCAGCAAGAGAATGAAGGGTTAGGAGCAAGAGGGGAAGGAATGAAAGGGAATTCTAAACTAAAAAGGAAAGAGGATGGGTAGATGAGAAAACTTCAAACCTGAGGCAGAGAAGGAAGAACGAGAGAGAGAAAGAGAAAGAGATAGCAGACGAGGAGGGAAGAAGGAAGGGAGGAAGAGAGGGAGGGAGGAAGTGAGGAAGGGAAGGGAAAATTCCTCACTCCTAGAGAGAGCCAAGACCAGGGAGAAGGATTAAACCCCTCTTGGGAAAAAGAAGAAGAGAGGAGATTCTGAGTTGCACCCCATGAAGTACAGAGGAGGAGGACAGACTGCAGTCTGCAGCAGCCAAGCTGGCTGGGCAGCCCTTTGGGGAAGTGAGGCCCCTCCCCCAAGTCAATAGGGGATGGCAGGGAAGAAGTTGTTTTTTCCTCTCAGCTCCAGAGCATGAAAGCACAGTCATATGACCATGAAGCCTGAAGGGATTCTTAGATCCCAGACCTATCCTAAGCATGCAGAGAAGTGGGGAAAAGACAACTCTCTTTGGAACTCAATCACCATAACAAGAGGGAGTTCTAGAACCTCCTGCCTAGTTAGAACATGACTGGTGGGAAAGGAGGAAATAGGGAGATCTGATGGGGAAGTTCTGGGACTCTTAGAGTGTTATTGGGTGAATATCAGGGTATAGTGGACACTTACCAGGATTTCCAGGTTCTCCTGTCCTGGAACAAGAGTTGATAGAAATACATAGATATGGCAAAAGCAGACACCATTTATTGTGAAATAATGCATTTCCTTGACTTAAAGTTCCCAAAAAGCGGTTCCACCTATTTCAAACATTTTACAAAGACTGATTAGAATTTCTGTGAATGTCCAGAGATGGAGGCTTACATATTCAGTGCTAAATTATTTTGGGCTATCTTTAGTCTGCGTAATTGTCATTTATTGCCCATCTCTGTGTTTGACAAATATCTTGTGACTATCAGATGAAATCTTTTGAAAAGTTCTAATAGACCACAGGCATCTGACAGCTCAAGGCTAAAAATATCACTAGGTAGCATCAGAGACCTATAGGGAAATTTCCCCGCTTTGCTATAATCCACCCATCTGATTTTTCCATGACTGTATTTGAAAAGTGTTTTGATATATGACCATCTTTGTTCTGTTAATGTCAAGGTGCCAGGATTCTTCTCCACTGTTGTATACGAAATCAAAAATGAGTTTTAATAGCAGTAGTGTGAAACAGATTCCTAGCAAAGAGTGGGGCCCCAGACTGGCAGTCTGTCTGACAACCAGTGGAAGCCCACCTTTATTAGGATTGGAGTAATCTACTCTAAACCTACCTCCTTCCTCTCATGTTTTCTCCAGATAGATTGTATGATGTCCATCCAGCCCTTTCTGGGTCTTGAATGGGTCACCCACTTCAGGTAATAGGAAGGTGAGATTTCACGGGCTGATGGATGGCTGTAATTCATGAGCACGGATTGATCTTTACCACAGGGATAGAAAAGGGTTATCTGTTGGAGCTTCTTTATCCATATCACTTCAGGAAAAGGAATCTTTTTTTTTTTTTCTTTATTAGTTAGTTTTGTATTCAGCAAATACAGTCAGTTTGGTACCATTATTAGGCTCATCCGTGACCTACCCCCTCCCCTTGGCCCCTCCTTGTTGAGGTATATGGGTCATGCATTGTGGAGTTAGCCCACAATTATGGGTAAGCTAAATGTCTCCACATATCATGACCCAACATGTGGCTCTGACATTCTTTCCACCCCCTCTTCCGCAAAATTTCCCTGACCCATGTTGGGTTCAATTTTGGTCTGCCTCAGTGATGAGGTGTTGGGGGCCTCTGAGGCACTGGCTCTCTGATGTGGTAGGAGTTGATTTTTCTCTGTGCTGATCTCCTTCCCCCTTGTGCTGGTATCTGGTTCATCAGGAAAACAGCCCCCTTGCTTGTTTCTCCAATTTTTCTTAGTTTCAGCTGGGGCCGTTTGGAGGTATGATGGGGTGGCTCTCTCCTTAGGATCTAAATCTATCTGAAAAAGAGAAGCAGATTCTCCAACGGAGAGTAAGTTAGCACCAGGACAAATGAGATAACCCTTACTTTTTTAATAGAGAATTTAATAGGTGTAGGCACTCTTGTAGCCCACAATTGAGGGTAGCTTGATATTGGTGAGTGGGCTTATGTTTGGATATGGTTCTGACTTGTTTCCCAGCTCCAGCTATGGATCCCATACCACTGAGGGGACCAGTTAGCCAAATTGAGAGCAGTTGGTTCCCCACCATGGCTGTGTGCCACCACTGCACTTGTGTGGGCATCACAACAAGTTATTTGCTGCTAAGTAGGTTAGACCATGTGTTGCTTCAACAGATATTGGTCATTTTCCCCCAGTCGCCCATGTAGCACCTTCTGGCACTAGATGCGCTGACTGTCTGGGGACTGACTCTCTTCCAACTTCCAGCCATGCCATTCTAATTTGCATGTCAATCACATAAGGTGTCTTCAGCAGTAGGGTCTTACCACTAGCCTTTGGTGGGTCATCAAGTACTCTGACAGAAATCTGTCTGTCTTTTAGGAAACCTTGTAGGAATCTCTGATCAAAAGCTCATTGTGGATGATAGCCCCATGCTGGTTCTGGGAGTTACAGGTCAGTGCCCACTAAGAAAATGAGGAAAAACATAACTAATATACAAGAGTTAGAGATGAGAGAGAGAGAGAGGGAGAGGGGAAGTGAGGGAGGAAAGATGTAGAAGATTAAGGATAGTATTGATCTTACCCTCTCCAGTGTCTTATGGTTCAAGTGTTCCCTGTAAGGGCCTGGTGAAGGATCAACCATTTGGTCTGTCTTTTAGTAGGTAGAAAATTATGGTACCATTGCCATTTGGATCTTGATTTGTGTTTCCCACCCCTATGCTGCCCTCCCCTCCCTAACCTTCCATCATAGTGTCTAGTCTAGGAGATGCTTGCTGGGTATGTAAGGTATATTGGGTAGATTCAGGTTAGGTGCTGTAGATGAGTGAGACTATGTGTCAATTTTTTTTCTGTGATTGGGTAAGTTCACTGAGAGTGGTCTGTTCAAGGTTCAACCATTTTTGCTCAAATTTCATGGTGTCATTTTATATTACTGCTGTATATAACTCCATTGTGTAGATATACCACATCTTAGTTATCCATTCTTCTAGTAATGGACATCTGGGTTGATTCCAGCTCTTAGCTATTACAAATTGAGCCGCTATACACACGGTTGAGCAAATCTCTCTAGCCTGTGGTTTGAAGGTTTTAGGGTAGATGCCCAGTAAGGGAATAACTGGGTGTGTTGGTATCTCTATACTCAGCTTTTTCAGAAGACTCCATATTGTTTTCCAAAGTGGTTGTACCATCCTACATTCCCACCAACAGTGGATGAGTGTTCCTACTTCTCCACATCCTCACTAGCATTTATTTTTATTTGATTTTTTGATGTTTGCTATCCTTATTGGGGGAAGGTGGAATGTCATAGTTGTTTTAATTTGCATTTCTCTGATGATTAGGGATGATGAACATTTTCTTAAGTGTATGTTTGCCATTTGCATTTCTTCCTCTGTGAACTGCCTGCTCAGCTCTTTGCTCCATTTTGTGAGTGGGGTATTTGACTTCTTACTGTTTAGATTTTTGAGTTATTTGTAGATTCTAGAGATTAGGCCTCTATCAGTTGGATAACCCGCAAATATTTTCAACCCATTCTGTTGGTAATCTATTGGCTTTGCTTATTGTATGCTTGTCTGTAAAGAAACTTTTCAGCTTCATGTGATCCCATTGGTTGAGTGATGGTTTCAATTCATGAGCTACTGGGGTTTTGTTCAGGAAGTCTTCTTCCATTCCTATATCATGGAAAGTATTTCCTAAGTTTTCTTCCAGTAGTATTCAAGTTTCTTGTCCTATATTGAGATCTTTGATCCATTTGGACTTGAGTGTAGTGCATGGTGAAATGTGTTGATCAAGTTTCAGTTTCCTGCATATGGTTATCCAGTTTGTCCAGCACCATTTGTTGAAGATGCTATCTTTTTTCCAGCCTATATTGTTCTGGCATTTATCGAATATCAAGTAGCTACAGTTGCTTGACCCAAAGTCTGGGTCCTCAAGTCTATTCCATTGGTCTATACTCCTGTTTTTATGCCAGTACCATGCTGTCTTTATTACTATGGCTTAATATAGCTTCAGATCAGATATGGTGATGCCTCCAGAGGTATTTCTTTTGATGAGGGTATGTTTGGATATGTGAGGCCTTCTGCCTTTCAATATGAAATTTGAGATCATTTTTACTATCTCTGTGAAGAACACTGTAGGGATTTTAATTGGAATTGCATTAAATCTGTATATTGCCTTTGGTAGGATTGTCATCTTCACAATGTTAATTCTGCCTATCCAGGAAGATGGGAGGTCTTTCCATTTTCTCATGTCCTCCTCAATTTCTTTTTTGAGTGTTTTTATGTTTTCGTTGTATAGATCTTTCACTTCCTTGGTTAACATTATTCCAAGGTGTTTTATTTTTTTTTTTTGTTGCTCTTGAAAATGGGACTATGTAAGCCGGGCATGGTGGCGCATGCCTTTAATCCCAGCACTCGGGAGGCAGAGGTAGGAGGATCGCCGAGAGTTCGAGGCCACCCTGAGACTCCATAGTGAATTCCAGGTCAGCCTAAGCTAGAGTGAGACCCTACCTCGGAAAACCAAAAAAAATAAAAAAATAAAAAAAATAAAAAAAATAAAAAAAAGAAAAAAAGAAAATGGGACTATGTCCCTTATTTCTTTTTCTATATCTTTGTCATTTGCATAAAGGAAGGCTACTGATATTTGTGCATTGATTTTGTATCCTGCTACTTTGCTATAGGAGTTAATCACCTACAGGAGTTCTGGTATGGAGTCTTTCGGGTCTCTTACATATATAATCATGTCATCAGCGAATAAAGCTAACTTAACTTCTTCCTTTCCAAATTGTATCCCTTTTATTTCCTTCTCCTGTCTTATTGCTTGAGCTAGGACTTCCAGTATTATATTGAAAAGCAGAGGTGAGAGTGGACAACCCTGTCTTGTTCCTGATCTCAATGGGAATTCCTCCAGTCTCTCTCCATTAAGTATTATTTGGGCCTTTGGAGCTTCGTATATTGCCTTTATTAGGTTAAGATATGAACCAACCATGCCAATTCTCTCTGATGGTTAGATCATGAAGTGATGTTGAATCTTGTCAAAGGCCTTTTCTGCATCTATCGAAATAATCATGTGTTTTTTTTTTTTTTTTTTTTTCTGTTTTGGTTTTTCAAGGTAGGGTCTCGCTCTAGCCCAGGCTGATCTGGAATTCACTATGGAGTCTCAGGGTGGCCTCGAACTCATGGCGATCCTCCTACCTCTGCCTCCCGAGTGCTGGGATTAAAGGCGTGCACCACCATGAATGGCTTTGATCATGTGGTTTTTATGTTTAACCTTGTTTATGTGGTGTATTACACTGACAGATTTCCATATGTTGAACCATCCCTATGTTCCTGGGATGAATCCCACTTTGTCAAGGTGGATAATGCTTTTTATGTGTTGTTGAATTCCGTTTGCAAGGATTTTGTTTAGGATCTCTGCATCTAAATTCAACAGGGAAATAGGCTGGTAGTTTTTTTTTTTTTTTTTTTTTTTTTCTTGTGGCATCTCTGCCTGGTTTTGGAATTAGGGTGATGCTAGCTTCATAAAAGGAGTTGGGTAGCTTTCCCTGTTCACCCAATTGTGTGGCACAGTTTGAGGAAGATTGGTTTGAGTTCTTCCATGAAGGTTTGATAGAATTCAGCTGAGAAGCCATCTGGTCCTGGACTCTTCTTTTTTGGGAGTTTTTTTTATTACTTTTTCAATCTCCATGAGTATGATGGGTTGATTGAGGTGATTAATCTGCTCTGTGTTTAGCTTTGGTAGATGGTATGCATCCAAGAATTTATCCATCTCCTCCACATTATCCAGTTTTGTGGAGTAGAGGCTTTTGAAATAAGTCCTGATGATTCTCCCAATTTCACTTATGTCTGTTGTGATCTCTCCCTTTTCATATTGAATTTTGTTAATTTAAAGCTTCTCCTTTTTTTGCTTCATCAGATTGGCCAGGGGTTTGTCAATCTTGTTTATTTTTTCAAAGAACCAGCTCTTTGTTTTGTCAATTGTCTTAATTGTTTCCTTCGTTTCCAGTTCATTGATTTCTGCTCTGATTTTATTTATTTCTTTCCTTCTGGAGCTCTTTGGGTTGGATTTTTCTTGTTTTTCCAGTGCCTTTAGGTGGATGATTTGGTCATTGATCTGGGACCTTTCTGTCTTTTTTATGAAGGCATTCAGTGCTGTGAATTTTCCCCTGAAGACCGCCTTTATTGAGTCCCATAAGTTTTGGTACGATGTGTTCTCATTGTCGTTCAATTCCAGAAATTTTGCAATTTCATTTTTTATTTCATCCACTATCCATTTACTGTTCAAAATTGTGCTGTTCAGTTTCCAGGTGCCATTGGGATGCTTGGTGGGTTTTCTGTTGTTGATTTCTAGCAATATAGCATTGTGATCTGATATCATGCATGGAATTATGTCAATCTTGCTAAACATGTGTAGTCAGTCTTTGTGACCCAGTATATGGTCTATTTTAGAGAATGTTCCATGGGATGCTGAGAAGAATGTGTAATCTGTGGATTTGGGATGGAAGGTTCTATAGATGTCCGTTAGGTCTAAGTGATCTATGGTTTTGTTGAGCTCTTTTACTTCCCTGTTGAGTTTCTGTTTGGATGATCTGTCTATTACTGATAATGGTGTATTGAAGTCCCCAGCTATGATGGTGTTTGTGGTTATTTCTGTTTTATTGTCAAGTAGGTTTTGTTTTATGAATTTTGGTACCCCTGTGTTTGGTGCATACAGATTAATGATTGTAATATCCTCTTGATGGATCATTCCCTTGATAAGTAGAAGTGGCCTTCTTTGTCTTTTTTGATTATTTTTGGTTTGAAGTATTTTATCTGAGATTGATATAGCTACACCTGCTTGTTTCTTATTCCCATTTGCTTGGTATACTGTTTTCCACCCTTTCACCCTGAGGAGAGGTCTCTCTTTAGTGGTGAGGTGGATTTCTTGAAGGTAACAGATTGAGGGGTCTAATTTTTTGATCCATCCTGGTAGCTTGTGTCTCTTGATGGGTGAATTAAGGCCATTAATATTTAGGGTAATGACTGTGAGATTTGATTTGATCCCTGTCATATTGTGATGGTAAATATGGGTTGGTGTTTTCATGGACGTTGAAGTTTTCTGTGCCTACTCTGAGTTTGGTTGTTGTGATCTGCTTCTTGTAGGCAATTGTGTTTGATTATTTTTTTCTTCTCTGTGGAGAATTTCCTGAAATACTCTCTGTAGGTTTGGTTTTGTGTTCATATAATTGTAAAGCTGAGTTTTGTTGTGGAATGATTTTCTTTCACCATCTATTATGAGGGATACTTTTGCTGGGTAGAGTAGTTTGGGTTGGAAGCCATAGGTTCTTAGACTTTGCAGTGTTTCATTCCATGCCCTTCTAGCTTTCAGAGTTTCCATTGAGAAGTCTGAAGTAATTCTGATGGGGTTACCTTTGAAGGTGGTGTGCTGTTTTTCCCTAGCTGATTTTAGGATTTTCTCTTTGGTGTCAATGTTTAGAGTCTTAATGACAATATGTCTTGGAGAGTTTCTCCTTTGGTCCAGTCTGTTTGGAGTTCTACTGGCTTCTTGTATCTTGATGGGCCTTTCTTTTAAGAGACTGGGGAAGTTTTCTTCAATTATTTTGTTAAATAAGTTCTCCATGCCTTTGGTCTGAATTTCTTCTCCTTCTGGTATTCCAATGATCCTGATAGTAGGACGTTTAAGTATATCCCTCAATTCCCTCATGTTCTGTTCAGAGAAACTTTTGAACTTACTGAAATTTTTGAACTCTCAAACTGTTTCTTCCATCTTGTCTTCCAGATCAGAGTTTCTATCCTGCACTTGGCTGACTCTATTCTTGAGCGCTTCTAGTGAGTTTTGGACTTGTTCAATTAAGTTTGCGTCGTCTACTACTTTTCTATGTATAATTTCCATCCCTCTGTCAAGCTCCCTTTTCACATAATTTTCTGATTTTCTTGATGATTCTTGGAATTCATCCTTGCATTTCTTTATGTCTTCATTTAGCGTGGCCAGCTGATTTTTAAGGTCTTCTTTTTTTTTCACTCTCCCTCAAATCTCTTAACTCCCTTTGAAATCCTTCTAATTTCTTATCTATTAGTTCTAGTTTAGTGATGGCAGCATCCACATGATTATCGGTCCTTTGTTGCTTTCCTGCAAGTTCTACCAGTAGGTTGGTCAGGGTTGCACTGCTCATAGCTTCAATTTGGTGTTCTGGTCCTATTGGTTCTTCTATGTTTTGGATATATATATTCCTTGTGGGACTGGGTGATCTAACTGGATTTTCTTGCAGTTGATTTTTCATCTTACTTCTTTTAAGCTGTGTTCTGCCCATGACAGTGTATGGGCAGGTAGGTGGGAGTATCAGCCTGGGCTCAAGAACAATGGGAATCTTAGGCAGCCTGGGGCAGTTGCCAAGCAGCCTGGGCTTTGGCTCTTACTTGCCGAAGCCGCCTATCTACTGCCTGGCAGGGGCACCAAAGTTGTGTGAGTTCTCAAGCGGTAATGTGCCAAAGCTGCCTGCGTTCGAGCTAGGAGTGGCACTGAGGCACCAAGCACTGAAGCAGCCCAAACTCTGGCTGCGAACGCTGGGACCCAGAAGCAGTCTGTGCTCCCCCGCCACAGGACAATGGCGGCTGGCGCGGCAGACAGGTAGGGGATGGCACCTGAGCTGGCACAAGCAAGAGACACAGTCTGAGCTTGCATGGACGCTGCTGTGGGACTTGGCTCGCTCAGTAAGTGGGCAAGTGGATGAAAGTGCCGAGCTGTCTGAGCTTCCGCACACAGGGAACAATCAGCGTACAGTGGCAGCAGTGGCAGCACCAGCGCAGCAGCATCGGCAGGGGTGGTGCTGTGGACACGACAGTTATTTGGGGTGAGGGGTGGCTACCTGCCCGCGAGGGGATCCGCGATTCCCTGTTCCCCTGCCTCTGTGCCCTCCCCGATTTCTCTCCCCTAAAAGCCACAATGTACCCTTAATATCTTGCCTTTCTTTCCCCAGGATTTGCAGCGCAGCTAGGCTGTCACCATCTTGGCCGGAAATCAGGAAAAGGAATCTTATAGGTAAATGTCACTTTGGGGGAAACAAAATTTAATGAGTAAGGGGATTTTGAAATATTCTTCTTGTTTTGAAATTACACTTAACATCTTATTTGGAACTCACATCCTGTTGCTTTCAGGTTTGCATTGCTGGTAGAAATCACCTGACCAAGAGCAACTTGTGGGAATCTTCGGTTTATTTTGGCTTACAGGCTCAAGGGGAAGCTCCATGATGGCAGGAGAAAACAATGGTATGAGCAGAGGGTGGACATCCCCCCCCCCCCGGCCAGGATAAGGTGGACCATAGTAACAGGAGAGTGTGCCAAACACTGGCAAGGGGACACTGGCTCTAATACCCATAAGCCTGCCCCCAACAATATACTGCCTCCAGGTGGCATTAATTCCCAAATCTCCATCAGCTGGGAACCTAGCATTCAGAACACCTAAGTTTGTGGGGGATAACTGAATCAAACCACCACATTCCTCCCCTAGACTCCATAAACTGATAACCATACATGATATAAAATGCAATACATTCATCCAACTTAAAAAGTCCCCATAGTTTTGTGGTTTTGGGGGGTTTTTTGTTTGTTCATTTGCTTGTTTTTTGTGTTTTTGTTTTTTTGGTTTTTTGGTTTTTTGTTTTTGGTATTTCAAGGTAGGGTCTCACTGTAGCTCAGGCTGACCTGGAATTCACTATGTAGTCTCAGGATGGCCTCAAACTCACAGCGATCCTCCTACTTCTGCCTCCTGAGTGCTGGGATTAAAGGCATGCACAGCTAAGCCCCATAGTATTTATCAATTCCAATGATGTTCACACATCCCCACACTCCAAGGTCTTTTAACTGAGCTATAATACCAAAAAACAACCTCAAAAAAACCCATAATGGCACAGAATAAACATTCACACTGCAAAAGCTGGCACTGGGCATCGCAAAGAAATATTCAACCAATACAAGATTTAAACAGGGCAAACATCAAACTCGGTAGCTCCAAGTCCAACAACTCTAGTCAATAATAAGTCTCCAAGTCCAAGAATTCTAACCAGCAGCAAGTCTCTGGAGTTCCAATTTCACCCCTCCAGCTAGGCTACTTACAGTCCTGGAAAACGTCATTGGGGCCAGCAGCTTCCTTTAGCAGCTTGTGGTCCCAGCATCTCCACTGGGTCTCCACTGCAATCCATGGTCCATCCTCATGGCCCCATGGGGTCTCCATGCATGCATCCAGCAAACCTGCTTCACACTGCCCATGGCCATTTACAAAACATAAAACCATGTTGCAAACTCAATGACCCTCTCTTTCCTGCATTTCTTATACTCTACGATACCAGGTAGGGTGACAATTTGTTAATCCAAGGGGGAATAAAGCAGACTTTGATGAACAGGACACTTCTTGAGCACTCAGACCCCTCCAAAAGGGTCTACATTCTTCCTGTTTTCCCAGTGCAAGTCAGATGGTCCAATTTCAAAGGCTGTAATCTCTCAATTGCAGCTGAATGGGCAACAGTTCACCCAGAAATTTTTCTTTCTGTGCCATATCCCTCTGCTCACTGCAGTTCATTTCTGCGCAAAGCAACCCTGCACAACTTCTCAGGACATGGCCATAAGAAAAAGCTTCTCACATAAACTGCTAGCCCAGTCCAAGCAAAGCTCCTTCCCACCTTCATAAGCCATACCTCACAGTCCATAGTTATTATTGCATTCAGGTCTTGCAGCTCTGACCAGACTAGTCCATCAAGCTGTACTTACATACTGCAAGGCATCTCTTAGGCCAAGGTTTCAAATCCTTCCACATTCCTCTTGAAAATCAGTTCCAAAAGGCTAAAGCCACACAGTCAGATGTCTAGCAACAACCCCACTCTCAGTACCCCTTTACTGTTGCAGTCAGGTTGGCAATGCTGGTAGAAATCATCTGACCAAGAGCAGCTTGTGGGAGAAAAGAGGTTTATGTGGCTTACAGGCTTGAGGGGAAGTTCCATGATGGTAGGGGAAAATGATGGCATGAGCAGAGGGTGGACATCACTCCCTGGCCAACATAAGGTGGACAATAGCATCAGGAGAGTGTGCCAAGCATTGGCATGGGAAAACTGTCTATAATAACCATAAGCCCACCCCCAAAAATACACTCCCTCCAGAAGGCATTAATTCGCAAATCTCCAGCTGGGAACCTCACATTCAGAACACAGTTTGTGAGGGACACCTGAATCAAACCACCACACATCCTGTCTTGAACTTAATTTTTTTCCTGGTTTTTCAAGATAGGGTCTTGCTGTAGCCCAGACTGCCTAGAACTCACTCTGTAGTTCCAGGCTGGCCTTGAATTCACAGCAATCCTTCTACCTCTGCCTCTGAGGAGTGCTGGGATTAAAGGCATGTGCCACTACACCGGGCTTACATCTTATTTTGAAACTTATCTGGCTGAGCTCTCCTCTCTGCTACTCCTAGGGCTCTTGGCATCATTATAATAAAATAAAAATCTCATTGATGGAGAAATAGGACCAAGGTAGTTTTTTTTATAGAGAGTTGGCTAGGAGAAGGCTCAAAGTGAGAGAACAAACAAATGTCACCCTGCCTCCCTTGGCAAAACTGGAATTCAGTGTTTGATCCAGTCTCATCCCTCAGCAACAGCAACCCCTACTTCTTTTCCAATCTGACATTCTTAGGTATGCTGGCTTCTCTTGGGCCAAACCCTTGAGGCAATAAATAAATAAATAAATAAATAAATAAATAAATAAATAATCAGTTCTCACCTTACTCACCAGAGCCAGATGATAAAGCCCATCCCAATAAGGTAAAAAGGCTTGCCATGTAGGCAAGGGGGTCATGGTCTTGGCTGTTGATTATCTTCCTGCTGTATAAGGGCATCTTCAAAATGCTCTTAGGCATAGTTTTATTCCAGAGAATAACTTCTTCTTGAGTTCTTCATCTGAGTGAGGTAGGCCTCTTTCCATCCTGAGAAGGTGTCAGCAAACATCAGAAGATATTTAAAACCTTACCGCATAAGCATTTCAGTAAACTCTAATTGTCTGCTAGCATTGTTATAACCACTATAGCTTATAAGCAGCCTACATATCTTCCTGTTATAGAATATAGCTGGAGATATAAGTTATGGGTTCAGGAATATCCCTAACTTTTAGATGAGGACTACCATTGTTATACTTTGTCATCAGGCCATAGGTAGAGCAATTCCCAAGGCTGGGGCTGAAAACAATAATTCTTTTGGCTTTTGGGAACCAATAGTTGTTAGTGCACAAGTTTATTTAGTAAGAGGTCCTGGAATATCAATTCAGGCAGAGAATAAACCCCAAACCTCTGGAAGGAAGTTAACATTTTTGCCTATCACACCAAGAGTTACCTGAGGAGACTGGATGGTTATCTACAGTTGTTTGAGTTGGACCTTCACTAAGAACCTTGGGCAACTGTAGCCTTCTAGGGCAACCATCATTTGACCTCAAGGCCCATCCTCTCTTTGGAGGGTGAGGCATTACCCCTTCTGGTGGTTTGATTCAGGTGTTCCCCATAAACGTAGGTGTTCTGAATGCTATGTTCCCAGTTGATGGAGATTTGGGAATTAATGCCTCCTGGAGGCAGTATATTGTTGGGGGCAGGCTTATGGATATTACAGTCAGTGTCCCCTTGCCAGTGTTTGGCACACTCTCCTGTTCCTGTTGCCCTTATGTGGGCCATGGGGGTGATGTCCACCCTCTGCTCATGTCATCAATTTCCCCGCCATCATCATCACGGAGCTTCCCCCTTGAGCCTGTAAGCCAAAACAAACCTCTTTTTCCCCACAAACTGCTCTTGGTTGGGTGATGTCTACCAGCAATGTGAACATGACTGCAACAGTAAAGTGATACCAAGGAGTGGTGTCATTTGCTGCTAGACACCTGCCCATAGTGGAAATGGAGTAGATAATCTTGAATGTTTGCAATGGTGAACCACTCTAGCCCACCTCTTCATCGTGTATTTTATGCCCTTCCCTGACACCTGTGACCAGGACCCACAAAAGTCTCATTCAATTGGTCAAAAACCAAGATGTTTGCAGTCATCTCAGATGCAATTACCATTGCCCTTATCTGGATACTTATGAAATACAGAAACAGAGTATTGTGTTTTTTTATACACAACATTGTTGGGAGCCATAAAGCAAAAGCCTCTCCATTTTGCCTGGGCCTGGTCTTAAGTTTCCCCAAGTTGACTCATTTACCAGAAAACTGGTCCATCCAGCTTGCAGTTAGGTATTTCTGGAATTTTGGTCAGCAGACTGTTTACAGAACCTTATCTTTTGCAAGAGGCCAGTTTGTGGTCAGGCCATTGAGGCAAGATTAGATACGCACCTGGTCACATTTCCTCTAGGTTCCCTAGCAATGCCACAGCCCTAAATCACGTCATCCAGCTTACTCCCTCCTTCTTACCCCTATATAACACTGTGTAAAAAATAAAATTTGAGACCTTGATCATACTCTCGACTTGGTCTCCTTCTTCGTGTCTGTCTTGTCTCTCATCCAGGTTAATTTCCCCTCGGGCCCTTGTTAAACTCCCTACTGGCTGGGGCAAGTGGCACCCAATGTGGGGCTCGAGGTACGAAGTGTGACCTGGACGTCGCCCCAGTGGACGGCTGCCCCCCCCCCCATTGGATCGCCACCTCACCAGTGAGTGAAGATCCACATGCAGACCGCCGAAGGAGTGCCTGCCTGTGATACAGATCCGGAAAGGTAAAAAAAGCAATGCAATTATGGGACAAGCATTAAAAAAGCATGAATTGTTTGTTGAAAGGCTTAAAACTTCTCTCAAGACACGAGGAACATGGGTTAAGAAAAAATATTTAGTGAAATTCTTTGTCTTTTTAGAAGATGTCTGTCCCTGGTTTCCCCAGGAAGGTACTATAGATGAAAAGTGGTGGCGCCGTGTTGGTGACTGCCTAAATGATTACTACTGCTCTTTTGGTCCTGAAAAGGTTCCGGTGCAGGCACTTTCTTATTGGAATCTCATAAATGATGTATTGCAGGTCTGCCACTATCACCCTGGTGTTTCAAAAGTAGTTACAGATAGTGAGAAATTCCTTAAAAATAAATTCACTGGCAGTCAGACCTCCCTCCATAAGAATGAAGTCCCAGAGAATCCCCACCCCTACTCCCCAGGTTCTAATTGTCCCTCTATCACCATTCCTATGCCAGAAAATGCTGATGATCCGCCACCTAGTAACCCACCACCGCCTAGTAACCCTCTCCCTTGATCTCTCTATCCAGTTCTGTCTGGCTTAAAAACCACCGATCCTGATGATGACTCCCTTTCCCCCGAGGAAGAGGCTAAATTGGAGGACGAGGCTGCCAAATATCATAACCCTGATTGGCCCCCCAGGCACTTTTGGGTACATGGCCACCACCCTATAACATAGCACCCCCTTTTTGTGTCCTGGCGCTTGACGCTCCCTCCAATCTAGAAGAAATAACTAGACAAGCCACTATTAAACTTTCCCAGAAGGCACGGTCTCTTAAGACACTCCTCAAAGTCAAAAAAGAAAAGTCGCAACTGCTCAAGCAATTACACGATCTTGATTTAGAAATACGCTCCCCCTTCACTCGTCCTGTTCAGAAAACTAAAACCAAAAGTAAAACTCTCCATGCCTTTCCTGTAACTCATTCCCAAATTAAACCTATTGAAGGAAAATCTAATGAGGCTGAGCCACAGGATCCAGAAAGCCCAGAAGAGGGGGAGGGAGAATCTGAAACAGAGGAACCTGCTGGGTCAGAAAGCACTGAGGATGAGGAAGGAAATGAAACTTTACTCATTAAAGCCCAGTGATATCGCCACCTTAAATTTAAACATATAAAAGAATTAAAAAATACAGTTTCTTCGTATGGTCCTATTGCTCCTTTCACTATGTCACTGTTAGAATCTCTAAGTGAGGACTTACTTACTGTTAATGACTGGGTTATGTTATATAAAGCTACTTTAACTAGGGGTGAGTTTCTTCTCTGGAAAGCTGATTACACTGAGAAGTACCAGGATGCTGCCCGCCATAATTTGGCTGCTGGTGGCTCCTCCAAATCCTGGATGCTAGATAAACTTCTGGGCAACCGCCCCTGTGATACAAATAAACAACAAGCTAAATTTCCTCCAGGATTACTTACACAAATTCAACACGCAGCTCTCAAAGCCTGGAAGAGCCTTCCCTCTAAAGGATCATCTGTCACCTCTGTTGCTAAAATCCGACAGGGGCCACAAGAGCCTTATAGTGATTTTATTGGCCACCTTACAGAGGCTGCTGAACGCCTCATGGGAAAGGAGGAAACAGACAATGAATTTGTTAGACATCTTGCCTTTGAAAATGCTAACTCCGCCTGCCAAGCTGCTATACACCCCCATCGCCATGGCAAAAATATTTCTGACTTTATCAAACTTTGTGCTGATGTAGACCCTACATCCCACAGCATTGGATTAGCCATAGGAGCAGCCCTTAAAGATTTTACCCAAGGGGACAAGTTCAGAACTTGTTTTAATTGCAAACAACAAGGTCATTTTTCCAGAGAATGCATGGCCCCTAAGGCTGAGCGGCCACTCCCATCCTCTCTGTGCCCACGATGCAAGCGAGGCAAGCATTGGGCTTCTGAATACCACTCCAAAACTGATATACAGGGTTACCCTCTACCCTAGAGGCAGGGAAACTTCTTACGGGGCCCACCCCAGGGCCCCAAGACCCATACCGGACAGAACCCTTGGGTTGTCAGGTTCGTCCCTCAATCAGCCCAAAATGTGAAAACACTGCCCTCTCCCAGGCAACTGCCAGTAGTGCAGGATTGGACCTCTGGTCCACCTCCCAATCAATATTAACTCCAGAGATGGGAACGCAAATCCTCTCTACGGGAGTCTTTGGCCCCCTACCTCAGAACACTTTTGGCCTTATCTTGGGATGTGCCAGTTCAACCATTCAGGGCCTCACCATTTCTCCAGGAGTCATTGATAATGACTATAGTGGGGAAATTAAACTGATGGCTACCGTCCTTCAGGGGCCTATTACCATTCTTCCTGGCCAACGGATTGCTCAGTTAATACTATTGCCCCTCAATGATAAGGCGCCCTGCCAGAAACAAAAGAGAGGTCCCCATGGGTTTGGGTCATCAGATATTTATTGGGCACAAGAGGTCACTCAAACAAGACCCCTCCTTAAATTAAAGTTAAAAGGAAAAACCTTTGAAGGTCTTATAGACACTGGTGCAGATGCCACAATTATTTCCAGTAAAGACTGGCCTGCATCTTGGCCTCTCACTGCTTCCATGACCCATCTCAAAGGAATTGGACAGGCCTCTAACCCCTTACAAAGTTCTGAACTTATTCAATGGGAGGATGAGGAGGGCAATCAAGGCACCGTCCAACCTTATGTGGTCACAGGCCTGCCCATTAATCTCTGGGGCTGAGGCATCCTCTCTCAAATGAAACTCATTATGTGCAGCCCTAATGAGTTGGTAGCTCACCAAATGTTTAATCAAGGCTTCCACCCAGGACAAGGATTGGGCAGACATTCTCAGGGAACAAAGGAGCCAATCCCAGTTACTATAAAGACTGATCGTGCTGGAATAGGCTACGAAAATTTATCCTAATGGCCATTGACATGCCTGTACCCCATGCAGATAAGATATCCTGGAAAATAACAAAACCTGTCTGGGTTGATCAATGGCCCTTAACTTGTGAAAAATTAACTGCAGCCACGATGTTAGTGCAGGAACAACTTGCTGCAGGCCATATTGAACCTACCACCTCTCCTTGGAATACTCCTATCTTTGTTATAAAGAAAAAGTCTGGAAAATGGAGATTGCTCCAGGACCTTAGAGAAATTAATAAGGCCATGGTACCTATGGGAGCCCTACAACCAGGCCTCCCCACTCCAGTGGCAATTCCTGCAGGATATTGTAAAATCATTATTGACCTAAAGGATTGCTTTTTCACAATCCCCTTGCACCCTGAGGATCATCAGCATTTTGCATTTAGTTTACCTGTGGTAAATTTTAGAGGCCCTATGCCAAGATTCCAATGGAAAGTCTTGCCCCAAGGGATGGCCAACAGCCCTACTCTGTATCAAAAATTTGTGGCCCAAATTATAGATCCATTTAGACATAAATGACCTTCCTTGTATATCATTCATTATATGGATGACATTCTCTTGGCCGGACCTGATCCCACTAAACTCCTTACTTGCTCTCAAGAGCTTTCTAGGGCCCTTACTGGAGCTGGTCTTCAGATAGCTCCTGATAAAATTCAATTAAAACCCCCTTACTTATTCTTAGGCTTTGAATTTTTTCATAACAAAATTCTTTCACAAAAGATTCAACTTAGAACTGATCATCTAAAAACTTTAAATGATTTTCAAAAACTCATAGGAGATATCAATTGGCTCAGGCCTTATCTCAAGCTAACTACTGGAGAGCTTAAACCTTTGTTTGACATCCTCAAAGGAGACCCAGACCCTGCCTCTGGCCGCTCATTAACAGCCCCTGCCCTAGAGGCTATAAAGATAGTAGAGGCCGCAATTCTGAGCCAAAGGGTCACCTTCATCTCTTATGAGGAGCCTCTTCTCCTGGTCATTTATGCCACTGACTTTACACCCACCAGGGTGTTCTGGCAGGAGGGGCCCCTCTTCTGGGTCCATTTGCCCGCCTCGTCACCCAAAGTCCTTACCCCTTACACCTCGTGGGTGGCAGAATTAATAAAAATTGGACGTGACCAAAGCAGAAAAATATTTGGTAAGGACCCTGATAAAATCATCCTACCCTATTCCACTACCCAAATCCAGTGGTTGATACAGAATAATGACGACTGGGCAATATCCTGCACCTCTTTTCAGGGATCCCTTGATAATCATTACCCTGATAACAAGCTTCTCCACTTTCTGAGGATTCAACCATTCATTTTTCCTACACTGACCTCTCCCCGACCCCTTCCCCATGTCCCCCTAGTTTTCACTGATGGCTCCTCTAATGGAATGGCAGCCTTCACTGTAGACAATCAAACCACTTCCCTACAATCCCCATTCCACTCTGCTCAACTGGTGGAGCTTTTTGCAGTTTTACAAGTTTTTCAACAACTTCCAAATATTTCCTTAAATCTGTATACTGATAGTGCTTATATTGCTCAATTCATCCCCCTTTTAGAAATTGTGCCATACATAAAACCCACTACAAATACCACCCCTCTGTTTTTCTCCATTCAGCAATACACACATTCTGGACAACACCCTTTTTATATAGGCCATATTCGTGCTCATTCTGGACTCCCTGGGCCTCCAGCCACAGGCAATGCCATGACTGATAGAGCCACCCAATCTGCTTTCCTTTTTGAGCTCAATCCTGTGGCCCAGGCCAAAACAGCTCACTCTGTACATCACCTAAATGCTCAAACCTTGCATCTTCTTTTTAAAATCACTAGGGAACAAGCCCGCCAGATAGTCAAACAATGCACAAACTGTGTCACCCTCTTACCCATCCCCCAGTTAGGCATAAACCCTAGGGGTCTGATTCCCAATGAGATCTGGCAAATGGATGTAACACACATTCCCTCATTTGGTAATCTTAAGTATCTCCATGTTACTGTGGATACCTTTAGTGGATTCATCTTTGCCAGCCTCCATGCTGGAGAAGCTTCAAAAAATGTCATTGCTCATGTACTCAATTGCCTTGGTGTCATGGGAAAGCCCCAAATTATTGAAACTGATAATGGTCCTGGATATACTGGAAAAAAATTCCAAAATTTCTGTCATCAACTACAAATTAAACATATTACAGGCATACCATACAATCCCCAGGGTCAAGGAATTGTTGAACGAGCCCATCAAACTATTAAACATACCCTCCAAAAATTAAAAATGGGGGATTTATATACCATAAAAGGCTCTCCAAGAAATATCCTTCATCATGCCTTGTTTGTCCTAAATTTTTTGACCCTTGATACTCAGGGAAACTCAGCTGCTGATTGCTTTTGGCACACAGATACAAAAAAATACCTTTGCCAAAGCCATGTGGAAAGATCCTTTAACCTTGAAATGGAATGGCCCAGACCCAGTACTAATTTGGGGCCAAGGATCAGTATGCTTGTTTGACACCAAAGAAAATGGCTGCCAGAGAGTCTTTGTAAAACAAGCTGATGGTCCTCCAATGACATCTCACATATCCAGGGAAGAAACACTTCCCTGAGAAAATCTTTTTTTTTCCCCTGACAGGGCAAAGCTGGAAGGACCTCAAGACAACTCTGCCCCGGAGGACACAGATAACCTACTGGAGAGGTCAACTCCCATTCACACTGTGTTTGGCATCATTGAACCGTCCCTGGAGGATACAGGCTCTTCTGGCCATCAAGGGCACATAGCTCTATATTGGGCCCTCTGTGTCTGTGCTGTGCCCATGTGTCTATGTGTTGCACTCGCTTTAATCCTGCAAACGCTTCTTCCTAGACACATACAACACAATGACGACCTTCACCTGGTGCCTACTGTTACTGCTACATCTCCCAGACACTTGACCCTCCACATCTCCATTTGCCTGGCAATTTTATCTCATGGAAAACTGAACCACTTACGATCAGACACGACACTTTGGACATGTTTTGGCTACTGCCGACTGTCCGCCCACAGGCTGCACCAAGCCTGTTTTATTAAATTTTACAGACTTTAAACACCACCCAAATAAGGCCTCTCCCACCCTATGCTTCCTCTTCGATCAAAAACACAATAAATGCAAAACCAATTGGATTGAGGAAAGCGTCGGGTGCCCTTGGCACTGGCGTACCATTTGGAGCGCCTCCGTCCCCACCAAGGGTCAAATCCTGATCTCCGGATGGTCTGGCCATAAATTCTGGCACACAGACAGTGGGTATTCCCTCATCTGGGATCCCTGGGACTCACATTGGACCTCCATGGTCCAAGGGGCCATGTATATGACCAGAGATACAACATGGCCCTCTAGCAAGATCTATATTTGGTGTAGCCTTGTCCAAATTCAGTCCATGGTACACTCTAACATACTACAAGCTGAAAAAGAACTCTCCTTGCGGTTATCCTCTGCCTCACACCCGTTTTCCTGGATAACCTTGCTCAGGGAAGGCCTAATGGTTGCTAAAATAACAAAAATTGGTAACCTCTCTGTTTGTTTTCTGTGCGCCGCCCTCGGGCGCCCCCCCCCCTTATGGCTATCCCTTATTCTGCCCTCCTTAATCTTTCCTCTACCCCAGGGCGTCCCATTAACCCCATCCCAGAAGTTCCATTATTTTCTGACTTTCTTCATGACAAATTCCCCTTTTGCTATGGAGGCACTTCTTCCCTCTACAATAAGACTCTCTCCCTTAACTCCTCCACACTCTATGCCCCTCCAGGGTTCTTTTTTGGTGTAATGGAACCCTCTACAAAAATATCTCCAGGTCCCCCTCTGACCAACCTTGCCTTCCAGTAACCTTAGTGCCACAATTGACACTTCGGACTCCTGCTGAACTTTTGGAGTCAGCTTTTCATCCTGCCTATCGTCAAAAGAGAGCTGTCTTCCTTCCCTTTGTGGCAGGCATCTCCCTGGCAGCCTCCACAGTGGCTGCTGGCCTTGCCAGAGGAGCCCTAGGCCACTCCCTGGTCTCTACAGCACAATTATCCCAACAATTCCAATTAGCCACAGAAGCTTCTGTTGAGTCCGTCTTCTCCTTACAAAGACAGGTAACATCAATCACCCAAGTAGCCTTACAAAATCAGTGAGCACTAGATCTGCTCACCACAGAAAAGGGAGGCACTTGCCTCTTTTTGGGAGAAGAATGTTGCTATTACATTAATGAGTCAGGTCTAGTAGAAATCCAAGTAAAAAAATTATGTAAGATCAGCCTAGATTTCCAAAAATTAAAATTTTATCAGCTGCCAGTGATTGGTGGAAGTCCTCCATGTTCACCCTCCTCATGCCCCTAGCCAGACCCCTAATTAGCCTCATTCTCATATTCACACTGGGACCACTTTTGATCAGCAAGCTCGTCCGCTTCATCAGACAACAGGTCGACTCCCTTACATCCCGTGTGAACCAAATCCACTATAATCAATTGGACCTGATTGATCAGGGCTTCAATGTGCCAGGTGACTCCCCTCCTTTAGGAGCTGCATAGGATTCAGACCTATGCATATCAGCTCACAATAGAGTACTATATGGGCACCAACATGGGTGCGAGGCAAAGCACCGCAAGGGAAGGTCCCGTTTAGACTGCTTCTGAATTCCCTGAGAAAAAAACCTGACTTGCATGGAGGTTGGTACCACACCTATTATAATCACATAGGCCCTGCCTTCCCTCCTCAAAAGGTACCAAGGGTCAAGATTGTGGGACGAAAAAATGACAGCCCACAGGAGGAGTCAGGTCAATACTCACCCAGTTAGTTAAAGCCCACCACTGAATAGCGGGCCTTCCCCTCTTTTGTATAAAAGAAGGAAGGAGATGTCGGGAGCCATAAAGCAAAAGCCTCTCCATTTTGCCTGGGCCTGGTCTTAAGTTTCCCCAAGTTGACTCATTTACCAGAAAACTGGTCCATCCAGCTTGCAGTTAGGTATTTCTGGAATTTTGGTCAGCAGACTGTTTACAGAACCTTATCTTTTGCAAGAGGCCAGTTTGTGGTCAGGCCAATGAGGCAAGATTAGATAAGCACCTGGTCACATTTCCTCTAGGTTCCCTAGCAATGCCACAGCCCTAAATCACGTCATCCAGCTTACTCCCTCCTTCTTACCCCTATATAACACTGTGTAAAAAATAAAATTTGAGACCTTGATCATACTCTCGACTTGGTCTCCTTCTTCATGTCTGTCTTGTCTCTCATCCAGGTTAATTTCCCCTCGGGCCCTTGTTAAACTCCCTGCTGGCTGGGGCAAGTGGCACCCAATGTGGGGCTCGAGGTACGAAGTGTGACCTGGACGTCGCCCCAGTGGACGGCTGCCCCCCCCCCCCCATTGGATCGCCACCTCACCAGTGAGTGAAGATCCACATGCAGACCGCCCGAAGGAGTGCCTGCCTGTGATACAGATCCGGAAAGGTAAAAAAAGCAATGCCAATTATGGGACAAGCATTAAAAAAGCATGAATTGTTTTGTTGAAAGGCTTAAAACTTCTCTCAAGACACGAGGAACATGGGTTAAGAAAAAATATTTAGTGAAATTCTTTGTCTTTTTAGAAGATGTCTGTCCCTGGTTTCCCCAGGAAGGTACTATAGATGAAAAGTGGTGGCGCCGTGTTGGTGACTGCCTAAATGATTACTACTGCTCTTTTGGTCCTGAAAAGGTTCCGGTGCAGGCACTTTCTTATTGGAATCTCATAAATGATGTATTGCAGGTCTGCCACTATCACCCTGGTGTTTCAAAAGTAGTTACAGATAGTGAGAAATTCCTTAAAAATAAATTCACTGGCAGTCAGACCTCCCTCCATAAGAATGAAGTCCCAGAGAATCCCCACCCCTACTCCCCAGGTTCTAATTGTCCCTCTATCACCATTCCTATGCCAGAAAATGCTGATGATCCGCCACCTAGTAACCCACCACCGCCTAGTAACCCTCTCCCTTGATCTCTCTATCCAGTTCTGTCTGGCTTAAAAACCACCGATCCTGATGATGACTCCCTTTCCCCCGAGGAAGAGGCTAAATTGGAGGACGAGGCTGCCAAATATCATAACCCTGATTGGCCCCCCAGGCACTTTTGGGTACATGGCCACCACCCTATAACATAGCACCCCCTTTTTGTGTCCCAGCGCTTGACGCTCCCTCCGATCTAGAAGAAATAACTAGACAAGCCACTATTAAACTTTCCCAGAAGGCACGGTCTCTTAAGACACTCCTCAAAGTCAAAAAAGAAAAGTCGCAACTGCTCAAGCAATTACACGATCTTGATTTAGAAATACGCTCCCCCTTCACTCGTCCTGTTCAGAAAACTAAAACCAAAAGTGAAACTCTCCATGCCTTTCCTGTAACTCATTCCCAAATTAAACCTATTGAAGGAAAATCTAATGAGGCTGAGCCACAGGATCCAGAAAGCCCAGAAGAGGGGGAGGGAGAATCTGAAACAGAGGAACCTGCTGGGTCAGAAAGCACTGAGGATGAGGGAAGGAAATGAAACTTTACTCATTAAAGCCCAGTGATATCGCCACCTTAAATTTAAACATATAAAAGAATTAAAAAATACAGTTTCTTCGTATGGTCCTATTGCTCCTTTCACTATGTCACTGTTAGAATCTCTAAGTGAGGACTTACTTACTGTTAATGACTGGGTTATGTTATATAAAGCTACTTTAACTAGGGGTGAGTTTCTTCTCTGGAAAGCTGATTACACTGAGAAGTACCAGGATGCTGCCCGCCATAATTTGGCTGCTGGTGGCTCCTCCAAATCCTGGATGCTAGATAAACTTCTGGGCAACCGCCCCTGTGATACAAATAAACAACAAGCTAAATTTCCTCCAGGATTACTTACACAAATTCAACACGCAGCTCTCAAAGCCTGGAAGAGCCTTCCCTCTAAAGGATCATCTGTCACCTCTGTTGCTAAATCCGACAGGGGCCACAAGAGCCTTATAGTGATTTTATTGGCCACCTTACAGAGGCTGCTGAACGCCTCATGGGAAAGGAGGAAACAGACAATGAATTTGTTAGACATCTTGCCTTTGAAAATGCTAACTCCGCCTGCCAAGCTGCTATACACCCCCATCGCCATGGCAAAAATATTTCTGACTTTATCAAACTTTGTGCTGATGTAGACCCTACATCCCACAGCATTGGATTAGCCATAGGAGCAGCCCTTAAAGATTTTACCCAAGGGGACAAGTTCAGAACTTGTTTTAATTGCAAACAACAAGGTCATTTTTCCAGAGAATGCATGGCCCCTAAGGCTGAGCGGCCACTCCCATCCTCTCTGTGCCCACGATGCAAGCGAGGCAAGCATTGGGCTTCTGAATACCACTCCCAAAACTGATATACAGGGTTACCCTTACCCTAGAGGCAGGGAAACTTCTTACGGGGCCCACCCCAGGGCCCCAAGACCCATACCGGACAGAACCCTTGGGTTGTCAGGTTCGTCCCTCAATCAGCCCAAAATGTGAAAACACTGCCCTCTCCCAGGCAACTGCCAGTAGTGCAGGATTGGACCTCTGGTCCACCTCCCAATCAATATTAACTCCAGAGATGGGAACGCAAATCCTCTCTACGGGAGTCTTTGGCCCCCTACCTCAGAACACTTTTGGCCTTATCTTGGGATGTGCCCAGTTCAACCATTCAGGGCCTCACCATTTCTCCAGGAGTCATTGATAATGACTATAGTGGGGAAATTAAACTGATGGCTACCGTCCTTCAGGGGCCTATTACCATTCTTCCTGGCCAACGGATTGCTCAGTTAATACTATTGCCCCTCAATGATAAGGCGCCCTGCCAGAAACAAAAGAGAGGTCCCCATGGGTTTGGGTCATCAGATATTTATTGGGCACAAGAGGTCACTCAAACAAGACCCCTCCTTAAATTAAAGTTAAAAGGAAAAACCTTTGAAGGTCTTATAGACACTGGTGCAGATGCCACAATTATTTCCAGTAAAGACTGGCCTGCATCTTGGCCTCTCACTGCTTCCATGACCCATCTCAAAGGAATTGGACAGGCCTCTAACCCTTACAAAGTTCTGAACTTATTCAATGGGAGGATGAGGAGGGCAATCAAGGCACCGTCCAACCTTATGTGGTCACAGGCCTGCCCATTAATCTCTGGGGCTGAGGCATCCTCTCTCAAATGAAACTCATTATGTGCAGCCCTAATGAGTTGGTAGCTCACCAAATGCTTAATCAAGGCTTCCACCCAGGACAAGGATTGGGCAGACATTCTCAGGGAACAAAGGAGCCAATCCCATTACTATAAAGACTGATCGTGCTGGAATAGGCTACAAAAATTTATCCTAATGGCCATTGACATGCCTGTACCCCATGCAGATAAGATATCCTGGAAAATAACAAAACCTGTCTGGGTTGATCAATGGCCCTTAACTTGTGAAAAATTAACTGCAGCCACGATGTTAGTGCAGGAAGAACTTGCTGCAGGCCATATTGAACCTACCACCTCTCCTTGGAATACTCCTATCTTTGTTATAAAAAAAAGTCTGGAAAATGGAGATTGCTCCAGGACCTTAGAGAAATTAATAAGGCCATGGTACCTATGGGAGCCCTACAACCAGGCCTCCCCACTCCAGTGGCAATTCCTGCAGGATATTGTAAAATCATCTATTGACCTAAAGGATTGCTTTTTCACAATCCCCTTGCACCCTGAGGATCATCAGCATTTTGCATTTAGTTTACCTGTGGTAAATTTTAGAGGCCCTATGCCAAGATTCCAATGGAAAGTCTTGCCCCAAGGGATGGCCAACAGCCCTACTCTGTATCAAAAATTTGTGGCCCAAATTATAGATCCATTTAGACATAAATGACCTTCCTTGTATATCATTCATTATATGGATGACATTCTCTTGGCCGGACCTGATCCCACTAAACTCCTTACTTGCTCTCAAGAGCTTTCTAGGGCCCTTACTGGAGCTGGTCTTCAGATAGCTCCTGATAAAATTCAATTAAAACCCCCTTACTTATTCTTAGGCTTTGAATTTTTTCATAACAAAATTCTTTCACAAAGATTCAACTTAGAACTGATCATCTAAAAACTTTAAATGATTTTCAAAAACTCATAGGAGATATCAATTGGCTCAGGCCTTATCTCAAGCTAACTACTGGAGAGCTTAAACCTTTGTTTGACATCCTCAAAGGAGACCCAGACCCTGCCTCTGGCCGCTCATTAACAGCCCCTGCCCTAGAGGCTATAAAGATAGTAGAGGCCGCAATTCTGAGCCAAAGGGTCACCTTCATCTCTTATGAGGAGCCTCTTCTCCTGGTCATTTATGCCACTGACTTTACACCCACCAGGGTGTTCTGGCAGAAGGGGCCCCTCTTCTGGGTCCATTTGCCCGCCTCGTCACCCAAAGTCCTTACCCCTTACACCTCGTGGGTGGCAGAATTAATAAAAATTGGACGTGACCAAAGCAGAAAAATATTTGGTAAGGACCCTGATAAAATCATCCTACCCTATTCCACTACCCAAATCCAGTGGTTGATACAGAATAATGACGACTGGGCAATATCCTGCACCTCTTTTCAGGGATCCCTTGATAATCATTACCCTGATAACAAGCTTCTCCACTTTCTGAGGATTCAACCATTCATTTTTCCTACACTGACCTCTCCCCGACCCCTTCCCCATGTCCCCCTAGTTTTCACTGATGGCTCCTCTAATGGAATGGCAGCCTTCACTGTAGACAATCAAACCACTTCCCTACAATCCCCATTCCACTCTGCTCAACTGGTGGAGCTTTTTGCAGTTTTACAAGTTTTTCAACAACTTCCAAATATTTCCTTAAATCTGTATACTGATAGTGCTTATATTGCTCAATTCATCCCCCTTTTAGAAATTGTGCCATACATAAAACCCACTACAAATACCACCCCTCTGTTTTTCTCCATTCAGCAATACACACATTCTGGACAACACCCTTTTTATATAGGCCATATTCGTGCTCATTCTGGACTCCCTGGGCCTCCAGCCACAGGCAATGCCATGACTGATAGAGCCACCCAATCTGCTTTCCTTTTTGAGCTCAATCCTGTGGCCCAGGCCAAAACAGCTCACTCTGTACATCACCTAAATGCTCAAACCTTGCATCTTCTTTTTAAAATCACTAGGGAACAAGCCCGCCAGATAGTCAAACAATGCACAAACTGTGTCACCCTCTTACCCATCCCCCAGTTAGGCATAAACCCTAGGGGTCTGATTCCCAATGAGATCTGGCAAATGGATGTAACACACATTCCCTCATTTGGTAATCTTAAGTATCTCCATGTTACTGTGGATACCTTTAGTGGATTCATCTTTGCCAGCCTCCATGCTGGAGAAGCTTCAAAAAATGTCATTGCTCATGTACTCAATTGCCTTGGTGTCATGGGAAAGCCCCAAATTATTGAAACTGATAATGGTCCTGGATATACTGGAAAAAAATTCCAAAATTTCTGTCATCAACTACAAATTAAACATATTACAGGCATACCATACAATCCCCAGGGTCAAGGAATTGTTGAACGAGCCCATCAAACTATTAAACATACCCTCCAAAAATTAAAAATGGGGGATTTATATACCATAAAAGGCTCTCCAAGAAATATCCTTCATCATGCCTTGTTTGTCCTAAATTTTTTGACCCTTGATACTCAGGGAAACTCAGCTGCTGATTGCTTTTGGCACACAGATACAAAAAAATACCTTTGCCAAAGCCATGTGGAAAGATCCTTTAACCTTGAAATGGAATGGCCCAGACCCAGTACTAATTTGGGGCCAAGGATCAGTATGCTTGTTTGACACCAAAGAAAATGGCTGCCAGAGAGTCTTTGTAAAACAAGCTGATGGTCCTCCAATGACATCTCACATATCCAGGGAAGAAACACTTCCCTGAGAAAATCTTTTTTTTTCCCCTGACAGGGCAAAGCTGGAAGGACCTCAAGACAACTCTGCCCCGGAGGACACAGATAACCTACTGGAGAGGTCAACTCCCATTCACACTGTGTTTGGCATCATTGAACCGTCCCTGGAGGATACAGGCTCTTCTGGCCATCAAGGGCACATAGCTCTATATTGGGCCCTCTGTGTCTGTGCTGTGCCCATGTGTCTATGTGTTGCACTCGCTTTAATCCTGCAAACGCTTCTTCCTAGACACATACAACACAATGACGACCTTCACCTGGTGCCTACTGTTACTGCTACATCTCCCAGACACTTGACCCTCCACATCTCCATTTGCCTGGCAATTTTATCTCATGGAAAACTGAACCACTTACGATCAGACACGACACTTTGGACATGTTTTGGCTACTGCCGACTGTCCGCCCACAGGCTGCACCAAGCCTGTTTTATTAAATTTTACAGACTTTAAACACCACCCAAATAAGGCCTCTCCCACCCTATGCTTCCTCTTCGATCAAAAACACAATAAATGCAAAACCAATTGGATTGAGGAAAGCGTCGGGTGCCCTTGGCACTGGCGTACCATTTGGAGCGCCTCCGTCCCCACCAAGGGTCAAATCCTGATCTCCGGATGGTCTGGCCATAAATTCTGGCACACAGACAGTGGGTATTCCCTCATCTGGGATCCCTGGGACTCACATTGGACCTCCATGGTCCAAGGGGCCATGTATATGACCAGAGATACAACATGGCCCTCTAGCAAGATCTATATTTGGTGTAGCCTTGTCCAAATTCAGTCCATGGTACACTCTAACATACTACAAGCTGAAAAAGAACTCTCCTTGCGGTTATCCTCTGCCTCACACCCGTTTTCCTGGATAACCTTGCTCAGGGAAGGCCTAATGGTTGCTAAAATAACAAAAATTGGTAACCTCTCTGTTTGTTTTCTGTGCGCCGCCCTCGGGCGCCCCCCCCCCCCCTTATGGCTATCCCTTATTCTGCCCTCCTTAATCTTTCCTCTACCCCAGGGCGTCCCATTAACCCCATCCCAGAAGTTCCATTATTTTCTGACTTTCTTCATGATAAATTCCCCTTTTGCTATGGAGGCACTTCTTCCCTCTACAATAAGACTCTCTCCCTTAACTCCTCCACACTCTATGCCCCTCCAGGGTTCTTTTTTGGTGTAATGGAACCCTCTACAAAAATATCTCCAGGTCCCCCTCTGACCAACCTTGCCTTCCAGTAACCTTAGTGCCACAATTGACACTTCGGACTCCTGCTGAACTTTTGGAGTCAGCTTTTCATCCTGCCTATCGTCAAAAGAGAGCTGTCTTCCTTCCCTTTGTGGCAGGCATCTCCCTGGCAGCCTCCACAGTGGCTGCTGGCCTTGCCAGAGGAGCCCTAGGCCACTCCCTGGTCTCTACAGCACAATTATCCCAACAATTCCAATTAGCCACAGAAGCTTCTGTTGAGTCCGTCTTCTCCTTACAAAGACAGGTAACATCAATCACCCAAGTAGCCTTACAAAATCAGTGAGCACTAGATCTGCTCACCACAGAAAAGGGAGGCACTTGCCTCTTTTTGGGAGAAGAATGTTGCTATTACATTAATGAGTCAGGTCTAGTAGAAATCCAAGTAAAAAAATTATGTAAGATCAGCCTAGATTTCCAAAAATTAAAATTTTTATCAGCTGCCAGTGATTGGTGGAAGTCCTCCATGTTCACCCTCCTCATGCCCCTAGCCAGACCCCTAATTAGCCTCATTCTCATATTCACACTGGGACCACTTTTGATCAGCAAGCTCGTCCGCTTCATCAGACAACAGGTCGACTCCCTTACATCCCGTGTGAACCAAATCCACTATAATCAATTGGACCTGATTGATCAGGGCTTCAATGTGCCAGGTGACTCCCCTCCTTTAGGAGCTGCATAGGATTCAGACCTATGCATATCAGCTCACAATAGAGTACTATATGGGCACCAACATGGGTGCGAGGCAAAGCACCGCAAGGGAAGGTCCCGTTTAGACTGCTTCTGAATTCCCTGAGAAAAAAACCTGACTTGCATGGAGGTTGGTACCACACCTATTATAATCACATAGGCCCTGCCTTCCCTCCTCAAAAGGTACCAAGGGTCAAGATTGTGGGACGAAAAAATGACAGCCCACAGGAGGAGTCAGGTCAATACTCACCCAGTTAGTTAAAGCCCACCACTGAATAGCGGGCCTTCCCCTCTTTTGTATAAAAGAAGGAAGGAGATGTCGGGAGCCATAAAGCAAAAGCCTCTCCATTTTGCCTGGGCCTGGTCTTAAGTTTCCCCAAGTTGACTCATTTACCAGAAAACTGGTCCATCCAGCTTGCAGTTAGGTATTTCTGGAATTTTGGTCAGCAGACTGTTTACAGAACCTTATCTTTTGCAAGAGGCCAGTTTGTGGTCAGGCCAATGAGGCAAGATTAGATAAGCACCTGGTCACATTTCCTCTAGGTTCCCTAGCAATGCCACAGCCCTAAATCACGTCATCCAGCTTACTCCCTCCTTCTTACCCCTATATAACACTGTGTAAAAAATAAAATTTGAGACCTTGATCATACTCTCGACTTGGTCTCCTTCTTCATGTCTGTCTTGTCTCTCATCCAGGTTAATTTCCCCTCGGGCCCTTGCTAAACTCCCCGCTGGCCAGGGCACAACATAATTATGAGAGAAACTACAGATATACTGTCATTTTGAAAGAGACAGAATAGCAAGCACAAGACCATCCCTGAACAATGAAAATTTTAAAGTTCCACTTGGAAATTATCAAGTTTACTTACTGTGAAAATTTGAGGCATTTCTTTATTGATCTCTGTGGCACCCCTGGGAATAGCTCTTTAGTCAATGTTTTCCTTGGCTTTTGATTCTTACCTTAGGAAAGTCCAACCTACTCCTTACCCTCCTTGGCAAATTCTGAGGAAAACACTGGAGTATATGCCCTTGTGGGTCAGCTGAGCACCCTGCTTGTGGAATGCTGCAGACATATTCCTCACCATTGTGTTATATAAACCAGAATGTTGAAAATCAAGGAGTGATCTCAAACCTCAAAGGCTGTGGAGCTTAGGATAGAGCATAAGCATAGACCATTGAATTGAGAAACTTTCATATTTCAGTGAGTGATTGAGCAAAAATGAAAGCCCTGTGGTTCTGGGATAGGATGGAGGTAAGATGTAGGGATGTTGAGTGTAATTGCAGATGTGATTGGAAGGTGGTCAAAATATTTGAGAGTGACTAGATAAGGAGTAGAGGTAGATTTTTGGCAAACAAACTTTAAAAAATCATATCCAAATAGTAGTAAAGCAATAAGGCCCAATTCATCCCACAGCACTGAGCATCTTCCAATATCCCACCAATGCAAGTGAATGGTAAGGCCTCTCCTAAGAAGGGGAGACAGATGGCCCTTAACTACTCTAATGACAGGCAGCTACTGTGAGAGACTTCTAGGAACCCTTCTCTTCATAGCAAAGTCCAAGCTCTCTCTGAATGTACTGTGTGGTGATCATCATGCATGGACCTTTGGTCAGGGATGTCTTCAGTGAAGTGGCTTCAAAAAGTATTCAAAATTTGATATGCTGTTTAGTCACTACAATGCCCTCAAAGGGTGGAAAACGCAGCCTTTTTTATATCGCCTGCCAAAATTTGAAGTATTAGCAGAATGTGTGCCATGAGAGAAAAACTTACAGTTTTGAAAAGTAATGCAAAGAACAAAACTACAACACTATTTTTAAAAACAATAAATATCTGAGTTAAAATTTCCAAATCTTTATTTTATGCCACCTTAAAAAATATATGAGAACAAGGTACATGCATTATGTGTCACATTACTGGGCAAACTGTTCAAGTATTTTTTAAACCTCCCTGTATAGAAAAATCATTAAGGATTTAAAAGCCATGTTTGCCTATTTGCTGTATACATGTAATGAAATTGTAGATAAAGTGTAGTGCATTGAAACAAATGAACAAAAGTAGATACTTTTACTATACAAGGGTGCTGGTGCAGAAAAAATATATATATATATATATTTGGAAATATAGCATTTTATACATTCAAGTGTTATAAAAAAAAGAAAAAGAACAAAGAAACCCTTTATTTCATTAAATGATTTTTTCTGGTGGTTGTCAAGAAACAAAAGACCAAAAGAGCCTTTTTGTCTTTCTTTTTTATTTTTTAAGTATTGGAATAAGTCTAAAGAAAAGAAAGTGCCTTATTTTCCTTCATGGTCATTCAGTCAAGTGTCTTGTAAGATCAGCTCCTCCCTCAGAAAAAAAGTTAATGCATGCTCCTCAGTCACCCAGCATGTGAAAGAAGATATGTGGGGAGACAGATGAGTTGATGGCTAGAATTAGATGATTTGTGCCATGCTACTTGGATGCAAATTTCCAAATCTGATACTGTGAACAATTGGATAACTTTTCTAATGTCTGACTAGTAAGTTTTAAAACATCATTCTTTTACAAATCATAACTGAGTACTTTAGGTTATTTCAATCTTCAATAAATTATGTGAGATCTGCACATCAGTTTACAGACAAAATTTGAGCTTTATTTTATTTGGAGAAGAGGGATACATCAGAGGTTTTTCTTATTAATTGGAGATAATAGTATATCTAGCAAAACTTTTTCACAAAAAATGAATCTTTGTGATTTTTTTTTTCATTCTGGAAAATGATGGTGTTGTGCGATCCACATTGAATCAATCTCTTCAGGTCACACCAGATGCCTTGTGTCATCCTTCTTTGCTGGCGTTAGTAGCTGCCCCTAGACACATACCTTTTCTTGGCCCCCTTTTAACTTTATGAAAATGTGGAAAACTAGCATCACTGTGCATATACTCAATGACGCTTCAGTTGAGTCTCCCAGCTTCTCGAGAAGTTACAACAGTTTCATAGTTGAAACAGTTTGTGGGCAAAGTATCTAAACACTTGAGTAAATGAATCATTAACTGTTCAGTACCAGACGTGGCAAATCTCAAGTGACATTGCACTGTGAGCCCATTGACTCGTGTGCTCTTCCATACCTTTCCAGCTTCACAGTCAAGGTCAGCAGGAAGCTCAGCGGCACCGTCATGGTGACCTCCATCATCCTGTCTCACTTGGAACCATTTTTTCAGTTTATTTACTATGAAATAGACAGTCATTCTGTAATCAGCTTTGGTTTAGTGCCATGCTCTGTCTTCCTGTCACACATGCAGTTGTCTGGCTTTATCCACAGTATGTGCGCTGCCATTTTGATTTTGGTTTTGGTTGGTTGGTTGAATAAATTTACGACACTCAAAACACTTGATGTTATAGTAAAAACAATACCATTATTTGATCCAGTTTCATCTCAGCTGTGCTGTGTCTGGACATTTTGGAGGTTTCTCAAAGGTCTTTTATGGGGAAGAAAGTACATATATGAAACAATAAATGTGTGACATTTATGAGTAATGCTGGCTCTGAACAAACTTTTGAAAGCTTAGTTGGCAACATTTTGGATCAACTGAAAAAAAAAAGCATGACTTTTGAAATCTCTGAATGCCTTGGTTCTCAGTATTATCACTCTTTATTGAATTTTTTTCTTATTAGAATATGTAGTTTTTAAGACTTTTTCTGACAGTATTATGTAATTTTTTAGCGTGGGTAGATGGGAGTGTCGCTTGTATGTTACCATACAGCTGACATGTATTTTTGTCTGTTATTTACTATCTGAGTAGTTCCATGCTATGTATGTACCATAACCAACCTATTGCCTATGAGAAACATGTAAGATAATGTATTTACAGCCATTGTCACAAGTTTATAATGTATTTTTCTGTCTTGTTTTATATGTATGTTACATAACATTCAAAAAAGAATTTTTTCTTGATTGAGAAAAGGATACAAAATGCAAGATCCACAATTTTGATAACTGAAAAAAATAAAAAATAAAAAATCATATTCAAAAGTTAGCCAAATCATCAGTCTAGTTATTGGAGAGGCAAAAACAATAAATAGGTTTGGAGTTGTTTTCAGTGTTTGATTGCCTGTTAGTAATTCTCACTACATGTCATATAGATGAGATGTAGGACACAGAGCTATCACAGCCTCACAGTGGCAATCATAAATGTTTGGTGAACTCATATACAGTCAGTCAACAAAAATTGAAGTCAGACAGTCACTTCTGGTTCTCATTTGGACTGTTAGGAGAATCAAAGAGATAATGTGTATGAAAGGGTATTGTCAGTTATAAGGTACTACAAGAAGATGTTACCAAGGTTCTACTTGGCTCAATGGCCTGAGTCTGACTGTGTTTGGTAAGTAGAGTTGTTTGGCATATAAAGCATGCCAAGGAGCACTGTGCTTGCTATCAGTACTCTGAATGTCAGTCATGGTCTCTGCTGAAAATCATAAAACGGCAGTACTTGCCATGCCTGTCTCCTTTGCTGTATCTTGTTACAATGAGATGGTCTATGGGCAGTAGGCCAGAGTAAAGCAATGAAAAGAAGGAGTATGGGGAAAAAAGGAGGAGGAAGAGAAGGAAGGGAAGAGAGAAAATCAGTCAGAGGAAAATTCATCGATCAGGCAATTGCATTGACCATTCTGAGCACCAATTAAAGCAGCCCTGGTCCAGGTACATGTTTGTGGTAGAAAGAATGTAACATTTGGCCAGACCAATCAGAGTTCAAATAGTCTGTACCTTTGATTAGCAATACAATCTTCAACAAACCACCTCACCTCTCCATTCCTGTTTCTTAGGCTATAAAATGGAGTTCATCATCTCTTTCACATGGTATTGAAAACAGAAATAACTGAGAACACACGCATATATCACATGTGCACATACACACCACACAAACGACACATGCACACACAGAAAGACACCAAAAAAAAACTTAAATGAGATGATGCCAACAATCTCCCAGCACAGAGCAGCTCAGATCAAGTGCTTGGTGAACTCATTTCTTACTAGACAATGATAAGAGCAAGGGAAAGGCAAGAGAAAGTCTGTGGGCATAGAGAGAGAGGATGTGATGCGGTTCTAACATATAAACATCAAAACTGTGTAAGTGTACAGGAAAGCAATGTTACACTGCACCAATGGTCATGAAAGAAACAGCTTTAAGACAGACCTCCAAGGATGAAATGGACTTGAAAGACAAAGAATGTGAACACTTATCCTAATTACTATGTGTGACTAGAGAGCAAATGTGAAAAACTGGGGAGGGAGGACCTTAACTGGGAAGATTAGTAAATGCAAGATAATATTTGTTATTTTATGGTATTTCTGGGATTTCACACTCAAGCATTACTGATAGAAATGAATTGCAAAATGAATGTTGTGTGGAGTGGCTTTGGTCAATGCACAAAATAAATAAACCAACAGTTGTTGGTTGGTTTGGTTGGTTGGTGGTTTTTTGCATGTATTAGTAACAGTGGAAATAATATCTGGGAAAGCATAAAATCACTATACTTAATTATTTGAACCAAAGTCAAAATGAAACTACCATGAATGTTAGCATGTTTCTCAAATTCCATGTGGAATTGGATGTACTGTGCACCAATGGGATCTGTAATGAGGTCAGCTTCTGGTAGGTCACACGACTAACTCTATTAAGCCACTGTTCTGTGATCAGCTCCATATGTGGCTTCCTTCTGTTGGATAATTCTGCATTCAGTCTAAAAAATATGAAGTTGTAAAAAAGATCACATAATATACTAAAAATCAAGATGTGAATATATAATTCGTTCAAAGTCTAAGGACATAGCATCTCTTCACCAAGTTTATTGTAAAATCCATCACTTAGGAGCAAATAAATCTATCCTTCCCTTTTATGAGCCTTGATTGAAACATGGACCAGGACAAAGTAAAGATCGATAATTACATAATTTTATTTATTATACTATTTTTTCAAGTATTCTATACACTTGAAATATCTCAATTTGAAAATATTATTTTATTAAATTTAATTTTAATCTAAAATAGAATGGCCAAAGGTCACAAGAAATTTTTTAAACAAAAAATAAAGCTCATGAAAATTCATCGCATGTGGTCTAAATAGGGACTAGTACTAAATATGTCTTACATCTGGTAAAAAAAAAAAAAAAAAAAAAATCTGGGGCTGAAGACATAGCTTAGCAGTTAAGGCATTTGCCTACAAAGCCAAAGGATCCTGGTTTGATTCTCCAGGACCCATGTAAACCAGATGCACAAGGGGGCGCATGTATCTGGAGTTCATATGCAGTGGCTGTAGGCCCTGGCATGCCCATTCTCTCCCTTTCTCTTTGTCTCTTTCTGCCTCATTCTCTCTCTCAAATAAATAAATCAATAAAATATTATTTTTAACTCTGAATTTCGAAATCTGAATCCTTTGTCTTCCATAGGATGCACTGGGTATCACACTGATTTGTACACATTCTTTGAATCCCAAACTTAATGCAACCATGTGTTTCTGGGCTGCCTGCACAGTATGCCCATTGTTATTTCAGTTGTAGTCTTTCTATGAAACTATCATGTGCTAGAGTATACTACATGCATTAATCCAACAAAGATCCATTTTTCTAAGAGAAACTACTACTCACATATAGATATATTTCAGTAAAAAGTCAAATTCATCTCCCTGCTTAACTGATGAGTTAGCATTTTATCAAGCCATGAAATATGAAAAATTACTCAACCAAATAATATTTAGGGGGGAAAGGAGAGAGATGAGATACATTGTTCCTCACTGGGTACCTTTGTTATAACGCAGGGCATTCAGAGTTTCAGAGCAGTGCAAGGGCAAATATGGACATAAAAATATACTGTTTCCTGCAAAGATTTCTCAAGGAATGCCTTCCTTTTCTAGGTAACCAAGGATTTTTGGTAAACACTACCTGCAGGTGAAATTATATATATGTATGTATGTATGTATATGTATATATGTATGATATAGATATATGGTATTACCCATAAAAATATACTTTAAATTACTATAGTTTATGAAAGAATATTAAGATCAAACTTCTGAATTCTCTTTACTATAGAAAAATGAATTTCAATTAAGAGAATATATGTAGTAGCATAAAATTATGTTTGGATAATGATATAAAGTTCAAAAAATAATAATGTCTCCTGTTATATTCCAAAATTTTCTACATTCACTCTGAAATTTGTAGCCTCACTTAAATTATCAGACTATGTGCAAGAAATTTAAATTGGTTTGAGATGTATTAACATAAAATGAGTGAAAATGAGTCATATGGTGTTTTTAAGATACATGTCATTGGAAACAAAGTAAATTATCAATGATAATTCTCACCAACAAAAGAATTATGAAATGTACAGAAATGTTATGCCATTTCTGTAGTTCTATTAAGAAAGCAGTCTACACAGAAATCGTTCATGATGTTCCTGGATATGCAAAAACGTGCAACACATTCATTCCCTAGGACCACCTTTGCCTAGAAAATGCCAATGTCTAAATATTGCATACTTAACAGCTCAGTAATCTTGAATGAGTAAAAAAGTCTAATGATGAGAAGTATCCCAGAATATAATGATCTACATCAGGTAGTTGTGAATTCCCTTACAGGGACAGTGTACAAGTAAAGGCTGACAAACCTTAATTGTAAGGCTGTGGCTAGGGATATAAGCACCAGATGGGAGATTGGATCAGATCCCCTAAAACTCTGAAAAATCTGTTACTCTATGATTCCAATAAGTTCAAAAGAATGAAATTTTGTGGTTTTGAAAATACAAATACTGTCATTTTCAGAAATGTAAGTTACTTCAATTTTATAAACTTTGTTTTTCTTTTCTGAAATGAAATGGTAATCCTTAAGAAATGTTTTTCTCATATGGGCCTTTGATATTAATTGTACTGGGAATAAATATAATAGATGCTTTTATTGTGAGATGATATCATATAATAATGATGTTAATAGTTAACTTCCAAGATTGCTTTATTCGGTTAGTATCAGCATAGTTCATACAATACAAATACTTTAGAATTCTGTGAATGCTTCTCATTTTCTGAATTAAAGACTTCACAGAAGTAAGTCCTAATGAATACTAGAAGGAAGTGTGCCAAAATAATGACCAGCCTGAATTCTGACTCTACAGATGCCAATTGTTTAAAAAGAACTATGATGGTGTTTGCATTTCATTTTCTTTATCTGTAACCAGAGAAATGATAAATCACAGACCTAGGCAAATTATTGGCCTGAAAAACAATACTTCAACTAGCCATCCTGAGATGTAATTCTGCCTCCAGCTTGGTTCTGAATGTTGGCAACTTCTCCAGCAATTTTTCCTTCATGTGAATAGAGATCTGGGAATTTTAACATCTCAATTGTTAACGTGTCAATTTTCTCACTGCCCAACTTTTCGTTCATTATTTTTTTTTTTGCCCTAGAATTTTTGCATGCATCAAAGTCAAAACTGCTACATAAATTCTAATTGGCCACTTTTTCACTTCTAATATTCACATGGAAAGGTTAAAACTATGTGATATTTTAAGGAAAAAAATAGTAGAAATCTTCTTAATTTGATTTTTTGTTATTAAACTTAAGTCAATTATTATTTTTATGTCAAAGGCAATTTTCATAAATTTTACTATTTCATATTTTTATTTTAAATTTTGACACTACAGTTCAAAGCCAAAAATATTTATCTGTTGATAAAATATTTAATAATAATATATAATTGTATTTTAGCTTCAGGAAATATTCATTATTTATTTATATGTCAACAAAATTAAATGCTAATTTCATCATTTTCATTCCCATAATTTCTCAATTAAGAGTTCTTAATTTGTAGCTGTACTACCATCTAAAAGTTACATAGTTAGGTAATTTTAGATATGTTATTGTACATTAAAAGAACTTAAAAATCACTTTACTATTTTTTAAAATTTTAGGTATAAAATTAGGACCCTAAACATGAATGTTCAGGTTCAATACATTTGTGTATAAAATAAATTCAGATACTTATATTATTTGGGGATGATTTAATTACCCAATAACACTGCAAAAAATGTTTTCTTTTAGAAAGTTGTCAAAAAAAACTGAATGGCTGTTGTTTAAGGACAGAGTTTACTAATGAAAACTGAAATTTTTATTTACATTCAGACATTCATTACCAGACAATGATAACTGTGTAACAAATTGCCTGCTCCTTCTTGTCCACAATTCAGGAACTTAAATCCTGGTTTATAAGATAGATGGTTCACACTTTTTTAAATTTTTTCTTTGGATGTTTGAATGCCAGCATATGCAATAATAATAATACCTTGATAATTTTAGAAAATAATAAATTTTAAATGCTTTTATATTTAAGAAGCACAATTCAAGTTACTGATAAGAAAATAAATAAAACAGTTTTAAAAACTGTCATCTCACCAACATGTGATTTGTTCATACAGTAAAATTCATAATTAATAAAAAATATGAGCCAAAAACTGTCATCTCTTATTCTTCAGTTTTTCAAGGAGCCCATAAGACTTTTTTCTAAGTATATATTTTAATATATTATTTAAATAGTAAGATATATATAATGCATTATCTATAACATATATACATATATATGACTCGAAACTATGATTACTATGAAAAGATTCTTGCCCATAAGATCTTTGAACTCTTAACAATTAAAATTTTGTTTGAAGTATCATCATATGTCAAATTTCACACAAAGATTTTAATTTTTGATAACCAACTTTTGAACTGCAAGTTTAAAACAATATTGAACTTGTTTCTATTAAATAGAATTCAGGCATAAATATAAATAGCCTTCTGTATTTTATAAAGAATATTCTAAAATAAAGATACAAAGTTAATTTAGATTTTTAACTAATAATATTCGTAAATTCTATAATAAGAATTCTATTAACATTCTCAGAGTTGTCTATGAAAGTTGTATTTATTGCAATGATCTGTCATTGCATTAAATATTTTGCAGTAACAGTTTGGAATATTCTGCTCCCTCCTTGATAGTGACAAGTATAACACTTCTGAAAGATGTGAGCCAGAGAAAGTTATACGTTTTGAACATCCAAATCTGAGTAAACAAGATATAAAATAAATGCCAATTTTTCTATTAAAATAAGGTATAATTGATTTTGTGCACTTCCTATAACTTTTAAATTCTAGATTTCATTGATATATTTGCATAACCAGAGTAAGATTTATTTAAAAGCAATATTCATCTGGAGCCCTTGTTTTAAAACTTCATACTTTCTATTCAAACAAATGCAAAATACTTTTTATGTATGCATTAAGAAAGAGAAGTTAAATCACTGGTATGTTTCGTAACTGTAATACTGATTTTTCTAAATAATGAGATTTTTCACTCCAAAGATGTGCTACAGAGGAGGTAGGTATCTAGACAAGGTTACAGTTTCTTATTCTCAGCCTACTTGATATTTGGGGTCAAATAATGTTGAGGATGATCCAAGTATTTTAGGTGTTTATCAGCATCTGTGGCATCTACCCTTTTAATACTAGCATTATCCCTTCAGAGGAGACAATACAAAATGTCCCCAGACATTACCAAAGTGTCTTATTAGGGGCAAAATCACCATGACTTAGGTGATTTTAAGGTTTATTTTTCCCCCATCCCCAAGATCATAAAACACAATACAGTGTATTTAGAGAACATTGCTACATAACATTCTATAGTTCTAAATAAAATTCCAAATAAATACAAATAATGTCATTATAATTTCTCCATTTATACTCATCTATAGACAGCTTTATAATAAGATGATTTGGTTAACATACTTAAAAATAGTTGTCATAAGGCATAGCCCAATACCACATTAAAATATTAAGGTGCATGTTAGCACACATATACAGATATAAATATGCTAATGTTTATATGTCTATAGATCTATTTCATGCTTTTAGGAAAAAATTCTTTACAGCATGACCATATAATACCTATTCAATAACATTAAGGCTTAAAAGTAGTGTACTCTGTCATAATGGATACATACACTTAAAAATAATCTCCCATGAGGGAAAACTAAGCAAAACAAACGTGATGACCATTTGCATAAAACCAACTTGTGATTTCACATTACTATATCACCAGTAATATTTCACATTACTTGCTTTCTCTACATCCAAATTTCTGCACAGGTGTTGTCTTTTCATGTCTACTACTACAGTCACTCTGAGCAACTAGACCTCAATCAAGTAAAAAACATATTCCCTAAGATTCAACACTCATTTACAGGCACCATCAGGTTTTTTTTCTAAATATCACATACTTAACAAAAAAAAAACATCACTTGTAACAAATTCACTGTTAAATATCCAAATGCAATACTTCAATGAAATGCAACAAACTAGAATCATTACTACTACTACTAAATATTATTATTATTATTATAACACTCCAACATTTTTTCTCCTTTTTCTTTAAATCAACTTACCTTATTTCTTACTTAGCCAATATAGCATGTCCACAGATTACCTTGCAGGACATTTCTACTGAACAAGGGCCAACCACAAGACTTGGTTTAGATCTACTGAGGGAACATTACCACTAAAAGCCCTTATCACAAATAAATTAAAGACTCACAATAGTTAGAATTTTCTATCCACAGGAGAATACCATAAAGCATGAGTTATTAAGAGTATATTATTATGGATCATGACTATCCCTAAATAAACTTGAAGGCTTGTCATAAAGTTGAAATGATATCCTGTAAAATTGATAAAATTAATATACTATTTTAAGTCACAATTATTTATCCATAAAGAGGCCTCTTGGCCCTATTGCTTTTCTTTTAATTAAAGAGTCTCCTCTGTAGTTATTGATGTGTGAATATATTTCTATAGAGAATTATTTAAATGAAGAGCAAGGCACTCAAATATGGACAAATATGCTTGTTTAAATATGCTATACATTCATTCATCAGGAGGGTATTCTAATATAAAATAAAAGTAAAGCATGCCATAGGTAATTATTAGTGTCTCAGCTGTCAGTTAGTCAAATCAAGTAAAAGACCAATTATTCTAGGGATAGCAGGAGAGAGCTTATTGTTGGCATTAGGTTGTTTTGAGATAGTTATGACTCCTTGTACTAAGTTAATTTCCCAAGAAGAACATTTGAAAAATAATTTACCATGTAGTAAGTTATCCTCACATTTTAAATTTTTAACATTTTGAATGAAGTATAAGATTGCTTTTAAAATGAAAATAAGACATTGAAAATAAAATGGAAAATTAAAATTTCATATTGTGTAGTATTTCTTTTATCCCAGTTTTATCACTAAGAAATTCTACTTAATAATCATATCTTTGGGTGACTTCTGACATGAGACTAAACTTTTAGGTGTAAGTGGTAATAACACATAAAGACTATTAACAAACATCTATAATGCATTTTTAAATTTGAGCAAGCACCAGCAATTACATATAGAAAGCCTGACATAAGTGTAAGAAGTAGAATATCCTTTGGTGTCAAAAACTGGGATGACATATTTGTAAATATCATCTCTTTCACCTCAGAATTAATTGTTTTTAGGCTGGCCTTTTATATAAAATCTCTTTACAAGGTTCTACCAGTATTCAGCACCAGGTTGTCCAAATATTAGCTCAATGAAAAACTGCTTTAAGCAGTCATTCTCTCCACCAGCACTTCTCACCAAGTGTCTACTCTATGGACCGCACCCTCAGATAGCACACAGTGTTGGCTTGTTCATTCTCCTGTCCCAGACCTAGTTCTTATGTATGTAGTGGGTTAAATCAAATAAATGCACAAAGAGCACAATTTTCAACTGTTCTCAAACCTAACTACATACTAGAGTTACCTGAACATCTAAAACATTTATACTCAGAACTCTTAAAATCACAGGCTCTGAGAAATGTATTGTTTAATGTCTTCCTAGGTTCTAGGGGGTGGGCAAGAGATGTTTTTCAATAAAGAGCTTCTTTTCTACCAGAAGAAAAAGTTCGGAAGATCTATCTCACAATGTAAACATACCTAGCACTTAGAAACAATTACAATCATCATTTTCGCAATAGATTTTTGCCACAATATAAAGGCTTTTTAAGTGCTCTGAAGTGATTCTCCTGTGCAGCCAGCATTGAGAGCCTCTGTGTGTGTTTGGGGAAGTTAAGGTTTCCTCTACAATCTATTCTATTTAATGAGCAAAAGAGAGGGGAAAGAATAAATTTCACAGTCATTCCCAAATTGTGTACCAAAAAAGTAAGTCATTTTTCAGAAGAGGAGGAAGATAAGGCAGAGGAGGAACAATATTTGGAAAATCTCAATATTGTAATATTAAATCAAGAAATCCTACAATCCAGTAACCTGTTTAGCTTATTTGTTTTTGAGTTATTTGACTATATCATTATGAATGTTTCCTCCTCAAAATAATTTCTTTTCTTGAAGATGGAATATAGGATAAAGCAATAGTTCTCAATCTGTCGATGTTCACAATATACATTTTAGTCCCTAGAATCCCTGAGAACAGCATTGAAGGAATTAAATGACTCAAAGTAGCAGTCAACAAGACAGCAGGTTACTAATGTGACATAATATTTATTCTGTCTAGACATGCATGCATTCATTCACAGCTGTGCCATTGCAGTACTTTGTCTCCCTGGGGTGCTGCAGCTCTGTGGAGAGCTACCTTTTGCTCTCCACCTCTTTCTCATATATTTACAAGACAAAGTTCTCACTTTAGCCACTGAACAATGGCACTGATCTGACCATAGCCCATGTCTCCTATCTCACATCAAGATATATACCATGTTTCTCCCAATACATCACAATGGCATCTTGTATGTATTCAGTTCTAAAGCAATACATTTCATGTGTTGACCAAAGTTTAATTTGCATGACTGAAGAACCTAGACCTGCATTAAGTGGAGCTATATCTATCTCTCCATCACGGGTGTATGTGTGTGTGTGTGATGTGTGTGAAATATTTTGGAGCCAGGTATGGTAGTTTATACCTGTAATCCCACAACTTGGAAGGTTGAAGCAAGAGGATTACCATGAACTGAAGGCAAGCCTGGGCTACGCACTGAGAGTGAGACTTTTTAAAAAAGCAACAACAAAATAAACAAACTTTGACATCCTTGTTGTACCTAAACCAGCACTTGTATGTGTGTTTCTGAAACAATTCACCTAATTCTACATAACAACTTTCACTAAAGGAAACAGCATCAATATCCTAAAACAAAAAAAATCATAGATATGAGAAAGGGGCCCTATTTCAATTTTATATAGGTATTTTATCCTATTTTAATACAAAAGGGATACGGGTATTCTTCTATTTTTATCTGGTCAAGCCATAAATTAGATGCAAACCACAGGCAGAATAATATTACAAAATCTAGCCACTGTTAAATTCTATGATGCATTTGAAAGGCATGTAATTGGTTTCCTTTAATCCAGGCACAAACCATTGTAGTTTTTCTTTCACACTGAATTGCATGTCAGAAAAGCCACACACAAAAAAAGACATCATGGTAATCCTGTTTGCCCTTGCTGTTGCACAGTGATTTTGGAATCTGCTCAAGAGTGCAGTCAACTCTGCAGGGTGGTTACTTGGTAGAAGTGAAATTGTAATGTTACAGAATTGAAGAGTCCTGGCTTGCACTCTCATTTACCAGAAACAGAAACATCAGGCCCCAGACATTTAATTCATTTGAAATCTGCTACTCCTTGTAGCTTCATTGTAAGCAATGATGACATTCATAATATGATATCAAAGATTAAGCAGTTATCACAGGTAATTTAATAATAAATGTGGCAATAGAAAGCGAGAACAAAATTCAGCTATAGTTCTGCTGGTTTTCTTTTTGCCATATCAAAATTAATAGATGGATTCACTATTTGACCAGCCACATTAAGAGAGAGATAGAAAGAGTATGCTAAACTACACAAAATAATGGTTGGGGCAAATTATTTGTCTGATGAAACTAGTATACTTTTTTTTTCACTATTTGAACCACATCAAAGGAAATCACTAAGTTTTAAACTTTAATATATCCTCATTCTATTTAGGATATAATGTTGACACATTTTTATAATATTAAATAAATCCCAGATAATCAATTAAAATGCAATTAATTGATTAAGAAAAATAGATGGCATCATAAAACTTAACTGTAGTTCACTTCACTGCTACTGGACAACTAAGAATTAAATGTCCTTATAGCATGAACTTGAGTCTAGTTACAAATGAACATGTAAGTGACTGAAGTAAATATAAAGAGAAGTGTCCCTTATCATTACCACATAGACAGGCACTTTTCTTACAGTAAAGCATAAATGAAGTCTTTTTTTGTTTTTTTGTTTTTCAAGATAGGGTCTCATTCTAGCCCAGGTGGACCTGGAATTCACTATGTAGTCTCAGGCTGGCCTCAAACTCACAGCAATCCTCCTACCTCAGCCTCCTGAATACTGGGATTAAAGGTGGGCACCACCATACCCAGTACACTAAATCAACTCTTATATAATCACACTCACTATTTCACACACATAGTTCCAAAGGTCAATAAGAGAAAAATATTTTTCTTCTTTAAGGTAGAACACATTTTACTCTTAAGAGGGTCAATAATGTCTGGATCCAGATACTAAGGCACACTCTGGCTTGCTCCCCAAAAGGCCATGTCATTCTCATACAACTTAATCAGTGGTTATGCAGAGGAAAGCAACACTGCAGTCTCTCTGATCATTTTAATGAGGACCCCTGGCTATTCAGTCATTGAAGTATAATTGACTTGCTTTCCTCTTATTTTCATAATAGACACTCCAACATAGACCACGTTGATTTGGCTATAAGAAATGTCAGGAAGAATTGGAACTTTGCTCACTGTCCCCATTAAAACCGAAAACATGCCACCCTGTCTTTTACGTGAGCTGCAATCATTTTGTGTTGGTCTCATTATGCAATACAAGATGCAAATGTTGCAGTTGCCTTCCCATCAAGCTACAAACCCAAGACAATAGCACCAAGATTTTCTTATTTTACTGTATCTTTTTCTTACAATTTAGTATTACTTCTCCAGTATTTCAGAAAACAACTAATAGAAATAAATATAAATTCTACTCTTGTTACTGATTTTTAGTAAAACTAACATAGGACTGATATCTACTGTGAATAGGCTATTATCATACAATGTAAAATTTTTATCCATAAAATTAAATAATCAGTTTAAGAAATAAATGTTATTGACAAAAATAAGGTTTATGCTGTCCTTAAATTTATAAAATTAATATGCCAAATTAGTTGCCATAATCTTTGAAACAATGTGAGTCTGTGAATTAGTGTTTTATTGTTTGATGTTTTCCAATTTATGGTAATTACATCTTGAATAATCAAAACTTCTTTGATAGAATAAAACTTTAATTACAATATAAATTTAAAAGTTAGCCCATCGCTAAAAAATGATATTTTATAAAGCCCTATAAAGGAAGTTAAGCATCTTGCTTAATCAATATTTTATTTTTGCTTGGACTGGTCAGATTTTAGATTTTAGTCATCTAGTTAAGTGATAATTATTCCACGCATTTCTGTTTCAACTATGATAAACTTTTCAATAGGTAGGAGTGTTGGAGGAAAGCAGTTCTCATACTATTACATACTTCTGGGGAGAAGCTTAGTGATATTTTTGCATTAGTGTGTGTGTGGTGTGCATTTGTGTGTAATGTTTATTCATATGTGTATGGGTGACTGTATGCAGGGGTGTGTGTGGGTGGGTATGTGTTCATGCATGCGTGCACGCATGCGAAGGACATCAGGTGTCATCCTCAAGGACATCAAACACATCTTCAGATGGGGTCTCTCGCTGAGTTGGAGCTCACCAATTAGACTACACTAGCTGATCAATGAACTCCACGTATTCACTTTTCTCTGCCTCCCCAAGGCTGGGATTACAGGTACATGCCATCCTGGCTAGCATTTTACATGGGTACTGGGAATTGAACTCAAATCCTCATGCTTGCAAGGCAAACACTGTTACCCACTGAGCCTGGCATGAATTATTTCACTTAACATTTCTTTTGAGTCAGTCTATTAACATGTACCTTAATTGAATAACCGCATATATATTTGTATACATACACACATATAACAATATTAATCACACATTATCCACAAGTCTTTGTATGTACAGATGTTTGTGGAACTAGTTTTTTTAAAGAAAAGATAAAGAGCACTGGAAGAAAACCAGTGGAAGTCAGACTAAATGATTCTTCGTGTTTATATAGTTAAGTACCATATGCCCTTTTAAAAGAATGTGGTTAGTATAAATGCATGGGTACAGAAATTGTGGGTGAAAGACAGTGCTTCACAAAGCACATGGCACATTCTCTTCTCAGAAAAGTACACGTAAATACAAGCATTTGAAATTTAGAGAAATATATAGCAAATTGTCAACAGTGGTCATTTCCATAGACTTAAATTAAGGAGTTCTACTCCATATTGTTTAAACATTTATGATTCATTCGTTAATTTGATCAATATTGATTAAATACCTAAAATATGCCAAGCAATTTTCTACATATAACAGTGAACAAAACAGATTAACTTGTGGCATCTACTAAATAATCTTTCAATATAATTCCACAGTGCACTACTAGTGACACTAATCATTGTGAGTAGAAAGGGTTTTATATTTTGGGCAACATCTACTTAGAAAACAAATGAATTGGATCAGACCTAAAGTGCTGAGACCATGAATCAAGGTTCCAGGGATAGCTGTAATTAATAAACTTTTCACTAGATGGCAGTGTAGGTTGAACAGCCAAATATTCGTATCTTCAGTTTTGGTAAGAACATTACGCAACTGGACTCTGCTACATTTAAAAATATAGATGTCTATGAATTAAAAGCAAATGTAAAGGGTACTTATGACTGAGAAGTTTGCTTAGAATTCATATCTCCAGAGGCTGGGGTGATGGCTAAGCAGTTAAAGGTGCTTGCTTGCAAAATCTACAGGCCCAGGTTCAACTCCCCATTACCCATATAAAGTTAGACACACAAAGTGACACATGCATCTGGACAGAGTTCATTTGCAGTGGCTAAAGGTCCTGGCAACCCCATATTTCTCTTTCTCTCTCTCTCTCTCTCTCTCTCTCTCTCTCTCTCTCTCCCTCACTCCTTCCCTTGAAAATAAATAATAAGTAAGTTAATAAATAAGAATTCATAGCTCCAGTCTTCACCCCCACCCATGAGATTATTAATCAGACTGTCTGCAGTGGAACAGAGGTTCCAATTTTTTTTTTTCTCGCTCTAGCCCAGGCTGAACTGGAATTCACTATGTGATCTCAGACTGGCCTTGAACTCACAGTGATCCTCCTACCTTGGCCTCCCAGAGTGCTGGGATGAAAACCATGCACCACCATGCCTGGCAAACAGAGCAACCATTTTCTAAGAACAACGGAAGGCGATTCTAATACAGAGATGGTCCATGAGTAACACCTGTCTGTAACTTGAACCTTCAAAGTGGAGTTCTAAGCTCCAATCAAGTCACTTGTGCGGTTACGTGTTCCAATCTCCATCCCTTTCTCCTTCCTCTGCATATTTGAAGGATTCTATTCAAATGCCAGCATGCTAAAGAAATTAACAGGTGTCAAAATTATTTCTGATCTTAGTTACAGCTTATTCAAAGATTAATCCCTTCAAAAATAAATGGCTGGGCTGGAGAGATGGTTTAGCAGTTAAAGCATTTGCCTACAAAGCCAAAGGACCCAGGTTCGATTCGCAGGACCCAGATAAGTCAGAGACATAAGGTGGACCATGCATCTGGAGTTCCTTTACAGTGGCTGAAGACTCTGGTGCATGCACACTCCCTCTGTCTGTCTCTCTCTCTCTCATAAAATAGAAATAAAAATATATAAATAAATGACCATAGCTGGGTGTGGTGATGTACACCTTTAATCCCAGCACTTAGGAGGCAGAGGAAGGAGGATCAGTATGAATTCAAGGCCACCCTCAGACTACACAGTGAATTCCAGGTTAGTCTGGACTAGAGTGAAACCCTACCTCAATAAACCAAAAAAAAAAAAAAAAAAAAAAAAAAAAAAAAAAAGGCCATGCAGGAAGCCCCTAGATTGCCACAACACGACCTTACTATTTGTGATGGAATTCATTACACAGTCTACAACTGAAGCACAAACTGTCCAACCTTTTGTTATCTGCCCATCATTCTGACTTTTTAAATGGATCTCGAAAGATGGGTTTACATATTCATCTGATGCTTCTACCTGGCTGATGTCCAAACAAGCCCACCTCCTTCTATGCATCCCCTTGCATGCAGTATGTCCATCCTAGCCACATTTACCAATGTTCCTGCCCATTAGTTGTCATATCTCAGCTTCTCCCATAAAGACCTAACTCCTGTATTTTCCCATATGAAATGGCCTCAATTCACCTATTGACATTAGTGGCTATTATCTGTGATGTTTACCTGCTCATGTCTAATTTTTAAGGAATGCAGGGAGTTGAGTCATAGGCAAGTAAAAGTTATGATAGTTGATATTCCTACGTTGGTACTAATAAACAGTCAAAATATCTTTCAATATCTCACTAGTGTGTGTTTTTTATTGATTATGGATAGTCTATTATATTCTAGTCATTTTCATCTGCCCTTGTTTCATCAGAATTTTTATGAGCAGTAGCTATTCAATTTTATAGTATGTAATTGAGGTGACTACTGACACAATTATATGATACATTATTTCCTATAATTTAATTATATGATACTTTATTACCTTTAATTTTTTAGTATGAAAATTTTGTCAGATATTGAGCCATTCTTTGATTCTTAATAATAAACTCTGGGATTGGTTGCTACCCTCGTTGAGATGTTAATTGGAGAGACCTACCAGGTCCCCAAATCAAGACAGCTGTCTGTCAAAGCACTTGATTACCTGCCTGAGGCAAAAGCTAAGACCCTATTGCTGAAGACACCATATGCTGCTGACACAGAGCACGAAGAGACCTGGGTGGAATTCAGGAGAATGCTAGTCCCCAGAAAATTAGTCTGTCTAGTGCTTTAAAGTGCTACATGAGCTACTGGGGGAAATAGCCAACAATGGTCTGAGAAACCAGAGGTTTAAGCTACTCAGAAGCAAACACCCTGGCATGATATAAACAAGGATGCAATAGTGGCATACAGCCTTAGTGGGTAGCCAATAGCTTTCTTATTGGCTAAGAGATCTGCTTAGTGTAAAGGAACCCATATCTGGAATTGGGAATGAGATCAGAATCCTATGGAGACAAAGATTATGTTCTCTAGTCTCAAGTTCTCAGTAGTCTTTGGCTAAAAGAGTGGTTACATTCATCAAATTCTCTCTAAACTAATAATGCTTATCCCACTTAAAACTATGTTGACTTCACTCTCCATTGGAGAATCTGATCTTCTTTTTCAGAAGGTAATAAGACAGGAGGAGATAAACTACCCCTCACACTTCAGCCAAGCTACAGCTGAATCCACAGAGGAATGGGGAGATAAGCAAGAGTACTGCTTCCTTGCTGACCTGATAATCAGTGCCAGGGTGTAAGAGACAGACCCTGAGGATACTCAACACCTACCAAAGCAGAGATCCAGAGGCTGCTAAGAGCTCACCACTGAAGTAGATTTAAAACTCACCCACCATGGCTCAGGGAATTCTGCAGAAGAGGGGGCAGAAAGATTGTAAGAGCCACAAGTTGAGAAATCATGCCCAGAGACATTGCCTTCACCAAAAAAATAATTGAGTACTGCTCCCACAACTCAAAAACTACAACCTCATGGGGAATACCTACAACCCCACTGAGGAGCATCTGCAATGGAATAGGGGCAGAGACGAGGGAAAAGAGAGTATCAACACATGATGTATCCATACAAAACAACTTGTTATTAATAATAATAAAAATTTTTAAAAGAAAAAAGAACCATAGGCTCCCATTGTGCCTATAATCTGCCAATGGATGATAATTTCTGAGAGGCTTGTCATTTTGTACAGGAGTGCTATGAAGTTTATTTCAGGGGTACAATGGTGGCTTAGAAGCCACGCCAAACCAGCCTAGGGAGGGATTTAAGCAAAACCCCAGCAAAATACACTCTTCTTCTGAAAAGTGGAGGAGTATAGGTTATTCTTAGATACAGTGGAGAAGCCAGAGAGACCAAGACCCACCAGAAAGAAGGAAAACGGCCAGAGTGCCACTGAGGCGATCACAGCACAGCAGCAACAGAGGCCAAGCAACAGATTTTTCAGCTCCATCAGCCTACTTGCAAAGTTAAGAAATCTGAAGGAAAGACAGCTGAGATCAACTAAAGAGCTACTGAAAGTGCGAGCAACTCTAGAAGTCTGAACTCTCCCATCCCCCAACATCAGAGCCACGAACCTCCAGCATTCAGCCCCCAGTGGCAGTGCAGCCAGCAGAGCTGATCAGAGGTACAGCTGCACAGCACAACATGGAGGGATCAAGACGGGAACTCAGCATTGGTGAGAATGGGAGCCACCCCAAAAGGTAACAAGACTGACTGACAAAAAAAAAACAGGTACACAGACCTTGTCAGGGCAGGTTGTGGGGTATATATTCTTGGTTGGATTTACCATTTTCAAATAACCTGTACTGGGGGTTGAATATTTTTTTGCCTTTGGTGCTTTCATATATATATATAGGGCCTTTGTTTTTTGCTTCTGTCATTACTGGGGACAGGGTCTGATCCAGATCCAGGTTGACCTGGAACCCAATTCTGAACAGAATTCTCTACCTCCCAGCTGACAAGATTCAGGCTGTAGAACAACACATACCCTCAGGGATTTTGGCTTTATATGACTATCTGTTTGTTTTAATCCCCACAAATACATACTTTGTGCTGGTTTTTATTGATTGTGTATATTACTCGGTTGAAGTTTAGAATTTGCCAGTAAATTATTCCATCCCATCCACTAGAATACTTTCGTAGCAAGCAAACTTAACACCTAGGATTACTTCTGCGGCTTGATTGGGGTACAAGAGCTACACCTGGCACCTTGAACTCATGTCCTGAGGGCATATAAAGGTGGATTACAATGTCTGGGAACACTACAGATAAGTAGATAACCCAAGCATCAAATCACTTCAGGAAGCAAAAGACACTAAAGTACAATATAAGAAACTCAAAGAATCAAGACAATACAGTTCCACCAAAAACTATAAATCCATCAGAAATGATCAGTGAGACTAATTTAGATGAAATGCCTGACAAAGATTTCAAGAAAATGATGGTATCTATGCTCAAAGAAATCAGAGAAGAAATGAAGGAATCAAAGGAGAAAACAAAGGAATTAAAGAAGTAAACAAACTTCTGAAAGAGAACACAGGAAACCAGCTTAATGAAATAAAGAGGTCATTACAAGACATGAGTAAGGAAATAGAAATACTGAAGAAAAACCGGGAGAAATCCTGGCTCTGAAGAATACAGTCAATGAGATTTAAAAAAAAAAAAAAAAACTCTGTAAAAAGTCTCACCTGTAAAATGGATGAAGGAGAGAACAGAATATCTAAGCTAGAAGACCAGGTGGCAGATGTAATACAGTCCAACAAAGAGAAAGATGAGCTAATAGGAAGATATGAGTGGGAATTTCAAGATATCAGGGACACTATGAAAAGATCAAACATAAGAATTCAGGGTATAACAGAAGGAGAAGAATTTCGATCCAGAGGTTTAGTAGGTGATTTCAATAATTTATAAAAGAAAAATTTCCCCAAATTGGGAAAGAAATGCCAATGCATATACAAGAAGCTTTTAGAACACCAAACAGACAAAATCTGGAAAGAACCTCTCCTCACCATGTTATAATTAAACTACTAAACACACAAACCAAAGAAAAAACATTGAAAGCAATTAGAGAGAAGAAGCAAGTCACCTACAAAGGCAAGCCCATCAGAATAACTGCAGATTACTCAATATAAACTTTAAAAGCTAGAAGTGCTTAGAATGATGTATTCCAACTTCTGAAAAATAACAACTGTCAACCAAGATTACTTTTTCCTGCAAAGCTGTCTATCCAAATTGATGGAGAAATAAGGACATTCCACAACAAAAACAGGCTAAAGGAATTTATGACAACTAAACCAGCAATACAGAAAATACTTGAAGGAATCTTTAATGCTGGAGAGAAAGCAAAATACACACAGGAGGAAATAGGAAAAACTGAACCACATTCAAATAACAGTTAAAACAAATGTGTAAAGGGAAAACAGGAAACACTACAAAATAAGAAGAATGGTGAGAATAAATGCATACCTTTCAATAATAACTCTTAATGTCTATGGCCTCAATGCACTATCCAAAAGACACAGGCTTACAGACTGTATCAAAAGGCAGGATCCTGCCATTTGTTGCCTCCAAGAAACTCATCTCTCAATAAAAGATAGACACTGCCTTAAGGTGAAAAGATGGAAAATGGTATTTCAAGCAAATGGGCCTAGGAAACAAGCAGGCATTGCTATCCTAATATCTGACAGGATAGACTTCAAACCAACATTAGTGAGGAAAGATAAAGAAGGTCATTTTATACTGACTAAAGGAACTCTCCAGCAGGAGGACATTACAATCCTAAACATACATGCATCTAACATGGGGGCTCCCAGTTTCATCAAACAAACACTATTAGACTTAAGATCACAGATAACATCAAATGCAATTATAGTGGGAGACCTTAATACCCCACTCACATCAATTGACAAGTCAACCCAGCAAAAAATAAACAGAGAGACATATGAATTAAATGATGTCATGGAACAAATGGATCTAATAGATATCTACAGAATATTTCATACAAATGCTTCAAAATATACATTTTTCTCAGCAGCATATGGAACATTCTGTAAAACAGACCATATATTAGGACACAAAAGCAAATCTCAAATATAGGAAACTTGAAATAACCCCTTGTACTCTATCTGACCTCAGTGAGACTAAACTACAAATTAGCAACAAGAAAAGCTACAGAGCATACAGAAATTCATGAAGACTAAACAGTACACTATTGAATGATCGGTGGGTCATTGAAGAAATCAAGAAGGAAATCAATAAATTCATAGAATCAAATTTTGATGATAATATAACATACCAAGACCTTTGGGACACAATGAAGGCAGTCCTAAGGGGGAAAATTGATAGCTCTAAGTGCCTATATTAAGAAATTAGAGAGTTCACAAATAAACAATTTTTTTTTTTTTGGTTTTTCGAGGTAGGGTCTCACTCTAGTCCAGGCTGACCTGGAATTCACTATGTAGTCTCAGGGTGGCCTCGAACTCACAGTGATCCTCCTACCTCTGCCTCCCGAGTGCTGGGATTAAAGGCATGCGCCACCACGCCCGGCTTACAAATAAACTGCCCCGGCCAGCGGGGCTTCAACGGGAGCACGGACCCCAGAAAACCTGAAATGAAGGGAACAAGAGACACAAGGAACCGACAGCAAGACAGGAGTCTGATCAAGCTGCCAAATTTTATTTTTCTCAGGGTGCCTCTTATAGCAGAACAGAGGAGTTTGTCAGCAGTTTAGGTATTGTTACAGTTCTATTTCACCAGCCCCCAAAACACATAAGATGTTCCACAAGATAAGGCCCCCAGCCCCAAAGCCAAGAGATAACGACTTTATGGGTTACATTGTTCTTTCTCTGTGTATGGGTTAATAAACAACTGCAGACCTTTGCCCTGGCCCCAGCCCCAAGACCACAAGACAACGACTTAGCAAACAACTGCAGATCTTGTGAATTTCCAGAACAGACAGCTTATTACAAAATGGAGTCATTATTTAAGATGGAGGTACTTTTGCTTTCCTAGTGTCCACTGGTTCCCCACATCTCCTCCCTTTCTATTAGTTTTAGAAGGTGTTTTCTGTGGCGGCCAATTTTTGTAAATTTTGGTAGGACTCCCAGGGTCCCGTGATTTCACGGTGGGCCTGTAACCAACTGGGGGAGCAGTGACCTGACTCCTCCCGTGGGGTTCGTACCCCACCTTGGTTGCTCTTGGTACCTTTTGGGGAGGGGAGGCAGAGCTAACACAGAAAGAACGGTACCAACCTCCATGCAAGTCAGGTTTGACTCTCAGGGAATTCAGAAGCGGTCAAAAGGGACCTTCCCTTGCGGTGCTATGCCTCGCACCCATATTGGTGCCCATATTGTACTCACACATTTGTGAGTCAACATGCACAGGTCTGAATCCTATGCAGCTCCTAAAGGAGGGGAGTCACTCAGATCATTTTAAGTTTAGATAAGTGTCAATAAGGGAGGAGATATGGGGCACACCCACTAACTAGGGTGAAGGTTTGGCACCTAGGCCAGGGACAACATAGAGGGAGAAAGACTGTAAGTAAGACCTTTGATAAGAATTATAACATCCCCTTCACCATAAGAGTGGTGAAGATCAATTTCAGGAGCAGTATGTTGTGTAAAAATTGTGCCAAGTCCCCAAGTGTTCAGGCTGCCGAGGGCCATTTTGCAGAGGTCTGGAGTTAGGGTCGGCCAAGGGATGGTCTGAGAAACCATAGAGTGTGTCCAGATCACATCACCAACTTCACTGAGCACGGTCCAGGTGAAATTCATGGATTGATGGCCAGCAGTGATCAATCCACATGCCAGGAGCAAGAGGCCAACGAAAGCAGGTGCAGCCATAGTCCTGGAAAGGAAAGGACAAATCCTCAGGGGGCAGGGAGCCTTCCCTGGGAGAGGGTGAATTTTTAAGGGGTGAGGGTGGTGAGAAACAGAAAGCTGTTTAGGAGCAGTGCATTCACGAGAGAAATGTCCAGGTTGTTTACAATTATAACATGTTTTCGTACCCTGAGTGAGACCAGCAGAACGGAGAGCAGCTCCAATTGCTAAACCCATGGCGTGGGAGGAGCCCACGCCTGCACATAACTTGATATAATCAGATATGGACTCCAGCTTGTGAGAGCGGAGAATAGACTGACAAGCAGGATTAGCATTCTCAAAGGCCAGGTGTTTGATAAAGGGGCTGTTGGTCTCCCCAACACCAAAAAGGCGCTCAGCAGTTTCATTAAGTCTACTAATAAAGTCACTGTAAGGCTCTTCTGGACCCTGTCTAATATTAGCCAGGGAGGCAGTGGTGGCCCCTTTAGGAGGTAGGCGCGCCGCCAGGCGGCGAGGCCTGCCTGTTGTATTTGAGCTAAAAGTCCAGGGGGATAGCGTGCTTGCCATTCATTGGAATCGTAGGGATGTTCCCCCAACAATTTTTGTTTTGTCCAATTTTTAGAAACAGCCTTTTGTAAATTACGGCAAGCAAAGTCAGAGCAGTTCTCATTAAATTCAGTGCGCCATAGAACAAAATCTCCGCCAGAGAGAGCCGCGCGAGCAAGGCGATTCCAGTCATTAGGCGTAAGCCATTTGTCACTATAGCTTTCCAGAAGAGTGAGAGTAAAGGGAGCCGTGGGCCCATAATTGGAGACGGCCGCTTTTAGCCGCTCAAGAAACTTTAAATTAAGAGTTTTATATTTAGGTTGGGGAACAGACTCCGGGGCAGGTTCATCCTCAGAGTCAGAGGAGGCAGCATTCCCATCAGCTGGAGCAGCCGAGGGAGCAGGCTCCTCATCAGAGTCCGTATTGGACGCAGGGGAGGGAGCAGAAGCGGGATCAGAGCGGGCCTGTGTGCGGGTAACAGGAAAAGCAAGAAAGCCAGTATTGCGGGTGTGTGCGTCTGCTCTCGTTTTGCACCTACGGCTGTCAGAGAAAGGATTAGAAAAGGCAGCAAGTTCTTTTGTGACAGAATCAAGTTCCTGGAGAAGTTGCAGTTGAAGTTTTTTATCCTGAAGTGCCCTACGGAGGTTAGAGACAGAAGCTAATGTGGCAGACTGTAGTTCTGTGAAAGGAGAGTCAGCGAGAGGTTCAGCAGGTGCAGAGGGAAGTAAGGCGGCGGAGCGGTCGAGAACAGGAGCGCAGAGTGGCGGGCAATAGGGCGGAGGCACTAGAGGAGGTTTATTGGTGGGGCCCACATCAAGCAACGGGGGAAGGGGGGAACCAGCTTCACCAACTTCACCAGCTTCAAGATCCACTAGGGAAGGATAAAGGTGGCAGGAAGGCTTTTCAGAGGCAGGAGACTTAGGTCGCTCCGGAGTTTCATTTTCAACAATGACAGAGGCACAAGCAGAAGGGGGCCTAGAAGAGCGTTTAAGAGCAGCCTCTCCCTCGTTAACAAGAACCCGTACAGCCATAGAATGATTGTGGACCTTGAGAACATCATTTATAAGATTCCAATAAGAGTAGGCAGAAACAGGGACCTTCTCGGGGCCAAAGGTTTCATAATAATCATGTAAACAATCTCCAACTCTTAACCAAGTTTTTTCATTTATAGTCCCTTCCTTTGGGAACCAAGGACAGAGATCACCAATATAATCTAAAAATATCTTTAAATCTTTTCTTTTAACCCTAGTTCCTCGTACCTTGAGAGCTTGTTTTAGCCCAGTCACAAAAGAGTCTTCTTTTGAAAATGCTTGTCCCATGGTAAAGAAAAAATCTTATCTTACCTCACCGTCCGAGTGTTCCAACGGATCTGTCTCACGGGCGGGCGACTCCGTGGTGATCACTAGCGGGCCAGTGTCTAACCCCCTCTTTGGGTTGCGGCGGCCTCGGTGCGGGATCCCAATGGGCAGGTAGCAGACGGTGTTTCAGGCGATCCTAGGTTCGTGCCCCACGTTTGGGCGCCAGTTGCCCCGGCCAGCGGGGCTTCAACGGGAGCACGGACCCCAGAAAACCTGAAATGAAGGGAACAAGAGACACAAGGAACCGACAGCAAGACAGGAGTCTGATCAAGCTGCCAAATTTTATTTTTCTCAGGGTGCCTCTTATAGCAGAACAGAGGAGTTTGTCAGCAGTTTAGGTATTGTTACAGTTCTATTTCACCAGCCCCCAAAACACATAAGATGTTCCACAAGATAAGGCCCCCAGCCCCAAAGCCAAGAGATAACGACTTTATGGGTTACATTGTTCTTTCTCTGTGTATGGGTTAATAAACAACTGCAGACCTTTGCCCTGGCCCCAGCCCCAAGACCACAAGACAACGACTTAGCAAACAACTGCAGATCTTGTGAATTTCCAGAACAGACAGCTTATTACAAAATGGAGTCATTATTTAAGATGGAGATACTTTTGCTTTCCTAGTGTCCACTGGTTCCCCACAATAAACAATTTAATGCTCCACCTTGGAAAAAGAAGAACAAGGCAAACCAAAAAGCAGTAAACAAGAAGAAATCATAAAGATTAGGGCAGAAATTAATGAAATAGAAACCAAAAAAAAACAATCCAAAGAATCAATGAAACAAACAGTTGGTTCTTTGAAAGGATAAACAAGATTGGTAAACCCTTAGCAACGTTGACCAGAAGAAAGACAGAAGAGACAAAAATTAATAAAATTGGAGATGAAAAAGGCACCATTACAACAGATACCAAAGAAATTCAGACAATTATAAAACATACTTTAAGAATATATATGCATCTAAGTTTGAAAACCTGAAAGAAATGGATGATTTCCTTGATTCATATGTCCTACCAAAATTAAATCAAGATGAGATAAACCATTTACATAGACCTATAACAAGTACAGAGATCCAAGCACTTATCAAAAATCTCCCAACTAAAAGAAGCCCAGGACCAGATGGATTCACTGGTGAATTTTACCAGACTTTCATGGAAGAAGTAACATTGGGGCTTCTCAAACTTTTCCAAAAAACATAAAAGGAAGGAATTCTACTGAACTCCTTCTATGAAACCACCATCACCCTCATACCAAAACCAGGCAAAGAAAGAACAAAAAAAAAATAAAATTACAGGCCAGTCCCCCTCATGAACATAGATGCAAAAATTCTGAACAAAATATTGGCAAACAGGACACAAGAATATATCAAAAAGATTATTTACCCCAACCAAGTTGGCTTTATCTCAGGGATACAGAGATGGTTCAACATGTGCAAATCAATAAATGTAATACATCATATAAATGGTGTAAATTCTGTATTAGTCAGGGTTCTCTAGAGGAACAGAACTGCTAGAATGAATTATTTTAAAAGGGGATTTATTGGATCAGCTTACAGTAGTACAATAGCAGTTACAGGCCCGAGAATCACCGAACCTGGTAGTTGCTCAGTCCGCATGGCCAGATGCCTCAGCAGTCCTGACCCGGCACTGCAGATGGTGCTGGAAAGCCTGGAGGCTTCCTGAGGACCCGCTGGGTTTCGATCCACGGGGTCTTCAGTTGATGTTGGTCTTTCGTCCGCACTGGTCTTCAATCCATGCTGGAAGGTAGCAAGCAGCTCCAGCAGCCAATGGAAGGAAGGCAGGAAGGAAGGAAGGGACTCTTTTTACCCAGAGCTCCCTTGTATCAAGTCCCCCTCTGGGTGGGGCCGCCCATTCTGGGGGAAGGGCTCACCCTGGGGGAAAGACTTCCTCCTTTAGTTGATCCTTCCTAGAAGCAACCTATGGATTACTAAACAGATCAAGTTGACAACACCTTAACTATCACAGGTGTAAAGGACAAAAATCACATGATCATCTCAATAGATGCAGAAAATACATTCGACAAAATCTAACATCCTTTCATGGTAAAAGTATTACAGAAACTGGGAATAGAAGGAATATATCTCAACAAATAAAACCTGTTTATGACAAACCTACAGCCAACATAATACTAAGTGGTGAAAAACTCTAAGCCTTTCCACTAAATTCAGGAACCAAACAAGGGTGTCCACTGTCCCCACTTTTATTTAATATAGTACTGGAAGTCTTAGCTATAACAATAAGGCAAGAGACACTCATAAAAGGGATACTAATTGGAAAGGAAGAAATCAAATTATCACTATTTGCATATGATATGATTCTATACATAAAAGACCCTAAAAACTCTACCAGCAAAATGTTAGAGATGATAAACACTTTTAGCAACATAGCAGGATACAAAATAAATACACAGAAATCAGTAGCTTTCCTATATACTAACAACGTGCAGAGAATGAAATCAGGGAAACTCTCCCATTCACAATTGCCTCAAAAAACATAAAGTACCTTGGAACAAACTTAACTAAGGAAGTGAAGGAGCTCTACAATGAGAACTTTAAAACACTCAAACTGAAATTGCAGAAAACACAAGGAAATGAAAAGATATCCCATGTTCTTGGATTGGAAGAATCAATATTGTGAAAATGTCAATCTTCCTAAAAGCAATCTACATATTTAATGCAATCCCCGTTAAAATTCCAATGGCATTCTTCACAGGAATAGAAAAAAAAAATCCTAAATTTCACTTCAAAGCAGAAAAAAAACCTCAAATAGCCAAAACAATTTTGAGCAACAAAAATAAGGCTGGTGGTATCACCATACCCTATTTTAAGCTATATTACAAAGCCATAGTAACAAAAACAGCATGATCTTGGCACAAAGATCAATGGAACAGAATAGAGGATGCAGATGTTAATCCAGGCAGCTACAGCCATCTGATTTTTGACAAAAATGCCAAAAATATTCATTGGAAAAAAGACAGCCTCTACAACAAGTGGTGCTGGGAAAACTCAATATCTATATGTAGAAGGATGAAAATAGATCCTTGTCTTTCTCCATGCATAAGAATCACATCTAAGTGGATTCAGGGCCTTAATATCAGACCTAAAACTCTGAAATTGCTAGAGGAAAAGGTAGGGGAAACCCTTCAACATATTGGCATAGGTAATGACTTTGTGAATATAAGCCCAGTTGCTCAAAAAAATAAAACCACTAATCAACTACTGGGATCTCATGAAATTACAAAACTTTTCTACAGCAAAGGACATTGTGAATAGAGCAAAGAGGCAACCTACAGAATGGGAGAAAATCTTTGCCAGTTACACATCTGACAGAGGATTTATATCAAGAATATACAAAGAATGCAAAAAAACAGAACAATAAGAAATCAAACAACCCAATCAAAGAATGGGCCATGGAACTAAATAGAGAGTTCTCACTGGAAGAAATACAGATAGCATATAAACATCTAAAAAGGTGTTCTACATCCTTAGCCATCAGGGAAATGCAAATTAAAACTACCTTGATATCCCATCTCTCTCCCATCAGAATGGCTACCATCAAGAAAACAAATGACAATAAATGTTAGCGAGGATGTGGTAAAAGGGGAACATTTCTGCACTGTTGGTGGGAATGTAGTCTGGTATAGCCATTGAGGAACTCAGTGTGGAGTTTCTTGAGACAGCTAAAAATAGACTTGCCATATGATCCAGCTATAGCACTCTTAGGCATATATCCAAATAACTCTTCTCACTACTTTAGACATACTTGCACAACCATGATTATTACTGCTCAATTTACAATAGTTAGGAAATGTAATAAGCCTAGATGTCCATCCACAGATGAATGGATAATAAAGATGTAGTACATCCACACAATGGAATTCTATTCAGCAGTAAAGAAAAATGAAATTTTCAGGGAAATGGATAGATCTGGAAAGGATTATACTAACTGAGGTAACCCAGGCCCAGAAAGCCAAACATCACATGTTCTGTCTTATATGTGGATCCTAGCTACAAATGTATAGACTTGTGTGTGATTTGGAACCAAAAATCAGTAGCAGAGGCCCATGAGCTAGAAAACGGCTATAAAACAGGGAGGAGAGGGAAGGTTTTAAGAGGATGGTATTGTATATATGTAAGAAGAAGAACAGATTACAGGGAGGGAAAAGGCCTAAGCAAGGTCAGGGGAAGAGATTATATAAAAGAAGGGCAAGGGCGGCACTTTTAAACCTCCGCTACCTGGGGCCGCCTTCCTTCGCCCGGCTTCCCCCCCCCCCCCCCCCCCCCAGCCGCTGCGCTCCGCAGGCTCCCGGGGCTGGCTTAGTGGCTGCGGGACTTTTCTTCGTGGCATGGCCCCGAAACGCCAATCCCCGCTCCTGCCTCAACCCAAGAAACCCAGACCGGCCTCTGCGCTGAAGCCGGCCGACTCGTCGGCCTCGCCCGGCTTGCAGAAAGGAGAAAAAGAACAGCAAGAAGCAATTGAACATATCGATGAAGTACAAAATGAAATAGACAGACTTAATGAACAAGCCAGTGAGGAAATTTTGAAAGTAGAACAGAAATATAACAAACTTCACCAACCATTTTTTCAGAAGAGGTCAGAATTGATCGCCAAAATCCCAAATTTTTGGGTAACAACATTTGTCAACCATCCACAAGTGTCTGCACTGCTTGGGGAGGAAGACGAAGAGGCCGCTGCATTACCTGACCAGAGTTGAGGTGACAGAATTTGAAGATATAAAATCAGGTTACAGAATAGATTTTTATTTTGATGAAAATCCTTACTTTGAAAATAAAGTCCTCTCCAAAGAATTTCATCTGAATGAGAGTGGTGATCCATCTTCAAAGTCCACTGAAATCAAATGGAAATCTGGAAAGGATCTGACGAAACGCTCAAGTCAGACACAGAATAAAGCCAGTAGGAAGAGGCAGCATGAAGAACCAGAGAGCTTCTTTACCTGGTTTACAGACCATTCTGATGCAGGTGCAGATGAGTTAGGAGAAGTCATCAAAGATGACATTTGGCCAAATCCCTTGCAGTACTATTTGGTTCCTGATATGGATGATGAAGAAGGAGAGGGAGAAGATGATGATGATGACGATGAAGAAGAAGAAGGATTGGAAGATATTGATGAAGAAGGGGATGAGGATGAAGATGAAGATGATGATGAAGGGGAAGAAGGAGAGGAGGATGAAGGAGAAGATGACTAATAGAAAAGAACACTGATGGATTCCAACCTTTTATTTTTATTTTTTATTTTTAAAATTTTCTCCAGTCCCTGGGAGCAAGTTGCAGTCTTTTCTCCCCACAACCTCTCATGCTCAGTAGCCCTATTTTTGAGGTCTCTTTTTCTCAACATCATGGTTCTCAACTTATTTTGGGGGGAAATTACCCTGATCAGAATACAACAGGAAAAGAATCTTTTTAATTTGTTCTAAATTCTTTTTTATCCCTTCCTGTCTAAACAAGAACTGTATGGAATCAACACCACCGCCGTGCTCTGTGGGAAAAAAAGAAAACCTTCTGCTCCCTTCACTCTGACAGAAGCTGGAGGGTGCTGGCCCTGTGTAGTAGTGCATAGATTCCAGCTTCTTTGCTCCTTTCTCTGTATATTGGGCTCAGAGATTACACTGTGTCTCTATGTGAATACGGACAGTTAGCATTTACCAACATGTACCTGTCTACTTTCTCTTGTTTAATAAAAAGAAAAAAAATCTTTTAAAAAAATGGGGTATAGAAGGTCAGCAAAGGGTGGGTTTGAGATGTCTGGGTGGGTTAAGTGGGCATTTTGACAACATGGCTTCTCCTTTGGCATGTTTAATTGTGATGTTTAATGGACATCCTGGCAGTTTAAGATGACACTTTTAAAATAAAATTCTCTCCTAATGATGACTTGAGCCCTGCCACTCTATGGGAGAATCAGCAGAACCTGTAGGATTTATTTGGAATTGACATTCTCTATTGTGATTTTGTTTTATTTTTAAATTTTCTTTGTTTTCACTGGAAAGGAAAGATACTGCTCAGTTTTAAACGTTAAGTGTACCAGTTGCTTTGTTACAATAAAACTAAATGTGTACAAAAAAAGGGGGGGCTGGGGGAGGATCAATCAAAATTCAAGATATTCTGAATAAGACATATGAAAATCTACTTTCTTAAATAATGGCACATCCAGAAGCCATAGATTGTTACTAGAAAATTTTCAGTGCCAGGGATGGGATACCTTCCAGTGAGTCATTGGCCAGGGAGGTCTATGTTGCCTCCAAAACATTACAGGCTATTCCCAAGGCCCTTGGTGTCCTGTGAGAAAGAGATGGTAAGACCCTATTGCTGAAGACTTCACATGCCTGAGAGGCAAAGTCACTGAGAAATCAAGGTGGTGCTGAGCAGAAAAACCTTCTCCCTGTAGCCCAGCCAACTGAAAGCTGGAAAAAGATGCACTGTATGCAGATTTATGGGAGACAGAAGTCATCAGCAGTGAAAACAGTGGACACTGGCAACCTCAAGTTTGGCGAGATAGGCCAAGTGACTGAATGAGTGCAATAGTGGCATGTCCACTCTGGGGGAAACCAACTGCTCTTTAATTGGACTGAAGGCCCACTCTATGGGAGGGAACACATGCCTGGTACTGAAAACCTAATCAAAAGTCTACCATAGTAGGGTTGGTGTTGAGCCTTAGGGATATAAAGCCTGCTCTTGTCTGAATAAATGCATATATTATTCTCACCAAATTGCCCTGAAAGCACTACACTTAATGTTCATACTCATATATTAATGCTACTCTCACTTCTGGATAGAAAAGCTTCTCTTTTCAGATGGTGATGACCACTGGGATGACCCAAAAGGCAATATAGTGTTGAGAAGAAGGGGTGGAGGAGTGTCCAGCACTGCAACATCTCACACCCACCAAGGCTCAAGGTCCATTGTGGAAGAGTGTCGGAAAGAATGTAAGAACCAAAGGAAGGATACCACTCCTTACATACAACTGGCCTGACAGAATTTGGCCTTGATATCCAAGACCTCGCAGTGCCTAGTAATACCCACACAAGACCCTCATAATAGGAGAAAAAGATGATGACATCAAATTAAAAGAGGGACTAATGGAGAGAGGAAGGGGATATGACAGAGAGCAGAGTTGTGAAGTAGAAAGTGGGGTGGGGGGGAGGAAGGGGAGGAAAATATCATGGTTTGTTGTCTGTAAGTATAGAAGTTGTCAATAAAAAACACATACATATTTTAAAAATGAAGATTATTTGAGCATCTTACAGATCTCTGCCTTTAAAACTCTATTTTTTTTTTTTTTTTTTTTTAGGGCTGGAGAGATGGCCTAGCAGTTAAGCGCTTGCCTGTGAGGCCTAAGGACCCCGGTTTGAGGCTCGATTCCCCAGGACCCATGTTAGCCAGATAGATGCACAAGGGGGCGCACGCATCTGGAGTTTGTTTGCAGTGGCTGGAGGGCCTGGCACACCCATTCTCTCTCTCTCTCTTTCTCTCTCTCTCTGCCTTTCTCTCTCTCTGTGTCTGTTGCTCTCAAATAAATACATAAAAATAAAACTAAATATATTAAAATTCTATTTTTTAAAGGTTAGAAAAGGGGCAACACATGTGCTACTGTGAAAATGTGAAATATGTTTCAGAAGCTAATGAGTATAAACATGAAGGAGAAATCTCAACATGGGAAAAACAAAGCACAGCTTTAGTTGTCATCTTGTTAAAATTGTATGCGACACTCCTCCAAGAAAAAACAAGTATCTGAAGCAGCTGCAACTGCATAGGAGAGACTGTCTAGATTGGAGCTGTTGATGTTCCCCCACAAGATGAAAAGGGTGGAGAAAAGTAGTCAGACCCTTATCTAAGATCTCAGGTAAACCCTGTACCAGCTACATGTAATGATGCATGAGGCCTCGTGGCCTCATGGGGGATATGAGTATATTATAGAGGGGAAGATCATAGGGACCTGATACCATGTATCTAGCCATGAGAATATTATTATTTTGTTGGGATGAAACCTTTTAATGTGGCTGCTTTGGGTCTCTACATTCCTGTAAATATCCCCTTGCCTATGTTCTGTCAGAAAATCCAGTGAACTCTGGCTGTAGGGATAGCTTTGTGGTTAAGGCATTTGCCTGCAAAGCCAAAGGACCCAGGTTTGATTCCCCAGGACCCACGTTAGTCAGATGCACAAGGGGACGCATGCATCTGGAGTTCGTTTGCAATGGTTGGAGGCCCTGGAGCACCCATTCTCTATGTCTTTCTCTCTCTCTCTCTCTCTCTCTCTCTCTGTCAAATAAATAAATAAATAAATAAAAGAAAGTCCAGTAAACTCACTTGTTCGACCACGTAAACTTTGGTGAAATGGGCCTTAAGTTTCTCTGGGGTATCCTGCCTGGGAGATTAAGACTGTACCAGTTTATCCCCAGAAAAGAGTTTATGAACACATGTACAAACTAAAAGCTTACAAAATTGGAAATCTGATTTCTTTTCCTCTTGATTATTAAGTTTTTCTTTTTTCCATAAATAAATAAACAAATAAATAAAAACTCTGGGGCTAGAGACATGGCTCAGCAGTTAAGGTACTTTCCCATATAGCCTAAAGACCTGAGCTCAATTTCCCAGTACCCAAGTAAAGCCAGATGCACAAAGTGACACACGCACCTGGAATTCATTTGCAGCAGCTAAAGGCCCTGGTGTGCTCGCTCGCTCACTCTCTCTCCCTCCCTCTCTCTCTCTCCTCTCTCTCTCTCTTAAGTTTTTTGTTTATTTTTATTTATTTATTTGAGAGCAACAGACAGACAGAGAAAAAGGCAGAGAAACAGGGGGAGATAATGGCCATGCCAGGGCCTCCAGCCACTGCAAATGAACTCCAGATGCATGCGTACCTTTAATCCCAGTAGTCAGGAGGCAAAGGTAGGAGGATCACTATGAGTTCAAGAATAGCCTGAGAGTGTGTAGTGAATTCCAGATCATCCTGGGCTAGAGAGAGGCTCTACCTTGATAAACAAAATAAATAAACTCTGCTGTATGGGGTAGTTGTTCATTTAATGCTGCACTGGAACAGGCTTGGTGGCACGTTTTTTCTTACATAGTTTTTCACCAACATTAATATATGAAAAAAAATGCTATGGGGAGGAGCACTTACAAGATTACACTGTAAGGGCATGCTGCTGCATAACGTGAGTAAGGCAGCTTCCATCATTTGACTATTGCAGTTTAGTTTTATATAGGTATTGATTGGTATTTAAAAGTTAACCACCAGGGCTGGAGAGATAGCTTAGCCATTAAGGCATTTGCCTGCAAAGCCAAAGTACCCCGGTTGGATTCCCCAGAACCCACATAAGCCAGATACACAAGGGGACGCATGCGTCTAAAGTTCCTTTGCAGTGACTGGAGGCCCTGGCATGCCCATTCTCTCCCTATCTCTCTGCCTCTCTCTTTCTCTCTCTCTTTCTCTGTCTCTCAAATAAATAAAAGAAATAAAATATTTTTTTTTAAAAAGTTAGCCAACCCTTAGCAGCAAAAACCATCTGAACTTGGTGCTTTTTAGTGGTAGATCTTTCCTGCTCTCATTCTTTCCACAGCATTTGGTCTATCATTATTTTTATTAGAGGCAGACCTATACTAGTGTCTTTCTAGAAATAATTCATTTTCTCTAATTTCTCAAAATTATTATTTTATGTCATACTTTGTTCTAGAGAGTTGTAGTCATATCTGTGAAAATATCTGCTGTTTGTCCACTGACAGCTTTCATGCTGCACATCTTCCTCTTCCCTGTCCTCACCCATGGAGAAGCAGATATGAAAGCCTGGGGGTTCCCTTTTGATACTGTTGAGAAGTTCAAACCACACTCCACACAAGATAAGTCTTACCTTGGCTCCACCTTCTAACCACACCCAAACCAGTTTCTTTTCTCTGCTTTCTCAGGCTATTTTTCTCTCAGGCTCTCTCAGAAAACCCCATCAGTCATCACAGCGATGGGATGGTCCATTCCCCATCCACAGGGCAACGCCTTCAGTCCGCAGTGTGCACTGACAAGGTAGTGCGCATGACCATGCAGGTGTCTTCTTTTCTTGCTTCGCTGACTAGCAGTGCCTTTTTGTCCTTCCTTTGCTAAGTTCAGGTGAGATGCCATTCAGGATATGACCACTTCAAGTCACACGTTGCTAGAACTAACATGCTGGCATTTAGGAACTGGGACTGGGATCTTCATTAAAGCATCTCTTACCCATGTGTCTTAGCCTGGACTTCTCTATACATCTCAATTTGAATCATGACTGATTTTAGCCTAAGGCAAGAATGTCATCGAGCTCCTGGGAGCAACTGTCATCCTGTGACCTTTGGTTATATGTCCCAACTGACATTGTCTCTTGTTCTACAAAAGGACCCAGGAAAGTGCTGATTAACACATGCAATATATGGGTCCCTGAAGTCATTGCTGTGTGGAGAAGGAGTGGTCACCATGTGACATGATGAGTTCACACTCCTGAAAGTGGCCAGCTCAGTGACATGCTACACAATGTCATTGCTGCTGCTGCTGCCTATATTTCTACTGACAAACAAAGATCCAGGTCCTCACAATTTCAGGGGAAACACTCCTGGCATCCCATTAGGTAAATTCAAACCCAATTTAAACCAAAACACTGACCATTTCACTAAGAAGGCCTCTTATCGCAAATACTAGTTTGAGTATCAAGAAGAATCTCAATCTCTCTCCCACCAAATTATACCCAGTAGGAAAGAGGGAGAGGGAGGGAAGGAGAGAGAGAGAGAGACCCACAATTAGATCAAGTGAGTAGGTCCAAATTTGAGAGAATTTATACCAAAAAGAGAATGCTGGTTGATTTTATACCTATAATATAGGTTTCAAACTAACTTATATCTGCTAAAATGCATCCAGTGACAAAAGTTCTTGGCCTTAACCAACATGGGTCTCAAACTACTGCTTCACCTAGGGATGCCAATGAGTTAAACAAGGCACCTGCTCTCATCTTAGGGTAGTCACTGAACATAAAATAAGAGACAAATAAGTATGTCTCATCTTATCCTTAATTCCACATAGTCAAAAATCCTTATTTCTGTAAAATAGCCTTGCTTTACCACTGGATAGAAATTGAAATTAAATGAAGTCTTTGATCATACAACCAGCTTAACAAAGAGACCTCAAGGACCTCCCCCAAACCTACTTAAAATATTAACTATGCATAAATTTAAACTAAAGCAGAGCTTTCAATGATTGAAACCCAGTATTTAAAACCTATTAAGAGAAGTGAAGATTGACTACTAGAAAGAATTATTGGAATATCATGGAAAATTATTCCAACCTTATTGCCTTGACCCCACTCATTAAGGTCCTCATGCCCAGTATTATTGGAATTACTCAGTCTGATCAATAAGCAAATGGTAAATATTTGTAGTCATAGATGTGGCTAAAGCCCTATTTATTGCCTACTTCACTGGCCTTAGAGCTAGTTTTTCTTCACATCCAGTGGGGTATCATCATACACCTGTCCTAGACTATCTGAGGCAACATGTGCAGTCTTTGCAGGACAGGACCCAATTGCAGCCAGCTTTCTCAAGAAGTACAGCTGTCACCTTGTTATACAGTAGTTCTCTTGACTATTTTCTCCCTATGTAATTGAAATTATGTCTCTACAGACTAAAAGTTCTCCTTCACTGTATAGTTTTCAAATGTTTTCTCTCAATCTGTAGGTTGTCTCATCTCTTTGTTGATTGTATCCTTTGTTGTCTTTTAATTTGATAAAATCCCACTTGTCTAAAAAAAAAAAAAAAAAGAAGTACAGCTATGGCATGATTTTGATGGCTTCCTCTTCTCAGACATCATTGGATAAATTCATTCATAACAGTCGAGTACTCAAGTAGGCACTCACAAAAGGAGATGGACTACTATTTTACATGTATTACAGTCCTACTTCCTGCACTAAATTGCTGAAAATTAATGAACTGAAGATTGCTTAATTCTTGAACATGTCAAAAAATGGCTACTACTTCAGTACTCACAATGTTAAAAACAGGCTCAACAACTTTTAGTATTTTGGAGTTTGGCAGGCAACATTATTTGCATTTACAAACTTTACTTAACCCTCTATATCAGCTCACTATGAATAATGTATTTTTTAAATGACTACATCTGTCCAAATTGCAACAGGCAATTCAATTAGTGCCTCTCGGAGTCCTTCACTATAGAGACCTTAACAAATTCCCCTCAAACTTCCTGAAGTCTCTAGTCTACCCCTGATAGTCACGGTTGTACACAGACTTCTAAGGCAAGAAGCAACCCTCAGGCTGGAGAGATGTCTCAGTGGTTAAGGCACTTGCCTGCAAAGCCTAAGAACCAGGGTTCAATTCCCCAGTACCCATGTAAAGACAGATGCACAGGTTGGTACACGCTTTGGAAATTCATTTGCAGTGCCTAGAGGCCCTGGTATGACCATGTTCATTCATTTTCTCTCTCTCTCTCTCTCTCTCTCTTTCTCTCTCTCTCCCTCCTTCTTTCTCTTTCAAGTAAATAAAATAAAAATAAAACAACCTATCTTCGTCATTCCTACACCATATTCCAGTAGCTGCCAAATTCGGGACTTTCCTGAAAATAAAGGCTCTCACAGATTCTGAGTTTGTGACTCGATATATAATTCCCGTTATGCATGGCTCAGGGAAATTTTGTGGAAGAGGGGGCGGAAAGATTGTCAGAACCACATGTTGGGTCATGATATGCAGAGACAATTATCTTACCCATAACTGTGGGCTAACTCCACAATGCATGACCCATATACCTCAACAAGGAGGGGCCAAGGGGAGGCGGTAGGTCACAGATGAGCCTAATAATGGTACCAAACTGACTGTATTTGCTGAATACAAAACTAACTAATAAAGAAAGAAAAAATAATTCCCGTTATGTCTTGGGTCATGGAATCATACCCTGCAAGCTCAGCCTTGCCATAATATAGTGCTAAACCAAGCTGGCTGCCAAATGCCATACACATGAAGAGTTGGCCTTCCAGTCCTCCTTCCCTTACCAAATGCCACAGTACTAGAAGTCAGCTCAGTCCTGGACCCCTTGAGTACCCAGAGAGCATATTAGAATGAACTGAGTAAACAAGTAGTTTATGAATAAAATCCCACCACCATTATACATGAGCTTACTGAAGAGTATCTAATGTTCATCCTTTACTGGGATTGGTCATCTCTGATCAAGGATGGCACCCAGGACAATTGTCTGAACTGCAGACATTCATCTTAGCACTGTGTGCTCTGTCCAAGAATCAACTTCAAATTCCTATTCTTGTCCACAAATTTCAGCACATCCAAGCTGCCATTTGTTCTCGGACTCTTTGTCCACCATGCTTGACTTTGTTAATCAACATAGTTGTGATGGTTAATCTTGGTTGTCACTTTGACAGGTTAAGATATGCTTAGTACATTTGTAAAGCGCACACCTGTGTATGTTAGTGAGAACATTTCCAGAAATGATGCCCACAATGAGGGATCTGAGCATTTCCCACCATAAAGATTCTGTCTACTCAACAGTTTGATCTATTAATAAATTAAATTTAGAAATTTTCCAAAATATTAAAAGAGAAAACCCACCGACATTTGTTAAAAATGGAGCCTTGAATGCCTCTATCTGAATCCCTCCAAAATGTGAGTTACAGGAAAAATTTTAAGTATGAACCAACAAAGCTAAGACAACAGAAGAAAATAAAACAGCAGCAAAAAGTTGAAACTTGGAATGGAGATGGATGAAGGACAAGTGACCTAGCAGGCTGGGAAAAAAAATGAAAACTACGTCGGCAGGGATTGGAGCAAGATGAGCACTGATTTATACCATAAGTCCCAGACCACTGGGACAGTACCAGGAACTGGCACATGTGAAAGTGGAGTGAAGTGAGCCTACAACCAGGATACTTGGTTTAAGTGCGTTTACGAAGCAGTTCCACCTGAGTCCCCTCACCAAGTAGAAGAATGGAGAGGGAACGGAGAGAGGGGCACCACTCTGAGGTACACCTGGTAGGGGCATTGAAGATAGAAGTATCTTTTTCAATGCGGAACATTGGGATGATGTTTTTGTTGTTCTTGTTGTTGTTTTGCCACTTATCCCCTCCTCCTATGGAGCATTGTGGGGTTTTTGTTGTTGTTGTTGTTGTTGTTCACTTTTTTAATTTTTTTATTTGAGAGTGATAGAGAGATAAAGAGGCAGAGAGAGAGAGAGAGAGAGAGAGAGAGAGAGAGAGAGAATGGGCGCCCCAGGGCCTCCAGCCACTGAAAATGAACTCCAGACAGGTGCGCCCCCTTGTGCATCGGGCTAATGTGGGACCTGGAGAATTAAGCCTCGAACCCGGGTCCTTAGGCTTCACAGGCAAGCGCTTAACCGCTAAGCCATCTCTCCAGCCCTGGAATAATGTCTTAATGTACTGAAAATGAAACCTCTAGTCTCCCTCCTCCACCTGGTTCCTGAATGTTAATAACTAGGTTTATGTTCTTTTCTGAAGAATGACCAAGACCTATGGATACTGACAGTCAGATTCCTTTCAAGGAACAGATGAGATAGATCACCAGAAGATTAATCCCAATGATTGACAAGCCTTTCTCCTCCCTCCTCAGAGCTTTGTGGGGGCCACGACTTAAATATGAAAAAAAAAATGCCTGAGGGTCTTCTTACACTGAGAAAAGCCAAAAACCAAAGAAACCCAGAAGAAACAGACATTAAAAAAGTCCTTTCTGGGATGGAGAGATGACTTAGTGGTTAAGGCACTTTCCTGCAAAGCCTAAGGACCCAGGTTCAATTCTCCAGTACCCACATAAGCCAGATACACAAGGTGGTACATGTGTCTGGAGTTCGTTTGCAGTGGCTAGAGGCCTTGATGTACTCATCTTCTCTCTATATCTGCCTCTTCCTCTATCTCTCTAATAAATAAATAAATGAATTATTTTTTCAGATCTTTTCTAAAATTAAATCAAATGAAACCTTTAATATTCTCAGATAAATGAGGATACAGTTGTATACCTGTGCAGCAAAATGCAATGCTATAAACAATTCAGAAAGCCAAAAAGTCTTTAAATTAAATATGATGATAGCAGACGTTAAATTTCCAATAGAAGACTTGAGTCTCAAGGGAGATAATTTCTCAAAAAATACAGCAAAACATTTGGGAGATATTAAATACAAGAAAGATCACTAAATTAGTCCAGAAGTTTCAAAATCCAAACAATAAAAGTTTCAGAAAGAAAACCTACAGAAAATAGAGGAAATGGAAATCATCAAAGTCATAACTCAAGAGAAATTTCCAAAGCCGTAGCATTTCCAGACCAAAAACATGCACTAAGTGTTCAACACAATGGATGTAAATTGTTTGAAAACCTGCAACCCATGCCATGTCAGTGATAAATTTCAGGATATGCATAAATCATGAAACATATTAAAAAAGCAAAAAGTGGGGGAAGGAAGATTTCACAACTATTAGATTCCCAATAGCAACAGTAGGAGCTGTGGAATTACAAAGAAATGGTTTTGAGTTTCTAAGAGGAAAATATTTCCAACCTAGATTCACCCCATCTAAAAATCTATAAAGTAGGAGACAGAAATAAAGCACTTTCAGACATGTAAGCTTTCAAAACTATGCCTCCCAGGAGGTTAGTTAACAAAAGATATGCTCCTCCAAAATTAGGAACTAAACAACAACAACAACAAAAAAAAAAAAAACAGGAAAACCTACTGTCTAGGAAACAGAACTCAACTCAAGAGAAATAAGTGATCCCAGGATGTGGTGAAGGGAAATCTTAGGGGCGCCTGCACCATGTGCTTGAGTCTGTCAGACTTATGCTGTGCAGAGAAAACATCAGCAAGAAATCACATCATGTGTTTGGAGGTATTGACATAAGCTGTAAATTTATGGTGGGGGAATTATGGGTAAATTAGTGGAGGGTACATAATTATAACAGGAGTGAAAAAGAGACAACCTGAATCAACTCTAAGAAAAACAGAAATACCAAAAAGGGATATGATCATGGAGCGTGTCATAGTGCAGCTATAAATAGTACTTGTTTATATGGTCATACTAATATAATATAAACCAGGCTGGGAAGATGGCTCGGTGGATACAGAACTTGTTGTGCAAGCCTGAAGACATAAGTTTAGACCCCTAGTACCCGCATAAACACTGGCTGGTGAGCCTATAATCCCAGTGCTTGGTCAGTGGAGACAGGATTCCCAGGGCAAACTAGCTAGCTAAACTAGCCCAACCAGTGAGCTCTGGGTTCATGTGGGAGACCTTGCCTCAGTAAATAAATAGCAATAGAGGAAGACATTCAATATCAACCTCTAGCCCCTGCAAGCACACACACACACTCTGCACCTGCACACAAGTGCCCACACACGTGTGGACATGCATGTACACATGCATGCATATCACACACACACACACCTGTAAAAAACAATAGTGTGAATAATGAATGCTGACCTAATCACAAGTCTGAATACAATGAAAGAATATGGGAAAGAATAATCATTGTGGGACAGCCATGTGCAAAAATAAATAAATAGGCTAAATGCTTGATTTCTCCATGGTAGAACTACACATAGAGCTTAAACCTGAACCACTAAGCCATTATAACATAAATATGGTATTTGTAAACACAGAGGTAACTGTGAAAATTAACTAATGAATGTGCTCTATATTCCCACCTCATTAAACGTAACATTACAACAATCTGGAAGATCTGGTTCAAATTTACAATTCTTAGACCTATCGGGCTTCTATGTTAATATATGGTGCTGAAAGGAGAAGAGACTCCCTGAACACACCCACCCACCTTTTCTTTCTACTCCCTACCTCTTCTCACATGTAGACTGGCATCACACGTGCGTTGTTTCCTCCACCTAGTATGTTCAGAATCCATCCTTTCCCTCTCCAGGCAGGAGCCTGGCCATCCATATGGGCCAAAACAACAACAGGAACTACCCATGGGAGAATGAACCCAAAGTAAAGGTCTGCACATTCCCTAGAAGCAGTCCTGGGCTTTTCTGAACAGTAAATTCCTGAGAGAATTGGGCTATAGATGCATGCCTCTTGTCAGCTCCCAAAGATCCCACAGGAAAGGAAGAGATCAGGTCTCTAGAGCACAGGGCCAAAACAAGAGGTTCTCCAATTGCAGACTGGTGGTAGTACTGCCAGTAGGTATGCAGTTCTTACCTAGGAAAGCATTTCTGTGGATTAAAATGTTTCTTAGAAAGATGTTGTTCTGAGGAAGAAAGAAGAATCTCAGAAGTATGGTCTATACATTCTCACTATGTTCTCACTGTGAACATATTCTTTAGTATAGGTTTACCTGATTGACTAGCTGCCACCCAAAAAAGTAAGAAGAGGCCATTGTGTGAGGATATGCAGAAGAAAGAGCCGCCAGAGGCAACCTGGACCTCTGTGCTGTAGGAAAAGAAGAAATGATGATGGCAACTAGCCCTGCCTCACTAGTTTCCTTGGGACAGCCTTGGGAGATGACAGAGGAAGAGGAAAGTGGAATGGGAGTGGGGAATTTCAATGTCTGTATTCATATTTTCAGTTTACCATATCTTGCAAATAAGGTCTACCTTCTACATCAGTAAAATAGATAGCCAAGTAAAACAGGGCTTCCCAGTGGATCCTTCTCAAACTTGTGGGAGTTTGGATACAATAATGGCATAAGTTCCATTTATTGAAAATATTTTTATGTATTTGTGAGAAAAAGGAGAGAGAGAGAGAAAATATGTGTGTAGAATGAGTGTATGAGGACCTTTCACCACTGTAAATGAATTCCTATCACATGTGCCACTTTGAGCTTTGTGTACTGGAGAATCAAACCTAGGCCAGCAGGTTTTGCAAGCAAGTAAAGTATTTTATCCATTGAGCCATCTCCCTAGCTAAATAAGTTCCATTTTATTTTTAAAAATATCAATGTGGACTGGAGAGATGGCTCAGTGGCTAAAGGCACTTACTTATAAAACCTGATAGCCTGAGTTCAGTTGCCCAGTACCAACATAAAGCCAGATGCACAAAATGGCACATGCAGCTGCAGTTCATTTGCAGTGGCAAGAGGCCCTGACATGCTCAGTCTTCTTTCTCTCTCATTCATTCTCTCTCTCTCATCCTCTCTCTCTCTCTCTCTCTCTCTTTCTCTGTGTGTGTGTGTCTCTTTCTGACTGTCTCCCTTCTCCTTGAAAATAAATAAATGAAAATATCAACGTACATAATATTAATCAAAATAATTTCACTATAGAGCTGGAGAGATGGCTTAGCAGTTAAGCACTTGCCTGTGAAGCCTAAGGACCCCGGTTCAAGGCTTGACTCCCCAGGACCCATGTTAGCAAGATGCACAAGGGGGCGCACGCATCTGGAGTTCATTTGCAGTGGCTAGAGGCCCTGGTGCGCCCATTCTCTATCTGCCTCTTTCTCTGTCTGTCACTCTCAAATAAATAAATAAAAATGAACAAATTTTTAAAAAATAATAATAATAACAATTTCACTATAAAACAGAATGGTTTTAGAACCTGTGATAGGTACCAAATGAGCAACGTGAATAATGAACACTACTACAGATGTCCTCGTTATTCATTTATTACTTAGCTATATGCCAGTCACTGCCCTGAGATGTGACTCTTGCACAAGTTTTGGATGCTTTCATTTTTGGTAATCTGTTACTTTACAAATAAAAGACCAGTCATTAAAAACTAAAATCTAAAGAACGATGCAATTAAATACAAATTGACATGAGAAACATAAAAAAGAAAACAGTTCTATAAATAAAAAAGTGATTTTACCTAATCAGTAAGTTGTAATCATCTGTTCATAATTCTCAGACAGCTCATCAAGGTATATCTAAATCTTAAAAAGATGTTGAAGATAGATTACAGCTCCTAGCAATTTGTGCATTTTTGAAAATGAGGAATGACCACATGATAAATGTGCTCTTTGCATTGAAAAGCTTGCAAAAAAAACCCACAGCATCAAAGAGTCTTTCTTATTGTTCTTATGGGAAAAACAACTATGTTAAGTCAAAAATATGAAAAATTATTGTTGCAATAAATGTCTTTCATCTATCTTTATTTTGCCATGAAATCAGCACTTTAAAACCAAACAAGTATGTATTAAGTTCCTTAAAGCAAAAATCATATCATGCATACTTTGCTAATTTTTCAATGTCCTCTTCTTGTCATATAATTTAAGTAAATGAAGCCACATGTACATATATGAGGGAAAATGTTGGGCTGGGAGATGGCTCAGTGGATAAGTACATGCTATGTAAGCATGAGGACCCAAGGTCAGTGTTCTCATAAATGCTGGATGGGTATGGCAGCCGATTTGTAATCCCCAGCACTTGAGGGGGACACGGAGTCAAGGGAACCCCAGGAAAAGCTATCTAGCTACACTAACCAAATCAGAAAGCTCTAGGTTCAAGTTAAAGACGCCCCTCAATAAATAAGGTAGAGAGATCTAGGCAGACCCAGCGTCACCCCCTGGTCTCCACACATATGTGTACACATGAGAACACATATACACATGCATACTATACACTCACATTCATACAAAAGAAAGATATTAAATTTTTCGTTTATAATATGAAGTCATCAGGGTTGAATTTTATAATCCAAATTTAAATGATATTATCTTCTAAATAAAATATTATTTAAAATCATCTCTTTAAGATATACATACAAAATGTAAACAAAATCTAGGAATTCTTAAGAAAATGAATCAGATTACAAATGATTATAAAAGAGATTCATGGTCAAAAGTTTTTGGAAGACAATGGTTTATAAGACTGATGTCAGGGATTCCAAGGCCTTGGCAGTGCCTTCTGGCTACAACATAGAAGCCCCTTAACAATGGCAACATGTAGATCTGCTACAGAGATTAAGGTGAGGGGATGTGGAACCAGATGAATTGGATTCTGAACAAGATCTCTAAGCTGTGATGTCTACTTTCACAAAACAAAGATAGTAGTGCCTCCAACCCACAATTGTGAAGTGGGGACAGGGGTGGTCAGCATGGCAGTCTGTCATGGCAATGGTCAAGCATTCAACAAACAACAAAGGAAATGTGTTTATACCTGTGTGTATACGACCCTAGGAGAAGAAGTACATCAACTTAATTCTCACCAAGCTCTAAATGACTGGTTAGTGGTGACTAAGAAGTGAAGACAACAGAATGGTAAAAGAAGAAAGATTACTTGTCAGAAAGAAAACACAGGAAAGCCAAAGCAAAAAAAAAAAAACCAAACATATGCTTGTGCCTAAAGTGTATTTAGAAAAAACACATTATCTGTGATAATAAATAAACAGACTCGCTCTCCCTCTGAGACAGCATAGATGTGGACCTAGCACCCAAGCATCTGATGGAAAAGATATGAGAAGGAAATACCAAGTCAAAGCAAACTTGTAGAAAATTACAGCTGTGTGAAACCAATACTAATGGTATGCCATCACAAGGTCACAGGGTGCTGCAGCCAGAGACCAAAAAACTTGTAACCAGTCCAAACACTTGGCAAAACACAAAATAAATGTCATACCCAATTAAAAGCAGAGACCAAACTTGAATCAGGATTTCTAGTTCAGTGCCCTTTCTTATTTGAAGGGGGAAAAAAGCCTTTGTGTTTATGTGACGAGTAAAGAGGAGGAGTGGGACAGCCTCTGGAGGCCACAAGATAAAGTTTTCCTAGCCAAGCTAATCACATGGGCATGGCTGGCAATATGGTCAAAGACTGGCAGAGCAGCAGGAGTTCCCTAAGGACTGAAAACGTGCTGCATTCTTCCTCCAGCAGGAAGGACGTTCCTGCTGTCAGGATGACCACTGTTTTCAGAAACATTTTCCACCTACACTTCAGAATGGAAGTGTGTTAAGCACAGAAGAGTTAAGCACAGAAAAGGGCTCAAACAGAGCAAGCAGCTCGCAGAATAGCTGCAATGAGTTGGTGCCTAGTAAATAGATTGAACATTATCGCTGTACTTCATACCCTCAATGGAACTCTGTCTCGTGAATGGAATGGTATATTATAACTGGCATAAAATAGGCCACCACTTTAGTTGCAACACAGGATTGTCCAAATAAACAAGCATTAATCATGCATATTATGTAGAGCATAATGCTTCAGAGAGCTTCTGCAAGCAGCTCCAAATGAACTCAACCAAATTATACCATCTGACAGCTGTTCCGTGACCTGTGGGAAATGAGTTGGTGGTCTCAGTCCAGTTCCTAGTGGACAGGTGTCCAAAGCACAAAAACTACCCTCACAATTGGGCCTAATTAGCAACCTGGTTGTTGCAGCCACAGTAAAACCTGGAGCCCATGTCACTGCCTCATTGTTGGAAGCCTGTTTTGCTATCAGGTGGCCACGTGCTGAAGGCTTACCACAGGAAAGCTCACAATGGTGACTGCACAAAAACATCGTTGGTTAGGAGAAACAGAACCATATCCAGGACCAACTTGGCCTCACACATGACTCCCCAAAGCCTGACATCAGAGATGTCAGAGACAGGGATGGAAGATGGGCAGGATTTTAATACACAAAAGAGATGCATTTCTAACACTTGGGGTGTTATGAGCTTCCACCTTTGGTAAGTACAATTCCCCTAGAACACAAAATCTTAGGTTCCCATGGGTGACCAGTTTCTCAAAATGACTCGATTCACCTCTTTGCCTTAATGCAAACCTGCCTGCTTCTGCAGAAACTGCTTCCCGCAGCCCTCTCAAGCGTGCATTATTCTCCATGGCTCTGCAAGCCTCAAAACTGCACGACAGAGAAGCATTATTGTTCCTACATGTCACTTCAAAGCAATTCATGGCTTTACATTACAAACTCCTTCTTTGACACCCAAAGTATCAGCACTGTCAACTTCCCTTTCCATCATCTTGAACAGAACATGCTAACACCTGACTTAAAGTCTCCTTACCCTTTCTTCTCTTTATGATATATCATCAGTGGTGACTGTAATACCACTCAGGTGAGCCACAAAATGCCATGGCCTTATATTCTCATTCCCATAACCCTGATGGTCTTTCCTTCCTTAATATCACAGGTACCATCTACTCTAGACATTGTCATTACAAGAAACTTTCGCCTCCAAAACTCTCATTACCAGTGTACTTTGCTATAGCTCTCATCTTTACAACTCTTTCACACATGAACATCAATTTTCTGGTCCACAGCTTTTTCAACATTCCTAACAATATCTTTTCCTCTTTTCCTTCTATTCTTGGAGCTGTATATTTGCTCCTCCATTTATCTAATCCAACATCAATTCTTGTTCACGTTATCTCCAAATATTCATTGTTATCTTACTCATAATTTCATCTTGTTTTGTGATCAATAATATAGAGTCAATAACATGCTGTGAATGAGTATTAAAATTAATGAGAGCTTTCATTTTTATTGGAATACAGATGCACAAGAAAAGTTACTCCCACACTAAAAATGAATAATCTTCAAAATTATGAATTTTCATCATCCCAACATACTAATGGAATTGCAAGCAAATAAAGCAAACTGAATGCTAAAGAAACTCCACCAATGAGAAATAGAAGACTTGGAGGCAGGAGCATGATGGTCACATCATGTCTCATAGTCAAGAAACAGAGAGAGATGAAAGTTGGTATCTCTACTCACTTTCTCCTTTTCTATTCAGTCCAGGACCTCAGGCCACAGAGTGGTGCTGCCCACATTCAGGGTAGGTCTTGCCCCCCAGTGAAATCTCTAGGTAAATGCTTCACAGGTGGTTCTAAATACAATCAAGTTGACAATGAAGATTAATCAGCATGCTACTAAAACTCAGCAAGAATAAAAAAATACAATTCAATAACAGACAAATAAGAATTTGAATGGACATTTCTTCAAAGATACACAAATTGGCTATAAGCATATTAAAAGATGCTATACACTGGGCTTGAGAGATGGATTAGCAGTAAAGGCATTTACTTGTGAAGCCTAAGGACCCATGTTTAACTTTCCAGGTCCCACATAAGCCAGATGCACAAAGTGACGCAAGTGTAAAGTCACATATGTGCACATGGTAGTGTATGCATCTGGAGTTCAATTTCAGTGGCTGGAGGCCCTGCCATGCCAATTCTCTTTCTCTTGCTCTCTCTTGCTCTCTCCTTCTCTTGCCCTCACTCTTGCTCTCTTACATTAAAAAAGGCCAGTCTATAAGGGCTTGCCTCAAAAAAAAAAAAAAAACTCAAGATGCTTATATCAATAATCATTAGAGAACCATGTATCAAAACTATCATGAGCTATAACTTCCCAGCAATTAGAGTCTGGGAAAGGAGGGAGGGAGAAAGGGAAAGAGAGAACAAAATAAACCAGTCACAAAAGGACATAGGATTCTAACAAGGATATGAAGAAGTTAGGCTGCTTGAGTACTGCTGGTGGGAATGTAAGGGTGTATCCATTATAAAAATAGATAGTATGGAGGTCCTGTATAATTCAGTTTCCATATAATTCAGCAATTCTGCTTCTGGGTATATCCTAAAAAGACCTAAGAGCAAGAATTTAAGAAATAGGTACACTGATATCCATAGCAGCATTATCTACAGTAACTAAGATATGGAATCCACCAGTATTTGACAAGAAGTCAATGGGTAGGCAAAATACTATAGATTTTATAAAAAGGAACCCGGTTACATGTCATATTAGTGAATTTGAGGACATTATGTTAAATGAAATAACCCAGTCGTCAGAAAAATATTGTATAACTCTACTTATATGCAGTATCTACAGTCAGAATCAGGGGGCTAGAGAGATGGCTTAACAGTTAAAATGTTTGCCTGTGAAGCCTAAAGACTAGGTTTGATTCCCCAGTACCCACATAAGCCAGATGCACATGGTGGCACATGCTTAGTTCATTTGCAGTGGCTAGAGGCCCTGGTGTGCCCATTCTCTCTCTCTCTCTCTGAAATAAAAATAAATAAAAGTATTAATACAAAGGAAGTATAAAGTCAGACTCATCAAACTAGAAGTAGAGAAGAAGCCCGGGACTGGGGAGAAAATAGGGGATTAGTGAGAACTAGTTTCAGGGCTTCTAGATATTGATGCACAATGAAAACACATGTAACAGAGGTTCAGGGACTCAGTGGTAGAGTGCTTGCCTACTGTGCTGGTTTGATTCAGGTGTCCCCCATAAACTTAGATGTTCTGAATGATAGGTTCCCAGCTGATGAAGATTAGGGAATTAATGCCTCATGGAGGCAGTGTATTGTTTGGGGGCAGGATTATGGGTGTTATAGCCAGTTTCCACATACCAGTGTCCTTTTTCTCCTTTTCCTTTTGTCCACCTGATATTGGCAGGGGGTGATGTCCACCCCTCTGCTCATGTTTCCCCCCACCATCGTGGAGCTTCCATCGAGTCTGTAAGCCAAAATAAATCCTTTGTTTCCAAAAAGCTGCTTCTGGTCAGGTGATTTCTGCCAGCAATGTAAACTGAACTGCAACAGTAAAGTAGTACCAGAAGTCGGGTTGCTGCTAGACACCTGTGTGGCTTTGGCCTTTTGGAACTGATTTTCAAGAGGAATGTGGAAGAATTTGAAAGCTTGGACTAAGAGATGCCTTGCAGTGCTGTAAATACAGCTTGATGGACTATCCTGGTCAGAGTTAAAAGACCTGAATATAGTAAGAACTATGGACTGTGAGGTTTGGCTTATGAGAGTTAGAAAGACCTTTGCCTGGACTGGGCTACAAACAGTTTGTGTGAGAGGCTTGCTGTTATGCCCCTGTCCTGAGAAGTTGTGCAGAGTTGCATTGTGTAGAAATGGACTGGTGTGTGCAGAGGGATATAGCACAGAATGAAATCTTTGGGCTGAAACTTTTGGCTGTTCAGCTGCAATGGTATGACAGATTACAACCTTTGAGTTGTCCAGCTGACCTGCACTGAGGCAACAGGAAGAATGTAGACTATTTTGAAAGGGTCTGAGTGTGCAAGGAATGTCCTGTTCTTCAAAGTCTGTTTTATTCCCCCCTGGATTAACAAATTGGCATGCTACCTGGTATTATGGAGTATAAGAAATACAGGAAAGAGAGGGTCATTGAGTCTGCAATGCAGTCTTGTGTTTTGGAAATGGTCATGGGCAGTGTGAAGCAGGTTTGCTGGATGCCTGCATGGAGACCCAATGGAGCTGAGAGGATGAACCGTGGGTTGCAGTGGAGACCCAGTGTAGATGCCAGGACCACGATATGGCTGCTAAGGAAAGTTGCCAGCCCCTGATGAAGTTTTCCAGGACTGTGAGTAGCCTAGCTGGAGGGGCGGAATTGGAACTCCAGAGGCCTATTACAATTATCAGACATGGTGACTTGTCACGGGCTAGATTTGTTGGACTTGAAGCTACAGAGTTTGGTGTTTGCCCTGTTTAAATCATGTATTGCTTGAGTATTTCTTTGCTATGCTCAATGCCATCTTTTGCAGTGTGAAAGTTTATTCTGTGCCATTATGCAGTTTGAGGGGATTTTTTTGGTATTGTGGCTCAGTTAAAAGACCTTGTATTATGGGGATGCTTGAACATCATTAGGATTGATAAAAAAAAAAAATAGGGACTTTTAAAGTTGGACTGAATGCATTGTATTTTACATCATGTATGGTTATCAGTTTATGGGGGCCAGGGGCGGAATGTGGTGGTTTGATTCTCGTGTCCCCCATAAACTTAGGTGTTCTGAATGCTAGGTTCCCAGCTGATGGAGATTTGGGAACTAATGCCTCTTGAAGGCAGTGTATTTTGGGGGTGGGCTTATGGGTGTTATAGCTAGTGTCCCTTTGTCAGTGTTTGGCACACTCTTCTGTTGCTATGGTCCACCTGATGTTGGCCAGGCAGTGATGTCCACCCTCTGTTCATGCCATCATTTTGCCCTGCCATCATAGAGCTTCTCCTCAAATCTGTAAGCCAAAATAAATCTTTTTGCCCAAAAGCTGCTCTTTGTTGGGTGATTTCTACCAGCAATGTGAACCTGACTGCAAGACCTACCATCCACAAAAGTTACTTTAAGGAGAAAAGGATATTTTTTCAAAGTATACTGCCAGAAAAATTAATTGTATTTCCATGTCCTGAAAATAAAACAACCTTGAACTTTACCATATACTATACACAAAAGTCAGCTCAAAATGGATCATAGGTACAAATGCGAAAACCAAAAATTGCCAAACTTCTAGAAGAAAGCATGTATAAAAATGTTTAGTGATTTAAGTTAGGCAAAGATTTCTTACATGTGACACCAAAGATACAATCTATTTTCTAAAGTTTGGTAGACTGAAGGAAAATAAAGTCAGGCATGGTGGCACACACCTTTAATCCCAGAACTCAGGAGACAGAGGTAGGAGGATTACTGTGAACTGGAAGCCAACCTGGGACTACAGAGTGAGTTCCAAGTCAGCGTTGGCTAGAGTGAGACCCTATCTCAAAAAAAACTGGTAAAATTAATTGCATCAAAATTAAAAACTATACTCTTTTAAAATACAAGAAAATATGAGCCATTTAGAAGGGGGAACACAAAATACATATCAGATAAAGTATTAGTGTTCTGAACACATAAAGAATTCCGAGAAGTCAATTATAAGAGGATATGGTGAGGCGTTACCAAAGTAGAGATATAAATGAGTAAGAATTTAGGGAAAATTCTCATTATCATTAGCCATTAGGGAAATACAAATTAAACCATCTAGATAGCATTACATACTTATTACAATGAGTGGACTTGAATTTTAAATGGAACTATCTGCTAAGATCTAGCCAGGGTATGGAGATGGATTTATCATTCATTACTAGTAAGAATGCAAGATGGTACAGATGCTTTAGAAAACAGTTTAACCATTTCTTGTAGTTCAACACAATCAGTTACTAACATGAACATTTTTCCACACAAATACTGCTACACAAATTTTATAAGATCTCTGTTCTCTATTGCCAAAACCTGTAAAGGGTTCAAATATCTATCAACTATTTAGTGGACAAATAGTTACATTCAGAAAATAGAATAGTTCTTAATAGATAAAAAGGAATGACCTACTGATATGTGAATGATTTTCAAAAGTATTATGCTAAATGAAAGAAGCCAGACTTTAAAAGATTCAAACTGTTTGATGCCACTTTGGAAAATTACAGTGACAGAAATCAGTTGGTAGTGACCAGGAGGAGTGAGAGAGGAAGGCCTAGAAAAGGCCACAGAGAAACTTTTGAGGGTGATAAAGTTATTCCATATCTTGAACATATTACATGAAAACAGATTTTTGTCAAAAATCCTTAAGGAGTAAATTTTATTGTATGTAAATTATACTTTAATAAGCCTCTATTTTCCCCCAAAGATTATCTAGAATGTATACATGTAGTCTCATTATCAAATTCTCTTTTTTTTTTCTTTATTTGAGAGAGAGAGAGAAAAAGGCAGAGTGGGGGTAGGGAGAGAATGGATATGGCAGGACTTCTAGCCACTATAAACTCCAGACACATGCACCACTATGTGCATCTGTCTTATGTGGGTACTGGGGAATCAAACCTGGGTCCATAAGTTTCACGGGCAAACACCTTAACCACTAAGCCATTTCTCCAGTCCTCAAATTCTCTTTAAATGTATGTATATTCTTGCATTCTCATAAAGAAGTTAAATGAATGCCAATATAAGGCAAATGCACTTCAGCTCCTATTTATAACAGACCACATGTTTAGAATGCAAAAATAATAATTTAGTACGTAGGGAAGTGGAGAGAGAAGGATTCCTGGAGCTTGCTGGCTAGCTAGTCTAGCTTAATTGGTGAGTTCCAGAGCCATGAGAGACTCTGTCCCAAAGGTAAACTGTGTTCCTGATGATGACACCTGTGTGTGTGTGTGTGTGTGTGTGTGTGTGTGTGTGTGTGTGTGTACACACACATTCTGGGTGATGGACTGTTATGTGCACACACATGGGCATGCGCACACACAAACACCCACACATGCATTAAAATTTAAAGAGTAGGACTTCTGGTCAAGATGGCATCCACCTAACTATGCCTCACCTGGGGGGAAGGAAAGGCAAAATATTTAGGGCTCATTGGGGCTTTTAGAGGTTTCCAGATCCTGGTAGACCTCCAGTAGGAGGGCACAGAGGAGCAAAGTAGGGAATCCACCAATTCTGACTCTCTAGGTAGCCCACCAGTCCCCCAAGCCCCTCAAACAGCCTAGCTGCAGTTCCAGCTGTGCCTTCCTCCTGCACTAACTGCAGGCTAAGTGGACCCAGGCCAGCAGGCTAGCATCCCCCCTCCCGCCCGCCCTTGGCTTTCCAGCCACCACAGAGCACCACACACCAACACAAACCCACTTGCCTCTGCCCCGTATCTGCCCCCCCACCCCCCTACCCCCCCATCCCCGTGCGCAGACTTAGGCCAAAAGGCTAGTGTTTCCCATGCCCTAGGCTTTCATGCCAACTCAGAGCTCCACACGCAAATGCCAGCCCAGTCACCACTACTCCCTCACGCTGTGTGCAGAGCCAGGCCAGTAGCCTAGCATTCCCCCCTTCCTAGGCATTTCCACCACCGGGAACCTCCATGACCACCCTCCCACTCTCCAGCCCCCCCTCACACACACACAGAGACCCAGACCAGCAGGCTAGTGTTCCCCCCTCACTAGGCTTTCCCGCCACAGGGGACCTCCAGGTGCTATGGCCTTCCCACTCGCTGCCTGCACTGCACAGACCAGGTCCTACTGCACTTCCTGAAGGCTACTCAGACCCAGGCCTGCAGGCCATTCTTCACCCTTCCCTCCCCTTTCCTGCCACCCCACCAGGAGCACCACCAATACCCCCCCATACACATCACCTAACCCACAGCAGTCCCATATCCCAGCCCTGCCTTGTCATAGGGCCTGGAAGTCCCATTCACCCCCTGCTACACATCCCTTATGGACCACTGTCCCATCTCCTGACCCCTCAGCATCATGGAATCAACACGCATTCCCATCCTCCCCCCTTCTGCAGCCCAGCCATAATACCAGTCTGCTTTGTCCCATTCCCCCCTACTCCCTGTCCCCTTGGGCCACCTGACCATGCAGTCCCATACCCTAAAACAACAAACCCCTTCTTCAGGTCTTCAGGCTCCCACCAGAGCCTCAAGGGCTCCTTCCCTCTGAGCAGGCAGCCCTATTACCATCAGAAGACTAGTCAAAGCAGACATAAAAGGGAATCATCACTGAAGACCCTTCAAGAGTAGACTACCTACCTTCTAAATTAAATAAGATTCCTACACTGTGATGGGCAGACCACAGTGCAAAAGAATAACATAAAAAATCAAATGCAAGAAAATACAACAAGATTGCCCAGTCTCATAATAGATGTCTCTAATCAAAACATAGAAGAAGGACTTCCAGGTAAGATGGTGGCATAGGAGGCATGCCAAACCACTCTAGGGAGGATTTAAGCAAAACCACAGCAAAATACACTCTTCTTCTGAAAAGTGAAGGAGCATAGGTTATTCTTAGACACAGCAGAGAAGCCAGAGAGAGCAAGATCCACCAGAAAGGAAGAAAACAGTCAGAATCCCACAGAGGAACTTGCGGCCCACCTAGCTGCATGGTCCCACACACCCGCATGGCACTGCTCTGCCAGGTACACCAAGTGGGACAGCAGCAGAGACCAAACAAGGGTATTTTCCAACTTCATCAGCCTTCTTGCAAAGTTAAGAAATCTAAAGATCAACTAAGGAGCAACTGAAAGGGACATAGGCGGAACTGCAGGAGCAACTCCAGAAGTGTGCACTCTCCCAGCCCCCAACCATAAGAACCACAAGCCCCTGGCATTCAGCCCCCAGTGGCAGTACAGACAGCACAGCTGATCAGAGCTCCAGCTCCACAGCACAACACAGATGGATTGAGGTGAGAACCCAGCATTGATGAGATTGGAAGCCACCCCAAAAGGTAATGAGGCTGACTGACAAAAAAAAAAAAAAAAAAAAAAAAAAAAAAAAACAGGACATAGGCCTGCATTGGAAGAGCTAATATCTCTTTCCATGTCAGGGCAGGATACAGGTTACATATGCTTGGTTGGCTTTACCATTTTGAAATAAGCTATATTTGGGGGTTGAATATTGTTGCTTTTGATCCTTTCATATTTCTAGGGTCTTTGTCTTTTGCTTCTGTCATTATTTGGGGAAGGGTCTGATCCAGATCCAGACAGACCTGGAACCCAATTCAGAAATGAAATCTCTACCTCCTAGCTGACAAGGTTAAGGGTGTAGAACAACACACACGCTTAGGATTTGGGCTTTATAAGACTATCTGTTTGTTTTAATTCCCACAATTGCATACTCTGTGCTTGTTTTTATTGAATGTGTATATTGCTCAGTTGAATTTTAGAATTTACCAGTAAATTGTTCCACCCAGTCTACTAGAATACTTGCTTAGCAAGCAAACTCAACACCTACAGTTACTTCTGAAGCTGGACTAGGATATAAGAGCTACACCTGGCAACTTAAACTCATAGCCTGAAAGTATATAAAGGTGGATTGTCACATCTAATAACACTGCAGGTAAGTAGAAAATCCAAGCATTAAATCAATTCAGGATGCAAAAGTTGATACATTATAATGCAAGAAGCACAGAGAATCAAGACAATACAGTTCCACCAAAAACTATAAATCCATCAGAAATGATCACCAATGAGACTGTTTTAGATGAAATGCCTGATAGATTTCAAGAAAATGATGGTATCTATGCTCAAAGAAATCAGAGAAGAAATGAAGGGAATCAAAGAAGAAAACAAAGGACTTAAAGAAAAAAAATGAACTCCTGAAAGAGAACACAGGAAACCAACTTAATGAAATAAGGAGGACATTATAAGACATGAGTAAGGAAATAGAAATACTGAAGAAAAACCAGGCTGAAATCCTAGCTCTGAAGAACACAGTCAATAAAATTAAAAAAAAAAAAAAAAAAAAAAAACTCTAGGGAAAATCTCAGCAATCGAATGGAGAGAACAGAGTATCTAAACCAGGTGGAAGACCTAATACAGTCCAACAAAGAAAAAGACAAGCTAATAAGAAGGTATGAATGAGAATTTCAAGATATCTGGGACACAATGAAAAGATCAAACATAAGAATTCAGGGTATAACAGAAGGAGAAGAATTTCAATCCAGAGGCTTAGTAAGTGTTTTCAACAAAATCACAGAAGAAAATTTTCCCCAAATTTGGAAAGAAATGCCAATGCAGATACAAGAAGCTATTAGATGACAAAACCTGGAAAGAACCTCTCCTCACCATGTTATAATTAAACTACTAAACATGCAAAAAAAAAAAAGAAAAGAAAATATATTGATAGCAGTTAGAGATGAAAAGCAAGTCACCTACAAAGGCAAGCCCATCAGAATAACTGCAGATTACTCAACACAAACTTTAAAAGCCAGAAGGGCTGGGAATGATGTATTCCAAGTTCTGAAAGATAACAACTGTCAACCAAGATTACTTTATCCTGCAAAGCTATCTATCCAAATTGATGGAGAAATAAGGACATTCCACAACAAAAACAGGCTAAAGGAATTTATGACAACTAAATCAGCTCTACAAAAAATACTTGAAGAAATTCAACATGCTGAAGAGAATGCAAAACACACACAGGAGGAAGCAGAAAAAAATAAACCACACTCAAATAATAGTTGAAACAAGCAAGTAGAGGAAAAAGAGAAAACATTACAAAATAAGAAGAATGGCAAGAATAAATGCATACCTTTCAGTAGTAACTCGATATCAATGGCCTCAATGCACCAACCAAAAGACACTGGTTTCCACACTGGATTAAAAGGCAAGATCCTGTCATTTGTTGCCTCCAGGAAACTCATCTCTCAGTAAAAGATAGGCACTATCTTAGGGTGAAAGGATGGAAAATGGTATTTCAAGCAAATGGGCCTAGGAAACAAGCAGGGGTTGCTATCCTAATATCTGACAGGATAGACTTCAAACCAACATTAGTGAGGAAAGATAAAGAAGGTCATTTTATACTGATTAAAGGAACACTTCAACAGGAGGGCATTACAATCCTAAACATATATGCACCTAACATGGGAGCTCCCAGTTTCATCAAACATACACTATTAGACTTAAAGTCAAAGATGACATCAAACACAATTGTAGTGGGTGACTTCAATACCCCACTGTCATCAATTGACAGGTCATCCTGGCAAAACAGAGACATCTGAATTAAATGATGTCATGGAACAAATGGACCTAACAGATATCTACAGAACATTCTATCCAAATGCTGCAGAATATACACTTTTCTCAGCAGCACATGAAACATTCTCTAAAATAGACCATATATTAGGACACAAAGCAAATCTCAACAAATACAGGAAAATTGAAATAATCCCTTGTACTCTATCTGACCACAATGAGATTAAACTGCAAATCAACAACAAGAAAAGCTACAGAGCATACAGAAATTCATGGAGACTAAACAGTACACTATTGAATGATCAATGAGTTATTGAAGAAATCAATAAATTCATACAATCAAATGATGATTAAAAAAAAGAAATACCCAAACCTTTGGGACACAATGAAGGCAGTCCTAAGAGGGAAATTGACAGCTCTAAGTGCTTATATTAAGAAATTAAAGAGTTCACAAATAAACAATTTAATGCTTCACCTTAAGGCCTTGGAAAAAGAACAAGGCAAACCAAAAATCAGTAGATGGGAAGAATAATAAAGATTAGAGCAAAAATTAATGAAATAGAAACCAAAAGAACTATCCAAAGAATCAATGAAACAAAGAGTTGGTTCTTTGTAAGGATAAGCAAGATTGATAAACCCTTAGCAAATCTGACCAGAAGAAAGAGAAAAGAAACAAAAATTAATAAAATTAAAGATGAAAATGGCACCATTACAGCAGATGCCAAAGAAATTCAGAAAATTATAAGGACATACTTTAAGAACATATATGCCTCTAAGTTTGAAAATCTGAAAATAATGGATGATTTCCTTGATTCATATGACCTACCAAAATTAAAGCAAGATGAAGAAACCCATTTCAATGGACCTATAACAACAAAGGAGATCCAGCAGTTATAAAAAGTCTACCAATTAAAAATAGTCCCAGCGCAGGTGAATTCACTGGTGAATTTTACCAGACCTTCATGGAAGAACTAACACTGCTTCTCAAACTTTTCCATAACAGAGAAAAAGAAGGAATTCTACTGAACTCCCTCTATGAAGCCAGCATCATCTGATACCAAAATCAGGCAAAGATAGAACAAGAAAAAGAAAAATACAGACCAATCTTCCTCATGAACATAGATGCAAAAATTCTCAACACAATATTGACAAACAGAATACAAGAATATATCAAAGAGATTATTCACCCCAACCAAGTTGGCTTTATCCTGGGGATGCATGGATGGTTCAACAAATGCAAACTGATAAATATGGTATATCATATAAATGGTCTGAAGGACCAAAATCACATGATCATTTCAATAGATGCAGAAAGGACATTCAACAAAATCCAACATCCTTTCATGTTAAAAGTATTACAAAAACTGGGAATAGAAGAAACATATCTCAACATAATAAAAGCTATTTCTGACAAACCTACAGCCAACATAATACTAAATGAAGAAAAACATGAAGCTTTTCCACTAAATTCAGGAACCAAACAAGGGTGTCCACTGTCCCTACTTTTACTTAATATAGTACTGGAAATCTAGCTATAGCAATAAGGCAAGAGACACTCATAAAAGGAATACAAATTGGAAAGAAAGAGGTCAACTTATCATTATTTGCAGATGATATGATTCTATACATAAAAGACCCTAAAGACTCTACCAGCGAACTGTTAGGGCTGATAAACACTTTTAACAACATAGCAGGATACAAAATAAATGCACAGAAATCAGTAGCTTTCCTATATACTAACAACAAGCATGTGGAGGATGAAATCAGGGAATCTCTTCCATTCACAATTGCCTTTAAAAAAAAAATAATAAAGTATCTTGGAATATACTTAACCAAGGAAGTGAAGGATGTCTACAATGAGAATATTAAAACACTCAAGAGAGAAATTAAAGAAGACACAAGGGAAGGGAAAGACATTCCCTTTTCTTGAATTGGAAGAATCAATACTGTGAAAATGTCAATTTTACCAAAAGCAATCTACACATTTAATGCAATCCCCCTTAAAATTCCAATGGCATTTTTCACAGAAATAGAAAAAATAATCTTAAAATTCATTTGGAAGCACAAAAAAAAAAACTCGAATATCCAAAACAATTTTAAGCAACAAAAATAAGGCTGGTGGTATCACCATACCTGATTTTAAGCTATACTACAAAGCCATAGTAACAAAAACAGCATGGTACTGCCACAAAGGCAGACATGTAGATCAATGGAACAGAATAGAGGACCCAGATGTTAATCCAGGCAGCTACAGCCATCTGATTTTTGACAAAAATGCCAAAAATATTCATTGGAAAAAAGACAGCCTCTTCAACAAGTGGTGCTGGGAAAACTCAATATCTATATGTAGAAGGATGAAAATAGATCCTTGTCTTTCTCCATGCACAAGAATCACATCTAAGTGGATTCAGGGCCTTAATATCAGACCTGAAACTCTGAACTTGCTAGAGGAAAAGGTAGGGGAAACCCTTCAACGTATTGGCATAGGTAATGACTTTCTGAATATAAGCCCAGTTGCTAAAAAGAAAAATAAAACCACTAATCAACTACTGGGATCTCATGAAATTACAAAGCTTTTCTACAGCAAAGGACATTGTGAACAGACCAAGAGGCAACCTACAGAATGGAAGAAAATTTTTGCCAGCTAAACATCTGACAGAGGATTAATATCCAGAATATACAAAGAACTCATAAAACAGAAAAATAAGAAATCAACAACCCAATTAAGAAGTGGGCTATGGAACTAAATAGAGAGTACTCACTGGAAGAAATACAGGTGGAATTTAAACATCTACAAATGTGTGCTACATCCTCAGCCATCTGGGAAATGCAAATTAAAACTACTTTGAGATTCCATCTCTCTCCTGTCAGAATAGCTACCATGAAGGAAACAAATGACAATAAATGTTGGCAAGGATGTAATAAAAGCGGAACCCTTCTACACTGTTGGTGGGAATGTAATCTGGTACAGCCATTGTGGAAATCAGTGTGGAGGTTCTTGAACAGCTAAATATAGATTTACCATAAGATCCAGCTATAGCACCCCAGGCATATATCCTAATGACTCTTCTCACTACTTTAGAGAGACTTGCACAACCATGATTATTGCTGCTCTATTGACAATAGCTAGGAAATGGAACCAGCCTAGATGTCCATCCACAGCTAAATGGATAATAAAGATATGTTACATTTACACAATGGAGTTCTATTCAGTGGCAAAGAAAAAATGAAATTATGAAATTTGCAGGGAAATGGATGGATCTGGAAAGGATTATACTAAGTGAGGTAACTCAGGCCCAGAAAGCCAAACATCACAGGTTCTCTCTCATATATGAATCCTAGCTACAAATATATAGACTTGTGTATGAGATTGAATCAAAAATCAGTAGCAGAGGCCCATAAGCTAGAGAAAGGCTATAAGGGAGGGAGGAGAGGGAAGGTTTTAAGGGAAAGGTAATGTGTATTTGTAAGTAGAATAATAGATTACAGGGAGGGGAAAGGCCTAAGTGAGGGCAAGGGAAGAGATTGCATAAAAGAAGAGTGGGGTAAAGATCAATCAAAATTCCAGATATTCTAAATAATACATGTGAAAATCTACTTTCTTGAAAAATGGCACATCCAGAAGCCATAGATTGTTACTAGAAAATGTTAAGTGTCAGGGATGGGATACCTTCCAGTGAGTCATTGGCCAGGGAGGTCCCTATTGCCTCTAAAACATTACAGACTATTGCCAAGGCCCTTAGTTTCCCATGATAAAGAGATGGTAAGACCATATTGCTGAAGACTTCACATGCCTGAGTGGCAAAGTCACTGTGAAATCAAGCTGGTTCTGAGAAGAAAACCTTATCCCTGTAGCCCAGCCAACTGAAAGCTGGAAAAAGCTACACTGTATGCAGCCTTATGGGAGACAGAAGTCATCAGTGGTGAAAACAGTGGACACTAGAAGCCTCAAGTTTGGCGAGACAGACAGACTGAGTGCAATAGTGGCATGTCTGCTCTGGGGGAAACCAACTGCTCTTTAATTGGACTGAAGGCCCACTCTATGGGAGGGAATACATGCCTGGTACTGAAAACCTAATCAAAAGTCTACCATAGTAGGGTTGGTCATGAGCCTTAGGGATATAAAGCCTGCTCTTGTCTGAATAAATGCATATATTAATCTCACCAAATTGCCCTGAAAGCACTACACTTAATGTTCATACTTATATATTAATGCTACTCTCACTTCTGGATAGAGAAGCTTCTCTTTTCAGCTGGCAATGACCACTGGGATGACCGAAAAGGCAACATAATGCTGAGAAGAAGGGACAGAGGAGTGTCCAGCACTGCAACATCTCACACCCTCCAAGGCTCAGGTTCCTTTGTGGAAGAGGTGTCAGAAAGAATATAAGAGCCCTAGGAAGGATATCATTCCTTACAATGCAGCTGTCCACACAGAAATTGGACTCAATATCCAAGACCTTGCATTGCCTAGCAATACCTACACAAGACCCTCATAATAGGAGAAAAAGTGATGACATCAAATTTAAAGACAGGCTAATGGAGAGAGGGAGGGGATATGATGGAGAGCAGTGTTATGAGGGGAAAATGGGGGAGGGGAAGGAAATGCCAAAGTTTGTTGTCTGAACTTTCCTGATATAAGAGTGGGAAAAGACTTCCTGAACAAAACCTCAGTAGCTCAGAAATTAAACAATCACTGAACCATTGGGATCGCATGAAGCTAAAAAGTTTTTTCACAGACAAACATACAATAAGCAGAGCCAATAGATTACCAACAGAATGGAGAAAATTTTTGCTGACTATACCACTGGCAGAGGCTAAATCTACAACGAACTCAAAAACCTAAACAATAAAAAGTCAAACAACCCACACACAAAATGGGACAGACAAGTGCACAGGGATTTCTCAGAGGAAGAAATACAAATGGCAAACACACACTTAAGAAAATTTTCAACATTCCTAATCATCAGGGAAATTTAAATTAAAACAATTATGAGATTCCACCTTATCCCAGTAAGGATAGCAAACATTAAAAAACTAATGAAAATAAATGCTGGCAAGGATGTGGAGAAATAGGAACCCTCATTCACTGTTGGTGGGAATGTAAGATGGTGCAACCACTATGGAAATATGGAAACTCCTTAAAAGGTTGATTATAGAGTTATCAACAGACCCAATTATTCCCTTTTATTATTATTTCCCTTTAGGGCATTTACCCTAAAAGCTCCATGCCTCAGTGCAGAGAGATTTTCTCAACCATGTTTATAGCTGTTCAGTTCATAATAGCTAAGAGCAGGAATCAACCCAGATGTCCATCATTAGATGAATGGATAAGCAAGATGTGGTATATCTACATGATGGTATTCTACACAGCAGTAAGAAAAAAATGATACAATGAAATATGAATAAAAATGGTTGAACTTGGAACAAATAATTCTCAGTGAACTCACCCAATTACAGAAAAATAATCAGTGCATGGTCTCACTCATTTGTGGCTCCTAACCTGAATCTGCCTGATATGCTGACTACCTAATAAGCATCTCAAGAACTGGAAAATAGGAGGGTGGGGTGGGAGGGGATGGTAAAAGTGGGGGGAGACACAAAACTGGACTCAAATGGAAATGGTATCATAAATCCTATATCCTGAAAGACACACTAAAATGTTGAACCTTCATCAGGTCCTTAGAGGGAACACCTGAATCACAGGGTCCTGTAGAGGGTATGATGAATACTAACCTTAATCTCCTGTTTCTCTCTCATTCTCTCTCTCTCTCTCTCTCTCTCTCTCTCTCTCTCTCTCTCTCTCTTTAATACTGTTTAAGCAGTTTATCCAGCTGAGGCTTGGGCTAGAGTGAGTTCAGAGCCACCCTGGGCAATTTAGTTAGACTATCAAAATACCAAAAGTGCTGGGACTATAGCTCAGTGACCGTGCTTGACTGGCAAGCTCAAGGCTGTGGATTCAATCCCCTGACCCCCACCAAAGAAAAAGGAAATTGAGGGAGAAGATGCAGTCAGGAATGAAGGGCTAATGAAGCTGTAAAGTTGCTTGAAGGGTTAATAAAGTTCTAAAGTTGCTTAGACAAGCCGGCCCTGAAACAGAGGCCTGGGAATGAAGGCAGAATTCCTTGGTGATAAAAATGCTTCCCCTGACTTTGGACATGAAAAAGAAATAAACGCGTGTTCAATGCAAAGTCACTGTTCTATACAGTAACACAGTCCTGTCCTAAAGACAGTGTGGTTTAATCTTAAAAGTTGTAACTGTCTCATCCACAAGGGAAATGACTTTGCTACTATCCTGCTTTTCCCGACTCACATCCTTGCTTCCATTTTTGCTCCTCCTGTTGTAGAAAAGTCTGCTTAGCTGGGCTTTGTGGCTCACGCCTTTAATCCCAGCACTTGGGAGGCAGAGGTAGGAGGATGACCATGAGTTTGAGGCCACCATAGTTAATTCGAGACTGCATAGTTAATTCCTGGTCAGCCTGGGCCAGAGTAAGACACTACCTTGGCGGGGGGGGGGGGGGGGGGGAGTCTGCTCAGCTGTAAGTACCTAACTGCATCCTCTAGCCCAAGTCCGACCATTCCCTTCCCACATCCCAGCCAATGGCAAGTGGTGGCCCAAGTTGGATCCTCGGCTCCCATCACTCTCTTTTTCTTTTATATTACCTATCTTTTTCTTCCTTATTTTCCCTTGGCACTGGCCTATACTCCTAGTACCAGCATGTGGTTAACATCCACAATGAGCTATTGATCAGAGAGACTTACAAGGTCTTGCCCAAAAGAAGACAGATTTCTGTCAGAGTACTTGATGACCCACCAAAGGATAATGGTAAGACCCTACTGCCAAAGACACCATATGCTGTTGGTACAGAATATGGAGTGATCTGGCTGGAATCTGGAAGAGAGTCAGTCCCCAGACAGTCAGTTCATCTAGTGCCAGAAGGTGCTACATGAGTGAGTAGGGGAAAATGACCAACATCTGTCCAACCAACTCGTGGTCCAAGCTACTCAGCAGCAAAAATCCTGGCATGATGCTCACACAAGTGCAATAGTGGCACACAGCCATGGTAGGTAACGAACTTCTCTTGATTTGGCTAGTGGATCTGCTCAATGGAATGGAACTCATAGCTGGAACTGGGAAAAAAGTCAGAACCATATACAAAACGTGAGCCCCACTCTCCAATATCAAGCTCCCACCAATCATGGGTTACAAGATGGACTGCACCTATTAAATTCTCTCTAAAATAATAATGATCATCCTATTTATCTGGTGCTGACTTTGCTCTCCATTGGAGAATTTGCTTCTCTTTTTCAGATGGATACAGAACCTGAGGAGAGAATCAGCCCATCACGCCTCACCAGAGCCCCAGATGAAACCATGAAGTAATGAGCAAGAGTGCTGCTTCCTTGGTGAACCTGGTACCAGCACAAGGGTGAAGGAGATAAGCACAGAAAACACTCAACTCCTACCAAACCAGATATCCAGAGACACAGAGGCTCCCAAGACCTCAGCACTGAAGCAGACCTAAAATGAACCCAACATGACTCAGGGAAATTCACGGAAGAGGGTCGGAAAGATTGTTAGAGCCACAAGTTGGGACATTTGCACAAAGACATTGCCTCTTCCCCATAACTGATGGCCACTCCCAAAACAGATCACCCACATTCCCCAATGAGGATTGTCCCTTCGGAGGGAGTCGGGCAGGGAGGAGGCTAACGATGGTACCAACATGGCTGTATACACACTGTGTACATACCTAATTAAAAAAAATTTAAGGGCTGGAGAGATGGCTTAGTGGTTAAGCTCTTGCCTGTAAAGCCTAAGGACCCTGGTTCAAGGCTCGATTCCCCAGGTAGCCACATGCACAAGGTGGCGCATGCATATGGAGTTTGTTTGCAGGGGCTGGAGGCCCTGGCACACCCATTCTCTCTCTCTCTCTCTCTCTCTCTCTCTCTCTCCCTCTTTCTCTGTCTGTCACTTTCAAATAAATAAATAAAAATAAACAAAAAAAATTGAGAGTAGTGGTACACACCTTTAATCCCAGCACTTGGGAGGTAGAGGTAGGAGGATCACTGTGAGTTCAAGGTCAGCCTGAGACTATATGATGAATTCCAGATCAGCCTGGGCTAAAGTGAAACCCTACCTCAAAAAAAAAAAAAAAAGCAATTTGAAATGTAAAAAGTGCACAGTGCAAACAAGTCACAGATTATGATAAGAAGGGTGTCTATAAAAACATTCTGATAAGAGACTCAGAATACTTTATTTAATTTTTAACTCACCACATTTTATTCAAATATCACACAGTTGTGTGGGAGAAAAGGGGCCAGGGAAAGGAAGGTAAAGTGGGGAGGGGACATATACCACATGATCCAGGACATTTTTTAAAAGTTACCTGGCAATACTTCCTAATATTTTTTTTAAGATTTTATTTTTTATTTATTTATTAGAGACAGGGAGAGAGAGAGAGAGAGAGAGAGAGAGAGAATGGGCCTCTAGCCACTGCAAACTAACTCCAGATGCATGCGCCACCATGTGCATCTGGCTCATGTGGGACCTGGAGAATTGAACCGGGGTCCTTAAGCTTTGCAGGCAAGAACCTTAACCACTAAGCCATCTCTCCAGCCCAATACTTCCTAATATTCAAAGTGATTTCCAAGCTTATCCCAATGTCTATTTGAGGCTGGTAAGAAAATAAAAATTAAGGAATTTTACCAAAATTTATTTTAGACTCTAAGGCTCCTCAAGCTGTGGGAAAAAGTAAGGAAAATCATGGCATATTTGTACACTTAGAGAACCCCACACATGAACCATGCTATACCTCTAGAAGCCACTAAATGATGGCTGGTAGTTTCTTAAACCACAGACCTTACTTGTAAGGAGTAAGTCTTCAGGGAAAATCTAAGAAATTATACAGTTCGTTACTTATGTACTTTGTAACTTGTACCTGTACCAAAAGTACCATACTTCTTAAACACATACATCATAACTCAAGCTTTATCTTAGTGAAAATTATATAACCATGTCAGTGTAAAAATCAGTATAAACAAAATAATATATATATATAGTATATATACTATATATACTATATATATATATGTTATATATATCATATATATATATATATCCATGTCAGTGTAAAAATCAGTATAAACAAAATAATATATATATTATATATATTATATATATCATATATATATATCCATGTCAGTGTAAAAATCAGTATAAACAAAATAATGCTCTTTCATGATTTTTATCGATCACATTTCATTATCTCCACATGGTTGAAGTATTACTGCTGTGTATGCTTAAGATGTAACATGTGATGCTTTGACACACACATACGTTGTAAATGATTCTTACACTAAATTAATTAGCATATTCACTACATGCATTGCCCAGACAACAGGGCAACAGCCTTCATCTCCTTCCCTTATGACTCTGACTTCTGTCTTGAAAAATGCTGAACTCCAGGCACAGCAGGAACTCTGAGACCCCTTGTGGACAACAACTGGTGTCCTTGGCTTGGGCTTTCCCTCTCTGGGCACAGGTGATGGATTTGGTTCCCAAACCTTGTTCGTTGCTGACATACTCCAGGTTATCAGTCAAGGTAGGGCCTAGGGTGATGGGCTGTGAAAAGTAGAAAGGTAGGTAAGGAGCTTTACTTTCTGAATCTGTGAAATAGGAACAAACACTTACTGATCATGCCAGATTGTTGTGGCATTAAAGGTGTAGTGCTCATGGGAGGGCATGGGTGTCCAAAAGTTACTCTCTCCCACTTGGCAGGCTTCCTCATGCTGGTAATGTGGAGTGTTTGGTGTGAAGTTTCATGTGACAATTCATTTTTGATTGTGCGCTTTTCCCACTCCTGGACATGTGCCCAAAGACTCCACATCAGCATATCACAGAGACACTGTGCATCAATGTTTATTGCAGCATAGTACAACTCTCCATAATAGCTCAGTTTTGGACCAACCTAGGTGTTCAACAACAGAGAAACAGATAAGGAACATCCAGTATATTTGTACTATGGAATTTTTCAGCCATAAGGAAGAATGAACTTACGTAGTTTTCAGGGAATGGATGCAACTAGAAATAATCATACTAAGAAAATTAAGCCAGTCCCAGAAAATGAATACCATATGTTTTCTCTCCTTTGTGGTTCCTAGGTTTTAATAGCCACATAAAAGCATGTGTATAGATAAAATGAAAGTAAAAGTGAAATTGTCTAGGGGGACAAAAGGAACAAAAGGACAAAAGGAGGCAAGAAAAAGGAAGGAGAAATATACTCACCATACAATAATTACTCTTTCATAATGTTACTGAACTGCCTTCAGTGACCACCAGGGCCACCATGTACGGCTACATCACTTACTTCTGCACAGGTGTGCATATGTGCTTTGAAATCCAGCTCTTCTCTGTTGTAAGACATGTTATTGCTAATGAAAAGTGACACCTTTTACTAACAGTCCCACTAAATTAGGGCACTTAAATAATTTGTGAGTTCAGAGGGGCACCTGTGTTTAAACACACACAAAGATACTATACCAACCCAAGAACCCACTACCCTTTCAAAAACTTAATCTCAGAATAACTACCCACATGAAGAATTAAATACTCCATTTCTCTTTGTTGTTGTTTTCTTTGATCTAGCCCAGGCTGACCTAGAATTCACTATGCAGTCTTAGTCTGGCCTCAAACTCATAAACTCACACCAATCCCCTTACCTCTACCTCGAAAGTGCTGCGATTAAAGGTGTGCACCACTATGCCTCATATTCTCTCCATTCTTTCAATATATCATATACAGAATAGTTTGTCAAATACAGGTAAAAGAGAACATTAACTTTCTAATAGCAAGTAAGTACTTACTGGCTTCCTTTTGGAATTATCTATTCCTTCATTTGATTTCCACATAATTCATGCCCCAAGCATTAGGTAACAAACAAAAACTAAACAGAAAACTGCTCTAAATACAAACAAAATTGATTCCTTCAAGACAGCCTGATATAGTATCTTCCTTAAGGACAGTCAAACTTTCATTGATCACTGTGAACTATGAAAGGTATAACATCCTATGTATACAGTAAAGCAATATCTGAAAATTATAGTGAAACATGATTGTCTGGGGAGACTCCAGTCAATTGTAACTGACAGTACATTCAGCTGAGGGATACCAGATAGAAGTACCATAAATATACACCACCACTTTCATCTTGCCTTCAGTAACTATAACAATAACTTCTGAAATCTTTTCTTCCGGATGCATTTATAAACAATTAGCATCGCTTTGTTAAACTCTAATTGCTCTTCCTCCACAGCTGTGCCACTCTGCAGCTCAAGAAAGAGGGCTCAACTGTTAAGACAGTTATTAATAATGCCGTAACAAACTCAAAGAACCTGGGGAGTTCAAGAAGAACAGGTCACCCCCACATCCATTCAGAAAATCAAACCATAGACCATGTCTTAAATACATGGTTTCTCTGGCCTTTTCTTAAAAGTAGAAATCCATGGTGGGAGGCATAAGAATGTACAGATTTCTCCACCTCACATAACTTTGTGAACTGGATTACATGAGTGTGGATCTCAGATCTGCCACTTACAAAAGTGTGTGAACAGGGCCTCTCTCTCCACTCCATGCCTCAATGTGCTTATCTGTGAACAGGGCTTATGGGGCTTTAATACTGTTGTGAAGAACACCAGGCTTAATAGCCAGCTGCTTAAAAAAATGAAAAAGGTCCTTGGATACATTGTATGTACAATATATTTACAGAAACAAGACACATTCTCTTTATCTACTGTTATGTACTCTCTCTGTACCAGGTCTATTTAATTGCTTTGCATTTTCAAATTCTTACCACCCACCTGTGACCTAACCATATCTCAGTGACTAGCAATGCTAACTGTTAGTTCTGGAACTTGTGCACACAGCCCATCCACCCTTCAGCAACACCATTGCTGACACAGGGGAAAGACTATTTCTGAGAACTAGTTGCCGAGTGCTGCAGTCGCTGAATGACCCTAGTCATTTCTAAACCTTAGAGTTTTTCACCCTTCAAATTGACACAATGTAGGATGACAAGATTCCCAACCCTTTCTACTTGAGAAACTCCAAAAGCCATTTGTCCCAGAAATTTCTTGACAAGTTGGAGGTTTTCAGCTTCAGGAAATGAAATGTTCTACAGTGCAGGATTGAGATATCCACAAACCTGACATGAAGTCATTTCACATGGTACAGAAGAGAAGTACTGTTCAAGAAGAAAAACCTACAAAGAAATACATATAACCTCATATGTTTTTACCTACATGTGGTCTGTGTCTGTATGTCCCACAATGACACAATTTATCTGGCAAACCTGTGACCAACAAGATAGTTTTCATGCTGAATCAATTTAGCTATATTTGGCTGCTAGTAACTGAATATCTGACCAACAGTGCATTGACAATGAACACATTTTATTTTTCACAACAAGGCTGTACATCAGTGGCTTTTTCCTTTCTCACCTGTCATCCTCAGCAGTTTGTGAGGAGGACAGTCAGGTAGCTTTGGTAGACAGGCACTTAGATAGAGAAGGCTCACAAAAAAGAAACCTTACATCACACAGTCACCCTGCCTGTCCCAGCAGCAGAACTTGAATTCAACGTCTGCTCATCTCACCCAATCAGTCCTCCCCCCCCCCTCTCTCTCTCACCAAACTCAAGTGTATGGGGATGGGCCCCTTCTCTGAGCCCAGGCTACTAGGCTTTCACACCTTGCATGAGTGTTCAAACTTCTTATGTAGACAGACCCCATACTTCAATAAATACTTACTGGGGGCCACACTGGAGGGGGGGATTCCCTTTCCAGCTCTTTGGCTGTTCATATCTCCATGTCTAGGTCCCAATGCTGGTAAGACTATGTATGCTAAGTCTTACTATGCTGCCAGAATGGGAAGGGATATTTCTTTGTTACTATTTTTATGGCCTTTTGATTTCTTTGCAAGCACAAGCCTTTCTATAAAACTCCGTTTTCAGGGGCTGGAGGGATGGCTTAGCAGATAAGGCATTTGCCTGAAAAGCCAAAGGACCTTCGTTCGATTCCGCAGGACCCACATTAGCCAGATGCACATGGAGTTCGTTTGCAGTAGCTAGAGGCCCTGGTGTGCCCATCCCCCCCCCCCCCCCGTCAAATAAATAAATTAAAACTCCGTTTTCGTGTTTTTCCCCCCAGGCCCACAAACTCCCATATGGGCTCCCAGACCATATAGGTGCATCCATTTTCTCTTCCTTAATTGGAGACCCCACTCTCCCTAGTATCCTTGATATTCCTGAATATCAAGATGTAATGTTTTGAGCCGGGCGTGGTGGCACACGCCTTTAATCCCAGCACTCGGGAGGCAGAGGTAGGAGGATCGCCATGAGTTCGAGGACACCCTGAGACTACACAGTATATTCCAGGTCAGCCGGGCCCAGAATGAGACCCTACCTTGAAAAGCCAAAAAAAAAAAAAAAAAAGATGTAATGTTTTGTAAAATTATCATTTTCAGTCTTGTTTTATCCCAATTCTTTGATAAAAACCAAACACAAACTCAGGGTTTGGAGTTTAAGGACTTTTCCTGAACTCCACAATTTCCCTTTCACTTAGATGTCTATCCTCAGCCCTGCTGTCTCAGGGTTCAAAGAAAGGCTGCCTCAGGTCCAGCTCATAAACTCACATCGCATAGTCCAAAGAAAGAAAAAGGGAAATGAATAATCCTCTTCATTTCTCCATTTATCTTTTCAAAAAGTGCCCTTCACTCCCACCCAGCAAACCTTACCTTCCATCTCATTTTCCAGAACTATGTCACATGACCAGTCTTGGGTACAAGAAATGATGTGACAGCATCCAGCATCCCCAGCCTTTATGATGGGAGCAGGAATAAGAATAGCTTTTAAGTAGGCAAAAGAGTGTCTGGCACACTGCTTGTGAAGTCTTTTCCTTGAGTTTACATTGGAGGAACTTTTAATTATTTTTTAAAAACAATGCATCTGTCACTTCTCACAAACTTCTGACCAAGCAGGGTTGAGTATTCATTTCTTAGTGAATTAGCATAAGACTGTGTGTGTGTGTGTCCCACTTTATATTGTGGTTGAAATTGATATTTGTTTCTCTTTTACAAGTGAATTTCTGCAATGGCAAGACTATATCTTAACCATTATACCCTGAATGTCTGTTGGTAGATTATTCAAAAATTAGATGAAATTATTTAAATTATGATGTTTGGGCTGGAGAGATGGTTTAGTGGTTAAAGCACTTGCCTGCAAAGCCTGACAGCCTGGATTTGATTCCCTGGTACCCATGTAAAGCCAGATGCACAAAGTAGCACATGCATCTGGAGTTTGTTTGCAATGGCTAGAGGCCCTGGAGCACCCATTCTTCCCCCCGCCCCCCACAAATACATAAATAAATAAAATATCAAACTATGATGTTCAACCTGTCCCTAATTTATCACACTAGATAGTGCTATAGTAAGCAGCATAAAAGCCATGATATAATTCTCTGAAAAAGTAAAAGACCAAACCTAAAAGTATCATATGGAAAGAAATAATCAAGATTGGAGTAAAACTCAATGAGTTGAAAATGAAGAAAACAACTTAAAAACTGATGAGTCAGTCCTGGAGAGATTGCTTAGTGGTTAAGGCACTTGCCAGCAAAACCTAAGGACCCATGTTCAACTCCCCAGATCCCATGTAAGCCAGATGCACAAGGTGATGCATGAGCAAGGTCGCTTATGTGCACAAGGTGGCGCACGCATCTGGAGTTAGATTGCAATGGACGGAGGCCCTAGTGTGCCAATTCCCTTCTCCCCCCCATAAAAAATTGATGAGTCAAAGAACTTGTTCTTCAAAGACATAAGCAATATTAGTAAACCCCTGCATCAAGTGGATCAAAAGAAAAGGGGAAGGGCTGGAGAGATGGCTCAGCAGTTAAGGCACTTGCCTGCAAAACCTAATGACCTGGGTTCAGTTCCCCAGTACCTATGTAAGCCAGATTCACAAAGTAGCACATGCATCTGGAGTTTGTTTGCAGTGGCTGGAGGCCCTGGAGTTCTTTCTTTCTCTATCTCTATGTGTCTGCTTGCAAATAAATAAAATATGTTTTAAAAGAAGAAAAAAAGAGAAGACACTAATCAATAAATAAGATTATAGATGAAGAAGGTAATGTCACAACAGATATCAACAAAACTTGGAAAATCATTAAGAAATATTTCAAAAACCTACATTCCACAAATTTGGAAAATCTGGAAGAAATGGATAGATTCCATGACTCATATGACATACAAAACTAAACCCAAAAGAGATAAATTACCTGCATAGAATTATAACATCTAACAAGACTGTAAAAGTAATTAGGAGTATCACCAAAAAAAAAAAAAAGTCAAGGCCCAGGGTTGGAGAGATGGCTTAGTGGTTAAGCGCTTGCCTGTGAAGACTAAGGACCCCGGTTCAAGGCTTGATTCCCCAGGACCCACGTTAGCCAGATTCACAAGGGGGCACACACATCTGGAGTTTGTTTGCAGTAGCTGGAAGCCCTGACACGCCCATTCTCTCTCTCTCTCTCTCTCTCTCTCTCTCTCTCTCTCTCTCTCTCCCTCTCCCTCTTTCTCTCTCTGTCTGTCACTCTCAAATAAATAAAAATAAACAAAACAAAGTCAAGGTCCAGACAGATTCATTGCTGAATTCTACCAAACCTTCATTGAAGAACGAAAACCATTTTTTCTCAATTATTTTACACAACTCAAAGTGGGGAATGCTTCCTGAATTTTTCTATGAAGCCAGCATTATGATAATGCCAAAAACAAAGACACATTAAGAAAATTATAGACTAATATTCCTGATGAATATAGATGCAACCATTCTCAAAAAAAAGTTCTTTCAAAGCCAAAATCTAAGAACACATTAAAAGTATCATATACCTCAATCAATTGGGTTTCATCCCAAGGATGAATGAATAGTTCAACATAAGGAAATCAATAAATGAAATACATCATAAAAGTAAAGTTAAGAATAGGAATAACATGATCATTTCAATAGATGCAGAAAAGGGGGCCTTCAACAAAATACAACATCCCTGGAGAGACTAGGGATGGAGGGAACATATCACAACATAATAAAGGATATATACAACAGACCTAAAACATATCACATTAAAGGGGAAAAACTTGAGGCATTCCCACTCTAAGGTCTGGAACAAGACAGGGATGTCACTCTCATCAAAGCTATGTAACATAGTACTTAAAGTCTTAGTTCAATCAGTAATACAAGAGAGAGAAATAAAAAGAATACAAATTGTAAGGAAGAAGGTAAACTAGCCCTATTTGCTGATGATATGATTTTATACATAAGAGACTCAAAAGACTCCACAAAAAAAATTGCTAAAGCTGATAAACTCTTCCAGCAAAGTAGCAGGTATAAAATCAACACAAAAATCAGTAACCTTGATATATACCAATGACAAACACACAAAGAAAGAAATAAAGGGAGTAGTCCCATTTACAGTAGCCATAAAAAAATTAAATATCTTGCAGTATCTGAAACTTAGGAAGTGAAAGACCTATACAGTGAAAACATAAAACATTAAAGACAGAAACTAAAGAAGACACAAGAAAATGGAATTACCTCCTATACTCATGGATCAGAAAAATTAATATTGTGAAAATGGCAATCCTACAAAATGCAATATAGTAATGTCAGTATCACCCTATCTGACTTTAAAATGTATTACATTACAAAGCCATAGTAATAAAAAATAGCATGGTATTGACACAAAAGCAGACACATAGATCAATGGTATAGAAAAGAAGATCTAGGTTTAAGTTCTTTTAACTACAGATACCTGATCTTTGAAAAAGGAGTCAATAATGCACACTGGAAAAAAGGCAGCATCTTCAACAAATGATGCTAGATAAATTGGATAACCACATGAAGAAAAATGAATCTAGACACACTTTTAGCACTCTGCACCAAAATCAACTCCAAATGGATCAATGACCTCAATGTAAGACTGGAAACTCTAAAATGACTTGAAGAAAAAAATCAAAAACTTCAAGATGTAGGCATAAGGAAAGACTTTATGAATAAGACCCCAGTAACCCAGGGAATTAGACACCCAACCATTTGGACTTCATGAAGATAAAAAGATATTATACAGATAACCAGACAACCATATTTAATAGGCAACCTACAGAATGTAAGAAAATCTTTGTCAGATGTTTGATTTCTAAAATATATTCTAGATTTCAACATATCTAGATATTCACAAATGTTTGATATGTCAAATATACAAAGAACTCAAAACATTACACAATTTAAAAGTAAGCAACTGGGGCTGGAGAGATGGTTCAGCAGTTAAGGCACTTGCCTACAGAGTGTAATGACCACGGTTTCAATTTCCAGTACCCATGTAAAGCCAGAAGCACAAAGTGGCACATGCATCTGGAGTTCGTCTGCAGTGGCTAGAGGCCATGAAACCCCCATTCTTTTTTTAATGTTTATTATTATCAACAAGATGTTTTGTATGGATACATCATGTGTTGGTACCCTCTTTTCCCTCATTTCTGCCCCCATTCCATTGGGGATGTTCCTCAGTGGGGTTGCAGGTATTCCCCATGGAGTTTTAGTTTATGTGTTGTGGGAGTAGTTAGTTTGTTTTGAGGGGAGGTAATGCCTCTGGGCATGATATTTAAACCTGTGGCTCTTACAATCTTTCTGCCCCCTCTTTCACAAAATTCCCTGAGCCATGGTGGATAAGTTTTAAGTTTACTTCAGTGATGAGTTCTTAGGAGCCTCTGGATCTCTGCTTTGGTAGTCGTTGAGTATCCTCAGGGTCTGTCTTCTACACCCTGGCACTGATTATCAAGAACAGAATGGAAGCAGCACTCTTGCTCAGCTCCCCATTCCTCTGTGGATTCATCTGTGGCTAAGCTGAAGAGTGAGGGATAGTTTATCTCCTCTAGTCTCCCTACCTTCTGAAAAAGAAGAACAGATTCTCCAACAGAGAGAGAAGTCAGCATAGTTTAAATGGGATAAGAATTATTAATTCAGGGAGAATATGATGTATGTAATGCCTCTTTTAGTCAAAGACTAGTGAGAGCTTGACACTGGAGAAAATAATCTTTGTCTTCATAGAATTCTGATCTGGTTCACAATTCGAGATATGGGTTCCTTTACACTAAGTGGATCTCTTTGCAAATCAGAAAGCTATTGGTTACCCACTAATGCACTGGCATGTACATCATGTCAGGATGTTTGCTTATGAGTAACTTAAACCTCTGGTTGCTCAGACTATTGTTGGCCATTTTCCCCCAGTTTTTTTCCAGCACTAAACAGGCTGCCTGGGGACTGGCTTTCTTTTGAATTCTAGCCAGGTCTCTCTGTGCTCTGTGTCAACAGCATATGGTGTCTTCCGCATTAGGGTCTTAGCTTTTGCCTCAGGCAGGTAATCAAGTGCTTTGACAAAAAGCTCTCTTGCTTTGGGAACCTTATGGGTCTCTCCAACTGACAACTCAGTGTGGGTATCGACCAGTCTCTGGTACTGGTACAGGTCAGAGGCAGAAAAAAATTTTTCTTCAAAGCTTAGGCATCATCCCATCCTCACAGAGCCCTACTTTTCAGGTGCTCCCCATTTTCTCCTTTTGAGGGTTATATCTTTTAGGCTATCTCCAAGGATAAAGGTCTCTGTGACATCAGCTCATTTTGGATTTAATTTTGTGTTGCTTTTCCCCCTTGCCTTCTCCTCCCCTCCCCCCAAACCTTTCCATCCCTATTGTCTGGGCCTTGAGTTGCCTATCATGTATGACAGCAACTTGAGCAGGTCCAGGTTAGGAACTGCAAATAAGCAACACCGTGTGGTATTTGTCTTTCTGTGATTGTGTGAGTTCACTGAGTATGATCTGTTCCAAGTCTGTCCATTTTTCTACAAATTTTATTGTAGCTTTTTTTTTTTACTCCTAAGTAGAATTCCATTGGGTAAATGCACCACAACTTCATTATCCATTCATCCAATAATGAGCATCTGGGTTGATTCCAGTTCTTAGCTATAATGAATTGAGCAGCTATAAATATAGTTGAGCAAATGTCTCTGTATTGATGCATGGAGCATTTAGGACAAATGCCCAGTAAGGGAATAACTGGGTCTATTGATAGCTCTATGTTCATCCTTTTCAGGAATCTCGAAATTGATTTCCATAGCAGCTGTACAAGTTTACATTCCCACCAACAGTGGATGAGTGTTCCTCTTTCCCCACATCCTTGCCAACATTTGTCATTGTTAGATTTTTTTAATGATTGCCATCCTTGTGGGAGTAAGGTGGAATCTCATTGTTGTTTTAATTTGCATTTCCCTAATGGTTAGGGATGTTGAAATTTTCTGAAGTGTGTGCTAGCCATTCATAATTATTTCTCTGAGAACTCCCTATTCATTTCTCTGCCCCACTTTTGGAGTGGGTTGTTTGATTTTTTTATTGTTTAGTTTTTTGAGTTCTTTGTATATTCTGTATATTACACTTCTGTCAGTGGTATAGCTGGGAAAGATTTTCTCCCTTTCAGTGGGTAATCTATTTGCTCTGATTATGGTGTGTTTGTTTGTACAAAGGCTTTTTAGCTTCGTGAGATCACATTAGTTGAATAATTGTTTAATTTCCTGGTTTACTAGGGTTTTTTTCAGGAAGTCTTTCCCCACTCCTATATCATGCAGAGTGCCTCCTATTTTTCCTTCCAGTAGGAGAATTTCAGGTCTTATATTGACGTCTTTAGTCCATGTGGACTTGACTTTTGTATATGGAGAGATGAATGAGTCTAGTTTCATTTTTCTACATATGCTCATCCAATTTGCCCAACACCATGTGTTGAAGATGCTGTCTTTTCTCCAGTCTACATTATTGGCACCTTTGTCAAAGATCAAGGAGCTGTTGTTATTTGACCTAAGGTCTGAGTCTTTAATTTTGATCCATTGGTCTATATTTCTGTTCTTATGCCAGTACCATGGTGTTTTTGTTACTATGGCATTGTAATACAGCTTTAGATTGGGTATGGTGATACCTCCAGAGGTTGGTTGGTTGGTTGGTTGGTTGTTTTTTTCTGAGGATATGTTAGGATATCTGAGGCCTACTGCCATTCCATATGAACTTTGAGATCATTTTTTTTTCATTCCCTGTGAAGAATGATGCTGGTACTTTCATTGGTATTGCATTAAATCTGTATATTGCTTTTGGTAGAATTGTCATTTTTACAATATTAATTCTACCTATCCTGAAACAAGGAGAGGTCTTTCCATCTTCTCAAGTCCTCTTCAGTTTCTTTCCTGAGTTTTCTTATGTTTCCATTATATAGGTCAATCATGTGTTTGGTTAATGTTATTCCAAGGTA